>CM062100.1:6522839-7149307 GCA_031163375.1 Conogethes punctiferalis | reverse complement strand
TACATCATTTTTTTCTCAGATGAATAGTTTGCGCGAGAGACTCTTCCAAAGTGGTAAATTGTGTGCCCCCCCCCCCCCCCCCCCCCCCCGTAACTTCTAAAATATGGGCATTATAATACTGAAAAAATATATGATGTGTATTACTATGTTAAACTACTAACGAAATTTAGTTTGAATGAAATCTAGACAGTAGTTTTTTTTTAAACATCATAAATCAAATTACCTAATTTTTTCATTCAATCAGTGGTACGGAACCCTACGTGCGCGAGTCCGACTCGCACTTGGCCGGTTTTTTTTTTATTCACGCGTCTTAAAAGTACAAGTGTACAAATTTCAGCATACGGACGGCGTACGCACGTACGTCGAGCCGCCGACAGGCGGCTAACACCCGCGTGCGAAGGCCGCAGAGATTAGTTATTTTTACGGCGTGATTTGATTTATTATTGGAATTCCCGCGTTACTCTGCACACAATCGAAGTGATATGGGTAGTGAGTGTATCGCTTTATTTTAGAGACCCAGCGAACTTCGTATCGCTATAGTATTCGGTTCATCATCATCATCAACCTAGTCTTCTCCAGTTGTTCGCCACTTTGGACAATCACTTTGAGGCTTTACCCATAATTGCCACGCTGGGCAGGCGGGTTTGCGATCGTATGGCGTAGCTCCTCGATCCTGTGACGCTGCTGCCCGTCATCGGCCTGTGGTATTTAGCTGCGTCGTCAATTGTGAGGGTTATACCGCCACTAGTCGGTTGCCAGAGCCTCGTTCGTTATTCAGCAGGATGTACCACGGGTAGGTGAGGGTGGCTTAGAGCGAGAATATGATAGGTCGCTCCCTTACATCTCTTTTTATCGTAATGCAGTAATGTCGGTGTTGGCATATCCCTCTCATTGGTTTTATATTGCATCTCTTTTGCGTAGACGAAGTTTGTCGATGCTACTAATGATTCTACTATACCGTCGGCATTAAAAGTGTCTGAACACTTTAGAATGCTGTCAAAATAACAGATTAGTACGTTTTCAAGTGTAAGCAAACTTAACTTTACTTTGACATGGTACTAAAGTGTTCAGCTACCTTTGATGGTGACCGTATTTATAGCACCGTTACCATAATAACTATGACTAAATTATTACTTACGTGTAACCTCTTCAGCAGTCCTGTATCGGTGTTCGAGTTAGCGGACTGCTTTGCAGTATTCCAGAATTGCTTTTGAGCGGAGTAGCGGTTCATAGGGCAAATCTTGAACAGGCAATCTGAAAACGAACACAAATTAGTACTGATATAGGAATGTTATTATCTCCATCCTGCTCGAAGGACCAAGGATTCTAAGACCTTGTAAAAAGAGACGTGGGGCTTTCGCGTTATCGACATAAATTTACATTTACATAAATGTTTCAATTATGTGACCCTTCTTTTATAAGAGAATTGGGAGCACTTGACCCCAACTCGTCTTATTTTAAGCGGCATTAGAACCTACGATGAGCGCTCTCACCCAACTACAACCGTTTCACTCTCACTTTGTAAATCCAACTATTATGGGAACACAGACTCTGGCAAAGAGTTAACCGTTCGCACTATGAGGGACTTCATAGGTAACGATGCAATTTAATTTAACAGAAAGTGCTATAAATAAGTTTCGAGTGAACTGTTATACCTCGGAGCGGCGTAACTTTAGAGCCCACTTTTATCAAGTACCGAGTTTCAAACCAATGCCTCTAGGCGCGGACGAAGTTGAGGTCTAATGGAAGCTGTAACTTGTAACTTTTTAATAGATCATTTCCGACTTAAGGAACTTGGGAACGCCCGAGCCTGGGACACGCACAGATAACTGTTGGTCAGAGGCATAACTATAGGGTGGCAAGTTGGCTAAATATCACGGATCTCCAGCCGTCATCATAATCATCATCATCAGCCAATTGCAGTCCACTGCTGGACATATGCCTCTTCAGTTATTCGCCCACTTTGGGCAAATATCTGAAGTCATTAATCAATCGCTACGCTGGGTAAGCGGTTGGCGATCGCAGGGCGTAGTTCCTCGCTCCGGTGACGCTGCTGCCCGTCATCGGCTTTGGTATGTAGCTACGCCATCAATTGAGTTGGTTATACTGCCAACAGTCGGCTGCCAGAGCTTCGTTCGTTATTCAGCAGAATGCACCACCGTAGGTGAGGGTGGCCTGCAGCGAGAAGACGATAGGTCGCTCCCTTACATCCCTTATACTTATGGTATACGTTTGCGGCGTCATGACACATGAACCGTACTTACCCCGGAACTTTTTGGGTGGATCAGTCAGGTCGCCTGCCTCGGGGCAGACCACACACCTGTCATCTACCAACCTGACAACAAAATATACAAGTTAATATAAGTGCATATGTCACCGGAAAATAGCAAGAATCGTAAGTTGATCAATTTCCTAGGTAGTTAATTAACTTTCGGAAAATAACAAACGGTAGTTGAAATGTATTATTTAACGCAATGGATTTCAGTTAGTTGATCAATTTACGGTAGCCTGACAGTCATTTAATAATTTACGATTTTGACAAAGTAAAATCGTCCTCAAATGGGCCAATCGTTGCTCAATGTACTATTTAACGGTGCACTATTACCCGTAAATTAATACACTGTTCCCTGATTGGATGCCGGGATAACGCCACGTGAGCCATTGAACCAATCAACGTTCACTTCACCCTCGTCGGATGATTTTACGGCAAGACCTCCTAAAATGATCAATTTACTAAAATACATACGTTAAATAATACATTTCAACTGCCGTTTATTATTTTCCGGAAGTTAATCAACTACCTAGGAAATTGATGAACTTACGATTCTTGCTATTTTCCGGTGACACATACATGAGCGCGGTTGCCAGTTCTCGTGGCTTATTTTCTTAATTTGTTTGGCATATTGCATGCTCGTTATACTCGTATATCGAAAAGGGAACTTACCCCAAAGTACTGAGGAATCCTGATACCGTGCCCTCCGCATGCAGGGACACAATGTCCCCCCTGGTGCAGGAAACTGTCCCCCATCTTGGCACCTACTCCTAGCCCCCACCATGCAACAACACCTGCCAACAAAACATAGCTTGTAACGCACTTAATTAAGCGACTAAAGTGTTCCGATTAGTTGGTCACACAGCTGAGAGACCTACGAAAAACGGGGTTTTTTTTTTATACTACTAGGGTTAACAAAATGGCTGCCGGCCCGCCTGATGGTAAGCGGTCACCGCAGCCCATGAACGGCTGCAACACCAGGGGCATCGCATGCGCTTTGCCGACCCTTTAAAAACCTATTTATTTTAGACTTGAAGCGCCCCATACTGTATTCCAATAAGAAAACTTGTGCAGGGATCTCATTCCACAAAGGCAACGTTAATGTAACGGTTTGGATATAGATATGTTTTTTTTAATGAAACACTATTGGTAGGAACAGCAACATGCTCAAATTCTTATTTTGTAATTGTAAAAACAACACAAACAGCTTTTGAACATGATGTCACCTGCCATACAAAATCTAAGTTAGAGTGTTATCCCACCAATCGATTGAAGAAAGACGTTTGTCTGGTAACACCCTTCGGCCGTATTCACAAACGTTACCATGCGTCGCGCAAACGCACAGGTACTCATAAACCTATAGAATATTGGGCACTGTGCGTCCGCGCGTCTCATAGTATCGTTTGTAAATACGGCCGTTAGTTATTCGTTTTGACTGTTTATAATAAGTTACTCAATTAACTAGCCAGTCGAATACGCGCTGCCTCCGCTAATGAGAACACGCATTTAGCATTTATGGTGATTCATCATTATCTACTACGGAAATAAACTACCCATACTATATAGTTTCACACACGTATCCCTAAGTTCTTCGATGTTATGGTGGTTAAATGTAATCATTTTAGACACTTTTCATAAAAAGATAAATAAATAATAAATAAATAACTCAAGACAGGCCACACATCGTCACCTAGCCCCAAACTAAGCCGAAGCTTGTACATGTGTACTATGGGTACTAGACAACTGATAAACTTACTTAGATACATTTTTTTTTTGTAAATAAATACATATTATACACTGAAAACACCCAGACCAATACAAACAGACATGTTCATGAACACAAATGTTTGTACTGTGCGGGAATCGAACCCACGACCCTTATCTCAGAGGGCAGAGGTCCCAAATGAGTCATCGAGCCAGTCAAGTGATGGTATCTGATACATTTACAAGAAAGCGAACAAAATATATGGCTCTCGAAGCTTCAACGAAATAGAAATTATATAACGTAATGGTCTGGAAAAAACGCCTGTAAGGAACTGATTACACGGCGTTCATGGGTCCAGTGAAGTGCCTATATATCAGCGTCAGACGGCCCGGTATTGGCGGGATGTCCCCAATTTTAAAACCGCTACAAACTACGAGACCCCGAAAACTACAAACTTTCTATCGGCCGATAATAGGGGAGACGACCATGGTTGAATTTCCATGTTATTTGATGGTTGCCAGAAAGAACCATTAAAATAACACTTACGGTCGTATTCACAAACGTTACTATGCGTCGCGGGAACGCACAGGTATCCAAAAACGTTTAGGATTTTGGGCACTGTGCGTCCGCGCGTCGCATACGTTTGTGACTACCTATACGTTTACTATACGTTAGTGAATACGGCCATTAGGTATTTGAGAAATCACAACAAATTGAGAGCGCCTTCAAAGTCCATCGGGAAAGTCAATTTCAAAAGTGTAAAATTCATCATAAATCATTATAACACTGTTTAAGGTACATTAATTAAAACATATTTTGATATGACTTCCATAACATAAACGCACTATCGAACAAGCTTCTTGAACGAGGCATACAAAACACCACGCAATACGAAATCGTGGCGTCAAGCTTACGTATCAGTTTGCATGAAGCGTTACTGGGCGAGTTCATATTTGTGATTTTGAAATTTCATACAAGCGAATTAATTCTTTCACCTATGTTTCTATAATTGGGTGATGCATCAATATGAATCCAAAACAAAAATTAGTCAGCATGCCTATTTGTCGGGCTCATAATCAATATAAAGATTGGCCGAAACCAAATCGTTGCTTCAGACTTAAATATCGGATCGGATCGTAGAGGCGGTAACGATAGGTGTGAATCGCACTTCAGGTGGTCAGAAACACAACTTCTTAGTAATGGTTCCGTACTGCTAAACGCAAGTGATCTGTGATTGACGCACCTATTCGCGGAACACAAATAAACTGATTTTAAAACGAGACGCTTTTGGGTACTCAGAAACGGTGTGTCTATTGCGAAAGATAACATTTTACCGTCGCATCGCTCAGCGTTTTTATTGCCTTTATCATGGGGAGTGCTCTGCTGAAGAGTTATTCTCTCTAATACCTCCCTTACCTTTCCGACACAGGACCACGCGGGCTGGCATGCGACGCCACCGTTTCACGGTGGATAATATTCCATCGCTTACCAAAAAATTCGGTAACTCCTATTTATGCCGTACTATCTACTATAATGCGTAGGCTTGTTTGCCACCCAGTGGTATAAAAAAAAATGCTTCCAGTCCTAATCGCCAACCGAACCTGGGAACATTTTAGTTCAAGGTAAGCAGGTAAGCTAGTGATCGTCGCATCATCATCAGCCTATCGCAGTCCACTGCTGGACATAAGCCTATCCAGTAATTCGCCACTTTAGTCAAACAGGAGGATTTGTCCATAATCGCCACGCAGGCGGGTTGGCGATCTCAGGGCGTAGCTCCTATCTCCGGGGACGCTGCTGCCCGTCCTCAGTCTGTTGTATTTAACCATGCCTTCAGTCGTGAAGGTTTAAACCGTCACCAGTCGGTTGCCAGCGCCTCGTTTGTTATTCAGCAGGATGCACCTCGGGCAGGTAAGGCTATAGGGTAATAAGGTCGCTCCCTTACACCCCATTAGTCTAACGCCTTTAATTACTAATTATAATGAATAATCACAGTACGAAGCTCAAGCCCCACAGTACACTCGCGTGCTAAAAGTCCAGTATATAATTATCCCCGTGATTCATACACCCGGCGATAACGCACAGATAAGCGTGTATATCAAGTGTTCATAACTCTCTGTTTATTTGTTCGGCTCTAAACGGCCACGAGCAAACATTCATCCCACGATTGAATGCTGATATTATGAGAGCTACCGCGAGTCAATACTCCGCCAGGGGCGCTAATGTAGCGTCCCTATGCTATGCTATGTATGCAATTAAAAAACAGTTATAAATATCTTTCGGAAACTTTTATCCAATTATTAATTTTATCACGTGCGTAAAACAAACATTTACGAATTGTTCCACCGTAGGCATCTGTGCATTAGCACAGATAGCACCTAGATGATTTGATCCCCGCAAAAATTTTATACAAGCGTACTTAAGGCACCTGGCCAGGGGATTCAAGTCGACTGCAAATAAAATGAGTTTTCTAGTTCACTTATGTCACCTGCGATTCATCATCATCATCAGCCTATTGGGACGTAAGGGAGCAACCCGTCACCTTTTCGCTCCAAGCCAACCTCACCTGCCCGTGGTGCGTCCTGCCGAATAGCGAACGGGGCGCTGGCGACCGACTGGTGGCGGTATAACCACTACAAATTGAAGGCGTAGCTAAGTACTACAGACCGATGACGGGCAGCAGCGTCACCGGAGCGAGAAGCTACGTCCTGCGATCGCCAACCCGCCTGCCCAGCGTGGCGATTATGGGCAATTCCTCCTAATGAGAAACAGACTTAAGCCACGGCCCCCAGTTCCCGGCGGCCCCGCTATTCCTGGTCACGGTGGCGACCACGGTAACGGCGGGGCAGGGGGTGCCAAGAATCTCCGGGCTACGGCAGGCCACCACACCAAACTGACCCTGGCGACGTACAACGGCCGCACATTGAGGCTTGACTCGCATCTGGCACAGTTGGAGGTGGAACTCGGGAAAATTAGGTGGCACATACTAGGGCTATGTGAAGTCCGTAGAGAGGGGGAGGACACCATAACCCTAGAGTCAGGCCACCTTATGTACTTCCGCGAGGGAGACCAAATTTCCCAAGGTGGCGTGGGGTTTCTGGTTAATAAGTCCCTCTCCGACAACGTGGTGGAAATGTCCAGTGTGTCGAACAGGGTAGCGTACCTTATCATCAAGCTCACCGAGAGGTATAGCCTTAAGGTGGTGCAAGTGTACGCACCGACTTCGGCACACTCGGATCATGAAGTGGAGGAAATGTTCGATGACATATCGAGGGCCCTCCACTTCACTACCAAGGCCCACTACAATGTCGTGATGGGGGACTTCAACGCTAAAGTGGGAGTACAGACTTGCAGCGAATCGGTAGTAGGATCCCATGGTTTTGGAGTCAGAAATCATAGGGGGCAGATGCTCGTCAACTTTCTCGAGCGCGAGGGGCTCTTCTTGATGAATTCTTTCTTCAAGAAGAAGCCCCAAAGAAAGTGGACGTGGCAAAGCCCCGACGCTATGACAAGGAACGAGATTGACTATATCATAGCGGACAGCCGGCATATATTCAGAGACGTTTCCGTGATCAACAGGTTTAACACCGGTAGCGATCACAGACTTGTCCGAGGCTCTCTGAATATCGACTTTAGAGCCGAACGCGTCCGCTTGATGAAGTCAAGACTCCGGCCTACTCTACTCCAAAGCCTGGCAGGATCTGAAAAGTTTCAGTTAAACCTGGAAAGCCGATTCGCTGCCGTGGAAACCACAACTGACGTTAACCAGAAACTCGAAGATGTGGTTCGAGTCCTCAGGGAAGAAGGATCGAGATTTTGCAACATGCGGCGTATGGGTAAGAAGTCGAAACTTTCCGAAGAAACCTTAGGGCTAATGAGGCAACGACGTGAAGACCCACCCGTCACTTCGTCAGGAAAACGGACTCTAAACCGAGAGATCAATAAACTCGTACGACGCGACCTCCGACGCTTCAATACTCTTTTGATCGAAAGAGCTATTGAGCAAAATCGGGGGTCTAAGGTGTTCGTACAATCTCTTGGAAGAAGCCACCTGACTAAGCTGACCACAGCAAGTGGAGAAGTCGTTGCATCCAAGCCGGCGGTTCTTTCGGAAGTAGAACACTTCTACGGCCGGTTATACGCTTCGCATGCATCTCGACCTGATCCCGGAAATGAGGACACTAGAGCCACATTAACACGCCATTTCACCGAAGACTTGCCAGAAGTCAGCATTGACGAAATCGAGATCGCTCTTGGGCAGCTTAAAAATGGAAAAGCCCCTGGAGAGGATGGCGTTACAACAGAGCTCATAAAGGCCGGAGGTAAACCCGTACTGAGGGAGCTCCGAAAGCTTTTTAACGCTGTCCTATTTGAAGGGAGAACTCCGGAGGCGTGGACTAGGAGTGTGGTTGTCCTGTTCTTCAAAAAGGGAGACAAAACCCTATTGAAGAACTATAGACCCATTTCCCTTCTAAGCCACGTCTATAAGCTGTTCTCGAGAGTGATCACGAACCGTCTTGCGCGAAGACTCGACGAATTCCAACCGCCGGAACAGGCTGGGTTTCGGAGCGGATACGGCACCATAGACCACATCCACACAGTGCGGCAGATTATACAGAAGACCGAAGAGTATAATCAGCCCCTGTGTCTAGCATTCGTGGACTATGAGAAGGCCTTTGACTCGGTTGAAACCTGGTCTGTTCTGGAGTCCCTGCAGCGATGCCAAGTAGATTGGCGATACATCCAAGTGATGAGATGTCTCTATGAAGCCGCCACCATGTCCGTCCAAGTACAGAATCAGCAAACAAGGCCTATACCGTTGCATCGGGGAGTGAGACAGGGGGATGTCATTTCCCCGAAACTGTTCACTAATGCAATGGAGGATATGTTCAACACGCTGAGCTGGAAAGGACGTGGCATCAACGTTAATGGCGAATACATCTCTCATTTGCGATTTGCAGACGACATCGTCATAATGGCAGAATCGCTGCAGGACCTACAACAGATGCTGAATGAACTGGCTGACTCCTCTGTGCACATCGGCCTACGGATGAACTTGGATAAAACCAAGGTCATGTTCAATGAACATGTTCTACCGGAACCGATTGCAGTGCACGGTGCCGTCCTCGAAGTTGTTCAAAAATATGTATACCTCGGGCAGACATTGCAGTTGGGTGGAAACAACTTTGAGGACGAGATAAATAGGAGAATTCAGCTAGGCTGGGCAGCGTTTGGGAAACTTCGTCGAGTCTTCACATCGTCGATCCCACAGTGCCTAAAGACGAAAGTCTTCGATCAGTGCGTCCTACCGGTTATGACATACGGAGCTGAAACGTGGACACTCACGGTACGGCTAGTCCACAAGGTGAAGGTCGCTCAGCGAGCTATGGAAAGGGCTATGCTCGGCGTCTCTCTGCGAGATCGGATCCGAAATGAGGTGATCCGGCAGAGAACCAAAGTTACCGACATAGCTCACCGGATCAGTAAGCTGAAGTGGCAGTGGGCTGGCCATATTAGCCGCAGAACCGATAACCGTTGGGGTAAACGAGTTCTTGAGTGGAGACCGCGTCTCGGCAAACGTAGTGTAGGACGCCCTCAGGCCAGGTGGAGTGACGATTTGCGCGGGACGGCTGGCAAGTGCTGGATGCGAGAGGCCCGGGACCGATCGAAGTGGCGAGCATTGGGAGAGGCCTATGTCCAGCAGTGGACTGATGTGGGCTGATGATGATGATGATCAGCCTATTGCAGTCCACTGCTGGACATAGGCCTCTCAAGTTGCTCGCCACCTAGGGCATACACTTGGAGGACATACCCATAATCGCCACGCTGGGCAGGCGGGTTGGCAATCGCAGGGCGCAGCTTCTCGCTCCGGTGACGCTGCTGCCCGTCATTGGTCTGTGGTATTTAGCTACGCCTTCAATTGTGATGGTTATACCGCCACCAGTCGGTTGCCAGCGCCTCGTTTGTTACTCGGCAGGATGCACCACGGGCAGGTGAGGTTGGCTTGGAGCTTAAGATGATAGGCCGCTCCTTTACATCCCATCACCTGCGATTGTCTGAGGCTTTTTATGCGGGAATAGTACCAGGAGTACATAAGCACAAGGGAAGTTAAAACGGCTACTCTGATCACCTCCGATCCACTGCGACTGTCTGACGTTATTTAGGTGAAAAAAGTACCAGGAGTACATTTGCGCGGGAAGTTAAAAAAACGGATGTTTGGCGCAAATCGATCAGTATAGGTCGCGGCACGTAAGTTGAGCGCTGAGCGTTTCTGCGCAGAAGTCAAAAATTCGGTATCACAGGGGGGAGTACGGGGCGAGGGCGGGTGTGCGCACGCGCTTATTGGCTCTCCAGTCGTTCCTCGCTCCCCGCAACGTCGCGTCCACCCGCTCACGCCCGACCGGTACAATCGCGTTCTAAGTTTTAATGTTCTCGTTGTTTAATTTGTTTGTTGAAATTTGTTTTATCAATACGCAAAGAGTGTCCAAGTTGTTGACTTCGTAACCGAATAATTTATCATTCAATTGATCAAGACATTTCAGATGAAGATGTTGATGATTCAAATGATGAAGGCATGCTGCCTTTGTCAGATTCAGACTATTTGTTTTTGAATTTAAAAAGAAATGTTCAATCGTTTCTATACAAACCTATGTTTTATTTCTATCTCACGTAAGTAGGCAGTAACCTCGTAACTGGTTACAAATTCCTGGCAGTTATTAATTTTTATTTCTTGTAATAACATTACTATAGTTCATTCGCGTTAAGAAAATAGTGACTGACAGGTCACTGACAGGCCACTAGCCAATTAAACGCTAGAAATTAAATTTCTAGACTATACATTAACTATACATTAACTGGCTTTCTTGAAATCTGTTTTTTTAAATGAAATACACGGTAGAATAATTTACAAATGAAATGATAAATTAGTCGAGCTAATAAATGTGTGCGCAATAGTACACATGCGCAGCTATCCCCTCCATAGTCCGCTCAGCGCTCAACTTACGTGCCGCGACCTATACTTACGTTTTTCTAATTGGTATGCCTGAGGACCTAACTCTACAGTGGCGCCAACTGGCGAGCACAAAAACGGTAGCCCTCATTTGTAGTTAACAGATCAAGGGATGATCTTGCACTCTAGTGCATGTTTAGTAAAACACCAGTTCGATCAGCACAGCAAAAACACCTCTAGCATTCTTTAAATATACACACACCGGTATAGGTATAAATGTTAAACAATCTGAAAAAATTCCAGCTTAACATCTACCTAAAGCTTTCGATTGTGTTGTGTATAAAAAGTCGTATTCATGTTATGCCGGATTTGCACGGATACGTAAACGTTAAAACAACACGGGTAATCATATGCAGACGTTCTGACGTCACGATCACACAATTCGTCTATTAGACGAGATAATGTTTGCGTGGGCGATGAGATAATAATATGAATCGGCAAGTTTCAACTTAATCGATGTGCCGAAATGTTCTTTGTTTGGCGGAAATCATTACCGCCAAACCCGCCAAATAAAGAAATAAATGTGCCAAAAATAGCAAACCACCAGCGGTACTTAAGATCTAAAGCATTTCTGATAAGTCAAACAATCATCATCAGCCTATTGCAGTCCACTGGTGGACATAGGCCTCTCCAGGTGGAAACATCTGGAGGATATACCCATAATCGCCACGCTGAGCAGGCGGATTGGCGATCGCAGGGCGTAGCTTCTCGCTCCAGTGACGCTGCTGCCCGTCATCAGTCTGTGGTATTTAGCTACGCCTTCAATTGTGATGGTTATTCCACCACCAGTCGGTTGCCAGCGCTTCGTTTGTTATTCGGCAGGATGCACCACGGGCAGGTGAGGTTGGCTTAGAGCGAAAAGATGATAGGTCGCTCCCTTACATCCCAACATCCCGATCAAACAAGAGATCAGAACAGAAACATTTTTTTTTATAGTGGCTCGACATAATGACTTCCCTACGCCTGATGGAAAGCGAAAGAAAAGCCCAAGTCGCTGTGACAACGGGCAAGTAACTGGTCAGTTACCTGTCAATTGCCTACCAACCCTAACCCCCCACGAGCTCCGGAAACCCTACTCACCGGCAGAAACAAGACCCAAAGGTCATTTGGTCATTCTCTATAGTTCCTTCAAAGACAGTTCTCATAGACAACTTTTCCGAGAGCTCTAAAGCGAAGGTCACATCGCCATTTTTTTAGTAGCACTACATTTGAAAGAAAAAGTGAGATGAGAGCCGAGCTAATGGCCTGTAAAATGATCTTAAATACACACAAACCGAACGAAGTATAAGCTTACCGTGATTCATGCGAACCTCTTAAACTCTACACAAAGTTATTTGGAATGCACCAACATGAAATACAATTACTTTAACAGTTCACCAGATGATAGAGATAAAATAAGATCAACAGTTCATCTAAGTATAAATCATCGTTCAAACAAAACGTAGGAAATCTTGGGTGTAGCAAAAAAGTGTCTCCATTCAACACTTAACGCCTCAGAACACAGACAGACATTAACACACAGTGTAAACACAGACGCTTTCATAATTGAACAAGACTAGACGCACAGGGACCCAAATGAGGGGCACGACGTTAGAGGGCAAGCTTCCCGGAGGAATTGGGGTAGTTGTAGGCGCATGCTATGGGTAGCCACTTATAATAATAACCAGCGGCCCGGAAAGTAGTTGGGTCATTTGTAGCTAACGGTAGCAAAAAGTAGCCCATTGTATATTCGTGTACATTAAATAAGTGTAATAAATAGTTGAACATATATCGAATTCAATTTAAGAGAGGTAGAGAGCAGCCCGTCCGGGGAAGAACCTCCACCCTATAGAATACCGCAGCCAAATGACCTCTGGGTCGTGTTTCTGCCGGTGAGTAGGGTTTCCGGAGCTCGTGGGGGGTTAGAGTTGGGCCGGCATGGCGGTGGCACCTGACAGGTAACTGACTAGTTACTTGCCCGTTGTCTCAGCGACTTGGGCTTTTCTTTCGCTTTCCATCACCTCCCGTAAACTGCATTTCCCCCGGTGAAACAAAAAAAAAGGGGCTTGACCCCGATTGCCTGATATTAAGCGACGTAGGAGCCTACAATGGAACGCGCTTACCCGACAAAAACCGATTCACTCTCGACTTGAACATCTGAAGTTCTATCGAGGGACAAGAACTCTGGCTGTATGGGAACAGCTAAGCTATGTAAAGAGTTACATAGATTAGCCGTTCGCACTATGAATGTAGAGTGTTTGGAACCAGCATCACAAATCGGTGTCTTTCAATCGTTGCAACAACAGATTTAAATAGTCATTCTCCGTCACGTCATATGTGGGGGTGAATAACTTGCATCCAAATTGGAAATTGCCCTAAGAGGGATAACAGCAGAAGCGTAGAGTGTCTTGGCGGGGCTCCATATAAAAAATTGTTTGGAGGCCCTTAGGGAAAAGATTTGTCACAAAATTTGCGAAGTTTCTGCTTATGCACTTCGGGGGCCTCCATGGTCTGGGGCCCCCGTATAATTGATACGGCAGATACGGCGGTAGCTACGCCCCTGGATAACAGGACCAGAGACCAGCTGTACTCACCAGCTACCAACGCATGCTCAGTACAATTCCACCAGCTTCATCAGCAGCTTCAGCATATCGCACGCGAAGTAGAACAGGTGCAGCACCAGCTTGTACCAGGTCCGTCGCAGGTCACACAGCCAGTAGCAGACCAGCGCCACAGCGGCCACTATCAGGCAGTACCATAACTTGCGCCTATCCCATAAAACCATCGGTACCCCCTACCGGAACTGTACGCCCCCAAATTACAATGCGCTTTCGACCTTAAACATCTCGCGTCAAAGTCTACTTTCGCTTGAGGAATCACATTAAGCCCTTACGACACGAACGAAGGCTTGAACTTTTAAATTAAATAAACTTTTAACTGTGGCGTGTGAAAATTTTAAATTAAATTCATCTTTCAGACAACAGTTTAGTTAGCAATATTACACACTTTGGTAATGAAGGTGAAATTAGGTGGTTTCCTAATTAAAACTTTTTCTAATGAGGTGAAATGCACAAAACAAAATTACGTTCTAAAACAATGTGGTTTATTGCGATCAATACACGATTTGACTGAGCTGAAGAATAATTTTTTAATCGATTTTAAATTTTAACCGTCGATTTTAGGTCAGATTTGATTGTCAAGTTCACTATATTCGACCGTGCCAGCGCGAAGCCGGCCATTGGGCAATAAATATTATCAAAGACTAGCATTTTCCAGCAGCAGATAAAAGCCAATCAATACGTGGGGTGCGTGTTGTCTAATCAGGCATCTATGGGGGACCCGCTTATATTTAGAAGGCCGTGGACCGTGAGCCTTTCGCGCGGGAAAGTCAACTGACCTGGATTGTGTGAGGAGGCTTTTATTTTTTCATTTGTAAAATACAAAAATAAATCCTTTGTTTTTTAACGTTTTTGATATACCGCCCACGTGTAATGTTTTCCTCGTTTTATTAATAGGATTTATTGTAACGTCCCAATATCCTCTTTGGGCAATTTCGATCTCGATTATTATTAACATTGTAAGGTCAAATTTATCGGACTTGATCAGATAGCACCTGCGACCAATGGGGCAATCATAAAAAGATATAACAATTACATCCTAATTACATATTACTTAAAGAATAAATATGCTTCAATTGAAAAAGACTTCCTAAGAACCACTAATGTAGTTGTAGCCCGCGGCTTTACCCGCGTGAATATAGGTTATTTATATGATAATATCCATGTTTATAGGCTTTGTGCTAATCTGACGAATAAGCTATATTACTGTACAGTTTCATTCAAATCCATTCAGTAGTTTTCGCGCGAAAGAGTAACAAACGTCCATTCAACTATCCATCCAAAGTATAGTTTAGTATAATAAGTAAATATGATAGTAGGATTATAATACTTATTAGTAGGATTAAAAGTTATGAACACAATGCATGTGTAGTGTATGTGTTAAGCTGCTTTATATTATTTTTATACTAGACTAGATATTAAAAGGCTTCAAATGTTCAATCTGGCAGAGTCAAATCCTGTTTCTTGGATTTTAAATTAAGGAAGAGGTAAAAACTAAGATCTTTTTCTGACAACAAGATTCCCAATAGGTTATATCGTGTCTTTAAAACACGAGAGGTAATTTCGTCTAGAACTCAAACAATGAGGTACCTGCTATGGGATGTAACGCTCGTTTAAACGTTTGCACGCTCTTCCAGACGTTTGAATTGTTTTTACATCTGATTTGTTTCGTTCAGCCCATTTTTCAGGCCCCGTTTTTTATATACCTACGTCATACGTTTTATGTAAGCGACTCACATCTTTTCATAAGCATTTTGAAGAGACATTTACGTTAAATTAGGAGCAGGAGCAGGATTCTTTTATTTCGGTGATTCAATTTGCCTGCAAATTGAGTTAGGATTTTACTTGAGACGAAAAATTTGACGATATTAGAATAATGGATCCTTCGAATGTTAATTGAAAGGACTAATGAATAGAATAGCCCATCTATCAGACCAACTCTCCAAGAAAGAATAGTCAAATACGCAACTGTGTGAGCAAAAACAATAGGTACCTACTCTCTATTCCTCCACTGTCAAAATCAGATAGGAAACGAGCGGGGTGACCAATGAAGGCTGCGTCACCACTGAGAGGGATCTCTGGAGGGAGAGAGAGACGGAGAAAGAAAGAGAGAGCTTCCGCTCTGCCCCGCTCCACATCAGTGGAACCCCAGTCTTATACTGCTTTCTGATGAACGGAGCGTATCATAGTCGTACTGGACTTTATTTACATTGGCTATTGAAATTTTGGGACTGGTTTAACATACGAACCAAAGTTTGGTAGTAACCCCTACCTTCTGAACCAAGGATCGTGCGATCGGTGCGATCTCCACCCGGGACAAACATTCGTGTGCTGAATAGGCATTTGTGTTTGTTCCGTGTCTGGGTTTATATTTGTATTTATGTACTTGTGGTACGTTCTGATACTTCGGGATCGGAACAATGTATGACATGTTTGAAATTTATTTCTTACTTAATAGTTTATGTAGCCGATTATCGTATCCCCTAGTTAGGGCACCGTGAGCAATTTCCTGAACTTGTAAGTGCTTTGCAAGCGAAAAAGTATACCACCACTGAGCTAGGGAATTACTAATACTAACAAAATAAATCCTGAATCCCAAATTAATCTAAAACCAATCAAAACTCCGCACCCCCAACTGAGCGGACTTCAACTAAAAGTGGATTTAATCAAGGCCGCTGTTTTAATACAGATTCAAAGGGCAAATTATCAACTCGACAAGTCAGTAGATTACCGGATTATGTTCCGTTCAGCTCGCCTTTTCGACGGATTATTCTAACGCGGCAAAATGTTTTTAATTAAGCTGATTAATTAATGTACTCTTTGTGAGACACTGATGTTTCAATGGCGTTGTAAAGTAATTGAATAATTTACCTGAAAAGAGTGCTTGGACAAATAATGTTGGAAGTGAATATATAATTTGGTTCAATGAATCATGGGAAAAGCGTGTCTATTTGAAGTCCTATTCAAACAAACGTTCTAAATTTTTGCGTACTGTATCCTTAATTCTTGTTATACATATTTACAATGTACTTATTGGTTTAGAATCTATAGTCTGAATCAAGTACAATGCGTGCCATTAACGACGAGACTTGAGAGACCGCGTGATTCGACCACCACACATACTTTCATAAGATAGACTCTATACCAATCCGAATATTACCGAATAGGTATTTCTTGAATTTAAGTAATAATTAAGGATAACATTTTGAACGACGGTACCTGCCAGGACGCCCCACTACTGACGCTCGGCAAGTCTCATCTTTAGTGGCACGCACTATACAGTAGTTATTAACTTTGTTGACGATTCATTAGTTTTAGACTCAAGACTGTACGATATAATTTTTTTTATTTAGTTCTAAGAAAGCATGTGACCACAATCACACAAGATGTTAAGTGATGATGTGGTCTAGGATGGAGCATGCAAGCCTATTCACTCTAGTCTTAAAATCTCCAAGTTGTAAATATTTTTGGCTTTTGACTTGTGGTTTGGACCTGGTGATGAGATCAAAAATATTTGTATAGTCTAAGCTATACCTACAGCTTAGATTTTATTAATATACATCAAGACCAGCAGGCTTTTCAAGGAATAGGTTATGACTAAATCTTTATTCAGCCATTAAAAGCTTCATGTTTTTATTTTCTACGACATAGAGGAATACGAATATAAGGTCACCTCATAGTAAGTGATCACTTAAGCACATGTAATCAAAAATCATCAAATAAATATAGACAACATCACATACATTGCTCCGATCCCAAAGTAAGTAGCTTATGCACTTGTGTTATGAGATGGGTATCAGAACAACGAAGGTACCACAAATAAATACTTAAATACAAATATAAACAGACAAACAAGTGTTCATCTCACGAATGTTTGTCCCAGGTGGGAATCGAACCCACGTCCCTTGGTTCAGAAGGCAGGGGTCAATACCAATTGAGCCACCGAGCCAGTCTATATCATGGTAACTAAAAAATGCAAGTTTCCTTGAAGAGAGGCGTTATGAATGAATATAACGAGACGAGAATCCTGCCCTTGCTGATAAGCGTGGTGCCTAACATAACTTGTCGTGAGTAACTAATGATTGCGCTAATTAGGCAGCACCCGGCCGCTATCTACCGAGGACCCTCCCGTTTCCTAAACCCGTAACCCATTTCTATTTCATGGTATGAATCGGGATTGGGCTCGGGATGGGGGCATGAAACTGTTACGGTCTCATACAAGTAGTTCTAGTGTTTACTTTATTATAGTTAAAACTTACTTAATGGTATAATTTTTAGTTTGTTAGGTACATTTTTTTAAACGACTTCGAAAAAGGAGGAGATTCTCAATTCGTAATAATTCGTATGTATAATTTTTTTTATCACTTATTATTGGAGTCCTTTTTTTTGCCGGGGAAAATGCATTTATGCATTCCCGCTGCTTGGGGGAGCAGCGGGGTATGTGGGACTCACCCCGCCTCGAAGATGGAAGTGAGGCAGGAAATACCCACTAAAAACCCCGGCCCCTTCGTCATGCGCCTTAAAGGTGGTGTCGAGGGTCCTATTTAGTATGTACACCAAGACAATATTCTTGGAGTCCTGGGTGTACCCAACGTAGACTGTTGTTGTATGACGCACATGGCCGGCAAATTCACACGACAAAATACATTGATTTGTTTGGCTGGCACCGACTTCAAAAATAAGTGATAATTTGTATTTTTTTTTAAATAAGTGGATGGGTTTGACTCGCCTGATGCTACCATCGATGAGAGACGTTAAAGCCTAGAATGAAGCGCGCTTACCCAAAACGGATCACTCTCGCCTTGAAAATACTAAAGATTATATTTAACGGGGACCACGGATTTTGGTAATACATAATTAGTTCCATAGTTTAGCTGAAGTATTTAAACTATTAATCATACGTCTTGAAAAAAAAAAAAATGAAAATGAAAATAAATTTATTCAGTATCTTAAGTTTAACAATATTGATGCAATGGCTGGGATCTCCATTTAAGTATAGTACTTGTGTTTGGAGACCCCGCTCTTTCTTACAAGATGTAATTTAAAGATACCTACATAACAAAATTATTGTATTAGGTAAGTAATTATTATAAGATAAAATTGATTATTAAAATTAATTTTGATGTGTGTGTGGTGTGTGTGTGTGTGTGTGTGTGTGTGTGTGTGTGTGTGTGTACATGTGTGTGTATGAGTGTAATAATATAATATAATGCTATATGTGTACATTAATTGAAAGGTGATCAATTTATAATTTTGATTTTGATGCTGATATTTATTTATTATTTATTATTATTATTTTTATTTTTTATTTATTTTAACTTTGTACTAGGTTTTCTATTTCGTTATAATTTTTGTTTAGGAGCCAATTGTGAAGTGTTTTCTTACATATATGAATAGTAGTTGAGTGAAATTTTAGAATTTTATTTAGTGTATTATATATGAGTGCAGATTTTATCATAAATTGCCTTTTTGCATACTTAGTTTTAAAATTGGGTACGGGTGCAATATTTGGAATTCTTCTTTTATTTGTTTTGACCGGGTTAAAAGGTAGGTTTTTATGAAGTTTAAGTATCAGGTTCAGAACATATAGCTTCCTGACTGACAGTAGGCCACATTGAGAATATAAGGTATCAGTTGTGAATCTATATGGCTTAAAGTAAATTACTTTTATCAAAGATCTTTGAGCTCGTTCCAATTCCAAAAATTTAATTTTTGTCGCTCCTCCCCAAACTGTGATACAGTAATTAAGGATGGACTGCGCCAGTGATATATATATTTGTCTAATTAGAACCTGATCGGCAACATGCCTCAGTGTTTTGAATAACCAAATAAGCTTCCGAATTCTCCCGGTCACTGTATTAATATGAGCATGCCATGTAAGACGCTGATCCAACCTTACCCCGAGATACTTAGTTTCAGATATTTTATTAATAGTATGACATGAGCAATTCCCATCTGTGATGTTATTACAAGAGTGGATTTTTATTTGGTAATTCGAGTTTGGCTGCGAATTGCTATAATTGGTGAAACATATGTAATTTGTTTTTGAGGCATTCAGTGTAAGTAGATTGGTGTCCAACCAACGCGCGATCAGGGCAAGACCATCCTCAGCAAGGCTGTGTACCTCGTCCCATGTTGAGCCAGTAAAAACCACCGCGGTGTCGTCTGCGTATGAAAATATTTTTCCATTGCGGATGTTTAAGTTACAGAGACTATTAATGTAGATTAGGAAGAGTGTTGGTCCCAACACACTTCCTTGGGGTACTCCGTGTGTTGTTTTTACCGGCTCACTCACGTAATCTCCCACTCTGACGCTCTGTTTTCGATCATATAAGTAATCCCGTAATAAGGCCAGTGGCAGACCTCTGATACCCATCGATTCCATTCTTTGTAAAAGGGTGGGGATAGAGACGGTATCAAAAGCTTTTTGGAGGTCCAAAAAGACTGTGATGCATCTCTTACCGTTGTCAACATTTAGATTAATATGTGTTGTCAAGGCTAGAATGGCGTCTTCTGTGGAAATTCCATGTCGAAAGCCAAATTGAGAGTCAGATATTAAGTTAAACTGGTTAAGAAAGCTGATTAATCTAGTATTTATGATTTTTTCTAGTATTTTCGAAATGACTGGAAGAACCGAAATAGGTCTATAGTTTCCGACCTCATCCCTATCCCCGCCCTTATGTATAGGGGTAACCACAGCATGTTTCAGCGCTGTAGGAAACACGCCTTTTTCCATGCATAGGTTTGCTAAGCAGGCAATAATGGGGGCTATCTCTTGGCCAACACGTTTCAAAAATACCGTTTGTATGCCGTCCCAACCGGCAGCACTCTCAGATTTTAACCCCATTAGAATTCTATAGATCTCATCTGAGTCCGTTTCCAATAAAACTAAAGAGGAAGTTGGTTGGGAATAAGAGGAGCCTTCGGAGTGATCACTACTACGGGTTGGACGACGTCTTAATATTTCATCCGCTAATAATCTACCAATGTTTGCAAAGTAAGTGTTCACGTGGTTTACGGAGTCTTTAGGGGTTGCTTTTGTGTTCAACAGTTCCATGTTTTTTGACTTATTTACTTTGCGATGTGTAATATTGTCAATAGTTTTCCAGAGTAATCTTGGATTATTTTTATTTTTCAGCAGTTGTTCTTTGTCGTAATTCTGTTTTAATGATTTAATAAGGCCATTACAGTAATTGCGGTAGCGTCTGTAAGTTATTTTTAGAATATCGTTGTTTGGGTCACATTTAAGTTTTTTCTGAATATCGTTCCTATTTCTTATACATCTAAGAACGCCATTTGTCATCCATGGTTTAATGAGACGACTTTTACTTGAAATTACTTTGGTTACTGTGCTCTCAAGAATGCATTTACTAAGTTTCTCGATTAAGGTATCGGTGAGGAGTACAGGACAAGTGTAGGACAGCATGCTAGTCAGGTTCAGATTTTTGACTAGTTCAGTTGCTTTTTCTAGGTCAACTGATGATTTTACCCTAGTTAAGCTACGTTCTTGTATAACCTTGGATAGTTTTAGAAAAATCATGTTGTGATCAGTAATTGTCGTGTTTAAGACGTATATGGAGGCCGACGTTTTATTTTTATTCAATTTTAGGATAAAATGATCTAGGCAGTTTTGGCTTCTAGTCGGTAGGTAATGTCCAGGTAGCAAGCCATGAGAAGCAAGCATATTTAGATAATTTAATTTATTTTTATTGTCATTTATCTGTGTACTATCCCTATCTATTATATTAATATTAATATCCCCCGTAATAACGATATTTTTACCTGTCCGCAAATTATTTAAATGTTGGTCCAACGAGTAAATAAAACTGTCTCCATTCGGAGTTGAAGGTGAGCGATAAATCCCTAGTATAATAAGATCATTTATAACAATTTGCAGGCAAGAGGCATTTGAAAGCATAATTTCAGTAACCCGAACCCTGTAATCCATCTTCACATACACTACAACGCCGTCGCACCGATTTAAATGATTTGTTGTGTTAAATGAAACGTAATAGGCATGACGAATGATTTTGAAATCCTCTTCCGTAAAGAGGGTACACATTTACTGATTACGAAAAAACCTTTATTTCTATAAAAACTCCAAATTTAACGAAGATTAAAGCTAATTTTCTAATATTTTTTCAATGTGGCTCAAAAACAGCTCGCAGTGTCATGGCGTCGGGTCTGACGTCACCATATAGTAGACGTCAAATTTGTCAAATACGCGTCTAAGGACAATGTAAACAAACATTGTTTAGTTTCGTGTATCGTGTAAGAAATGAATAATAGATGTTATAAGTGGTATGCAGTGTAAAAACACGTTAATAAAAACACCCGACAAGGTTTTTGTACATGTCCCTTGTAAGAGATTAATAAGACATCAAAGGTTAAAGCTCGCACGGCGCAACCCGAACGAAGTAAGCACGAATGCACCACTTTATTTCTGTGAAGACCACTTTGATCTAAGTATGTTATCAATTA
Organism: Conogethes punctiferalis; assembly: GCA_031163375.1. Classification (NCBI taxonomy): domain Eukaryota; kingdom Metazoa; phylum Arthropoda; class Insecta; order Lepidoptera; family Crambidae; genus Conogethes; species Conogethes punctiferalis. The sequence goes on along the minus strand of CM062100.1, from coordinate 7,127,246 downwards.
TCATGTTCTGGTAGGTTTTAAACGTAAAATGTTACGTTAACCAATAAAAAACCAATGAAATGCGTAAATGCGTAACCTAACATATCATAACAACAAAACACAATGACAGGACTGACAGGTGACAGCATGTTTACCAAATAGCGGTGAGGTGTATTTATCGTAACAGATACGCATAACAGATATTTATCTATGGAACATTGAGAACTGTTACTACGAAGTAATTTATTGTTTTTGGACATATTAACACCTACATTTAACATATCATTACCAACAACATAAACAAACTTTGTCGTTTTTTTTTAAATAAATTTTCAGAGAATAATACATCGCGTAGCTACTGAAAGCACCACAACTATTAATGAAGGAGGAAGCTCCAGCCAACAATATGTGTTAATAATAATATTGTGTACAAATCAGATGAAGTTAAATCAAAGAATAGCAGGTGTTATTTCAGAACAGATATTTGGAACTGTTATTTTAAGATAACAAGTATTGAATCTTACCTGTTACGACCCATCACTATTACCAAATCGTGACGTTTTGCGCTGTGATTGGTGTTTCAATCAGAATGGCCGATTGCTGTATTTTATAATTTTCATTTATTGAAAATCTTGTCAATCTTAATTTTCTTATGAAAATTAAATCAACGATTTAAATCCTTTTAATATGTATTTTTTCCCAAAGTCATCAAATCTTATATTATTTGATACTGTCGTCACGCCTATTATGCAACTGTGGTATGTTTTTTTTAGAATCTATTCGACATTCGGTTAATACAATCATATCTACGGAAGTGTGAAGCTGTGCTAATGTCAGGCAGAGGTCGTCAAAATTACTGTAAATACTCCTTATGTTCTGTGAGACCACTGTAAAATCGGAGCCCAGCACATCACCTGTTTTGCATGATAAATCAGAAACGTCACATGGGTTTGAGGTCGCTATTTGTATCTCATCAATCTCGCTTATCGTATTTAATAGACTATCCATGTACGAATGATGTGTGATTTATGTTGTTGCATTTAGTTCGTTTATACAGGAGAAGAGTTATTTGACATTTAAGGCAATTTATAAATAAAATATTATTAACTTGGTTGTACAGTAAGTTGATAAAATGTGGCCTAGCATATATGAAGCCGTGTTTGTTTTGAGTATAATTTAAAGTGTATTTTAAATCTGTGTTTGTTATCATATAAATACAAGCAAAGTACAAAAAATCCAAATTTTGAGGACACATCAAAATAACAAAAAACAATAAGGTAGCATGCAAATAAATGTACGGACTTCGCGAGTGATAACGAACCGTGCCGAAGTTTAGCACAACGAATACAGTAAAGGCATAGGTCAGTAATACCAGCACGACATCGACGAATAGTCAGGTTTGCTGCATAAGATTTTGAACCTGCGCTTCATTTCTTATGAGAATAACAGGGGAGTCTATCGTTTGTCGAACGTAGACACGTCCATGTGATGTCCAGCAGAACTTATACGACTTTGTTTTGGTAAGGTCACGGGCAAGAAAATACAGTCTGGCCCCTTTCGCCGTCAGTTGCTCTGATACATAAATCGGAGTGTCTTCGCTCTTTCTCAGTCCTAGGTGTTTGGCTCTTAATTTTTCCTTATTTTTAATATTGTATAACTTGCACTTCTGTAGAACCGTGGCTTTTGTAATGGCTGAAACAACTTCCACTACTATGGGGGAAGTTTTTGTGGTTTCTTTCTTCCCTCGTACTCTATAGATGTCACAGATTTCGCCCTCTGTTAAGGGGCAGTCTATGGTCTTTGATAACCTTAATGTCATATTTATTAGGTCATCCTTAGTCTCCTTCTGTTCGATTTGAGGAACGTTTTTAATTTCAAAATTTCGTTTCTGATTTTCTCTTTTAACGTCTTCCAGTTTATCTTCTAACAATGTAATGTACTCCTTGTCCTTTTTGTGCTCACGTTCTAACTGTTCAATCCTTTTTTTGAATTCCTCGTTTTGCTCAGCTAAAAAGGATATGGAATTTTCTATATTTCCATTGGTCTTTTGTATGTCTTTAAGGACCGGGCTTATTTTTCGGAATTCTTCTTCTTGTTTTTTCACCAAATTTTCAAAAGCTTTCATCATGTCTTCTTTAAACGTTTCTAAAGTTTCTTCCTCTAGCTCTCCTCTCAATCTTTTATTTTTGCGAATGCCAACATGGAATGGAGGTGCATTTTGTCTTGTTGTAATATTAGTATTAGAATCCGACAGCGTTGCGTTCATATCACTTTCCATTACTGATTGTTTGTTATACTGTGGCACTCCGTGCGCCGTTTAATGCGCAAGAGAAGGTAAAAATATATGATGTTGTTATGCTCACACTTGAGGTATGCGGGGGACGCGGCTTGCAGAGACCAGCGTTGTTTGGATGAAAGGGCACTAAGTCACTGTTTAGATATTGAACTTTGTCTAACCTTGTTTAAGTACACTTTCGATTGTGTTACAATTTTGAATTTTAATAAATTTGCGTGACACGTCTACTCGCAAGTGATTCTCGGACGAAAGACGAAACGTCTTACTATAATACATATTGTAAATGCTTTCGTTTCAATGGCCGTTTGTTACTCTTTGATGTGATGGCGGGTCGCTAGTAATGAATAAAAAATATGGCCATTTCACACATCATCGATATAAGTATATTCACGCGTGCAAATTCGCTAGCTGCAGCTAGTCTAAACTATAATTTTATTGTATGAGTTACATAATATTAATAACGTATACTTTCAGAATACTCCATCACAGCATAATTAGATTTTGTTTTGTTTTTATTTCACGCAGTTACTAACACTCAACCTAAGACCTATCCACAAATAACTTCAATCACAGCAAAAACTATCACAGTTAAAAGTCCACCACACTCCGACCGCCCATCCCGGACAAGTGAAGATGTACTGACGAGGAAACGTGTCTGCGAAGTGAATAGTTTGTTTGTAAGACATGAGTGATGGCTCGAGGAGACGTGGCGCGTTCGTTATTCCCTGTGTGCCGTAATGATCTGGGAATTATGTATCATCGTGCTCCAAGGCAGTGTTCCGCGAACTAAAGAACAGAATCAGAACAAGTTTATGTCAGGTATGTGTTAAGAGAGGTAGGGTATAGCGAATCTTTGCTCGAATTGAGCTGCCCGTCCGGGGAAGGACCGCTACTCTAATACCGCAGCCAAATGACCTCCGGGTCGTGTCCCTGCCGGTGAGTAGGGATTCCGGAGCTCGTGGGGGGTTGTGGTTGGGCCGGCCATGGCGGTGGCAACTGACAGGTAACTGACCAGTTACTTGCCCGTTGTCACAGCGACTTGGGTTTCTCTTTCGCTTTCCATCAGGCGTAGGGAAGCCATTATGTCTAGCTAAGTTCTATAAAAAAAATGTTGGAGAACGCGCTTCACTGAAAGTCATGTGGCGAGCTATGGTTAAACGCTCGGTTTTTTTACAGTCATCATCATCATCAACCTACAAACGTCCACAGCTGGACATAGGCCTCCTCCAATGACAGTTGTCATTTGGGGGGATTTTTCTTGGTTACCATGCTTATGCGGTTGGTGGTTTTTATAGAAGCACGGCATAATGACTTCCCTGATGACAGCCCAGTACGTTGGTCCAACCAGATCCCCTCCGCACTCGACTCTTCGGTTCTCCACGCCGCCAAATACAGAAACCGGTGGAGAAAGACCGTACGGGAGAAGGTGTTTCGCAAGGAAGGTCACGACCCTCATTATCGCACCCAACTCTTTAGTTAGTATCTATCTAATGAGGAATAAGGGATGGGATGTAAGGGAGCGGCCTATCATCTTTTCGCTCCAAGCCACCCTCACCTTCCCGTGGTGCATCCTGCCGAATAGCAAACGAGGCGTTGGCAACCGATTGGTGGCGGTATAAACATCACAATTGAAGGCGTAGCTAAATACCACAGACCGACGACAGGCAGCAGCGTCACCGGAGCAAGAAGCTACGTCCTGCGATCGCCAACCCGCCTGCCCAGCGTGGCGATTATGGGTGTATCTTCCAGATGTTTGCCCAAGTGGCGAGCAGCTGGAGAGGCCTATGTCTAGCAGTGGACTGTTGATGATGATGAATGAGGAATAAGACGCGAGGAGGAAGACTCCCTAAAGACAAGTGTTTATGCTACTACGGGATAGACATTTGGGTTTTAACAAGGCATTCGGTCTTAGGTCCTATCTAGTAGTCTAGAGTATCTAGTTTATAAGTCATTAGGTAACAATATGAATTGCATGCATCCATTCAGGCAATTTAAAGTGTGATACAATTCGCGACACAGACATCTTGTACTGTGCTGAAGGTAACAAATCTACAGTACACAGATATACAACAATGAAAACGATATACTACCTACCACTAACACCTAGATTCAAACTAGGCCGAGTCCTGAAAAACTTCAATGTTAACCTCTAAGACAAATAGAGAACCTTGTATGTACATCAAAGTCACCCAATTCTGCTAAAATTTACTATAATGCTTTGGACGTTCAGTTGAATATTGTTGATAGATAGGGGCAGGTGACCGGTCACATTACATCTGATCTCCTGCCCAGTCTACAAGCAGAAGTTTTACTAAGGCCTCATTGAAGAAGAGACGCGCGCGTTTGTCCTGTTTCGTTTTTGGTAAAGAGACGCGCGCGTTTGTCCTGTTTCGTTTTTGGTACATTTTTTTTAATCTTTCGAATTGCTATTCCCTATCCAAAGGTTGTCTGGAAGTGATAGTATACTTTGCCTGGTTCTAAGTAATATTTTTTGGTGTAAAATAAGAGTATCTATAGGTATTAGGTCTGAGCCAAGGGTCGTGGGTTCGATTCCCGCACAGTAGAAACAATTGTGTTCATGAACATGTGTCTGTTTGTATTGGTCTGGGTGTTTTCTATGTATAATATGTATTTATTTACAAAAAAAGTATGTATCTAAGTAAGTTTATCAGTTGTCTAGTACCCATAGTACAAGCTTCGGCTTAATTTGGGGCTAGGCGGTGTTGTATGGCCCAGCGTGGCTTGTCTTGGTTATATCTAATACTAAAAACCGTGCTAAAAACACATCATGTACTTGACTCACTAAATTGCTTTAGGCACTCCGCCAATTTCTAAGTCACAATATCATTAAAATATGAACTTGTAGTATCCCATCTACATAAACCAGTACATAAAGCATACTCAAGGCTACCACTCGACCTTTATGGTAATTTAATAAGCATGCGCTAGATCAGGACTCGGGACGTGTCCCTTCAAAGGCAATTTGTTGAAGAGTCCGAATGTAGGGCGCAGGTAGGGACGGCAGGGTTGCCATTGATCGTGCAAGGGTGTTCAATTAAATAGTATTCTCCTGACCGACTTACGGCCAAACTCTAAGGGGACAGAAGATATTAAAGTGCAAAAGTGAGTACGCAAGACACAGGTGCACTCATCCCCGCCAATTTACTAACTTCGCGACTGTTGTTCAGTAATTTCTTGACGAAGAAAGTTGTAGATATAATACCTAAAATCTCGTAACCGAATATGTTTTTAGAGGTGTGCTTTCATACAAGGGCCAGGTAACATTATGTATACTATTAGAGACTTAAATAATGTTCCAACTAGTTCCACTATTCGGTGGTACAATTAAAAGTAAAACTAGTGGGAAATAAAAGTCTCACTAGTTCTACGGTAGAACTGTTCAGAAGAACGAAGGCTTAATTCCCTTGATTCACACCAGCCCATCTGTTCACTAGTCTTGATAAGCATTTTCTGTTGACTTATAGAAACTGTAGATCTGGGATATATATATATATACGTAATGTGGAGCTGTAAGAGAATTATCAAACACTATAACATGTATAGAAATGTCGTGTTAGCAAAAATTTTTCAACTAATGCACATTTTTGGTGCGCCATCAACGACCAGGAACATTTGATACAGAGGTCGTGATTGAGTAGCAATTTTTCAATTTATCAATAACATAGAGTCCACACGAACGAAGTCGCAGGCACCAGTTAGCAATAAAGAAAGAACCAATTGACGGCTCGAAGGACCAAAAAAGAAGAAGTGATTTCCTTTAAACCTTAAAACATGTCATCCTAACCATACGTATCAACCCTAACATGGACCCAATACCCCAAACCGTTTAGCAATAACCCTTGAAGGGAAGGGCTACGTGCCCTCAAAACGGCAGCTTTGTGGAGGGTTAGAGTGACAGCTCTATTATTAAATCTAGCACGTTTAAAGCCCTATTGTGTATTCTAGCCCAGGAAACATTTTAAGATTTGTTGAGAAGGGGCAGTGGGCTGGCCATATCAGCCGCAGAACCAATAACCATTGGGGTAAACGAGTTCTAAAATGGCTACCGATTCTTGGCAGGCGTAGTGTAGGACGCCCTCAGGCCAGGTGGAGTGACGATCTGCGCAGGATTGCTGGCAAGTGCTGAATGCTAGGTACAAAAGATTGAGCAAAGTGGCAAACAATTGGAGAAGCCTATTTCAAGCGGTGGACTGTGAAAAGCTGATGATGATGAGACTAAGAATCTAATGCCCAAAGGTTCAAAAGTAAAGTTCACATAACCCTCTAGCTCGTATATGTCCTAATCGAGGGACTCGAACGCACCCTAAATTAGAGCCATAAGGAATAAGATCAGTCAACATGACACTGGCCAACTATTATTCTCAGTTCTCAGTTGACCCCTCTAGCCTTGTCCTCCGGGTTGACAGCTGAGAAGAGTCTAGAATGATCTCAAATTCTAGGCATTCTAAATCCAAATCTATACGAATGAATCATCGATAACATTACCGAGCACTTCGGCCATTCGGCACAAAGGAGATCATTGGACCAAGCACATGACGCAACCGTTTCGTAGAAGGCAGTGTTTACAAGTTGCGCTCCAGTCGTGACGGATACAAATAGAGGAGCTGCCATTTATACTCGTAGAGTAATAGGCTATTTGACACCATCGGTGTTGATAAATGTTGGAGAATGTCTACCGAGGGATTAACTTCGTTGCACACAAGGCAGTGATAAGGTACAAGTTGGAAGCGGGCTTAATGCGTTTCCTTCCTCTTACAATCCTGGGTTCTTTAAGCGGGGCGTGTCAGTGGGCCTTCCGGGTGAGGGCGACAGGCGCAATGGGTTTGTTCTTTATGATTATGCATGTCGACCTCACTTTTGGACCTCACGACCGCTTATCGTCAGGCTCCAAAAGCAAAGCTCTTATAAAAAAAACCTCATTTGTTTACAGCCAACTTCAATCCCCAGGCCAGGTGATTTACCGCTACTTATTCTAAATTTTTAGCGTGGTCAAATCACACAGGTGATTAAGGTTCCTAAATAACAGAACTGTTTTCCTAGGTATATTAAATTTAGTTCTAAAGACTTGCACAGAGTGTTTCGGTCTCTACTTTATATCATATGACCGGCCCGAACTGTGGAACTCTCTGCCAGGCTCCTTGTTCTCCGAGAGATATGTTCCCATGTTCCAGACGAGAGTGATCCAGTTATTGCTGGGTGATCCCGCTCCATCGTAGACTACTATCTGGTCGACAAAGTCATTTCGAATGGAAAGAAAAGGAAACGATATGGACCATCCATTATTATCTATGCCGCCTACTCAACTCATTTTGCAGCGTTTCGCTTGCCGACCCAATCCGTTCGATCCATCATTTGCTTACTTGATTTGAGCTAGATAACTATCTAGCTCAAATCAGGTATATATGACTATCTAGCTCAAATCGTCACTCCACCTAACCTAAGGACGTCCTACCTACACTATGTTTACCGAGAAACGATATCCAATCTACAATTCAAATTCTAATCATTTATTTGTGAGAGATATATTTAGCAAATGAATGCCTACTATTACAAAACAATTCTTAAAATAACCCCTAGTCCCTTCAGTCACCTTTCCCCGCTGAAAGCTGAATTAATAACAGTACCGTATTAAAAACAATATTGGTATAAAATTTCCTTAGATTTCCCTAGAGACCTTTCCTTCGTAGTAGAATATCCTTACTATGCTCATATTTCTTACTTCGATGAAATATGCTCTACCAAAACCAAATTACACAATTTTAGGAAACCTAATTTTAGTTATCTAGAGGTATTAGGCAAAAGGTATGCTTTTCTTAATTTAACGAAGTACTAATTAGTCATTGTTTTAAACCAGTAATTGACAAATTAAAGAAATACTTTACACACATCTACGATAGGGGGTTATCAGACTAATTGGTCGAACGTCGATCGATGGAAGAATCAATAGGTCAACGTCGATCGATAACAATCAATATGGACGAAACTTTCGATCGATTATCCTGATAAGTAACGTCTCCTATAGAAATTAAACTATCTTAATACAATCACAATAATGTTACTTGTATCGCTAACCCAACGTACCTGCCTTCTATGTATAGAGTTTTAGTATTAAGAAAATAATAAGAAATCAGACCAGCCGTACTTATTTATCCATCGATCCCGAGACTTTACGCGCTTACCAACTAACGCTTCACACTAGCACACCGAGGCCGTCATTAAACAATATACGATCACATAAGTCTACATTCCGCGCATACAACATCTGTCTGTACGCCTGGCGCTTGCCGGGTCGTAAAGCTACTTGTAAACTAATAGTGGTGAGGCCATGAAAATGGCGGGTTTTACACTCCTATGTCTAAAGAGACGCGACGTTTCAAGCATTATGTTTAGGCGGCGGACCGCCAATCAACATAGAGTGAAGAACCTTAAGTCCCTAACTGCCTTATCAAGGTTCAGGACACCGAAGCCGTTTAATATTTAAACAAACAATACGTCTCGTTTTGAAAGGAACTGTGCCATTTTGCCCAAACAAAGCTACTAGATTGGGACGTAAAATCGTCTCGTTTTTTGAAACCACAAGACGAGAGGTTTTCGTCAATAATAAATAGGTGAAGATTATTATATACCTACCTCGCACGGTTGAACAAAAGAATTTAAGCCATTGCTTAACGAGTCTAACAAGTATAAACACAAGGATTGTACAATAAGTCTAGAGAAAAGTAAAGTGTAGAACACGTTGTATTTACTAAATTAGTGAACGCATACTATCCATTTCGCACGTTCCTTTCGACACATAAATCAATACAAAATTAAAAACCAAATCATACAGTAGCCCCGATAATGTGAAACAGATATAAAAAGAGGTCGCGTTTAAATTTACAACTTGATAACAAATGATTTACAATTACAGGCACAGCGAATTAAAACACAAATGGTAAACGAAAGTTTAATTTATGTTTTGCATGAGAGTATTTATGACTGTCTAATTTAAGTTCTGATGGTCCAATGTGGTAATATCGATATTTATCTTTTATTATTATAATATCCTAATAACGTTGTAAAGGCGAAAGCGTAATTTGATGTATATTTGTTACCTCTTACGCAAAAAATAATAAAGAGATTTTAATGAAACTTTACTGTAATACATAACTAAATATGATGTAGTTTGTACACACATCAGATTAACATATAGGCCATAATAATTACATATATCACTGTTGCTCATGCGGGAAAAACAGCTAGTGGTAAAACAACCGAATAATTACATCATCATCAGCCTATTGCAGTCCAATGCTGGACATAGGCCTCTCCTGGACATAGGAAAAATTACATAAATATCCTTAATTCGCCAACTTCGTAGCTCCTCACGAGCGCCTAAATAACGTTAGTTGTAAAATCAAGACAATGCTCTAGCACGTCTTATTGTATTAGCAGTTCTACTAGGAATAAGGGAAATTCTCTTTAAGTACAGGACGCCGAAATACATGGCACTCTCAATACGAATGCTACATAGAGTGTTTCATTGAGCAATGCTAACACGATTTCTCAATTATTATCTCGCCAAGATACTGACCGGTTTCTTAGATGAAATACTTATAAATGTCCCGAAGACAAAGGAGCTTTAAAAATTCAAATCAAATTGTTTAACTAACAGTAGTTAGACACAGGTCCAACAGTTTCCGCCGACCACAGACTTTTTATCGGCCGATAGTTTCTAATCATAATCGGTATGAAGATCAGTCGATACCAAATCGTTGTAGTGTGCGGACTTGTGTACATTTTCATACTGATTTATGAGCCCAAACAAACTATTGGCCGATATAAAGTCTGTGGTCTGCGCGGGCTCTAACATAACACTTTTATACGCGATGGTAATAACTATATAGAAAGAAGAAGAAGAATGACCGTCGACCGGTCGCAAGCCAAAAGTATTGCTCGAATGACGAGGTGTATGAAACTAGAAGCAGCTCCAAAAATCGCTTTCAAAAGAAAGTGCTTAGAGCGAGGAAAGGAATTGTTCCACTTTAGTCACATGCGCTTCATCACCTAGTTAATTTGACCCCGCTAAAATTGATAGAAGCGTAGTAAAATCACGTGGAGATTTATGTGCGGCATTTTACTTGCGTCGGAGGCCTAGATTCATTTTGGGTCTCTGCGTAAACCCTAGTAGTAAAGTATTGTGTCTCGAAGTCTGGGCCTTAGGTTTTTAGGGGAAATACAAGTGTTGGTTAAGGCTGCAGTTCCTCTGAGGCGGAGCAGAGCGGAGACGAGCTATATCGTGATTCACCAATGACATGGCTTGAAATCATTCATGGCATGTGATTGGTGAACCGCGGCACAGCTCGTGTGCGTGTCTGATCTGCTCCGCTCCGCCTCAGTGGAACCGCAGCCAAAGAGACTTTGCAATGGTACGGCACACAAGTTTTCTTTTTATAGTTACCGGTCAAAATCTACCGCAGGCGACAGTGTTACGGTAAAAATGTGCGATGTTAATTTTTATGAATAAAATCTCTATAGTAGCCCTCTGTAAAGCGAAAGAGAAGCCCAAGTCACTGCGACAACGGGCAAGTAACCGGCCAGTCATCTGTCAGTTGCCACCGCAATAAAATATAGTTGTAAGTACTCATTTATATAAAGAAACAAACCGCAGTGTTGACACCAGGCGTTAATGTTTGAAACATAACCTTCATTAAGTATAGAGAATCAATTAGTTTCACCATTTATGCGTAGAGCAGAGGTCCTCAGATTCTTTTTCAACGTAAACCTGACCTTGGAGACAGTCGTACGCTTTGGTCACAGTATAGGTTGAAGCAGTAAGGTGAGCACGTAGATACGTTGCGCCCTGCGGTATGGGGCGTAGAATACTACTGAGGTATCCTTCGGGCTTTCGGGGCTGTGGCGCGCTTGAGGGGGCCCCCTTCCGCTCCAGTTAGCGGCCCCGAGGAAGACGACAACACGTGCCTCCGGGCATAGTGGTCAGTGGCGTCGTGCATCGCAAAATGCAGGGAGGACACCACACAGTCCTCCCGAGGTGTGCCGTTCTCTCATACAGAGTGCTCGTAGCGGACCACCGTCGGGTTTAGTGGGTATTCTCCGTTAAATACGATAGTAAACACAAACACAGTGACAGTCTACCACATGCAAGCTTCAACATCTACCTACCTACTTGTTATGGAGACGTGGCGTGTCACGCTGCCGACATATTCACAGTAATGACATGGAGGCTTTTTTAAAATTGTTTATGAAATAAGGGGCAGACGAGCAAGCGGTTCACCTGTTGGTAAGTGATAACCGCTGCCCATGTAAGCCTAAGCTTAGTGCAGAGTTCGCTAGTTATAAGTTTAATGTAATGTAAAATTTTTGGCAAATAAACGATTTTCTATTTTCTATTTCTATGTACATCTGCAACATCAGGAGTTACAGCTGCGCTGCCGGCCTTTAAGAAAGAGGTACGCTCTTTTCTTGAAGATTTGGGGGTCGTATATATCCGGTCCGGGAATACCGCTGGCAACAAAGCATTCCATAGTTTAGCACCAGATTGGGAAAAAGTTGGGGAGTGGTAAGAGATCTTTATAAACCCATAATATCTCCACTCTTCGCCCTCAGCAATCTCATACAAATCTTTATCTCCCTCACAAATACAAGAGAAACCACAATTTTTGCGACCAAGTGGTTAGTGACAATTATTTGGGGTTTATTAATAAAAAAAAATAATTAGCATGTTCCACAATGTGGGAAAAATAATAAATAAAAACAACTTCAATGCTTACTTGAATACTGGTCCATAATCCCACCACTATATCTGTTCATGATTAACAAGGTTTTCACTTCTGTTAAGACATCCTCATCACACAGAACTCAACACTTGACTTTACATAACAGACAGGGAGTGTAGAAACCAATGCATTGTCTTATCCGTTTAATGTATAAAGTATTTATGGACTTAACAAACAGAAAGTTGACATTTGGTCTGTAAATACAAACATTGCTCTATGATAGTGATATGTGAGGGTCAGATTATTGGACTAATTATTAAATAGTCATTAATTAATTGTTCTTGTTGTTTCCCGATTTAGAACAGGACTACCCATCTCATCTCATGTGAGTCATAAAAGATGACTAAGGGAATATTAGGAGGTCCGTCCAGTGCTGAACATACCTGGATATAAATAAAGCAAAGTAAGGGAGCGGCCTATCATCTTTCCGCTCCAAGCCAACCTCACCTGCCCGTGGTGCATCCTGCCGAATAACAAACGAGGCGCTGGCAACCGACTGGTGGCGGTATAACCATCACAATTGAAGGCGGAACTAAACACAGACGAATGACGGGCAGCAGCGTCAACGGAGCGACAAGCTACGCCCTGCGATCGCCAACCCGCCTGCCCAAGCGTGGCGATTATGGGTATATCCTCCAGATGTTTTCCCTAGGTGGCAAGCAACTGGAGAGGCCTATGTCCAGCAGTGGACTGCAATAGGCTGATGATGATGACTGTGGTCACCAACCTGTTTCCCAAGCGAGATGACTTGAGGCAAATTGCATTTCGAATGAGGATTTTCTGCAATCCAAAAGACGCCACAAGAAAGGCTGGTCCAGCTCTCATGTGATTGGTCAGTTGCTATGTAAATCTCAGTGCCATGTCAAAATGAATCAATCACGCAACTGTTCGACCTCTTTTTGTGGTGCCATCTTTTTTTTTTATAGTAGCTCGACATAATGGCTTCTCTACGCGTGATGGAAAGCGAAAGAGAAGCCCAAGTTGCTGTGACAACTGACAAGTAACTGGTTAGTTACCTGTCATCTAGCGGATTTCTTCCTTCAGAAAACCCTCATTGGCTTAAAATTACAATTGTTTTGGCAGAGGCTTACATCCAGCAGTTGATGTTTGTAGGCTGATGATGAATACGATGAAGAACTTTTTTTATATAGTATTTACATAAAAGTAATGTGTAATACAGACATGCATTAGATTGCCGGCGTGTGTTAGCACTACCGCAAGCATTTAATTAGTTCGAGATGCAAGCATTCATACTCTGTTGTCCGTCCAGTTAGGCCAATTACTAGCTGCGTGTGATTGGAACGAATTGTTATGTTCATTGAGTGGGATCTTTAATGGATATATGATAATTTGGGAATGCTCCTAAGAGTAAATTATTACTTGGAAACTGGTTACGTACCAATGTAGCAGAGTTCACACAACCTTAGAATTTTTATAAAGATTATTTTGACGTTGACCTTTGGCTTTAAAACAAACCGCTGTCTCCCATATTTTCTTGTCACTCTGTGTGGTAATGCCTGTACACATATCATAACCCTGGGTATGGGACACCTGGGTTATGTGGGGCTCATTCCTATGTAGCGAAGAATATCCACTAAGGCTGATGGTGGTCCTCTTAAAAAACGTATAGGATTTTAGGCAATGTGCCTCTGCATATCACACAGTAACATTTGTGAATACAGCCATATGTATGGTTGTAAATTATTATTTGAAAAGGCATGAAGTCATATATTTGCCAAAGCACAAGTACAAACAACGCATTCAATAATCATTTAAAACAAACGGGCATTAGTGCAAAATGGCATAACTCAAGGTATATTTATGTCAAAATCATTTTCCTACAACAATAATCCTCTAAAGTCTAGCTAAGCCGTAAAAGATTATATTTAGTTTGACAAAGCTTTTAACTGCAAAGAGTAAACATTTGCCAAAGAATTCCATGTTTGTAAACACTTCGAGGCATGTTACGAGATCATCTTAAGATGGCAGCTATCTATAGCTGGATTTATATAAATATTATTGTAGTTTTAATATGTGAAGGCCATTACTGTGTAATTTGTAATGTAATGTGTTAAATGCTGTCAGAGAATCTGTTGTTAGATAGATATTGTATTGCACACCAAAAAATTTGCTGTGAACTCGACAAAGTATCAAAATCGTTGTACAATTTGCAAACAATTTCATCATGTAAACGTGTATTTTGGAAATAAAATTTTTATTTAATTTAAATGTATAGGTAAGAGTACAACTTAACCAGTCTTAATGCTATGGGCTATGAGTGATCTTTTCCATACTCCCTATCCTGTCCAGTAACAATTTTAACCCTGGGACGGTAACAGGGGTGCCTCAACACCCCAGACGAACAATCATCCGCCGATATTGCGATTAAATTATTAGTTGTCTTGCTCTCATATTTTACGTATTCTCCTCTCGTTGGAGGGTCAATCAGAGGACGTCGCGCAGTGGCAACGAAACGACTCCAATCTGGAGTTATAGGTACATGTGGGGTGTTGCGTCACCCCTGGTACTATTTACGTGTGCATTTTTTTTGCTTCTGCTGAACGATTATTTCCCTTTTTTTACTTTATTATGACTGTCCTAAGTGATATTGATATTCAGTGCTATTTACAAGATATTGCTGAAGACAAAAAAGGCAAGAAATTAAAAAAAAATTGTACCAAATGCAAAAGACCTCAACACCGTCAAGAAAATTGTTGTCTGTGTGTCTAACACCATTTCTTCTCAATTTCTTTCGTTAACCCTGTTTAAATACTGTTTGATCTCGATAGTGAAATTCCATTTGTTTGTTTAATTAAGAATAAATATTATATTTCATTGCTGTTGTGTTTATATTTTGAATCTGTAGCGGATTAACTTTGCGCCAGCTCCTTACAATTGCAGAAAACCGCTTACGCTTGTTCACTTTGGACCACACACCAAGTAACCAGTGTGAAGTACGCAGTACATCTCTGCTCCCGCGCACCCGCTCGGCGATCTATTACGTTACCTATCTGTTATTAATTGTGCTTTCTGTTTTGTGTTATAATTTGTGATATGGACTTGTGACGTAATAAATCTGTGTGTATCGTCGTAAATAATATTCTTCATTTAACTTCCTAAATCTATCGCTCATTTCTTCCGCTTATTTACCTATCACTTTCTTCGCTTCAACTCATCTGTGCTTCTAATCGTGGTGTGACATTATCATTCCCCACAACTGGTGAACCCGACAACCCACCTGATCGGTGGAGGACACTTGGAAATCGTGAGTTGCAAGTGATATATTTTTTTTTGAAAAATACGTCGGTACTCAAAACACCGACGGTGGTTTCCTAAGCCGTTGGCCCAAGATCATAAGCGGTAGCGATTTTTCGAAATTATAAGGCGGTGGTCCAAGTTGAAGATGTATGGAATTATGGATCTGAAAACATCCCTGATGAGGCCGTTGGTGACGGAAAATCCGAAATTCAACGTGTTAGCGTACGAGTACCCGTGTTTTGGCCTGATGATCCTGCCTTATGGTTCGCTCAATTGGAACATCAATTCCTACTATCTCGCATAACCACTGATGAGACTAAGTTCAGTTACCTAGTTGCCAATTTGGATTTACCTTACGCTCGAGAAGTTAAGGATATTATTACCAATCCACCTCTTACTGACAAATACAAAAAGCTGAAGACAGAGTTAATTCGACGCCTCTCTGTTTCACAAGAAAAGCGTGTCAAACAGTTATTAATGCACGAGGAGTTAGGTGATCGGAGGCCGTCTCAATTTTTACGTCATATTGAAGGTCTCGCCGGACCGTCGGTCCCGAAAGATTTTTTGCAAACCTTGTGGTCTAGTAGGCTGCCGCAAAACATACAGACCGTAATAGCTTCCCAACCTGAACTTGATTTGGACAAATTAGCTAATCTTGCAGATAAGGTGTATGAGATAGCACCGTCTACGCCCCAGGTTGCTGCGACGTCCAGTGCAGCACACTCACCATCAGCAGCAGCTTCATCGTCGACGTATGGAGATTTGGTTGCGGAAATCAGCCACCTAAGGAAGCAGGTAGCAGCACTCACTACTAAAGTAAACCATAGCGGACGCTCGCGCTCCAACTCCAGGTACAATAGGTATGGCCGTTCTCGCAGCAGCTCAAGACCACGCCAGCCTCCAACTAATCACCCGCATTGTTTTTACCACTTCACCTACGGAGACAAGGCTAAGAAATGCAAACAGCCGTGCAGTTTCCATGCGGAAAACTCCAAGGGCAGTCGGAAGTAGCGGCCAACGACTGTCCCGTACCTACAGGCCGTCTGTTTGTTACTGACCGAGTTACGAAAATGCAGTTCCTTGTGGACACTGGCTCTGACTTGTGCGTTTTCCCTCGATCTGCTATTAAGACGTCCTGCACTAAGACTGATTACGACCTTATAGCTGCCAATGGTAGTGTCATTCACACATATGGACCCACGCGTCTACAGTTGGACTTCGGCCTACGAAGAAATTTTCGCTGGTCTTTTACAGTTGCTGATGTATCCAGACCTATCATAGGCGTGGATTTTTTATGTTATCACAACTTGCTTGTGGACTGCAGAAGGCAGCGTCTTATTGATGGTACCACTTCGCTCTCTGTTGCTGCCAAAGAATTGTCCGTGGCCGAAAACATTGCTTCGGTTAAGGTGATCACCGGTGACACTGAATTTCACAAGATCTTGCTTGATTTCCCGGAGATCACTAGGCCAGCAGGAACTGTGAGCAATTTTAAGCACAGCACCTTACATTATATAAGGACAACGGCTGGTCCACCTGTGTCTTGCAAACCGCGACGTCTTGACCCTGTTCGTCTGAAGGCAGCTAAGAAAGAGTTTGAAGACATGATGGCTTGTGGAATAGCTAGACCTTCAGAGAGTCCATGGTCCTCAGCACTACACATGGTACGGAAGAAGAATGAGGAATGGAGACCATGTGGCGATTATCGAGCTCTTAACGCCCGAACCATTCCCGATCGATATCCCATACGCCACATTCAAGATTTTTCACTATCACTTTCTTCGCTCCAACTGATGACCATCAAGTTGAAGACCTCACTCAGTTTGCTCCTCGGTTGCGCAGCTACATGGCGAAGTTGAGTCCCAAGCCAACGTCTTGGCACCGCAATGGCCCATTCTACATCCCGAGGTCATTGGAAACTTGCACACATGTTTTTGTGCGCCAAGATCATGTAAGGCGATCACTTGAACCACCATACGCAGGCCCATACCAAGTGCTGAAACGCAGTGCCAAATTCTACACGTTGGACATATCCGGTAAGCCGATCAACGTCACCATAGATCGACTTAAACCCGCTTACCAGACCAGAGATGTGACAACGCCTCCAGCACTGTGTCCAGATCCTGTCCAGACCGTTACCAGAAATACCGGTACGAAGACTCGAAGTGGCAGAACAGTGAAATTTCCCGACTTTTATCGACCATAGTTATGGTCTGGCCAGGGGGAATAATGTAGCGGATTAACTTTGCGCCAGCTCCTTACAATTGCAGAAAACCGCTTACGCTTGTTCACTTTGGACCACACACCAAGTAACCAGTGTGAAGTACGCAGTACATCTCTGCTCCCGCGCACCCGCTCGGCGATCTATTACGTTACCTATCTGTTATTAATTGTGCTTTCTGTTTTGTGTTATAATTTGTGATATGGACTTGTGACGTAATAAATCTGTGTGTATCGTCGTAAATAATATTCTTCATTTAACTTCCTAAATCTATCGCTCATTTCTTCCGCTTATTTACCTATCACTTTCTTCGCTTCAACTCATCTGTGCTTCTAATCGTGGTGTGACATTATCATTCCCCACAAATCAAAAAATTTGGGGTGACCCGACACCCCTGTTACCATTTGCGTAAGAGCAAATTATGTTACTATCCCAGGGTTAAGGATTTTTAAAGTTACAATATTTTTTTTTATATTATGGGCCAGAATTGTCATACAAGGGTAGACAGGTGCCTAGCCATAGTGAAAGGCTCAAGAAAAGATGATGTAGGTAACTTAGGCTTAGACAGAGAACAGAGGAAAGTTTGGGCAAAGGCCCAGCAGTGGGATAGCACAATTAAAAAAAAAGTCTTCCTTTAAGTAATTTGGTTAGAATGTACTTCTTAGAATGTTAGCAGAATTTCTCATTCACCTAAACACAAAAAAAAAACAAAAATATTCTCAAAATATAGACAAATAAAAAAAAACAGCCCCCTGGTGGTTACAAGAACTGTATCCTAGTATTTTACTCATAAGACCATGCTACTGAATATTATGTTAAACCTGAAACATTGTATCAAATAGTAAATAGCATCTGAATGGCTTTGTGAATAGCATGTGATTATAATAATTATGTTTAAAACATTTGGACCTCTTTATTATTCAGATTCAGAAGTTGTTTATCAAGTAGTTCTATGGTTAGAATGTAATTTTCATCAAAACAGGATTTATGTAAACCTATTTATACTGACATACCTACCTACTGCATAATGTAAGCTACCTACTATAGAAAACTTAATTTTTGGATTATAATTAATGCTTTCCGATTTTCAGGGTTAGCTTATAAATAAATAAGGATAAAAAATAATAAATCCAATTAAAATAGGACACATATTTAAATAAAATGAAATTTTATGACATTTATGGAGGTAGTTTAAAAAAATTGCTGTGGAGGTAATTCTAACAAGACTCCAATTAGAATAATGCATACTAGACGAACTGAAATTTACTCTGGAATAAATAGTGCATAGTCTTGCTATAAATATTTGCTTTACAAACGATTTTTAAACAAAAACATAACTTGGAACTTAGGTATTATATTTTATTCGCAAACCTTAAAAAATGATGATATAAATCCAATACCGGCAATGTAGTTAGCGGAAAAATTTGTATGTCATGATAAATATCGACACAGCATAACGAGTAACTATGAAATGCATAAAATAATCTTTTTAGGACCGTCGGTCTGTCAGAAGCGTGATCAAACAGTAAGCGAACAAATGTTTATACGGTTATCTTACCCTTATCTTGTACCTTCACCGCACATGAGATAATAACACATAATCACAAAAACGTCACTTTAGAGATAATTGTACAATTTAAACCGATAATTCCAGAAAAACATGAAAACTTTGATTTCCAATGACACTCGAACGCAACACGTTCACCTCTACGGAGGCGCGCCACTGCTCGGTGTTGCCATAATCAAATTATGGATACCTTAAAAATAAACGTCAGACTGAGGTGGTAATTTTATTTACACAACATTATATTTAGATTTAAATAAACACACCGTAAAACTGCGACTTCAATGGTTCTGGAATTCCACTGAATTTTTATTACATACACGACAGTACGTAGCACACGGATAGGAGTTTAATTGCTGGCATGACTTGTAAGATCTTCTATGACCGCAGGGCTTTTTGATATTGTGGTCTGAATGGCAACGTCTGATGCAGTTCGCCTTTCTAGGTAATTCGAATGGGTGATTATAATCTGAAGACATAAAAGCTAGAACTATTGGCGAACCATTCCCCAACAATGTCCGAAGTCTCCGGCACTCGTCTCGGCATGATTTCGTGTACCTTGAATATTTCCTTCGAGTCCTCGATTTGGAACTGTTTGGTTGTCTGCTATACTTTCTACACCTCCTGAAATCTCCATCACCCGAGGAACTGACATTTTGATCTTCAATGTCATGAATAATGCTTCTTACGTTGTGATTTCCCATTGTTTACTTATTTTATAGTTCATTTAATTTTCACTTGAAATTTAATGTTTGATTATATTTGTCAAAAATGTCAAGGCACTTTTCTTTTAAATTAGATACCTACACATGAAGGTCACAACAAATTGAAAAGTTCTTAATTTTACATTATAGAGTTATCTTTTGTGCATAGGTACTTTTGCTCGGTGATTTATTACAGGAGTCATTTTAAATATCAATCTTTAGGATTGATACACAGTATAAATTTTCAATACAATTAGTTTTCTACTTGATCGCCAATTCGCCACCTACTTTTTTATAAAATTATGCACCTATTAGTACCACACCTAGAGTAGCTTTGTGTGTATGATCCAAGATAAATGTTGTAAGAATATTTTATTGAAGTCAGTACTTCATTAAAAATGGGTGGATCAATTTTATTATTATCATACGGAAATTAGTAGGCGCATTCATGGTTTCAAACCACACCCTACCACTAGAGTGTTGATTATATTGTGAAGTTGAATTAAATAAACATATCTATGCTAAACTGCTGAACTTAGGCCTCCTCCAGAGAATTTCCATCAGTCAGTTCACTACCAGCTTCTAGTCATTGACCCAATGGACTGTACATAATCGAAATGCCGACTTTAAGAATTGATCCATCGTCTTTCAATACGTCTGGATACATGGCCTTTATAGATATACATATTTCAATCGCAATATCAGTTTACCCTTGCTGGCATTCGAATCTACCACCTGTCTTAGAAGGTAAAGCTACTAACAAAAGACTTTATAGTGTGTCTCCAATGTGTGGAGAAAGTCCCTGATAATCGAGAGGTAACGCTTGTTTAGAATTATTTATGGTTATCTAGTTGATACGTTTCGATTAGGCTCTCAGATACCTATTAGCAAGTAATGAAACCAGGCCTTAATAATGAGATATTGTGTAATTATACTGTTATAAAATATACTTTACCTATTGTTTACAGTCACTTAGACAGTTTATGAACTACCTTAAACTATATTTGATAGCGTTTACAACATTAGAATTTAGTGTACATTTTCTTTACCCTAATGTAGTTTTGAATTATGCCAATCTGGCAACACAGCCCAAAAACATATGAAAATCGGGCTACTACCCTATTGGTGTACCAAGTGGTCCCCAAATGACGAAATGCAAATACGAGATATGATTGGCCAAAACTGCACCAGAAGCTGACTTGTCCTTTGAATGATTACCATTGGTGGTTATGATTTTTGAGTATGACGAAACGATGACGACCTTGACAATTTCGGTCATACAATAAATTTGGGTGAATGAAAACTACCTAGCTACCTTCTCAGGATTTGATTCAATGATAATAATGACGAATGACAGACAGGTCTACAGACAGGTGATTACCTTTTTTTTGGACGGAAAATCCAGCGGCTGCATTATTGCACTGCCTTTACAAAGTCACTTCAGTTAGGTACCTACTTTACTACTTATTATTTACCTACCTGCCTGCCTACCTACAGCGGTATACAAAGGCAGATTTAATAAAATAAATAAAATGCCTACCTACCAGTGGCGTAACTACAGGGTGGCATGTCGGCAAAATGCCACGGGCCCCCAGCCGTAAGGGGCCCCCGGTCAGAGGAGAATCCAAACTCCCAACATTTATTATTACACATTTAATGAAAATCTGATGAATTTGCCACGGGCCTTGAATGGTATAGTTACGCCACTGCTACCTACAGCCTAAGAATAATAACATTATTCTAAGCCTACAGCGGTATACAAAGGCAGATTTAATAAAAAAAAATAAAAAAAGCCCCATCTCATCCCTAGGGTGTCGTAGAAGACTAAGGGAATATCAGAAAATAGCCTGCCCGTTTTGAGGGATTCACAACGCTTACCAAACGGACACCATGCCACAGATGGAGAGGAGGGAATACCCACTAAATAAAAAAGGGACCACCGTCCAGAGCCCGGCGGGTAGTGTCCGGGCACTAGCGCGGCCGCCCTATAGGTATGGCATGCACGATAGCTGCCAAAAGAACCACGTCTAGTCAGCACTTGCACCAGGCAAAAGAAGAGGAAGCTAAATGGACGCTGCATGCAGCCACTGATCGAAATTCGGGACAAGAGCCTCCTTTCGCATCACCTTTCTGCGGGGCCAGGGCGTTCCCCGCGCGCCCTCTCCGCTGTCGTCCACTCGTAGACGGTGCCCAGCTCCTGGCCTTCGAGCTTCCAGGGCGAGGTGCAGTGCGCAAGCCGCGTTGAACCCAAGACCCAACAGTTCGGTACGCCCGGGCGTCGCGTTGGGCGATCGCCCTCTGGGGCCGTCGCAGGTGCAAGACATTCTCCTGACGTTTGATGGCGAAATTGGCGAAGCCATACTTTTTAAAACTCCGGCGTACCCGGTAGTGCGCTTTGGGTAGCCGCCTAGATTTAGAGAAGCCATGAAAATGCATCTGCCGTCTTGAGGAGGCGCGGTGGCATCCATCCTTCTACGCCAAAAACCACAACTCTCTTTTCAAACTGTTTTCACAGAAGGCCTAAATAGTAGTAAAAAGTAACAATCTATGTTAATTTTGTGCAGTAAAGTGTACCGAAGTATCTATAGTTTCGGTAAGTACGTATAGTCGTCCACATCAACCCACCTCCATCTGCTAAGCTTTCCCAAACAACTTTCAACTAAGTATCCATGCATTAGAGTCCATTATTCACGTAAATATTTCAATAGAATTAGTAGCTTTATCTACCGCCGTGGGTACCTTTATTAATGGATTAATTTTAGCACTTTATCTAACAATTAAGATTTACTTTCGCTACCTGACAGATAATTCGTACGTGCCGGATTATTGTATGTTCTAATCGCTATATGTATTAGCTGGTATGTTGCATTTTTATATACAGCGTGTCCTATTTATGAAAGGAAATGAAAATGTCCAAATTTTTTGGAGTATCTATGTCCGGAACTGATCGCTAAGGTCACAGATACTTCAGGAATACCTATACGAGTAGTGCTGTAGGTACATCATACCTACCTTTTTACTTTTACTTTTTACTACCTAGAAAGACTGTTACATGAGTAAAGGACTCGTGTAACAGTCTTTTCCTATTTCAGAGGAAGGTGGGCAGCGCTTGTAATGTGGTGCCATGGCAGTCATAGTTCCTAAGGACCCATGGCACCACCCCATAAGGCGCTTGACAGAGGAACAGAGGTTCGATATTCGGTTGATTCAATTTAGTACGCGATTTTTTATATTTTGGCTAGAGTCTGGGTATTATGACGAACGTCCCCGTACTCGTCCGATGGTAAAAAAAGGCTGAGAGAATTAAATTAGATATATGGAGTTTAGTCGCACAGTCCCTAAAAAGACGCAGGTAACCTTTTAAGGAAACTAGGCTCATCGGCATAACCACGGCTTTGTTTCGCATTATAAAGCAAGTCGTTGCTATAGAGATGATGAAGTATGGAGGCATTTAAACTGAATGATCAGTTAACAGTCTTTCCGAACAGCTACGACTTGGGAGCCTATAAGAAACGAGCGTACTCCTATTTAAAATGCCGGCAGCGACCCCAGCACTCGATATGAGTTGCGTGTGTCTATGGGCGGTGTCGACTGCTTACCATCATGAATCACATTTGCTCGTCTATCGCCTTTTGCATAAAAAAAATGGTGATGCGAAGCGTCCAATGAGCCTTTAATGTGGTGCAATGTCTAGCACATAACATTTTTATTTATATTAGATTCTATAAGATACCGTCTGTATATAATCACTACGAGTTATGTTATCAGCCGACAAGAATAGCTTTACCACTGTCTAATATAAATAAGATCACTTCAGTTGTCATAGTAGCTACTTCATCATCATAATTGGGTCACCAGTACACAATGGCTTGCAAGATTTTGTGTGTGTTGGCGCTGGTGGCTGCTGGTGAGTACCTTCAGGAATATACCCTTTAGGGGCAGCGCAGACGACAGACTATCCGTGACGCACTTTTTAGTCTGTGACGCAATTATATGCAGTAACGCACACGACGCGCAAAAATCTGTGGCGGTTATTTCACAGACTCAACGCACATCTTCGATCATTCTATCGGCAGAGCTGTAGGGACCTAGATGCTCCTTTTAAATGTCTCAGACGCAGACTCTATCGCACAAAAAGTCTGTCGTCTGCGCAGCCCCTAATTCCGGCTGATGGTTGGTAGGTAATGTATAAGTTAACCTTAAAATGCCTTAGGCTATCAAAATTAATTTATTTGTGCAAAATAGGGTCACGATCATCTTGATATCGCAGTTCACTGCTGGATATAGGCCTCTCCAGTTGTTTGCCACTTCGTGCAAACACCTGGAGGCTTTACCCATACCTAATCGTTACGCTGGGCAGGCGGGTTGGCGATCGCAGGGCGTAGCTTTTCACTCCGCTGCCATGTCTTAGGTTTTTTTTTTTATAGTAGCTCGACATAATGGCCTCGACATAATTCCCTACGCCTGATGGAAAGCCAAAGAGAAGCCAAAGTCGCTGTGACAACTGGCAAATAACTGGGTAGTCACCTGTCAGTTGTCACCGCCATGCCGGCCCAACCCCAACCCCCCACGAGCTCCGGAAACCCTACTCACCGGCAGAAACACGACCCAGAGGTCATTTGGCTGCGGTATTCTATACGGTGGATGTCCTTCCCCGGACGGGCAGCTCAATACGAGCGAAGATTCGCTATGCCCTACCTCTCTTATATTTACCTACCTGTTCCGCAGCATCAGCAGCGCCCAACAGCCGGCTGATGGGCGGCACGGAGATGGAGGTGCAGTCGGCGCCGTTCGTGGTCTCCATCCAGTACACCTACACTGGCCCCGGGATCACCATCCAGCGCTGCGTCGGCTCGCTCATCTCCTCCTGGCACATCGTCACGACCACCTTCTGCTTCAAGTAATCTACACTTACCCTGCGGCAGTCTTTCCGAACAGCTACGACTTGGGAACCTTCAAGAAACGAGCGTATTCATATTTAAAAGGCCGGCAGCGACCCTAAACTCGGTTAGAGCTGCGGGTGTCCATGGGCGGTGTCGACTGCTTACCATCAGGCATCACACTTGCTCGTCTGCCGCCTCTCGCATAAAAAAAACCCATAATGATTCTGTAGAGAGGCAAATTATGTAGGTACATGAAATATTTTTCAAAATAACTACCTAGTAGGGGGTGGGTGATTAGAGTGATCGATACCAAAAATGCAATCAGTGAAATTTTTGTCTGTGTCTGTATGTTCGTTATAGCAACAAAAACTACTGCGGTAACTGTTTAACATCAGACAGGCCGCATGTTCGTCTGCCACCGACAGTAAAAGAAAAAAAAACAGTACCTATACGTTTCGTGTTTCAGCTCCGCTATCCTCCAAAACATGCGTCTGCAAGCCGGCTCAACCAACAGCATGCAGGGGGGCGTCCACCGCGCCGTCACGCACTTCGTGCCCCACCCCGACTACGCGGCCTCCCCCCGGACCAACGACGTGGCCGTGCTCTTCGCCGCGGAGCCGTTCGGGATCACCGCCAACATCAATGTGCTGTACCTGCCCCCGAGCACCTTCGAAATACCCGTCGGCGTGAATATACGGATCGTCGGATGGGGATTTGATGGGGTAAGTTCATTTCCCTCAGCTTCCTGTGCCCTTATCTTTTTTATAGTTGCTCAACATAATGGCTTCCCTACGCCTGATGGACAGCGAAAGAGAAGCCCAAGACGCTGTGACAAAAGGGCAAAAAGTAACTGGTCAGTTACCACCGCTGTGCCGGCCCAACCCTAACCTAAACCTCTGCAAACCCTACTTACCGGCAGAAACACGACCCCAAGGTCATTTGGCTGCGGTATTCTATAGGGTGAAGGTCCTTCCCCGGATGGGGGGCTCAATTCAAGCGAAAATCCGCTATGTGCTACGTCTCTCTTCCTTGGGAGTACAGTAGAAGGTAAATTTTAACCGCTGTACCTACCCCTAGCCGGGTAACCCATCAAACTCAAACTCAAATATTTATTTGCTTAAATTTAGGTAGATACATCTTTTTCTTTATTCAACTAAAATCTTTATGTCATTCTTGGTGTCGCGGATATCAAGAGTAGATTGACAACGCCATAGGTGGTCTTGTCTTTCTACGCTTAAAGCTTTCTCCGGACATTAGGTGGGATTTCGATTGATGGTTAAGTTTAACAGACTGATATAAACTCAAGGTGTATCTAGTCTATCTATTCGGTAAGAGTTGTTAGCTTTCTGTGCCCACTGATCGTCAACATATTTGGTATTTCATGTCGTCAGACCTCATAACACATATCTTTGTGTCGCCAGCCCACCGGGATTCAGATGCAGAGTCTCAAGTACGTCAACATGCAGACGATCTCACAGGACGCGTGCAGACAGGCCTTCAGTGATGGTAGTTTCCACATTACTGACAGTAAGTAGTACCTACCCTCAACATATAACCTATCGCGTGAAGTCTTAGGCCGCAAACTGCCGCGGGATTATGCTTAAGTTTGTACATATTAATCAATCGTTCTGGAAGGCCGCGGGCGGCGATTGCCCGCAAGCAGCCCGCGACGCAGTCGCCCCCGCCCCCGCGGCCGTCCAGTTTGCGGCCTAAGACATCGTTTAAGAAGACGCGATACGTAGTCTTTTTTGGTATATCCTTTATGGTACCTTTACAGATATTTCTTCTACCACACACCCATACATACTCATACTCGTATACACATACACACACATCACCCATACTTACACACAGACACACACATACATCACTATAACATACACACAACACTCTTACATACATGCATGCACACACAAGCTAATATTAAATACTGTGTATTAAATAGTTTTATATAGGTATGCTAACCTGTTGGGACGCTGTTTACCTCTATTTCGGAGGTGGGCGTTAACAGCTGCGACACAGTTGTAAAACTAATGTGGCTGTTATCGTACATCCATTGTAATTTGTACCATGTTAAAGTTCCAAATTTTTTTTTCCTTTCAGACTCTATATGCGCGGCGGCGCCCGGCGCAGGCCTCTGCATGGGCGACTCCGGAGCGCCGGCCTTCATCGACAGCGTACTGGTGGGCGTCTCCTCATCCAGCTCCTGCGGCGACGGGAACCCCGACGTCTTCGCCAACATCCCCAAGGTCACCTCCTGGATCCTGTCGGTGGCGACCGCGCCCTCCTCGGAGGGAGTCCCTGTGAGGGTGGCCGTCTGATCTGTGATGTTAGTGGGACAAGACCAGTGGCGTAACTATTCCATCAATCTTTGCATGCATCCATCAACAATTTTGTATGGGGTGGAGGGCTGATAACCCGAGACACAGGATTCATCCCAGTTCGGGTATCAGCCTGCCATATTCCCTCTTGAGCCCATGTTAAAATTTTGTATAAGATGTATGTAATAATTGGCAAGAATAAATTAATTTATTATTATTATTATCAAAAATGCCTACACTTGGCTGGGGCCCTCCGATGAGGGGCCCGGGGCATTTTGCCAGTTTGCAACACTATAGTTACGTCACTGGGACAAAGGGTGTGGTGTTGGTATTGTGTGTACCTTTAAACCTTTTGATTGTTAGGCAACGGGCCTGCCCAAGTCCGTAAAATAAACCGATGACCAATTTTCATGGAGGAAACATAGAAATTCCTGGATTGCAGACATGATTCGCACACTTCCTACAAAGAAATCGGTTTATAATTGAAAATGCGCGTTTTACTCCATACATCAGTCGTGGAGTTCAAGGCGACAGTGAACCAGTTACGACAGGGTTTGACTTTGCAAGCACCATGCAATTCGTAAGTCAAGCTCTGGACCCTTACGAGTAAAAAGTACACACATTATTAGGGACCACATGCCAAGCTCTAAGGTCTCTTATATCTTAAATGCTATAAAGCTTTACCTAACTGTCAAACGATGTTTATAATTTGTATCTAAAAATCTATACCTATGTATCTATAATAAAATAAGAAATTATGAGACTGAAGTAAACTATCAGTGTTTACTGCGAATAGATTCGGCTTGTACTTTTGGTTTAAAATGATTAAATAAATTATAAATTATTCTGTCTGTATAATTTCGACTTTCCCGAAAATCCTCGAAGTTTAAACGAAATTGTCACCCTACTTTGGGCAAAATTTAACTTCTTCCTAAATAATAAATGAAACGAAATTATTAAATAAAATAAATTTATTTATTGATTAAATCTGACATTCATTATTGCGTAAAAAATCCTTAAAATATGTAAAATATTGGAATTACAATTGAACCGGTCTCAGCAAGTCGAATGCGGAAGACTTAAGAAAATTATCTTTGGGACGTATCTTTAAATAGAAGAAGCAGATATTTTTCACAATAATTTCATTTTTACAAGAGGCAAGACGTATACATTAAAAAGGCACGACATTTATTGCTTTAACTTAAAACTATATTAAAACTAATTATTTAATTAATTAAAATATTAACATACAAGCTCGGTGGTCATATTATACTTACTTAATGATCAACAGTTTTAAAAGTACCAATGATATTACAATATTCGGCGACTCTCGGTCGCAGGCATCTGCAATGCTGTAGTTACAAGTGTCCCGCATACATTTTATATAAAAAGGAAATATGTGGGTTTTTGTACGACGAAATGTAGCCATAACTATCATAAGCTTTGACATGTCGAGTATAAAGAACCACTTAATAAGTTTAATGGAATAAACCTTAATTAAGTCTTGGGTCACGTCTCTATCTGCACGTGCCTTTAGGTTTGTTCTTAGGACAATTCCGACAAGGAAAATGCTTTTTAAAACGTGCATATATCACTTAATTAGACGCATTAAAAATGATGTCGTGCTGGGCATTTAAATCGCACAATATTTTCTTATAATTTAGTTTTCCAGTGAGCATGTAAAGTTTAGAACCAACTTCATAATTAATTGGTTTTAAGTGGCACGTTCATGGGCAATGATGCCCTCCGCATATTCATACATTTTCTTTTTGATTAGCTATGACCATATATCTTTACACTTTGTTAAATCAGTATGAGTTCATTTTCATTAATATGTACCAACATATAATAAAACCTCCCAACCATGAACTTAGGTTGCGTTTGCGCAGAAACGGAGCCGCACGCATTAAAGCCGAGTCTAAAATAAAATAACCATATGATATTGTTCGAGCGGAGACGAGGTTTGTGATTTGAACAATTATTAGTCTATTATTCTTAGCTCCGAGTAGCCCCGCTTTAGTGGACACGCACCCTTACGGGACATCTTGTACCAAGCTCTATAAAACGTGACATTAAGCGCTAACTTAGATGTTTACATTCTTATAATCAGTCAATTCGCAACATATCAATAATCTTTTTATTACTTACAATACAACATTTTTGCTTATTAACTACATAAATTGTTTGTTACTAATTCCCTATGCCTTGTACCTCTTAGGGGCCATCCATAGATTACGGTCAAAATGCCATAAAATTGCTTGTGACGTCATTTTTGGATGGCTCCTTATAAGAATTAAGGTGCCTACACTTATCATTATACGGATAGTGAACTACGTTCCGAACGCAATTTGAACCCTTCTTTATTTGAAATATGGTTAAAATTATTCAATTTGCTACACCCTAATAAGGGTTAAAAGATATATCTACCTAAATTAACAACAATTGTGGCTGGGTCTTTCATAGGCAAAGGGATAGTAAAATAGATGCCTTAGCTTAGAGTATATGTATTGTTTTAAAACATATTAATAAACATACATAATTATGCCATAATAAGATTTGTTTAGAGATTCCTGTAACTAGATATGCTCCTTCTTGTAATAAATTCATGTTAAATAGACCCAAATTTACATGAAAAACTTATAGAGACAGGGGGCGCTCTCTCCCCAGAAATCTCTTATAAGAAAAATGTTTGTTTTGATAACCTAATATTTAATTAGTCATAAAATAGGGTACAATTTTTCTCTCGACTTCTATGATATACCAAGTAAAGTATGTATAATTCTACAGAAAGTTGATTACGAATGCAGATTTCGTGTTACATAGTTTTCAGAACCATTGAGCAACATATAAAAAGGTTATTTATACAGGGAAGTTAAAGTATTATTATCTACAAGGTGTATAATATGAGCAACGCTGGAATATACTTCTGTAAATATTAAGTAAGTACAATATATTCATACGAATTATTTGTTTCATGCACCAAAGTGTCATATACATATAGTTAAAAAAATAAGTAGTTTACTATCAGTTTGGTCCATAAACACAAGAATAAATTAATATAGTTAAGTAGATAAATACTTTTTTAGATGAGAATGAAAACTGGTATAAAATGGAGAAAGTGATGGATTTTATAGATATGGAAAATGAGAGTATAAAAGTACAAATATTTAACACTAATAGCAAAGGCGGTATATAATCAGATAGACATATTACTTATAAATAGGATCTAAGAACAATGTAATACACAGAATAACATTTTCACCAGTCCACATAATTTTTCTTAAGATTCAGTATCAGTAATAAAAATATTGTCTACTTTGAGAATTAAAAGTGGACACCCTACCGCGCTCGGTACAACGGCAACTTATTATTTTCATATCATATTATGTTATCACTTCAAATATAAAAATATGTGCAGCGATAAAAAATACCTACATAAATCATATAACAGAATCCCAAACGAAGAAACAAAGAACTTAAAATGCACATTCATAGCAATTTTCAAATTAGTAAGAGCCTGGGCACATACCCTCTGTGCTGGATTAGCCCTAAAGCCTGGGCCTGGGCTGGAGGCCCCCCAGCCTTCCAAGGGGCCCCCTTGGAAGGACCTTTGTGACGGGATCTGTACCTTGATTCAAACTCTAAAGGCATAAAAAATGGATTGGTCTCATATTGGGAAGAGGGCCCCATAATGCCAAGTGCCTAGAGGCCCCGGCCTTCTAAGTACGAGTCTGCTGTTTCTTTTAGCTGCTGAAACGCGTTAAAAGAGGATCTAATATAAGGTAAAAAATCTTAAATTATGGCATTTTGGACGGAAAGTGCATAATGGCTTTTAAACGCCATACAATTTTGGAAGATTGGTCACTACAAACTTACTTACTATTACAGAAATCTTCAGACCATAAGAAAAATGTTTCTACTAGCTATACGATTTTAAACAACAACAGACCTAGTATAACAATTACAACGTATTCTACTTCTTAAATAAAAGTACACCAAATGTAATAAAATGTTTTGCTCATACTTTGTGTCTGATCTTAAAAACAAGTGTACTCGCAGAGAGCAAGGAGGCCATCAAAGGTCATATTATTAAACCTCAGACCTTTACTGCTGTTGCTCTATTTGGGACACTTGCAATAATCCAAATTTCAGCATTTAAGGAGTAAACACTATTATGACTTGTGTGCTAATTAGGAGAAGAGGTAAGGTGTCTTCAGAGTGCTACCAAAGGTGCACTAAACGAATACGAATTATGGTAAATATTGTAATACATATATTGGAGTTTATACAGATTTTTTTTATAGTAACACTGCGCACTGTAGAGAGGTAGGGCATAGCGAATCTTCGCTCAAATTGAGCCGCCCGTCCGGGGAAGGACCTCCACCCTATAGAATACTGCAGTCAAATGACCTCTGGGTCGTGTTTCTGCCGGTGAGTAGTGTTTCCGGAGCTCGTGGGGGGTTAGGGTTGGGCCGGCATGGCGGTGGCAACTGACAGGTAACTGGTCAGTTACTTGCACGTTGTCACAGCGACTTGGGCTTCTCTTTCGCTTTCCATCAGGCGTAAGGAAGCCATTATGTCGAGCCGCTATAAAAAAAAAACTGTGTGGTGTTACTATAAATAAACTGATACTACTAACTATTACTGATGCTCTGATGGGAAGCGATTTGAGTGGCAACAGACAAGAAACCAAATCAATAACCTGTCCGTGACCAGCGTCATTCTGCCAGTTGGATTGTAAAAAGAATTTTGCGTTTAATCCTTCAATGCTAAAATTTGACCCTTTACAATATAAAATTGGCAAACATTATTAAAGCTGTTTAATTTCTGACTTATCAATAAAATTCCCTAACCATATTCTTTATTTAACCTAATAACAATTCTTAACAAATTGCATTATTATGTACATCATATAATTGTTTGTAAAATGCTTATATCAACATGATTTTCTTATCTAAATCTAAAAGATATAAAAATACATTAGGTGTGACACCAGAATTAAGTAAATCGGGTTATATACCCATTTAATTTCCCCTAGTCTTGTATTTTGGGGGCTATATTCCCACATATTTCATTGATCCTTTGACCATAAAAACAGAGACACAATAGGAAATCTATTGTGATCGGCGCATATAAGCGTCAACCGCGTTCAAAGGTTTCAGTTTAATATCTATTACATTAAAATAGATTAATACATTTACACATACGCGTCTCGTACGAAATGTCACTTTGACATAGATTTTTGACATTTCTGTTTCACAGTAACAACATGCCAAAACAACATTTTCGGCTTGTGGGTACATTGTAACGTGCTTGTAACGCCGTTTAAAGGCATATCATGTTCTCCATTGAGAGAATACCATTGGGTAATCTCAATATTCCTGTTATTTTATAACACCAACAATAAAATTCATTGTTCCCCTAATGTTCATAGATTAATGCTTATAAAATTTGTACTCAAAAGTCGAGTTCACAAGTTGCCGTCATTAATTATATTAAAACTTTAGCTATAGCTGCCTAATTTGGCACAAATGTAACAACATATGGTCCAATGTCTCACTAATTTTTCAGTAACCTGATTAACAATTTATACCTATTTAGTATTGGTCAAACTTTCAATATATATTTATGATACAACTTTATATACGTCATAAAAACTATTTAGTAGGGTATTTGACAACATCAATGAACAATATAGAAAAATAGCATTAATGTTCAAAAAAAAATTAATTTGAATTACTGTTGAATTTTCATTCTAGATAATATTATGTTACAATTAAGTGCATATAATTGATTGCTTATCAATATAAACGATTACTATAAAATATGTGTTTATCTCAATATCAACATTGATTTGATATGATCTGTGTGTGTAAATATTGCCTTCTTGGTATTTAAATAACATGTAACAACATTTAGTCTTAACAATGTTTTATAGCTACGAAGCTATGCTACTTATATTTATTGAATTAATATTTATGTCAATAAGCCAATGTTTAAGTCATGTTATCACGACAAGCGTCAACATTTAATACTCCAAAAAAAAATGTGCTAGTTTTATTTTGTGTGGATTTTAAATATGTTTTCAGTTTCACATACAATATTGCGCAGATCCCAGATAATGGAAGCAGGGCATGCGAACAATATGTTATCCGCTTTTTTAAATTTTCATATGGAATCTAACAATTAATGACAATAAATCGTCTATGAACAAAAATTTGGCACTTTCGTTATCTGGTTACAATGCAATATCCTTAAAACAGAGCCTCCTTTTGACAGCTGGTGTTCTCCCACAAACAATTTTCACCTTTGTGTCCAGTGCTTAGAGTACATTATCCTTCTTGATTTACTAAAAATACTCAATTTGGGGAACTTAGACAGATAAGGGTAGGTTGATGAGTAGCCATCTGTACACACGGCCACATATCAAGTTACCGAAATTCATTAATATTAGTATTAATCAATGTATTTTGACGAATGACTATGCCTTGGACATTCATTTGAAAATTGTTTGATGCTTAACGGGAGGGGTACGTAGATGTAATACATCAAGCTTTGATCAATATGTGTGACTGTACATCCAATTTACCAACCATTATAAATTTCTACAGGATCATAATACATTGTACTAGATTCAAGTAACAGATCTCGAAATGATATTCCTTTTTATTATTAAACAGTACACAGTGTGCATAGTGGCTTCCCCTCGCTTTGATAGTAAGCGAAAAAGAAGCCCAAGTCGCTCCGGCAGAGGACAAGTTACTAGCAATGACTTGTCAATTGTCACCTTGCTAGCGTTTAAGATATTCAGTCATATCCCATTGTTAACATCACAGTCTATTCAAAGTGACGTATTACAGGACTTACCAATTGAATCTTGATGAAAACAGCAATTCTTGAGCAGTCTTGCAAATACACAATTCCCGTCACTATTTTAGCACTAAACTTAAATCGTCCTTTTATCACTGGCACACCCAAGTCTTGGAGAGGCCTATGTCCAGCAGTGGACGGTGAAGGGCTGATCGCGATGATCCAAGTCTTATACACCGCACAGGTGATTCGGCAGAATCAATTTCACCCAGTTTTCAAAACAGCTCAGTGACGTCACATCTGATCGTGAGCGCGTACCTGTGAACGAGATAAGGGAATTTAGGTATACCTTGTTGGTCAAATAAGGCGTTTATGACGTCATATTGACATGTTAGGGCGTTGATGACGTCGTTGTGTACGTGGGCGTGGCTGTACCTGGGTGTGGCGGCGTATCAGTCGTGCCGCGGCGGCGGCGGCGTGACGCTGAGCGTGACGCGCGTGCCCGAGTGCTTGATGAGCGCGACCACCTCGGGGTGCGGCAGGTTGGGCGTGGTCTGTGTATGGGCATGGTCTGTACGTGGGCGTGGCTGTACCTGGGTGTGGCGGCGTATCAGTCGTGCCGCGGCGGCGGCGGCGTGACGCTGAGCGTGACGCGCGTGCCCGAGTGCTTGATGAGCGCGACCACCTCGGGGTGCGGCAGGTTGGGCGTGGTCTGTGTATGGGCATGGTCTGTACGTGGGCGTGGCTGTACCTGGGTGTGGCGGCGTATCAGTCGTGCCGCGGCGGCGGCGGCGTGACGCTGAGCGTGACGCGCGTGCCCGAGTGCTTGATGAGCGCGACCACCTCGGGGTGCGGCAGGTTGGGCGTGGTCTGTGTATGGGCATGGTCTGTACGTGGGCGTGACTGTACCTGGGTGTGGCGGCGTATCAGTCGTGCCGCGGCGGCGGCGGCGTGACGCTGAGCGTGACGCGCGTGCCCGAGTGCTTGATGAGCGCGACCACCTCGGGGTGCGGCAGGTTGGGCGTGGTCTGTGTATGGGCATGGTCTGTACGTGGGCGTGGCTGTACCTGGGTGTGGCGGCGTATCAGTCGTGCCGCGGCGGCGGCGGCGTGACGCTGAGCGTGACGCGCGTGCCCGAGTGCTTGATGAGCGCGACCACCTCGGGGTGCGGCAGGTTGGGCGTGGTCTGTGTATGGGCATGGTCTGTACGTGGGCGTGGCTGTACCTGGGTGTGGCGGCGTATCAGTCGTGCCGCGGCGGCGGCGGCGTGACGCTGAGCGTGACGCGCGTGCCCGAGTGCTTGATGAGCGCGACCACCTCGGGGTGCGGCAGGTTGGGCGTGGTCTGTGTATGGGCATGGTCTGTACGTGGGCGTGGCTGTACCTGGGTGTGGCGGCGTATCAGTCGTGCCGCGGCGGCGGCGGCGTGACGCTGAGCGTGACGCGCGTGCCCGAGTGCTTGATGAGCGCGACCACCTCGGGGTGCGGCAGGTTGGGCGTGGTCTGTGTATGGGCATGGTCTGTACGTGGGCGTGGCTGTACCTGGGTGTGGCGGCGTATCAGTCGTGCCGCGGCGGCGGCGGCGTGACGCTGAGCGTGACGCGCGTGCCCGAGTGCTTGATGAGCGCGACCACCTCGGGGTGCGGCAGGTTGGGCGTGGTCTGTGTATGGGCATGGTCTGTACGTGGGCGTGACTGTACCTGGGTGTGGCGGCGTATCAGTCGTGCCGCGGCGGCGGCGGCGTGACGCTGAGCGTGACGCGCGTGCCCGAGTGCTTGATGAGCGCGACCACCTCGGGGTGCGGCAGGTTGGGCGTGGTCTGTGTATGGGCATGGTCTGTACGTGGGCGTGGCTGTACCTGGGTGTGGCGGCGTATCAGTCGTGCCGCGGCGGCGGCGGCGTGACGCTGAGCGTGACGCGCGTGCCCGAGTGCTTGATGAGCGCGACCACCTCGGGGTGCGGCAGGTTGGGCGTGGTCTGTGTATGGGCATGGTCTGTACGTGGGCGTGGCTGTACCTGGGTGTGGCGGCGTATCAGTCGTGCCACGGCGGCGGCGGCGTGACGCTGAGCGTGACGCGCGTGCCCGAGTGCTTGATGAGCGCGACCACCTCGGGGTGCGGCAGGTTGGGCGTGGTCTGTGTATGGGCATGGTCTGTACGTGGGCGTGGCTGTACCTGGGTGTGGCGGCGTATCAGTCGTGCCGCGGCGGCGGCGGCGTGACGCTGAGCGTGACGCGCGTGCCCGAGTGCTTGATGAGCGCGACCACCTCGGGGTGCGGCAGGTTGCGGATGGGCGTGTGGTTGATGCCGACGATGGTGTCGCCCACGTGCAGCAGGCCGCAGCGGGCGGCTGGTGAGTTGGGGATCAGCTGGCCTGAGGGAGGATGCATTAATGTGAGAATAAATAAAATCTCGAGGTATACCTCGTTGGGCCACACAGCGCCAGCTAGTAACAAACTATGCCGAAGTTTGTACTACGGATACAAGCAGTGGCGTAACTTTACCATGTTAGGCTCCTGGAAAATTCTTTGAAGGGAGCTCTACCATTAAAAATTGACATTACATTACTGAGCTCACGGTCGCCTGGCGCGGTGCAGGCGGGCCCCCGTGGCATTTTGCCAACTTGCCACCCTTGGACCCTGGGTACTGGGTGGGGAAAAACATACTTAGATACTTTTATTATTTACTTAAATACTTAGCTTAGATTTAAGTAAAAAATAAAAGTATAAATGTTCACGCACACAAATGATTGATTGTAAAGTGCGGGAATCAAACCAGTGACGACTGTTTCAGGAGCAGCGTTTCCTACTACCACTGAACCAAGCTAGTCGTCACCGGTGGTCGAGAAGGGACAGTAAAATCCTGGTAGAGATAGCCTAGATAGATAGATTAGGTTATATTTTTTGTATTAACATTTCCTTTAAAGAAAAAATAAACATAAACAAAATATAAGTAAGTATACAGACCTATAGTGCTGGTGGCCTTGTTGGTGGAGGAGATGACGACGAAGCCGAAGCCCTCGCCCTCCCCGCGCGTCACCGTCACGTCGTACGGCGCGCCCCAGCCCGGGCCGCCCTCGTACTGCCCGCCGTACCTGGTTTCAGACAACATCATCATCATCACCAGCCTATTGCAGTCCACTGCTGGACATAGGCCTCTCCAGTTGTTCGCCACCTAGGGCAAACTTCTGGAGGATATACCCATAATCGCCACGCTGGGCAGGCGGGTTAGCGATGGCAGGCGTAGCTTCTCGCAACGCATTCTTTCACTCGTAATACAAATAGCGCATTTTAAAAACAAAACATAGGTTTATTTTTTACTAGAATGGTATTAGGAAGTAAATTGCGGTTATGTCTACATCCCAATTCTCCCGATCGGGAGTTATGATGTCACCGTAAACATACACACACACCCAGGCAAACAAACCCGACAAAAGTCCTCTTTTAATGAATGAATGACAACAGCATTCATTCATTCATAAAAAGAGTCACTCTTACGCAGTCCACACAAGTGAATGAATGAACTACTGATTAAAGTCAATTGAATGAATGATGAGTTAAGAACGAATGAATGAAAGGCATGTTATAAATGGCAACTTACATGGGCACATGCGCGGCTGGCGGGTACATGGGGGCGGG
Source organism: Conogethes punctiferalis (assembly GCA_031163375.1). Classification (NCBI taxonomy): domain Eukaryota; kingdom Metazoa; phylum Arthropoda; class Insecta; order Lepidoptera; family Crambidae; genus Conogethes; species Conogethes punctiferalis. The sequence continues at coordinate 7,089,777 of CM062100.1, read as the reverse complement.
GTGCAGGATGTTGTAGGAGGCGGGCGGTACGTGGTGCATCGACGACTCCGCACTACTATAAGGATTTTTACTGATTGAATGACAGGCAATGGACACCAAACATCAGCAGCTATGCACAAATGCGTTTGGAAAGATCTCTCTAGGTAATGAGAACCGGGCCGAAATATTGATCAGTCATTCAAATTTGACAGTTCACATTGAAAACCTTTCCGAGCTCTCGGAAAGTTACAGGCTGGCGAAAGTGTCGACAAATAGATTGAATATTTGAATGAATGATCTAGTAATTTTCAAACGCATTTATGAATACTACCTAGCGGTTGCAAACTAAGGGTTTCTGCTAATGCGTATTTAGATCAATCTGATTAATGGGATAAGTTAATTTGGTACACACAGAAATTAATAGGAAATATACATTTGGCATCTTAAATCTAGGAACCGAATAGGATATTGATGTCATCATGATACCTACAGCGTGTGGATTTTTTTGGCTGTTTATACTTCTTCAACTTTGCGTCATGATTCAGTAGCTTACGTGCTCACATAAATGATGTTTGACTGTATTAGTTCCTTGTTTTTGCCCCGAGCCATTAAGTCATAGAATGCCCTTTCAGCTCGTCTGTTTCCTTTCTCTTACAATCCTGGGTTCTTTAGGCGGAGCGTGAAACGGCATCTCAGTGGGCCTTTAGGGTGAGGGCGATAGGCGCAATGGGATTGTTCTACTGTGCCTGTCGACCTAACTTTTGGACCTCATGACCGCTTACCATCAGGTGGAGTGAGGTCATCCTGAAAGATTTCTTATAAAAAAAAGAAGCTAAATAAAAGAGAATGGTATGAAAAAATCTGAGCCAATATAGGGAAGTGGTAACTTACGTGAGTAGCGGTTGGTGTGAGTGCGGAGCGACCATGGTCGGGAGCCCTAACGGCTGAATGTCGGCGCGGTTGTGGCGCACTCCCAACATCACCTGAAACAGATATAAATGAATATGTAAATAACACAATACAGGCCGGGTACCCGCCCGTCGCCGCAATGACTTGGGCGTCTTTTTCGCTTACCATCAGGCTAGTGAAGCCATTATGCCGTGCTACAAGAAGAAAAGAAGATTCTCCTTTAGGTTTCAGCACCTCAGATAGGGTTTACCCGCGTGCCTTATTTACTGAGCGGTTTACTCACGTGTCCTCGGGACGCGGCCTGGCACACGTAGGCGACTGCCCGCGCGTGAGTCGCGCCTGCTAGCGGTATCCCATCAACAGATGTTAGAAGATCTCCCGGCCGGAGTAAGCCGTCCGCTGGGCCACCTGTAGAAAAACATATTATTATTTAAACTATAAATAAAGTATCTTATGATGGATGTAAGGGAGCGGCCTATCATCTTTTCGCTCCAAGCCAACTTCACCTGCCCGTCGTGCATCCTGCCGAATAACAAACGAGGCGCTGGCAACCGACTGGTGGCGGTATGACCATCACAATTGAAAGCGTAGCTAAATACTAAAGACCGGTGACGGGCAGCAGCGTCACCGAAACAAGAAGCTACGCCCTGCGATCGCCAACCCGCCTGCCCAGCGTGGCGATTATGGGTATATCCTTCAGATGTTTGCTCTAAGTGGCGAACAACTGGAGAGGCCTATGTCCAGCAGTGGACTGTAATAGGCTGATGATGATGATGATGAAAGTATCTTATGTGGCACGCTGGATTACACAGCGCCATCTAGGCCCAAACAAAGCTAAAGCTTGTATTATGGGTACTTGGCAACTAAATTACGTAGACACTTTTTTTGTAACAGCATACACTCAGACCAATACAAACAGACACCTGCATACAATTAATATTTTTTTTTATGTCACGCTGGGCTACCAAGCGTCATCTAGCCCCAACCGAAGTTTGTACTATGGGTACTAAACAACTGATAAACTACATAAATACGTTTTTATTTAGTAATTATATGTATAGAATAAATACGTATTATACATATTAAACACCCAGACCAAGACAAACAGACGTGTTCATGAACACAAATGTTTGTACTGTGCGGGAATCGAACCCTTGGCTTAGAAGGCAGAGGTCACTACCCAATGGGCCATCGAGCCAGTCGTATTCCAGCCAGTCGATTATTATTAGCAGCGCTTACCGGGCACGACGAGGCCGACGGTATTCGCACAGGCTCGGTGGCTCATTTGGTAGTGTTCTCTGCCTTCTGAGCCAAGGGTTGTGGGTTCGATCCCCGCACAGTACAAACATTTGTGTGCATGAACATGACTTTTTGTATTGGTTTGGGTGTTTTTTATCTATAATATGTATTAATTTACAAAAAAAAATGTATTTATGTAAGTTTATCAGTTGTCTAGTACCCATAGTACAAGTTTCGGCATAGTTTGGGGCTAGGTGGCGCTGGGTGGCCCAGCGTGGCATGTCTTGGGTTATTTATTATTATTATTTATTTATTATCCTTGGCGCCGCGGTCTTGTTCGCTTAACAATGATCGCAACGTTGTGTAACCATTGGCGCGGTCAATCCAATGATGGGTGACCAAAATTTGACACCGATTTCCTCCGTGCTTCGGAAGGCACGTTAAGCTGTTGGTCCCGGGTGCTATCTTTACCGACTCAGATAGCAGTCGTCACATCATATCAGAGATTATGATAACTCTGACGCCTAACTGGGAATGGGTATAGCTTACCCTAAGTGTTGCGGAGGTCTGATGGCAGTCGCTCTGTGTAAAAGCTTAGCCCTCGCCAAATCTCTCAGTTTGGGACGCCGACCCTGAGACAATCGGGAAAAAGGCTAGGATGATGATGATGATGATTTATTTATTATTCTATTCCTACCGGGCACGACGAGGCCGACGGCCACGCGGCTGCCGTCCTCGGTGCCGCCCACGATGCGGAAGCCGAAGCCAGCACCGCCACGAGCTAGACGCACCATGACATCCGCTTCAGGGTCTATGGCGCCCCCACCAGCTTCCACCTGTACACACACATGAACAGATGGGATTAAGAAATGTGCAACAAACATTTAAAATATACTACGAACAGAGAAAACAAAATCAAAATTGGCTGAAAAATAGACGAGATAAGGTCTTTTGAAGCAAATATATCTGTCCCTCTCGCGGATCCTAGCGGAGTCTAGTCTGTAAGCAACAAATGCAGAGAATTTGGTATTCATTCACCACAATTTACCACTTGTCAACTCGTGAGTATTAAACAAGCTATAAAACAATAACTTTTGACGTACGTTTATAAAAATAAAAGTTGTCCATAACCCACCTAACCCCCTATTTGTGGTATTGTTTTCCTTGTGTATAATCATGACTTTTTTAAAATTTTACTATCCGGATAGTGTAAACATGGCCGGATAGGCCGTATACCGGATAGTTACCGGATATCCGTTTCATATAAAGTGACGATTTATCTATCTAACCTGAGGGTCGTTGGCCATTTATCTATCTATCCTGAGGGTAGTTTGACATTGAAGACTGGTCTGCTCCTGATTGCCCTATATAGAATATGTTAATTTATCTTTTTAGTTTAATTAATAATTAATTTTGTAAGGCCTCAAAAGGCCCTAGACTGTATGACGTGGTCGTAGTTAAACATATAAATGTAATGATAATATTGTAAACACTATGTTGAAAAGAGCAACTACACGAGTTTCTTGCCGGTGTTTTCTCGGTAGGATGCTGCTTTCCGAACCGGTGGTAGCTTCGACGATTTGTAAGTGTTTTTTTTAAAACCTATTCAAATAAAGATTATTTCGACTTTGACATTTATCTATCTAACCTGAGGGTAGTTGGCTATTTATCTACCTTACCTGAGGGTAGTTGGCTATTTATCTATCTAACCTGAGGGTAGTTGGCTATTTATCTATCTTACCTGAGGGTAGTTTGCCACGTAGACGGTGCTGGGGTGCGCGAGCGCATCCCCGTCGTAGCAGGAGGGTGAGCGGCGAGACACCGGCGAGTGGATGCGCCTGCCCGGGGACGACTCGCCCAATCTGCATATAGATAGTACATTTGTAGCTTTAATAACGTGTTAAATGGTCTCAGAAGTGTATTATAGCCTTGGAATCTACAAACGCCAAAGTCGATGATGCAATGTACTAGTACTACTACTACTACTTGACAGGCTCGGTGGCTCCTTTGGTAGTGACCTCTGCCCTCTGAGCCAAGGGTCGTGGGTACGATTCCCGCACAGTACAAACATTTGTGTTCATGAACATGTCTGTTTGTATTGGTCTGGGTGTTTTCTATGTATATTATGTATTTATTTACAAAAATAAAATGTATCTAAGTAAGTTTATCAGTTGTCTAGTACCTATAGTACAAGCTTCGGCTGAGTTTGGGGCTAGGTGGCCCAGCGTGGCATGTCTTGGGTTATTTATTTATTTATTTTATTTAGTACTACTTTTGGACCTCACGACCGCTTACCATCAGGTGGAGTGAGGTCATACTGAAAGCTTTTCGTATAAAAAAAAATTAGTAACTTTTCAAAATTACTAGTAAAGTCAGTTTTTTTGCTGTCTTCGCGGATAGAAAAAAAAAGTTCTTTTATTCAAATGATTTTATGAGCTGTAAGTTTTGGGATCACTATGAGTGGCTCATTTGGTAGTGACCTCTGCCTTCTGATCCAATGGTCGTGGGTTCTATTCCTGCACAGTACAAACATTTTGTGTTCAGTATGTATTTGTTTACAAAAAAAAGTATCTAACTAAGTTTATCAGTTGTTTAGTACCCATAGTACAAGTTTCAGCTTAGTTAAAGGCTAGGTGGCTATTTTTATTTTCTAAATGATTACGACGATGGCCAGGGCGGCCTTTTCACCATCACCAGACCAGATGTTGGGGGAGCGGAAGGCTCTCACCCCTAGTTGGAGGAGTGGAAGGCTCTCACCCCTGTGTGGTCCAGCGTGAGGCCCGACATGTTTGGGTTATTATCATTATCATCATCAGCCCACATCAGTCCACTGCTGGACATAGGCCTCTCCCAATGCTCGCCACTTCGATCGGTCCCGGGCCACTCGCATCTAGCACTTGCCAGCCGTCCTGCGCAAATCACTCCACCTGGCCTGAGGGCGTCCTACACTACCTTTGCCGAGACGCGGTCTCCATTTTTTTTTATAGTGGCTCGACATAATGGCTTCCCTACGCCTGATGGAAAGCGAAAGAGAAGCCCAAGTCGCTGTGACAACGGGCAAGTAACTGGTCAGTTACTTGTCAGTTGCCACCGCCATGCCGGCCCAACCCTAACCCCCCACGAGCTCCGGAAACCCTACTCACTGGCAGAAACACGACCCAGAGGTCATTTGACTGCGGTATTCTATAGGGTGAAGGTCCTTCCCCGGACGGGCGGATCAATTCGAGCGAAGATTCGCTATGCCCTACCTCTCTTGATCCTCCAAAGATCCTTGGGTTATTTATTTATTTAAAAAAAAACAGTAGCGTATTCAAAATGATCGTTAAGTAGGTTACATACCTAAGCGGTGATCCCTTGATGCGTCCATTCGACGAATTGTTAGAAGGCGATTGGCTCTGCAGCCTGCCCGACGGCGAGTTGGCCAGAAGACGGTCGGTCGCGCTGTTGTTTGACGGCGAGTGACTCCTTAAGCGGCCTGGCCAATGAGATAAAGGCATGTACAATACAATAGGTACATAAGGTAAAGAGTCAGTTTTTGTTAACCATGTTATAATATATAATGGGTTCGGGCCAATAAACTTGTTGTAATTTTTTTTTTATAGTGGCTCGACATAATGGTTTCCCTACGCCTGATGGAAAGCGAAAGAGAAGCCCAAGTCGCTGTGACAACGGGCAAGTAACTGGTCAGTTACCTGTCAGTTGCCACCGCCATGCCGGCCCAACCCTAACTCCCCACGAGCTCCGGAAACCCTACTCACCGGCAGAAACACGACCCAGAGGTCATTTGACTGCGGTATTCTACAGGGTGGAGGTCCTTCCCCGGACGGGCGGCTCAGTTCGAGCGAAGGTTCGCTATGCCCTACCTCTCTTAAAAATTACTAGCTGTGCCAGCGACGTCACACGCGTGGATATCGGGTTTCAAAAATAACGGACTTCCATAAAATGGTGCCTAAGTTTTAAGTTAGACCTCTAGAAATACATTGGTGGAAACCGCATTCAATTCCATGCAGTAGTTTATGCGTGATGCGCGATCAAACATACAAATAAAAATTTCTCCCGTTATCCCAATACTTCCCATCACTGCTCTGCTCTTATTGATTGTAGCGTGATGAAAAGTATACTATAACCTGTCCAGGAGTATGAAGAATAATTAAGCCAAGTTTTGTTAAAATCCGTACAGTTATTTTTGTTTCTATAATGAACATACATACAGACAAAAAATTTATTGATTCCATTTTTGGCATCAGTATCGATCACTAATCACTCTCTGATATAGTTATTTTGAAAACATATTTCATGTACAGAATTGACCTCACTACAGATTTATTATAAATCTATATTTATCTATATCTATATATACCTACATAGATATTGTTTTTTTGCAGAAATGGGCTCTATTAACTATACCTAATGCCCAGATTTGGATAGTGATTAAAAAATCATCTTGTTTAGGATGGCTTCGCGGATTACTTGGGATGCTTCCAGGGGCCACCAGTGGTCCGCCCACCACCGGTTAAAAACCATGTGCTATAGTGTATACTATTACAGTTGACAGGATCGGTGGTTCATTTGGTAGTGATCTCTGCCCTCTGAGCCAAGGGTCGTGGGTTCGATTCCCGCACAGTACAAACATTTGTGTTCATGAACATGTCTGTTTGTATTGGTCTGGGTGTTTTCTAGGTATAATATGTATTTTTTTAGAAAAAAAATATGTATCGTCAGTAAGTTTATCAGTTGTCTAGTAGCCATAGTACAAGCTTCGGCTTAGTTTGGGGCTAGGTGGCGCTGTGTGGCCCAGCGTGGCATGTCTTGGGTTATTTATTTATTTATTACCTGTTGAGTTGGAAGGCGAATGCTGCCTCAAGCGACTTGTGGAAGGCGACTGTCTGTGCGCGGCCATGCCGCCGATAGCCGCCGTGGTCGGCGAGTGGAGCATGCCGTCTTCCGGGAACCCTGGACAACCAATGAGGAACTTAATATTGACGACTTATAAGAGTACACACACCCAGACACACACACACACCCACATCACATACACTAAATACACCTACTTACACACACACATAACATACACTTAATACACCTACTTACACATACACACATCACATACACTAAATACACCTACTTACACCCATACATCACATACACTAAATACACCTACTTACATACACACACACACATCACGTACACTAAATACACCTACTTACATACACACACGCATCACATACACTAAATACACCTACTTACACACACACGCATCACATACACTAAATACACCTACTTACATACACACACGCATCACATACACTAAATACACCTACTTACATACACACACGCATCACATACACTAAATACACCTACTTACATACACACACGCATCACATACACTAAATACACCTACTTACATACACGCACGCATCACATACACTAAATACACCTATGTACTTACACACACACACATCACATCACATACACTAAATAAATACACCAACTTTAGTTTTTTTTCTATCCTCTTTTCTTTTTTATTTTGTGCTCATGACATATAGTGCCTACCAGGCAATAGAAAAAAAAAAATAGTTAAAGTTTGGCTTAACTAAGTTAGTGTCACGACTCAGCCATACACTCTCAGCCCTCCATTAACACCTCAGAGGGCAGGGGAAAGCTGAAAACCAGCGCTGCCAGGGACTCGCTCCCGCGGCAGCATCAGCTGAGCTTTGTCCTATTGTCGGCCTGTACGATTGTGTAATATATGCATAGGCATATATTACACTTCTAGGCTTCAGGTACATAGGTACCTACTGTATGTAACTGTAAAGACAATAAATAAATAGGCTATTATGGCTGAAAATTGTAATTAGTCCGTGTTTTAGCTTATTCAAAAATAAAAGACACGTATTTTTTATTTGTAAATTAGACTAAAAATTACAAAGTTATAGCCGGTTGAAATTACGCGTGACGTCACTCGATGAGGCATTTTTACGGGAGCGAGTGACGTCAAAGACCTCCACTCCTAACTTTTGATGCCTTGTATCTTTGCTATTGTTTATTTGAATGAAAAAAGGAAAAATACGTGTCTTTTATTTTTGAATAAGCTAAAAGACGGACTAATTAAAATTTTTAGCCGTAATAGCCTATTCTTATTGTTATGTAAGCTAACTTACCCCCGTTGTCACTGCTACCCTCCCTCCAGTAGGGCGCGTCGAGGTCCACGCGCACGGTGGGCGTGGCGGCCTCGCCCCAGGACGTCGCCGGCCACCGCGGCTGCCCCGCCCACGCGGCCGTCCCCGCGCCCCAAGCCTGTGCGTTCTCGGCCCAAGTTCGAAGCGCGACGTTGGAGTTCTCCACCCACGTCTCCTGCTCCTGCCACTGGTTGTCCTGAAATGTAAAAAAATGTTAACCAGGTTGTCTTTCTGACCAGTCGCAGATGACAAGCGGCCGTCAGTCTTGGCCCAGGAGGGGAGCTACCCTTACTCCCGGACCCGGAGAGGGATATAATGCTGCACAGGCAGACATGGATCGGGCTCACTCGGGACGCGAAAAAAAAATTCAAAGGGTACTATTGCCTTGGATACCCTCCGGAGACCAGGGGCCACCTCCAGGGGCTACGTCTACCGCGGAAACGGGGGCTGTTCTGGGCCTCGCTCCAGGGCCTCACCTCGGGCGGCGGGGCCTCGCTCCAGGGCCTCACCTCGGGCGGCGGGGCCTCGCTCCAGGGCCTCACCTCGGGCGGCGGGGCCTCGCTCCAGGGCCTCACCTCGGGCGGCGGGGCCTCGCTCCAGGGCCTCACCTCGGGCGGCGGGGCCTCGCTCCAGGGCCTCACCTCGGGCGGCGGGGCCTCGCTCCAGGGCCTCACCTCGGGCGGCGGGGCCTCGCTCCAGGGCCTCACCTCGGGCGGCGGGGCCTCGCTCCAGGGCCTCACCTCGGGCGGCGGGGCCTCGCTCCAGGGCCTCACCTCGGGCGGCGGGGCCTCGCTCCAGGGCCTCACCTCGGGCGGCGGGGCCTCGCTCCAGGGCCTCACCTCGGGCGGCGGGGCCTCGCTCCAGGGCCTCACCTCGGGCGGCGGGGCCTCGCTCCAGGGCTGCGCGGCGGGCAGCGTGAGGCGGCCGCCGGGGGTACTGCTGCGTCGTCGTCGGTCTATCAGGCTCTCGCGCTCGCGGTTCTTGTGCTCGGGGACTGCGTACGTTGCTTCTACTGTTGCAACATTAACAGTAATTAAGCATCAAGAAACAAAAATATGCGCATAAAAATCACATGCCTCTTTTTTAATTTATTAAATTGAGTACAAACTCTTTAGTGAAACTGGTTCCCTCTACTTGAAGTATCTAGTCCGGAAGAGATCGCTACAAGCGATCAGACTGAGTTGTACTATGTTTTGTTTGTAATATGTTTTCCTGTAATGTCTGTGTTTTTTGCAATGAAGAGTATCTATCTAATGTTTATAGTGTTTCCCCGGGTGGGGATTGAACCCGCGACTCAGTTTAGAAGGCAGGGGTCACTACCAACTAAGTAACAATACTCTTCTGACCTAATTTCAGCCACAGCGGGCCTTGAAAGTATCTAACGAGGCATATAAAAGTACCTAACCAGGATTTATGAGAGAAAATGATGTGACGATAAGTCGTCACATCATTTTCTCTCATAAATCCTTTAAAAGGGAGACTTACCAGAGTTCATCCCGTTGAGTCTGTCCCTTATGTCGTCCTGTTGAGTGTGCAGAGATGGTGTGCGGAGCTGCTCAGCGGTGGGAGTCTTGCTTCTGCCCAGCTGATTGTTTATTTGGTTTGCTGAAAGTTATTTCCGTTTCCATAAACATTATCCAAAATTCGAGTAAATTCAGATTTAAATTGGGCGTTTATTTTTTTTATAGAATTACCTGTACTGCATTGAGATGCATGACAAAGATGCTTTTTTGTAAACAACCCATCCCCGTATAAAAGATCCCATATAAAAGAAGGCTGAAACGTATATGGCCTGCAATGAGTTCCACGTATTAATGACACGGCATAATAAGAATTGCCGAACCTTTTTGTTCGGCACGAAATGTTTTTTTTAATGCAAGAGGCGGCAGACGAGCAACTGTGATGCCTGAGGGTAAGCAGTCGACACCGCCCATGGACACCCGCTCTTTTCTATGAAACTTTTCTTACATTATTATTGTAGTAAGTGACACAGGACGAAGGTGGTGCACCAATTCAATACTGTCGGGATTGAAATTTACTATTAGGCCGATTTTCGGGGGTGAATGTGGAATGGGCGGGGCTTAGGTGTCGATAGGCGGGGTAGTGTGTGACGAGGGGCGTGGCCTGGCGTGTGGGCGGGTAACATGAGGCGGTAGTTACCGGCGGGCGGCGGCTGGCGCGTGGCGGAGCGGCTGCGCGGCGCACGCGCCCCGCTGCGTCGCCAGACACGCAGGCTAGTCTCGTGCATGGCCGGACACTCTTTCAGCACCTGAAACATAACTTATAACGTCAAACAGTTGTTCATTTGACAAAAAGTATTTCACTTCATTTTCACAGTAAAACTCAATGTTCTTAACCAGTGACGTCAAACGGACAACCAAAAATTTAGAATAGAATAGAATAGAATAGAAACCGTTTATTTGGTACATTAACACACACCACCAATTTGAGTTTTCTTTATTCAAAATGAGTAAGCGCTTGACTGCCATTCGCCTGATAGTAAGCGATATCGTAGTCTGCGATGGAACGCACTTACCCAGCAAAAACCGGTTCACTTTCGCTTTGAACATCGGAAGATTATCATCATCATCGTCATCAGCCTATCGCAGTCCACTGCTGGACATAGGCCTCTCCAGTTGTTCGCCACTCAGGGCACACATCTGGAGGATATACCCTCAATCGCCACGCTGGGCAGGCGGGTTGGCGATCGCAGGGCGTAGCTACTCGCTCCGGTGATGCTGCTGCCCATCATCGGTCTGTGGTATTTAGCTACGTCTTCAATCGTGATGGTTATACCGCCACCAGCCGGTTGCCAGCGCCTCGTTTGTTATTCGGCAGGAGGTACGAAAGATTATATCTCTCGGGAAACAAGGATCCCGGAAAAGAGTTCCATAGTTTAGCCGTTCGCACTATGAAGGTAGAGGCGAAACGCGCTGTGCGAGTCTAAGGAACTTGCACTCGTATAAGTTTTGTTTACTCTGACTCTCCTAGAAGACGCAGACGCAGTGCATGCAGCGGTCACTACCAAATAAGCCATCGGGAATACCAGGCCGAACTTTTTATTACCTGTACGACATGTTGATGTGGTGAATGTCTAACGTCTGTGTCGCCGATTTGCAGCAGTAAGTCGCCTTCCCGGAGACCTGCGCACCTGCTGCGGTCGAGCACCTAGAAAGTATCAGGGGGTGATTAGTGACCGATACTGATGCCAATAATGCAATCAGTAATTTTTTTGTCTGTCAACGGATTTTAACGAAACTTGGTACAATCATTCTGTACATCCGTACCACCTGGAGACGATCTTGTCCAGAACTGTTCGTTTTCAGCGTTCATTTCTTCCACGAACTTGCAAGCTCTGGAACGACCTCCCAGCCGCGGTATTCCCTGATCGCTACTACATGTCCTTCTTTAAGCGTGGTTTAAAGAGAGCTCTTTCCTCACGGTAGGCAGCGGCATGGCTGTGCCCCTGGCATTGCTGATGTTCATGGGCGGCGGTTACTGTTTAACATCAGACAGGCCACCTGCTCGTCTGCCACTGACGGCAATAAAAAAAAAAATCTTCATACTCCTGAGCAGGTTATAGTATACTTTACATCACGCTACGATCAATAGGAGCAGAGCAGTGAAGGGAAATGTTGGGAAAACGGGAGAAAGTTTTATCTGTATGTTTGACCGCGTATCACGCGAATACTACTGCATGGAATTGAATGCGGGTTTCATCAATGTATTACTAGAGGTCTCACTTAAAATTTATGGAAGTCCGTTATTTTTGAAACCTAAGACAACCCGCAAACTACAAACTTTAGTTTGTCGGGCTCATAATCAGTATGAAGATCTGCCTATACCAAATCGTTGTAGTATGCGGAATTGCATACATCGTCGTACAGGTTATCAACCCGACCAAACTATCGGCCGACAGAAAGTCTGTGGTCTGTGTCTCTAAATAAGCTAGTCAAATATAAATGTGCACCTTCTTAACTTTCTGCCCGTGCACGCTGTCGGCTATGGTGAAGCCGAAGCCGGCGGCGCCTCTGCGCAGCGTCAGCACCAGCTCCCGCCCGGGCTCGCTCGTCGACACGTTGTTATTGCGTTGGTGGTCTGCAACAAAAAAAGGAAGTGTAGGTCGCGGCACGTAAGTGAGTGCTGAGCGTTTCTGTGCAGAAGTAAAAAATTCGGTATCACAGGGGGGAGTACGGGGCGAGGGCGGGTGTGCGCACGCGCTTATTGGCTCTCCAGTCGTTCCTCGCTCCCCGCAACGTCACGTCCACCCGCTCACACCCGACGGCACAATCGCGTTCTAAGTTTTAATGTTCTCGTTTTTTAATTTTTTTTAATAGTATGGGGCCGTCCACTTATCATGTTTTTTTGGCATTTGGTCCCCCCCCCCCCCCCCCATCCTACCTTTATCACGTTTGACGAAAAAATAATTGCACGAAGCGCCACTATTCGGTTCGCGCGTTTGCCGAAAAAAAAAATGATAAAATGATATTTCGACCAGCAGAGGGACACCTGAGCAGCGCTTGCGCAGGGTCGCTGGTGACCAGCTCGTCTAAGTCGAAGGACCGCGACATGAGTCGCTGTACATACCAGCAGCTAGAGACAGCAGGTGGTCGGCGGAGGGACACCGGGGCGGCGCAGGGGCTGGGTCGCTGGTGGCCAGCTCGTCCAGGTCGAAGGACCGCGACATGAGTCGCTATACATACCAGCAGCTAGAGACAGCAGGTGGTCAGCGGAGGGACACCGGGGCGGCGCGGGCGCAGGGTCGCTGGTGGCCAGCTTGTCCAGGTCGAAGGACCGCGACATGAGTCGCTATACATACCAGCAGCTAGAGACAGCAGGTGGTCAGCGGAGGGACACCGGGGCGGCGCGGGCGCAGGGTCGCTGGTGGCCAGCTCGTCCAGGTCGAAGGACCGCGACATGAGTCGCTATACATACCAGCAGCTAGAGACAGCAGGTGGTCAGCGGAGGGACACCGGGGCGGCGCGGGCGCAGGGTCGCTGGTGGCCAGCTTGTCCAGGTCGAAGGACCGCGACATGAGTCGCTATACATACCAGCAGCTAGAGACAGCAGGTGGTCAGCGGAGGGACACCGGGGCGGAGCGGGCGCAGGGTCGCTGGTGGCCAGCTCGTCCAAGTCGAAGGACCGCGACATGAGTCGCCGCTGGCCCGGGCTGTGCGGCGTCACAGGGGAGTTGTCTGTCTCGTCGCGGCCGGCGGACGGGTCCACGTGGTTGGGTGAGTCTAGGTTGAATCTGGAGGATGAAGTTGTTATCAGGAGACAAATCTGGCTGCATGTACACCTTATTGACATCGGACTTGACATTACTACGCATTTCTCCAATGCTTATTACCACATTAATAATAATAACCCAAGACATGCCACGCTGGGCCACTCATCGCCATCTAGCCCCAAGCTAAGCCGAAGCTTGTACTATGGGTACTAGACAACTGATAAACTTACTTAGATACGTTTTTTTTGTAAATAAATACATATTATACATAGAAAACACCCAGACCAATACAAACAGGCATGTTCATGAACACAAATGTTTGTACTGTGCGGGAATTGAACCCACGACCCTTGGCTCAGAGGGCAGTGCTCACTACCAAATGAGCCATCGAGTCAGTCAAAAACAAAGTCGCTTTTTCTGTCCCTATATCCCTATGTGCGCTTAAATGTTTAAAACTTCGCAACGGGTTTTGATGCGGTTTTTTTATAGATAGAGTGATTCAAGAGGAAGGTTTATGTATAGTGAAATAGCTCGCTAGTTAAAATTAAAACACTGTTTCATGAACTAACTATACAAAACTAACTATAAAGTTTTTCTTACTCTCTTATTCTTAAAACTATCTAGTCCTACTAATGTTATAAACGCGAAAGTTTGTTTGGATAGATGGATGGATGTTTGTTCCACTTTCACGCAAAAACTACTGAACGGATTTTAATGAAACTTTACAGGAATATAGTTTGTACATCAGATTAACACATAGGCTATGTTTTATACGAATATTCACGCGGGCAGAGCCGCGAGCAGCAGCTAGTTAATAATATATATCAGACAATATCACATTCATTGCTGTAATCCCAAAGTAAGTAGCTTAAGCACTTGTGTTATGGGTATCAGAACAACGAAGGTACCACAAATAAATACTTAAATACAAATAGAAACACCCAGACACGAAACAAACACAAGTGTTCATCACACGAATGTTTGTCCCAACCCACGACCCTTGGTTCAAAAGGCAGGGTTCACTACCAATTGAGCCACCGAGCCAGTCTAGTATGTAAGCCTTAAGCCAAGTACCTTGTTCTCAAAGCTCTGGTCAGTTGCTGCATAGCCACGGCATCCGAAGTGGCGGGTGTGGTGGCGTCCACCGCCAATGTGCTGAGGACGCGCGTGTTCGGGTCTTCGGAGTCGAACGATAGAGGGTAGCCTGGTAAAGAAAAGGATACGATTGAGAATTAATAAATAAATAAATAAATAATAAATAACCCAAGACATGCCACGCTGGGCCACACAGCGCCACCTAGCCCCAAACTAAGCCGAAGCTTGTACTATGGGTACTAGACAACTGATAAACTTATTTAGATACATTTTTTTTTGTAAATAAATACATATTATACATAGAAAACACCCAGACCAATACAAACAGACATGTTCACGGACACAAATGTTTGTACTGTGCGGGAATCGAACCCACGACCTTTGGCTCAGTGGGCAGAGGTCACTACCAAATGAGCCACCGAGCCTGCCAAAAGCCGCAAAGGATTAACTCAGGTTATGCCACGCAGGGTCACACAGCGCCATCTAGTCCCAAAGTAAGCTAAAGCTAGTAATACAGGTACTAGACAACTGATAAACTTACTTAGACGTTTTTATTTATTTTTTTAAACTTTATTGCACAAAATGGTACAAAAGGCGAACTTAATGCAAGGAGCATTATCTACCAGTTAACCTAGTTTTTGTACTTAATAAAAATTTACATCAGCAATAATCAGCATGTGTGGCCCAGCGTGGCATGTCTTGGGTTTATTAGGTACGTTAAACGACCTATTACTATTACAACACCATTACATGCAAAAAAAAAGATGTCCGTTCTTTTGAAACTGGAACATTTAAAAATTTTCCATTGTGCCGCTGCCGCACATTGGATTCAACTTTGCGTCCAATCACTGTCCAATGCCCAATACTAACGCGCTCAATGTCTTCGTTGTGTCAAAGTACCGATACACACATTGGTGCATTGGGCGCAAAACGTTACGTTGGTGCAAATATCTCCAATGTGTGGACGTGGCTTGCTTAATTGAGAAGCGTAGGCGCCAAATGATTTTTTCCTTATGCCGCGGCCACACATTGGATTCAACTTTGCGTCCAATGCCCAATACTAACGTGCTCAATGTCTTCATTGTGTCAAAGTACCGATACACACATTGGTGCGTTGTGCGCAAAACGTTACGTTGGTGCAAATATCTCCAATGTGTGGCCGCGGCTTTAGACGTGGCTTGCTTAACTGAGACGCGTAGGCGCCAAACGATTTTTTCCTTACAAGTGGTCGACCGGAAACTTCGTCGATTGTACAAACACTTACCTCTGACTAGGTGCAGCGTGACGTCAGATCCGGCCGCGATGGATTGGAAGATTTGTGCCACGTGAGCGTGAGACAATCCGCGGACTGGCAAGCTGTTTACACCGACCACCACATCGCCTGGCCGGAGCGCTCCTGCAATTATTACATTACATTAATGAACAGGTAGGTACTTCTTTTTTTTTATAGTGGCTCGACATAATGGCTTCCCTATGCCTGATGGAAAGCGAAAGAGAAGCCCAAGTCGCTGTGACAATGGGCAAATAACTGGTCAGTTGCCACCGCCATGCCGGACCTACCCTAACCCCCCACGAGCTCCGGAAACCCTACTCACCGGCAGAAACACGACCCAGAGGTCATTTGACTGCGGTATTCTATAGGGTGGAGGTCCTTCCCCGGACGGGCGGCTCAATACGAGCGAAGATTCGCTATGCCCTACCTCTCTTAACAAAGTTCTTTTTTTTATTACTATTGGTGGCAGACGAGCAAGCGGCCCGTCTTTTTTTTATAGCAGCTCGACATAATGGCTTCCCACCCTGATGGAAAGCGAAAGTCGCTGTGACAACGGGCAAGTAACTGGCCGGCTCAACCCTAACCCCCCACGTGATCCGGAAATCCTACTCACCGGTAGAAACACGACCCGCAGGTCATTCGGCTGCGGTATTCTATAGGTGGAGGATCAGGAACACCGCAGATGGGAGCTTATTTCAAGGAGAAATTGCATCGCTTACATTTTTTCGCTTACGCTTAACAAGAAAGGACCTTAAATTGGGATTAACTGTTTTATTGTTCAGATGTAGGTATTGATGTTTGTCATCTAAATATATATAATGCCGCTTTTTTGCTCGACTTGGCGGGGGCACTGCGGTGCCCCCAGATTTAAAGGTGACTGACTGACTGATCTGATCGGGCTGAAATTTCGCATGCAGGTATATGTTATGACGTAGGCATCTACTAAGAAAGGATTTTGATCAATTTTACGAAAGAATGTTTCTTAATAAGCATGACAGGGGAAATACTAAAAATATTTTTTAAAAGAAAGGTATTGTCCAAGACATTTTACGAGTAAGTTGGTCCACACACCGAAGCTTGTACCTACATGGCTGGATACTAGACAACTGATAAACTTACTTAGATACTTAATTTTTGCAAATAGGTACGTACTGTATAGCAAACTTATATATTTAGATCTATGGGATCCTTTGAACAAGGATTTTTTAAGGAGCATCTCTTAAGATTTGGGCATATTATAGGCACAGCGGTGGCAACTGATGCCTGTTCGTCGTGGTCTGAACGTTTCCATAGCGATGTGGGCATCTTTACTCGCTTACTATAACTTTCGGACGAAGTCGCCGGCACAGCTAGTTACATACCATCAATCCAGGCGGGGCTGTGCGGAACTATGCTGCGGATCTGAAGGTAGCCCTCCGTTTCTGGGATGCCTTCAGCGCCAATGAGAGTGAAACCCAAGCCCTGAAAGAAAAATAAACAACGTTTACGAAACACATCAGCAGTCCACTGCTGGACATAGGCTTAACCTTACCCCCCACAACCTCCAGAATCCCTACTCACCGGCAAAACCACGACCCAGAGGTCATTCGGCTGCGGTATTCTATAGCGTGGAGGTCCTTCCCCGGATAGGCGGTTCAATTCGAGCGAAAATTCGCTATGAGAGAGAGTAGGTCTCTCTTAAAACAATACAGATAAAGCAATAATAAAATTGTGGTACCGACCTGAGTTCCTTTGGTGAGCGTAAGAGTGAATCTGTCCCCTCTCAGCTCTCCGGCAGATGAGTTGCCATTCGGCTGGCTGTTGCCGTTGGTATCCGCTACGTGGTTCTTGGCTGGAAAGAGATATTACATTATAATATAAAGAAATAAATGGTTAAGACTTCTTAAATCACAATAGTCAATAAGGAAGGCCTATGTGCCTATGTCCAGTAGGGGACGTTTGAAGGCTGATGATAATGAAGTCCTAAATTTACCCGCCCAGTGATCAAACTTGGAACCTGCGGACCGTACGCGCTTTCAACGAAAACTGTCTAAGCATTATGCCCATACTCGATATGGCCTACTTATGCAGTGGCGTAACTATACCATTCGAGGCCCGTGGCAAATTCATCAGATTTTCACTAAATGTGTAAATAATAAATGTTGGGTGTTTGGATTCTCCTCTGACCGGGGGCCCCTTACGGCTGGGGGCCCGTGGCATTTTGCCGACATGCCACCCTGTAGTTACGCCACTGTACTTATGTACTGTTTTATAAGCTAATACACGGTGACTAACATAATTTTAAAAATAAAAATGCACATAATGATATATCAAATATCTGAGAATACAAAAAATAGGAAAGCCGACCCCGTTTAACGGGCAAATAGCGAGGCCAAAGAGAGAAGATAAAAAAACAAGGTAAAAAAATCCGATAACAACTATACCTAGTTGTGCTCTCCTTATTTATAAACACCCTACTTACTGTAGACACGTTGCTATTAAATAGGTCATTGACCTAATTACTCACAGACCAAGTCTGACCCATGTGAGACGTAAAGAATAACATGCTCAATGTTGATCATCGATCTGCGAGTTCTGATATAAATCAAAGTATCAACTTTTTTTTATATTAGCACGTCAAAATGACTGCGTCCTGCCTGATTTTTTTTTTAAGAAGTGTAAGATAATTTTTGTTTGCGGTTTGATAAAAAATTCTTTGCTGATGCTAATAAGTAGCTTTGAAGTACGAGTAGTGATTTACGGGGATTTGTATAGCCTGCGATTGGATACAGGTTTGTACTCTCATGGCTTTATGTCTCATTTATGTTTTTCAATTTATTAACTATAAAGGTAACCAGATACACAAAATCTTTGGTTGCCTCTTGGCTTTCGAGTTGTTCGAGGATTTTAAAGGGTGCGAGTTTCCTATTGGCGCAGATGTTTAGATATTGTCCTGCCTGATGTTAAGCAAACGACGAAGTCCAAAAAGTGTAAGCGATCTTCATCATACATGGTTAGTGCAACGTGGATCGACACACTATGACGGCCTGCATAAGTGCCGCTTCACGCCCCGTTTAAAAGACCCAAGGCTATAAGAGGAAGGGAACACGTGTGCTTGAAGAGAGTTCCACAGCCTAATTGTACGACAAAAGTAAGATTTACTGTGCTTTATAGTACGAGAGCAAATTGATTGCACAGTATTTTACAAAATAACTACTAAATTATAGCATCCGCAAATAAGGCCGATTTCGGAGGCGAAACAATAATTTATCTTTATTACAGGCGCGGTGGCTCATTTGGTAGTGACCTCTGCCCTCTGAGCCAAGGCTCGTGGGTTCGATTCCCGCACAGTACCTACAAACATTTGTGTTCATGAACATGTCTGTTTGTATTGGTCTGGGTGTTTTCAATGTATAATATGTATGTATTTATTTACAAAAAAAAGTATCTAAGTAAGTTTATCAGTTGTCTAGTACCCATAGTACAAGCTTCGGCTCAGTTTGGGGCTAGGTGGCGCTGTGTGACCCAGTGAGGCATGTCTTGGGTTATTTATTTATTTTTATTTATTTTATAGTACTTTAGTCGTCTTGTACGAGACCCTCGGGATGATATGGGGCGGTCCTATTCTAAATCCGGACACCACACGGACGTAAGGTACAGTCGGTACTTACAACTATT
This sequence comes from Conogethes punctiferalis, assembly GCA_031163375.1. NCBI lineage: Eukaryota > Metazoa > Arthropoda > Insecta > Lepidoptera > Crambidae > Conogethes > Conogethes punctiferalis. The sequence goes on along the minus strand of CM062100.1, from coordinate 7,070,216 downwards.
CCGTATCTGGATTATTCTCAAAGCAAACAAAGTCAGAAGTACTAACATGTTCATCAAAGAAATACAATGCCCTAGGTGCGTGTTTACGCTTTACTGAGAAAAGACAAAAACATAATCCCTTAGACAGAGACTGTTTTGAATTTGAATGTGTTGTTAGATCCCACACAGTATATCATAGTTTTTATAGATTTCATGTGTTTTCTTCGACTATGCCGGATGCCGATAACCTGGAGCCAGAAATACTTAAAGATGAAGTTAGAGCCGCTATTAGACACCTCAAAGTTGGCAAAGCAGTTGGATGTGACGCGATTCCTATAGAGACCATTAAGTATTGCGGGGAATATGGAGTGGATATGTTCCACAAGATATGTAACCATATATGGAGAACTGGAATATGGCCAACAGAATGGACTCACTCACTGTTCGTTCCTCTACATAAAAAGGGTTCAACCACTAAATGCAGTAACTACCGCCTCATTGCCCTAATAACTCATGCCAGCAAAATTTTACTGCATATCCTTAACCAGAGATTAAGTGCATTTATCTCACGGGAAATAGCACCAGAACAGGCAGGATTTGTTAAAGGAAAGGGCACTCGGGAGCAAATCCTCATAGTGAGACAGATAATAGAGAAGGCTCGTGAGTTCAACATGCCCGTATACATGTGTTTCGTTGACTTCCAGAAAGCTTTTGACTCGGTATGTTGGCCGCGACTGTGGCACACTCTGTTAGAAATGGGAGTACCTAAGCATCTGGTTCATGTGATTCGTATGTTGTATGAGGATAACACAGCTTCAGTGAGAGTGGATAATGTCAATTCGCAGAAATTTCATCCTAGTGCGGGCGTTAGACAGGGCTGCATATTGTCACCCCTCCTGTTTAATGCTTACACCGAATGCATAATGCGTGCAGCGTTGGAAGACTGGACGGATGGTGTGCCCATTGGCGGGAAGAATATCTCCAACCTACGGTACGCAGACGACACCACTCTACTGGCGACCAATGAACAACAGATAGCTGAACTATTAAATCGCGTTGAAACCATCAGCCTTAGGTTTGGATTAAAACTCAATAGACAAAAAACAAAAATGATGATTGTAGATAAAAGCCGCAACAATGCTCCGGAAGTCACCGAGATTGCAAACTGCGAAGTAGTCCAGTCATATGTCTATTTAGGTTCCCTTGTAACGAATACTGGAGGATCTGAGGCTAAAATTAAGCGAAGAATGGTTATCACTCGCACTGCTATGGATAAACTATCCAAAATATGGAAGGACCGCAATATCACGAAGGCAACGAAGACCCGCCTCGTGAGATCATTGGTGTTTCCCATTTTCTTGTACGGGGCTGAAACATGGACTGTGAGGGAAGGAGAGAGACGGCGTATTGATGCATTGGAGATGTGGTGCTGGAGAAGGCTCCTACGAATATCTTGGACCCAACATCGCACCAATGAGTCTATTTTAAAGGAACTCCACATCAAAGAACGACTGTCAACCCTTGTTCGATCCCGTATACTACAGTTCTTCGGGCATGTCACGCGAAGAGGAAGTGATTCCGTGGAGCGGCTAGTGGTGCAGGGCAGAGTCGACGGCTGCAGATCCAGAGGACGATCTCCTCTACGTTGGACGGATCAAATTAAGGCTCTAACCCAGGAGCCTCTCAATGAATGTGCAAGACAGGCTTCCACCAGAGACAGATGGAGAACGGTAGTAAGACGTTACCGGGAGACACGCGTGACCACGACTACTCTGTCAAGAGTATACGACTGAGAAGAGAAGAGAAGAGATAGATTTCATGATCCCACGACCATTATTCAACTTTTCCCAGTCCCTTTGCTATCGCCTTTGATAATCGTATTATCTTTAGTATAAATAAAAAATACGCTAGACAATTTCATCAGACTTAGGTTTCCCTATGAGTATAATATGCATAACATTATGGAAGTGCTTCCCAGAACACTCAACTTAAAGTTCATATACAAAATTAATCTATAACACTATCTATGTACAATATGTATTTATTTACAAAAAAAAAAGTATCTAAGTAAGTTTATGTATCAGTTGTCTAGCACCACAGATATCTCCAAAGCACTCATAGTACAAGCTACGGCTTACTTTGGGGCTAGATGGCGCTGTGGTCTAGCATGGCGTGTCCTTGGGTTATTTAATCGATCGGAAAGCAATCCCGGGATCTTCGGTCTGCTCTTTAGATGAGAACGCCCAGAGTGTCACTAGATCAAATGGACTAACCGTCGATGGGTGGAAAAATCAATTGGTCGACGTAGATCTCTAGTAACCAAGTACGGGGATATAAGGGAGTGACCAGTTGATCGCCATTTTGGGAAACCTAAGGGCTTTACCCATAATCGCCACGCTGTTCAAGCGGGTTGGCGATCGCAGAGCATAGCTTCTCGCTCCGGTGATGCTGCTGCCCGTTATCTTGGTCTTTTTTTTTATATAGTGGCTCGACATAATGGCTTCCCTACGCCTGATGGAAAGCGAAAGAGAAGCCCAAGTCGCTATGACAACGGGCAAGTAACTGGTCAGTTACATGTCAGTTGCCACCGCCATGCCGGCCCAACCCTAACCCCCCACGAGCTCCGGAAACCCTACTCACCGGCAGAAACACGACCCAGAGATCATTTGACTGCGGTATTCTATAGGGTGGAGGTCCTTCCCCGGACGGGCGGCTCAATTCGAGCGAAGATTCGCTATGCCCTACCTCTCTTTAATGATTGATCTGTCGTATGTAGCTACGTTTTCCATTATGATGGTTATACCAGTCGATTGCCAGTCTCGTTTTCTATTCAGCAAGAAGCACCACAGGCAGAGTAAGACAGTGGATTGGAGCCAATCTTAACTAGTTTCTTAACTAATATTATAAAGCTGAAGAGTTTGTTTGTTTGTTTGAACGCGCTAATCTCAAGAACTACTGGTACGAATTGAAAAATTCTTTTTGTGTTGAATAGACCATTTATCGAGGAAGGCTTTAGGCTATATAACATCACACTGCAACTATTAGGAGCGAAGAAATAATGAAAAATGTAAAAAAAAAACGGGGAAAAAATATTCCACGCGGACAAAGTCGCGAGCACAGCTAGTGGATTATACGTAGCTCCCTTACATCCTACGAAATACATTGATGAAAGATTATTCCTACTCAGTCATCTACTTAACAACCTATACCTGTTGACAAGTAATAAAATAACAAACTTATGTATCAAGTGCATTCAAGCGTAACACGAGCGCGCAATATGAAGATTCCACTTCACAGCACCTGAACATGTACGTACAACGTACCATCTTACCCATGAATGTATCGATCTAGATTATATTATCGCACGCTCAATTGCTTTGATTAATCCTTGCTTTTACCTCATAATGGCAGCTATTTAAATGCTACTGTTAGTCCAGATGTACACTTATTTTAGTCATCATCAGCCTTATTTTAGTCATCATCAGTCCACTGCTGGACATAGGCCTCTCCAGTTGTTCGCCACTTGGGGCGACCATCTGGAGGGTATACCCATAATCGCCACGCTGGGCAGGCGGGTTGGCGATCGCAGGGCGTAGCTTCTCGCTCCAGTGACGCTGCTGCCCGTCATTAGTCGGTGGTATTTAGCTACGCCCAGCTACTACTACTACTAGCTACTGTAGTACGATGTGGCTATTCGTGGGACGTCTTATTGAAGAATGTATCGCACTAACAATCCGGCTAGTGGTAAAACCCACTAACACCGCCGCATTACAAAACGGCCCTGTTTTTGATAACAGCCGTATTGTTATACGGCGGATTATACAATCCGATTGCGACATAGCATCCATATTATGAGATTCTCAACTCTCAACAAAATCTGAGTAGCCTAAGGGACAAAAATCATATCCTCAGAGATCAAGGAACATAAAAATCCTATTAAGTATTGTTATGTACAGTTATAATAGTGGTTGTGAAAGCTTAAAACAGTATTAATAGTGGCATATACTATGGTCTGGCCTAAAAGCCTAATCTAGGCCTAACAGGCAGATACTAACAATAGTGTGTAGAAGCCTTAAAATCTGATTAAAGATAAAATTGCTTGAAGTATTTCCGTGTATGATAATAATTGTAACATAATCATTCTCTACTTCTCTAGACTATGATTTTTAAACTCAAAATCAAAATCCAGCTTAACACATACTACCATAACAAAAAAAATGTGATTTAAAGTTTCATATGTGTCATGACACCTAAAGTTTAGAAACTTCATCATCAGCCTATCGCAGTCCACTGCTGGACATAGTCTCTCCAGTTACAAACACCTGGACGCGTTACCAATAATCGCCATGCTAGGCAGGCAGGTGGGTGATCACACGGTGTAGCTCTCAATATATAATACCACACCAAGACACAATTACATATCTTAACTAATATTATAAAGCTGAAGAGTTTGTTTGAACGCGCTAATCTCAGGAACTACTGGCTCAAATTGAAAATTCTTTTTGTGTTCAATAGACCATTTATCGAGGAAGGCTTTAGGCTATATAACATCACGCTGCAATTAATAGGAGTGAAGAAATAATAAAAAAAATTTAAAAAACGGGGGAAAAATAACTATTCCACACGGACGAAGTCGCGAGCACAGCTAGTTTAAAATAGTTAACTAACCTCTCATTCTCCTGGCCTGCAAGACAGGGTTCTCATACTGGGTCCTCCTGTTTATGTGGTCTACGTAATATGATCCGTATCGTTCGTCCGTAACCCTTTCCCAGCCATATGGCAGTTCGTCTTCACCGCATTCACCGAGGGAGTGCTTGCGGACCCTCGCCAGTCGAGGGTCGAGCCAGTGTGACGTACCGGTGTTGTGGCTGAAAAGGAATTTTGTTATTAGAATAATCTGCAGTTACAAAACTTTCCAAACATAGCAAACATAGAGTTGTTACGTCATATAAGGTAACACGGTTATAACATAGTGTTTCTTTCAATAGGTTTGGAATTTCGCTTGTTCAGGGAAAACTCATACTAGCCACAACTTATTTCACAGTTAGTCTCTTGAACTCAGGGTATTACAATGCTTTACAATATTTTGTTATGTGTTTATGCATATGTGTCTATACCCGGACCTCTCTATAATCAGAATATCGCCATCCACTGCCGAACATAGCCTTCTTATCAACTATACAATATCATCTTATGAGCAGTGCAATTGATTGCACTGTTTAAAAGATCATTGATCATTACATAAAATAGATGCTTAAACTTCTAGTAATTGCGGAATCATCATCATCAGCCTACAACTGGACAAAGGCCTTTCCAGTCATTCAACACTTTGGTCAAACGTCTGGAGGCTTAACACATAATAGCCACACTGAGAAGGTGGGTTGGCAGTAGCTGAGTGTAGCTTCTAACTTCGGTGATGTTGCTGCCCGTCTTCAACCTGCGGTATTTAGCACACCTCTACATACACCTTCAATTGCGATGGCCATACTGCCACCAATCGGTTGTCAGAGCTTTGTTTGTTATTCGGCAGGATGCACCATGGGCAGGTGAGGGTGGCTTGGAGCGAAAAGATGATGGGTTGCTCCCTTACAATCAGTATATGTTGATTATCGGATAATAGGATAGAACAGCACTTAGTATCTCTTGTGCTCAGGGAATATTTCTATTCACACAAACACTATGGTATGTACCTTTTAGCCTTCTTCCCAAAGCACAACATCACAAAGTCACTTTGTCCAGCAGTCATCAGTCAACATACAACACTCCCTTACAATGTATTAGAACACCTAAGATTGTAAGCTCCGCCACTGATGAACTAACCAACTAATTTTAGACTATTTACTTTAAAACATTGTTTGGACAATTAATCAACAGTTCCGCTGCCTGTGTTCTATCGAATACCAGATATTAAGAGCAAAAACATAATGTCTGACCACACAAGATGATAGTTTCTACTGATTGACTTTATAATGAAGGAGGGGATCACGAGTTAATTATTATCATCACAAGAGGTTGTTGTCATTTGTTATCAATTAATAGCAATTATCAACTATTGGTAACCTATGTGCGATAACTGTCAAAATTAATTGACTACCTTCTAAGTTTATAAATAACTCAAATAAAATGTCAGTCGACTGATAAAACTTGATTTGTTGTAGATTTGACATAGAATGATGTCCTCTTTAAATTTTAAATAGTGAAAGGTGTCTAAATATTTATTGTTTTAATTCAGAAAGCATTAAATTAAAATTGATCCACTTTATGTGTTGAAATGTTTGTATGGTTAATATTACATGCCAGCAAAAGTAGGTTAATTGTCAATTAAAACATGTTAAGTAATAATAAAACAAGTGTGTGTATACTTACTCAATAAAATACACCTCTCCTGTGGGCGTAAAGGCCTTCTCCCACATTGCAGGTAAAGGACCAAGGTTGTACTCATCTTCGTCATCTCTTTTCAGACCTGGATGACCAGGATCCCCAACCCTCACTCCCACCACGGACCCGCCAACGGTCCCGGCAGTCCCTGAGCTGTGCGTCGAAATACCAGCAGAAGATAATCTATCCGAATCCATCGAATTCTGTGCCATCTTAATTCATTTGCACAAAAGTAAACACTGCACTGCTAAGTTTTAAATTTTCAAAAATAGAACATGGTCCTCAAAACACAGACAACACTTTTTTTCATAACACTGTCATCATCGTGGAATTTACGAAAACAAAACAATAACTGCATGCCAGTGACCACGTATCGTGACTCATTTTCGGGGTCTGACGAATCTTCACTTGTCCGGTTTTCTACCTGCACTGCAATAATAGATTCCACGTAACAACTAACTGGATTGCGATTCGTCTTCCGTCGGAGCGTGTCATAATCTCGGCGCGTTCAACCCGTTGCAGTTATCTGCACTGCAGGTGCATCGTAACGAACTTTACGATAATGAAAACAACACGCATTTCTCACGATAAAACGTCAACCGTAACGGTAAAATGTTAACACCATTTCCAATTTCGGATCTTGTAAATAAATTATCGAGTTCACTTTCTCACATAAATAGGCAAATTCTTAACTTTTGAAAGTAGGTGCAACAAGTGTATGCACACAGTCACAGCCTACAGCTGTTTGTTTATAGATACGTAGATTAATTATAAGGTCGTTAGACTTTTATCTAATTAAGAACGGTATAGTGTCTAATGGCGGGACCATTCTATTTATAGATACACTTTGTTTTAGTCGAACGGTAAAATGATTTCACTACATTTCACACAAAAATGAAATAATAATTCAAATTTTCTTGAAAAAGAGGCCAGGTTGGGACCATAGACTAAAAATAGGTAGCTTCTTTTTTTTTCATGCTAATCAAAGTAACCATAGACAAGTATGTTGCTATGAATTAATTTACTAACAAGTGTCATGGGTCTATTAATAACTTACAAATAGTACATATGTAGGTAGTTTTGTAAATAATTATTAAGCTTATTTTAATAATTATAAGGAAAAGATTAATTCGAAAAAGAAATACCACACATGAATTCGTATGAAAGCATGCACGTCGAGCAGGTAAGTTAGTTTCACTATTCGCCGACAGAAGGTGTTACAAAGAGCTTCTGAAGCGACCAGTTTTTTTTTGGCTATGGACTCTATCGCTTGTAGAGTTTTAATAAACTGCTTTGGATTTTCTTTCTTGAAGGTGGTTCGTCATTGCATTGAGTACTTAATGTAATTTTACAGATTCGAATTTGAGTCGCACTGTATCAGAAAAGGAAGAAAACCGTCCAATATAATGCGCACTTTGTAATCTTAACTTCATAACTAATATTATAAAGCTGAAGAGTTTGTTTGTTTGTTTGAACGCGCTAATCTCAGGAACTACTGGTCCGAATTGAAAAATTCTTTTTGTGTTGAATAGACCATTTATCGAGGAAGGCTTTAGGCTATATAACATCACGTTGCAACTATTAGGAGCGAAGAAATAATGGAAAATGTAAAAAAAACGGGGAAAAAATAACTATTCCATGCGGACGAAGTCGCGAGCACAGCTAGTATGTAATAAACCGTACAGCGATGAGTAGAGATTGTGGGTAGATATAAGTATCCTCCAGATGTGTGCCCTAAGTGGCGAACAACTGGAGAGGCCTATGTCCTGCAGTGGACCGCAATAGGCTGATGATGATGACCATGAGTATCTAGCGCATCTTGTAATTTATTACAATCCCGCAAACACATTTTCATGTAAAATGTAGCCAAGACGAGAGCGAGACCAGGGGCCCTACTACAGAAAACAAAAACGATCGTTCGTTGAACAGATCGAGGGACAAATGAGAGGAATCTAAGGGGGCAAAAATACGCGATCCGTTCAACGAACGATCGTTTTCGTTTTCTGTAGTAGGGCCCCAGTAGTTCGTCAAAGTAGATTTTAATTAATTTAAATTTTAGTTTGTATATTCGAACACGGGAGGGACAAATGGGAGAGATTTATAGTGCAAAAGTACGCGATCCGTTCAACGTTTTCGTTTTTGGTGGTGTTTGGGGCCAAGATTGCGTGCACTGTCAAAAAGTCGTTATGTAGAGCCAAGCAGTCAAATGACCTCTGGGTCGTGTTTCTGCCGGTGAGTAGGGTTTCCGGAGCTCGTGGGGGGTTAGGGTTGGGCCGGCATGGCGGTGGCAACTGACAAGTAACTGACCAGTTACTTGCCCGTTGTCACAGCGACTTGGGCTTCTCTTTCGCTTTCCATCAGGCGTAGGGAAGCCATTATGTCGAGCCACTATAAAAAAAAAAAAAAAAAATGAGTCTTAGTAAGTGGTCACTGGCATGCAATTATTGTTTTGTTTTCCGGAAGTAAAAGTAAAAATTTTTTATTTCCAAGAACAATTTACAACTTACAGTATAGATTGTACCTTATAATTACATTTATTTTTTAGTAGTCTAGAAAATAATAACAGATGAAATGTCGCATTTTTTTGAAATCGGTTAAAAATTCGTTGTTTTCAAATATTTTAACCGGTCAATTCTCGTCATCAAGAGAATAATTAAGTACCTACATGAGCACAATATTGAAAATACCGGTGGGTGTAACACAACTGCCGTGTAAACACTACTAGAGGCCATTATGTTGTCTAGATTTAATTAACAGGCGCACTAATTTTAACGAACCAATGTGCCACGATATCGCTCGACGAGAATGTGGCTAGGCTCATAACAAACGGCTACTCTATTTATTATACAACGCGTGTCTTCAATATATTCTGAAACTAGCGACCTTGCGCTCGCGTGTAATTTGTGGTGAACGCTCCATACAAACTTCCACCCCCCATTTTAAGGAAGTGGGGGGTTAGAAAGGGGCAAAAAGTAGCAGTCAGACACACTTTACCGTATATAATTTTAGTATAGTATGGATTGAGCTCTCGGGCTGAGACCTCATCATCATCTGCCTATCACAGTCCACCGCTGATCATAGGCGAACGACTAAACTGGTGTGTGGGACCTCCCAAAATGGGAGAGCATACCCACTGCACTGAACACCCCTGTGTCGCCAGTCGGCCGCCACTTGCAGGGACTCGGGTAGCGCCGAAGCATACGGCCGCATCCCTGGCCAGCCGCAGATGACAAGCGGCCGACACTTCTGATCCGTGGAGGGCAAATAAATACATTAAATACCCTACGCCTCTAGGGAGCAATAGAGTGTTCCCCGGTGGACTGCACCCGCCACACCGTTACGCCTCACCGTTATCTGAATCACTTCGGAACTTTCAGATTAGGCGTAAGTGTAAGCCCTCTTTTTTTACGTCGGGAATGCTTTTACGCATACACCAGGGCCCTGGGTACGGGACACCTGGGTTATGTGGGGCTCACTCCTATTAGTCCTATTTAGTGGAGAATACCCACTAAACCCGACAGTGGTCCGCTACGAGCACTCTGTCTGAGGAGGGTCGGGATACCCGGAGGGATTCGACACACCCCCACAGCGCGGTAGCGCTGCGCCGCCCAGCAAGAACGGCAGACCTCGGGAGGACGGTGTGGTGTCCTCCCTGCATCTTGCGATGCACGACGCCACTGACCACTATGCCCGGAGGCACGTGTCGTCTTCCTCGAGGCTGCTAAGGACCGGAGCGCAAGGGTCCCCCCCCCCCCCTCCAGCGCGTCACAGCCCCGAGTGTAAGTCCTCTGTCGGTCAGAGTCCTAACTACATACTCGTATACTTACCGTATATATTTGGGACCAAACCGGATTCCCTCACAAAATTAAAAATAAACTTTCAAGAAGTCACTGGACTCTCGTTTGGAATATTATTTTCCAAAACACCAATTTGTTTTCCTGTTATAAAAACGGGGCCGCCCGTGACAAGTTAACTGCAGGATTTTTCATCAACCACTCAACGCCTGTAATCGCTACTCATCTGACTCATCGGATCCTTTAAATAAAGCTTTATTTTTAACTCTTCATTCAGAGATTTTATCATATTCACACTGGCCATCAATAACTCAGCAAAGTTATAAATCTAACCTCTTTTTGTTTCCAAAACGACCAATTATTTCATTCTCTGCACTATCATATCACAGTTCCGAGCGTTATTATTCGAATTCAAGCGTGAACTGCATGACTTATGGCGCAGTCTAAAATACTCCGTACCGCCGCGCATTTTCACCCGGTGCCACCTAAATTTTATATTAAAAGCACGTGAAACTTGGTTAGTCACGTATGCTCGCTGGCCGGGTACGCAGACTCTGCAATAAAAATTCCACCAGCTCGATTCCCGAGCTATTATATTATACATTATATAACGCAAATCTGCCAACGTTATATTCCCGCCGTTTTGTGATAGTCGCCGATATCAATTGACGCGTTGAACGCGACTTGACATTTCGCGCGCTTTCGCGGACCGCCATCTTGCGAGCGGACTTTTTCGAGTTTTCCGGAAGTAAGTGCAAGGAATTTAATTATACAGCCAGTTGCACTGGCCGTGCTTTATTTTTTTTGAGTGTTTACATACTGTTTTGTGAGTGATTTTTTAAAACTTTTTCTTTGACTTTTTGGAGTAGTAAGGTAACGTAGATATTTTATTAACATGTTTTTAGGCGTAGTGAAAAATGTTTGCAATAGATTTGTTCCGCTCGTTTGCCAAATTGTTCGAGTGTGCCCGGAGACTAATTATTACGCAGAAAGACATTAAATTAGGCTTGGCAGAATACTAGATTTCGTGCAGTTATACGAAGTTATAATATTAAACTCCGGTCCGTAGAATCGAGAATGTCAACCCGTGATGTAATCGGTCAGATCCGCTATTTTCAGATTTGCTTGGATTCCGTTATTTTGAATGTTACATTTGATTTTGTGTGTAGGATGATTTCTATAAATATAGTAATCTTTTAAACACAAACACTGTAATTTATGTGACGTGGCAGTTTGAGTCACCGTCAGATCTGGTGATGTTGATTCATGTAATTTTCACGCATAGTTTAATGTACTTACCGCCCTAATATCGAGGATTTATGGTTGCGTCTCAGTTGCTAGACGGGATTTACATTATCCAAGCAAAATAAAACAAAAATATGTCTTCATCGAGTGAACATAGTGGCCAATTTGCTCTGGATCTTCGTTAGAATGAAATAGTATTTAACTAATGCGTTCGTATCTAGATAAACTTATTACTACGACGTTGGTTTTTAGAGCCTTTTGGAGCAATGGAAATCGTGGATCATAAAATTAAAAGAACTTTAATGTAACCATTCGTTTCCAGTAATACTTACCTATTAATAAAAAAAGATACAACTTGTACTACTTACCTACTACAAAAAAAAAGAAATGGCATAAAGTGACCGGAAATTACCCCATGATTTATGAAAATGTTTTAAAGTGAAGAACGTTCCCAAATCGATGATGGTAAACGGTAATATGATCAATGATATTTTATGATGTACGCCTTGATTTTTTAAACTATATGGATACATAGATATATGCCTTATTATTCTAGGTACTGCTTTTCCTTAACATTGTTTCATCAAGTAATTGGTAATGTTTATTTATTAAGCCTTAAACCTAAATCTTCGTGTAATGTCCTTGCCGATGCGCCTGTATCACCATATCAAGATTCTACATAAAAATCCAATAGGTAACAATGTTTGGTCCAACCCAGGATTTGAAACAGAGAACATTAGCCCCATTTGCATCACTTATTACCACTAGACAGCCAAGAAGACAATCCAAAATGTTTCGCGTATTTTTTTTTTGGGAATGGATTCTATCACGCGTGTAGAGTTAACGCGGATAATTCGCCAATGTCAAGTGCTTAGAGAGACACCTCAAAACGCAGTTGGCCGGTAAACTGAGGTTACACTTTTCTGCCTTGACGCTACTGATTGGAAAAACATACATATATACACAAATAAACATACATTAAATACTCTACAATCTTCCATAGTGTGTCAACTGTCATAGAAAAGACAAATTCAGGTGTCATTGTCAAAATCTCCCCTATTAATTAAAGGGGCCATCTTGCGGAGTTATTTACAAGTGTGTTTGTGTCTAGTTCCTTAATTAATTAGCTAAGTGGAGCAAGGATACAGTCTAGTAGTAGCGCGGGCTATTTTCACAACTTCTAGATTATAATGAGGGCACTATAATCGTCGTGTTTCAAGCTCTTTGTTTTCTTTTTGAGGAGTTATCTTACAGGCGGATGTAAGGGTCACCTGCTCGTGGTGCATCCTGCCGAATAACAAACGAGGCACCGGCAACCGACTGGTGGCGGTATAACCATCATAATTAAAGGTGTAGCTAAATACCACAGACCGGTGACAGGCAGCAGCGTCACCGGAGCGAGAAGCTTTGCCCTGCGATCGCCAACCCGCCTGCCCAGCGTGGCGATTGCATATCCTCCAGACGTTTGTCCTAAGTGGCGAACAACTGGAGAGGCCTATGTCCAGCAGTGGACTGTAATAGGCTGATGATGATGATGATCTCACAGGCCAGCATGGTGGCATTATCATCAGTCTGCAAACGTCTTCTGCTGGACATAGGCCTAGGAGCTTGCCTTGGAATTTTAAAGAAATTTCTTTGAAAGACTTCCACTCAATGCTGTTTTAATTCGATCATTGGGTGACTGGTCCGCGAACCGATCTCACCTAAACCATGGCTGGCAGACTGCTACTCACACAAATTATTCTATGAGTTGCATTTTGTGCGACAGAATTATTTAATTTGATTCCTCCTGCCCCTTTTTATCATAGGACGAGCAGAAATACGGCGAATAGGCACCGCTAAATGGTGCAAGTTCCAAAGACGCACAGCACATTACGCCCCTACCTTCATAGTGCGAACGGCTAAACTATGGCACTCTTTGCCGGCCTCCTAGTTTCTCAAGATACAATCTTCCGATGTTCAAGGCGAGAGTGAATCGGTATTTGCTGGGTGAGCGCGTTCCATAGTAGACTACGATATCGCTTACCATCAGGCGAATCCCGGTTAAGGGCAAACTTATCTTGAATTAAAAAAAAAACAAAGCTCTTATGGCTAAAACAGACTCACGCGAGAAGTCTCGTCGAGAAGTGTTGCCGAGAACACAATCCGGAACGAACACAAAGGCAAGGGGCACTCCCTCCCATTTGTCCCTCCCGTGTTCGAATATACGAACTAAAATTCGTCAACGTCGATTTTCAATAATTTAATTGATATATTAGAACACGGGAGGGACAAATGAGAGGGATTAAAGGGGCAAAAATACGCGATCCGTTCAACGAACGTTCGTTTTCGTTTTCTGTAGTAGGGCCCAAGAAAGTAATCAGATTCACGCTTCTCGGGTGTTCTCGGCGTGAGTCTGTATGGGGCTTTACAATATCTAACAGTCGTTTCAGAAGATAAAATCTAAAAATGCACTTTTGTTATAATTAGTCAATCAATTGATCAGCACTTATCATTATGATAGCATGCTACCTAAATGTTAGAGATATTTGTAATGGTTTGTTAGTATTCGGTATTACAGATACCCTTTGAAGTTTCAAACAAATATCGTGCTTGTTTGTGCAAATTTTATGAGTACGCTTTCAAATAAGACCACCTGAATTTAGATTACCAGACATTCCAGTAATCGCAATATTGATAATGCCTACCATCATCATCATCATCGAGGAGGATGTAAGGGAGCGGCCTATCATCTTTTCCCTCCAAGCCAACCTCATCTGCCCGTGGTGCATCCTGCCGAATAACAAATGAGACGCTGGCGACCGACTGGTGGCGGTAAAACAATCACAAATGGGCGGGTTGGCGATCGCAGAGCGTAGCTTCCCGCTCCGGTGACGCTGCTGCCCGTCATCGGTCTGTGGTATTTAGCTACGTCTACAATTGTGATGGTCATACCGCCACCAGTCGATTGCCAGCGCCTCGTTTGTTATTCGGCAGAATGCACCACGGGCAGGAGAGGTTGGCTTGGAGCGAAACGATGAAAGGCCGCTCCCTTACATCCTGTCACATGTTCGCTACTAAAGAAAAATAGTACCTACTAGCTGTGCCAGCGGCGTCGCTCGCGTGGATATCGGGTTTCAAAAATAACGGACTTCCATATAATACCCATCTATACCTTGTGCCTAAGTTTTAAGTTAGACCTCTAGCAATACATTGGTGAAAACCGCATTCAATTCTATGCAGTAGTTTTCGCGTAATGCGCGTTCAAACATACAGGTTTAAATTTCTCGCGTTTTCCCAACACTTCCCGTCACTGCTCCGCTCCTATTGATTGTAGCGTGATGAAAAGTATCCTATAACCTGCCCAGGAGTATGAAGAATAATTGTACCAAGTTTCGTCAAAATCTGTTCAGTAGTTTTTTTTTCTATAACGAACATACAGACAGACAGACAGACAGACAGACAGACAGACAGACAGACAAAAATTTTACTGATTGCATTTTTGGTATCAGTATCGATCACTTATCACCCCCTGATAGTTATTTTGAAAAAATATTTTATGTACAGAATTGACCTCTCTACAGATTTATTATAAGTATAGATGTTGGTCTTGGATGCGAATGATATTTGCGACACTCGTACTACATAGGTGCTAGTGTTGCCCAAATTCAGTCTTGGTCTTGCAGTCTTGGTCTTGTTCTTGCGTTTTTGCAAGACCAAGACCAAGAACAAGACCGCGTATTTTGAGCAAGACCAAGACCAAGACTGACCGTGCAAGACTTGAGCAAGAACAAGACATAGCCTGCAAGACTCTTGCGTCTTGCAGCTAGGACTTAGCGCTATTTCACTGAGTAGTTAGGTGTAACAGTTCGGTGTATAGGTAGGTACGCTTAGGAATTATATGAGACGCAAAAAACTGTATCAAAGAATATGAAAAACTGGACCTATGCGCATTACCACTGTGGTGTCTTCTCAACGTTGCCATAGCAACGGATTGTATTGTCATTATAAATAAATACCCCGATAATATGAAGACGTAATTTCATTATATCTAGTGAGTAAATACATATCAATTGGCGACGATGGCCACGAACGATGCTCAAAAGCTTAAGCGCGTGCGAGGAGCCCTTCGAGGATATATTACAAGGCTCCAAAGTTCAATCAATACAAGAACTGAAATCACCAACGAAGAAATCAAATTACGAATTGACAGCTTGAACGAAAATTTACGAAAATTTCAAGAAATACAATCTACCATCGAATCCGAAACTGCAGATACTACTTTACAAGATGAAATAAATTACAGATTCGAATTCGAGGATGTGACAACGCACCTAAAGGTACAACTACTCCAACTCTTAAGATTAGAACCTGGCCACCAAAATGTACCAACAGTAAACAATAGCAATACTCAACCCAAAATGCCTTTACAACCCCTACAGGATAAGGAATCATTCAAAAATTTCATTAGGCGATTCGAATTACACATTCTACTAAACAATTACTCGGATAACCCTCGCATGAAGGTATATATTTTATTATCTTCATTGACTCCTGAATTACATGAAAAATTATATGATTTATGTGCACACAAGGTGCAGGTGCGAGCTTACAGTGACCCTTCCCAAAAGTGGGAATTCGGGAAGGTGATCCGGCGTCTAGGAAGTGTACACTACGAGGTAACTACAGAAGGGGGGAAGACCTTGCGGCGCCACATTGACCAAATGTTACCGGCCGGAAGAGTAGTCCTAAGGGACCCGACTAGGGATTTCACGGCGGAGGACTGTGGTGTCTTCTCAACGTTGCCATAGCAACGGATTGTATTGTCATTATAAATAAATACCCCGATAATATGAAGACGTAATTTCATTATATCTAGTGAGTAAATACATATCAAGTAAATACATATCAACCACTAATACCATAAACATAGCGAATAAAAACAAATATCTATTAAAATCAAACTGAGTGCATGCATAGTTATGTTTTAACCATCGGCACTTTTATAATGCGGCATCAAAGGTTTTGTACTTACTTACTTCTCAAAGAAATTTGCCGCTTTTCGGAAGTACATGGCTATGATACACGCGCCGGCGGCTTCTTTTGAAATCTAAAACAATCGTTGCCGCCACGCCGAAATCATAACATTTGACACTATTTGATTGCCGCCATAGGGCGTAGGTATACTCATGCAAAATAATTTCGAATTTTAAGAGTACCTACAGGTGTTCCAAAGAATAAATAAGTTTCAGAGTGCTTAGAATAAGAATGAATACATACATTATACTGATCACGCAAGTAGTATTATGATTAGGATAAAATGGTAAGGATAGGTAGTAGATGTCATATTAATTCATTCTAGTAAGTATATAGGTATTATAATATTGATTACTTATATGGTTTCTTTAAAATACAGTCAAGTTATTGTAATTAATTTGTTTTTTTTACATGTTTTAGCAAATGTAAGCTTATAAATCATAAATGTTTATTAAGAAACAGTTACTTCCATGGAAAACGACATATAGGTCAGTTGATTTTTCGAATTTCTTATCAAATCTTCAGTTATTTATTAATCTGCTTGATCTTTACTATGGCTATGTTAATTCAAGCTCACAATGTTCCAATTCTAATACGTTTTTCTAAGATTTAAAGTAAACTTTAATAAATAGTAATAGACTAATAGGTAATTGCAAGACTTGCAAGACTCTTGCTGCAAGACCAAGACCAAGACCAAGACTGGGGGCGCAAGACCAAGACCAAGACCAAGACCAGGTGTATTGGCGCAAGACCAAGACCAAGACTGGCTAAGTCTCGTCTTGTTCTTGCATTTGGGCAACACTAATAGGTGCCTATTTTGTATAAGATCTACATTGTCGTGATCTAATATTTGATACCACTTGGAACTGAATGAACTCCTCATAACTGATGGTACTTATTATTTACTAACAATGTAAATCTGTCTAAAGGGTATCATTCCTTATGACAAAACACATTTGCATGGCGATTCAAGTTCCCCAATCAGTTAATTAAACGCTTACATTGTAGCAGACATGCCAAGATGTCGGCCGACACAGGTGCTGATGAGGGTGGCCATGAGTTATACGAAATTGTAGAGCGTATTTAAGACTTTTTTTTAATTTAAAATGAGTTTGCGCTTGACTGCAATTCGCCTGATGGTAAGCGATATCGTAGTCTACGATGGAACGTGCTCACCCAGCAAAAACCGGTGCACTCTCGCCTGGAACATCGGAAGATTATATCTCTATTATAAGAGTTCCATTATTTAGCCGTCTCTTTACTAAAGTCCGTGTTCCTTGCATATACATATACGCCAATGCTTAACTTTGTTTGAGATCAGGCGAGTTGGGATCGTGAGTTTTAAAATAAAAAATATGAATGTATCTCCGCCCAGGGACTCAAACCTACCCTAAATTAGGGTCAAAAGGCGAGCTAACCGCGCTGCCTAAGTGCGGATTTATCGTCTACACACAACCGTACAATTTATTGAAGTGTGCAGCTTCCTCACATTTTCTTTCACTGTAAGAGCGTCGGAACGGATTATAAGTTTAATGCAAATTGAAGCGGAGTTTATTAAGTTTTACGTACAAACTTTCAACCCAAGGATTCATTCAAAACCAACCAGTAAGTAGTTTTAGGCATTAGCGAATACGGGAAGACAATACCTATTTTTTGGATTTTGGCTCTCTATCATATTGTTTAGGCACTGTTTCTTAACCCCTTAATATGCTTTTGTAAAAATATTCAACGTACAGAACACACAAACATACTTTTCCACTAATTTATTATAGGTATGTATTGATAAACTAAAGATAGATTGTACTCCCACCAAAAATACATTTTGACACTTATCACACTCATGACAATAACACAAGCGGTTGACGTCCAACAAATGCATGCGATCGCAGATTGTATAGTCCCCCCAATCCCGGAATTCTTGGCCACCTCACATTCCCGGTCACATGATCCCGTGGACGTATCCCGCTATAAAACAAGCTATAAATACGCGTCCCAACTGCTCTATTAATTAGGGATATACCGGGATTCTTGTGGCGGGCTATTCTCGGCATAGTTCCATTGATATTATTATATTTTTTGACATTTAACAGACAACTGCGCGTGAGTCGCTTATGTGAACGTCATGTCATTAGTTTTGATAACGTTTTCGAAATAGTCATGTTTTAGTAGGTTTTTATGGGAAGTGTAGTTTCCAAGGAATCCACGTTAGTCATACAACTCGAAAAACCCGAGGTTATTTGGGTTACTTTGTCAAATTCAATTGACATTGGTAGAAATTTCCGTTTCTAAAAAGACTGATTGAATAAAAAAGATGGTGGTTCCATAAGGTACTCAAAAATTGTCTTGAAGACATCACTTATACTATAGCGCTAAGTATGCACAGTTCCAAGTAATTCAAATTCTTTATTACAGACTAAGCGATATATTTTGGTCTTAATAATTATAATCATATAGGTATGTACCTAGTTTTTTAGAACATAGCCGCCCTTTTTGGGCATTGTTAATAATGTATCCTTATACTTCAAATGCCTACATATCAAACAGCGGTATTAATTTGGACTTTTTTTACTTTCTTTTTTAACCTACGCTGTCCCACTGCTAGACAAAAGTCTCCTGCAATCTTTTCCACAGATCTATAATTAAAGCCAGAGCCTCCCAATCCTTTGATTCATGGACCAAATCGTCACATGATCATTTCTTGAACTTTGCCGAATATTCCGAATTTGCCTAATTATAGCAAATTTCAAGCCTTTAATTATACCTACCATAAAGCGTCATAATAGTACAATATACCACCGCCTAATGAATCATTAAGGTTACTACTTACTCGCTGGAAGGAAATACCTAAATGCATCACGCGGCAATCGCCTACGCAATAGTTGGTCAAATTAAAGCAATAGTGGGTGGTCCTTTATGAATACTCTACCTACTGGGTACCCTATGTTTCACGTGATGAATGACGTTTGAATCCCGGATCGGGCCAAAAAAAAAATTTAGGTTGGATTTTCATACTGCTCCTTTGCCTTTCAAGGAACCAGGAAATTAGTGATAAATCCTCGTATATTGAAAAGCACATTTAGCCGTACCTAATTCCTGCGCCTCATGCCAGGCGCATCTTTCTCTGGTGGTGTTGAAGTATTGTCCCATCGAATTATGAGACTGAATACGTAGAGTCGGTCAAAGTGAGAACACGCCTTTATGATTCCATTTTTCCGAGTGGTGGGCAGTAATGTAGCTCGTCTAGCGCATTTTCTATTCAAAGAAAATATGCCATAACGTATCTGTCACACGTCTGCAGTATCACCCCGTACCACAATCACACTATTCTTCTATTCTTAGTTTTTACAATGTTGATTCAATTATAGTGGAATACCGCGTTATTAATATCGGAGAGGTTGGCAACCTCTGTCTCACTCACATTCCGGTATGAGTGTGAGTTATGAGTCCAGTCTACGTGACTCAATGTAGGGATGTTTTGACGCAACACGGCTGCGAAGTGGACTGTCGTTTGTCGCATTTTGACTGGACGTCATAATAATGGATTTGAGTGGGAGATCGGGTGGTGGGATGCTTTAGACTTTGAGTAGTCAGCTGACTATAAGGTGACTAGTCAGCTGACTATAAGGCACTCTAGTTCCAAATTAGGCCCAAGCTTCTACTATGAGCACAAGCCAACTGATAAAGCTAGTCGACAAATGGCATTATAAGCTGATGATGAATTTTCTCATCAGTGCAGAACTGATTGAAAGGGGAGTAACGTTAATATGAGTACAAACTAACTACAAACCTAATGCTAACTTGAAAATACTCGCTGGATTTAAATTCTTATTCCTTCAGCTAGCATAGCTTACCAAGTCACTCTGCTTTCAATTCTTATCAATTATACCTAAATGGATACTCAGATAATAATCCACCTCTTTAAATAAGTAAAAAAGAAAATGCTAAATAATTTAATGTAATGGAGGAATCAACACATTTTCTTTCTTAATAATAGTTTCACTCGAAAACATCGGTGAGAAATTATCAGCTTTCGACGCCAAGATATTTGCTCTGATCGCTTTCGAAATCGCTTTTATTTTCATACCAAGTCAGCTTACATTTGCATTAAGATCGAGAGAGAATGCAATACAATTGGATTATTAAGCGCGAGTAATTTACAATTGTCACCGTTTTATTTCTGAGCTCTTTTGTTTTCGTAGAGATCGTAATTATTACTTCCTTCTTGTTTTCTGTATTGCCAGTCTTCATCTTCTTTTCGTGTTAAAGGTATCAAAACTAATAACTAAATAGAATCATCAGAGTAAATCAAAACTAAATAGAACCCGTCCAAACTTAGCGACTTAGCGCTTCGCCTCTACATTCATAGTGCGAACGGCTAAGCTATAGAACTCTTTGCCGGAATCCGTGTTTCCTGAACGATATAGTCTTCAGATTTTCAAGGCGAGCGTGATTCGGTTTTTGTTGTTTATGTTGTTGTTGTTGTTGTGATGTTATGTTTGAACGCGCATCACACGGAAACTACTGCATGGAAGTGAATGCAGTTTTCACCAATGTATTGCTAGAGGTCTAACTTAAAATTTAGGAAGAACTATTTTATGAAAGTCCGTTATTTTTGAAACCCGATTTCCATGCGTGCGACGCCGCAGGCACAGCTAGTTATACAATAAGAATAGTTATATTCAATATCCTGATCATTTAGCTACGCCAATACAAATAGCGTGGTAATAAAATTGTCGATACTCTGAGTAATTGCTCAGTCTGTTTTAAAATTGCTACGGTTTTATTGCAATGAAGATTTGTGTTATTGAAAGAAAGCTAAACAAAATTCAAGGTTTTCGTGATGTTTCCAAATATCAGTGAATGTTTGGGATATGTTTTTACAGTGGTCTACTTTTTAAGATAAAGACCAACTCCTCAAATTAGGAATTTACTCAGATCATCGATATCACTAAGATACTACTCAGGGCCGTCTTAAGTATATACTTCGAAGTGCGTTATCGAAGTTTCGTGCTATCACGAACCTATTCAAATATCTCACCGTTATATCAATTGGTCTATCATATCGTCGTTTCCCTTTAAGTCATAATTACCTGCCCGTTACATCCTGCCGAATAACAAATGAGGCTCTGGCTGAGGACTGGTGGGTATTAACCATCACGATTGAATGCGTAGCTAAATACCACATGCCGATGTCGGGCAGCAGCGTCACTGGAGCGCGGAGCTACGCTTTGCGATTGCCAACCCGCCTGTCCATCGAGGGAATCATGGGTAGTGCCTTCAGATGTTTGCCCAAACTGGCGAACAACTGGAGAGGCTTATGTCCAGCAGTGGACTGTGATATTTATTGATATGCGACATGTAAGTAAGTAGTATGTTAGTTAAAAAAACGCACTTTACACTGCAGCGCCAATGATCCGCCAAATCACCGCGGGAGTTCCGATTTTCTTAAACATTCCTCCTGGTTACTCTACGAGCACAGATGGTGCATATCAAAACAAATGGGAATACGCTCGCTACTCGACTGTATCTCTTAGCCGAGTTTTACAAGCATCTAACGTTACACGGGATCATTAAACTAAGATTTTCCGAAGAGTAAAATAGTTGAAGACGAAAATATCGTGTTTCTGGGCGGTAAATAGTCTGATTTGATTTCTTGTAAGTACTCATTCATTGGTACATATTATTTTTTGTCTGTCACATCAACCTATATGGAATGCCTTCTACAATAAGATAAAACTAAAAAAAAACCAACAAATCAAACACATACTGACATTCTTCCGTGCTGACTAAACATTGAATTGATGACATATTGCTGAAATTTCACGCCACACGCCGCTAAAACATTGTACGGGAAATAAATCAAAGTTTATTTTGAGTTAAAACCGAGATGAAAGCAAGCGTTTCCTATCGACAAAATAATAATATGTTTTGCCAAATCCAATAGGATTTTTAACGTGATTTTTAAATAGGGACCGCTTGAAAAGCTGTCAAATAACATAAATGTCAGATGGCTCAGTGAAGTTGACAATGTCACATTAGTTTTTGAAATTATTGGGGTCTGCCCTAATTAAATTTAAATCTTGCTAGGTAAAAAGTTTAACAGACTATAAAATATAAGCAGGATCTATTTTCAACCGTATTTCGTTAATGTGTGCAACAACAGACCGTGTCTTCGGCTTTATACGTGTATTAATTAAAAAGATTATCGGTAAGATGAAATAGGGGTCAAAATACTGAAACTTTTCGGGTGGTAACTCTAGTGAAAGAAATCTGAAAGAGACAATTGACTTATTATAATTAGGTATTAAGTTTTAATTAAAATATGATTTTATTCCTTCGAAGGGGTACACAACCCTCCAAAGTAAATGTAAAAAATATTTTATTCGTCTGTGTGGCTTTCGGAGTTAGAATAAAGACCACCCCATCTCATCCCGTGGGTGTCATAGAAGATAAGGTCAGGAAATGGGCAGCAGCGTTATCGAAAACCTACTGCGGTCGTCAACCCGCCTGCCAAGCATGGTGATTATGGCAAGTCCCCCAAAAGACCATTAAGGGAAGATGATGAGATTAGTTTCAAAATATTCTGTTTTTGATGTAAAGGAATGCCAAAGTAGGAAGGTATTCTTTTGTCTTTATCCTAAAAGTTGATCATAGATAACTTTTAATCCAAAACTGTCGTAAACTCTTAATTTTCAAACGATGCACGACCCGATATTCTTATTTATAGACTGGGCCAACGATTTCTCAGTGCGACGGCAGAATACATGTGATAGTATATTTTAAAGTTATACTACAACTAGGAACGTGTAGACGTTAGTTTCTTACACGTAGTTTAGCTCAAGAAAAAAAGTGTCTGTGATCTGACAGTGATTTTGGCGGTAAGTGATTTTTTAAATTTGGAAGTTAATATTTTTAAAGCGTATCCATTTTAATGTTTGGGTTAACGTTCAGTAATGAATAGTCCTGTTTTTAGTACATATTTACATCCTTAAAGTGCATGATTTCAGAAATTAAAAATGCATAAGTATGAAATAAATGTACGTATGTTATAAAGCTTTTATGGGATGGTATAAGTATGAAACAAGAAGCTGAAACAATGCGCGTTTACAATGAACATTTTATAAAAAAAACCTCTTTTTTTGTAATCTATATGTTTTTGTATTTTCGGAAAATAAGGCTAATGGTTGCTTGGTGAGAACCTGATGCCGTAGTATTTTATTTTATTTTTTATTAAGGCAACATTACATGATACAATCTTACGTATAACTTAAAGTTAATACGAGTACATTAGCAATTAAACTTTCCAACATTAGTTTTTACATTAGGCAATGTTGAATACAATATATACAAAGACATATCGTACCTAGAACAAAATTAGGCGGGTGTAGGTATGTTTTGCGATAGAGGAACGGGGTACGGATATTTACTTTAAGCTGTCCATTGGACATATTTCGTCCATTTTCAGCCAATTGTCTTGTTCTTTAGCATAGCCTAGAAAGCATAGTAGCAATGTTCATGTATTTGCTATGATTTCGGAAATATGTACCTACCTACACGAAAAATATTCTTGATGCATATTCCATCGGGATGTAAAGGAGTGGCCCATCATCTTTTCGCTTCAAGCCAACCTCACCTGCCCGTGGTGCATCCTGCCGAATAACAAGCGAGGCGCTGGCAACCGACTGGTGGCGGTATAACCATCAAAATTGAAGGCGTAGCTAAATACCACAGACTGATGACGGGCAGCAGCGTCACCGGAGCGAGAAGCTACGCCCTGCGATCGCCAATCCGCATGCCCAGCGTGGCGATTATGGGTATATCCTCCAGATGTTTGCCCTAACTGGCGAACCACTGGAGAGGCCTATGTCCAGCAGTGGACTGCAATAGGCTGATGATGATGATATTCCATTTATTTGCAATATCCTTGCTGTCCAGTCCAGTGAAACTAACATGGTATTTAGTAATTCGATAGCAGTATGCAAGTGATTGTATATTACTGAAATAGAATTATGAACGCGTTTACACGATGTTTGGTTTACACTTACGGATTTGATTCACAGATCTGAGCCAGATTATCTGAGATTGATATGCCATAACAATATTTTATGTGTGATGGAGTACTGGTGTTTAGCAATGAATCTTCATGTTCTATCTGACCGGTAGATAAATTGCTTAAAAATTGTTCATATTGATTGAAGTTTTTACCCGCGAGGCTGATCTCGGTGAATATATTTTGTTTTACCAAAAGCCTTTTCCCTTAAGTAGTATTTTAGCATTTTAATATTACTGTAGCTTAGACTGGCTCATTTTCACCGACAAGCTTAAGAGGAGGGTGAAAATGAGCCAGTCTTCAGCCGATTAAACGTGGAATTGTCAAAAGAATTAAAGAATCCTACTAGAATTTCTGTAGGATAGTAGGAATATCTAAATATGTAATAATAATAATAAAATCTTTATTCAGTATCATATTTATATAACTGTTAAATGATATATATATAAAAGGAGAAACTGACTGACTGACTTACTTACAATGCACAGCCTAAACGGCTATACGTAGGCACTTGAAATTTGGAAGGGACGTAGCTTAGGTACCGTAGAGGTGCACTCCCGAAATTCCCATGGGAACGGGAGTTAGCGGGAAACATAGTATTGAACGCGTGCGAAGCGGGGGCGGGTCGCTAGTTACTTATATAAATGACAAAGTTTGCTGGGATGGATGTTTGTTACTCTTTCACGCGAAAAGTACCAAAAGTATTTGAATGAAACTTTACTACATCGGATAACACATTATGCGATAAATTATAAGGATATTTATCACCGATATTCACCAGGGCAAACTCGCGGGCAGCTAGTATACCTACCGGAAAGTTGTATGCATCTGGAAACATTACAAGCAGACAGCATCTATGACAGTGATAAATTGCTTTTCAAAAATCTAGTTAATTAACCTAGTCAACAGAACCGATGCAATAAATCATTGTATGTTAAACGATTTGGCGCCATTACCGAATGGCGCGTGGCGGGAAAACAAAAGGAAAACCAAGATGGCGTACCAGCTGTCAAATTACCCGCTGTCTCGGCTGTCAGCTGCTGTCATTAGGTTCGGAATACACGGGATAATTATTGTCGCTGTCAGCAGTTCAGTTGCATGGGTATTTTTAACGTCAACTGAAATATGGTAGCTGGAAATCGATGTATTTAGCGAGGAAGTGATTTGTAAAGGACATATTTGTGACATAACGCATTTTTTCTTGTCAATTAAAAGATTGCATACTTAACGTTCATCCGGTGCTCAAAGTAGGTCTCTAAATTCTGAAACACAGAAAGAAAGATAATTAATTTAAAATGCTGTAAAATCAACAGTCAGTGCAACCAAAACTGACTAAAAATATAGGTAGAGTAAAAGAAACCGACCCAATTATGCGGTTCAAATTAGTCAAAATCGGGAGGGACAAATGAGAGGGATTTATGGGGCAAAAATACGCGATCCGTTCAACGAACGATCGGTTTCGTTTTCTGTAGTAGGGCCCCAGCACAGACCCCAGTTACGCGGCTGAATTCAGTCGCTGTTTGGCTATATAGCTCAGTGAAGTTTTTGGTCAAATCCACTAGGTATTCCCTTAGTCGACTTGTACCATACCCACTGTTCGTATGGTTTACGGATATAGAATAGGACAAGACACTTTAAATGCTCTAGATCCCAGATCATACGAGCTCCAGACACAACCGAAAATCAACAGTTACGCGGCCTAATTCGGCCGTCGACTTGGTTCTACCACATTTTGAGGTCAAATCCACTAGGTCAACGAGACATGACACTAACCTCAATCTAAAAAGGTTACCTCCATAGAGCCTTGACCTCAAATCCGACCTTTTGCGTCCTCGCACCAAATCCTTGAACATCGAGGCCGACCTCCGGTGAGGACGCGGAACAAGGACGCGTAGAGAGGGACGGAAGGAGGAAGGTGACGTCACGGGACCTTGGGCCCGGGCGGCCTCAGCAGGCAACCTTGGACCTTGAAGGTTCAAGGGACCATCCTTGAACTTTTAGAAGGTGGCTGATATTCAAGGTTGCTTTTGTAAACATGAGTGTTTTTTATTTTTTGGAAACGTTAACCTTGAATACGATGCCTTCGCGTAAAATAGGTATAGAAGCTTATTTTTTTTTACCAAGCCGAAGCTATGGGTAAACCTGTGGGGTAAACTTACTTTATATACTTTTTGTATTATACTCGTAAATATATTTAGATATTGCAAACACCCATACCAATACAACCAGATATAGATAGATATTTTTTTTATAGAAGCTCGACATAATGGCTTTCCCACACCTGATGGAAAGCGAAAGACAAGCCCAAGTCGCTTTGACAACGGGTAAGTAACTGGTCAGTTATCTGTCAGTTGCCAGTGCCACCGCCATGCCGGCCTAACCCTAATCCCCGACAAGCTCAGGAAGCCCTACTCTGCAGCAACGCGACCCGGAGGTCATTTGGCTGCGGTATTCTATAGGGTGAAGGTCCTTCCCCGGACGGGCAGCTCAATTAGAGAGAAGATTTGCGTTACCTCAACTGAACAGTTACTTGCCCGTTGTCACAGTGACTTGGGCTTCTCTTTTGCTTTTGCATCAGGCGTAGGGAAGTCATTATGTCGAGCTACCATAAAAAAAATATATTTAATGTTACATTACACTAAACATAAAGCAGGAATAGTTTCCTTAAATGTGTCCAGCCTCTCATGGACGAGCCTTCAACCGCTCGACGCAACTTGTGGCTGGAACAACTTGCCCCTCCGCTTCCGTTTGTGCCATGCCTGGAGAAACTCCCACCTGGACATGATCTGCCATGGTCGACCTGGAAGTCTTTAAATAGACTTCGTACCCAGGTTGGCCGCAGCAAGGAAAATATGTTCAGGTGGGGGTACACTGATGGATCGGACCTCGCCTGCGATTGTGGTGCTCCTCTCCAGAGCATGTCTCACCTGGCCTGCTGTGTCACGTGTGGAGAGACCTGCTCACTAGCTGAGCTTATGTCCGTGACCGGGGGTGCGGTTAGCGTGGCGGAGCACTGGGCACACCGGGTTTGATTTCGGTTTTGCCATCGAAACGCAAAGAAGAAGAATTACACTAGAATGTTCTCGATAAGGAAATGCTTATTTCTACCTTTAGGTAGATACTAAATGAACTGCCTGAGTAGTAAATAAATGATCAAAGAATATAAAACGTAACGTGATCTTTCATTCAGTTCCAGTCACAAACCATAGACAAGAATAAACTGTACGCAATAAAAATAACACTTTCGTAGAGTTGAACGTTCCTGAACGTTCCTGAGCTTTGTTTATGGTATCTGTCTACGTGTCGTCCGCCATTGTTTTGGGTACATTATGTCACAGATTAAAGACTCTTTGCCAAGACGCGAAAAGTTTAGAGAGTGACCGGCTAATTTCTGTCACTAACCACACTTTGATCTAGGTTCGTTAAAAGCTTGTTTTTATCATCTGCCGTAATAAAATCTTTAGAGATAATGTGCCATTTATCATGACGTTAAAGTATTAGACGCAAGATTATTCTGGTCTTAAATTTAGGTATTCAAGAGTCGTGAATGTAACAGCTGACGATTATGCGTTTCCTAGATCTCGTAAATCGAGTTAAGTCGATTCGAAATCGATTTCAGAACAAGAATTTGCTTAATTCTTTTTTTCATATTAGAAGCTCAAATTGTTTAGCAGGTTCTCCAATACAAGTTTTAGCTTAATTTAGGACTAGATCGCGTTTTGTGGCCTAGGGTCTTGGTCTATGGTCTTGGCTTGGCCTATTGGAGTCCACTGCTGGACATAGGCCTCTGCATCTGTTCGCCCCCTTTTCAAACATATTGAAGCTTTGCCCATTTTAATCTAAGAGTAGGTAAGTACATCTATTTTAGTGGCGCTACTTTTAAAAAAGCCAGTCTAACATCATTGAAGATTTAGATTAACAGTTTTTCGCAGTTCACTGCTGGACATAGATCTGTCTTTTAGTTCGCCACATTGATCGAGAACTGAGGGCCGTGGTTCCATGCAATCTATATGATTTAGGTGTTGACATTATGAAGAGGTAGGCGGATCATTTGATAGATTATTCTATAATCGATAACTAAACACCACAGGTCTATTGAATACTCACGAACCAATAAACATACGCATCACAGCTCAGAGACGCCAAGGTGGGCGGCGCGTGCGCCACGCAATGCGATTGGTCATTGTCTATGCGTGAGTGATAGGTAATGAGGGCTACCATTTTTGTGTTCACCAGAGGGCGCCACTGTATAGTGAGGTCCTCGGGCATAGCTGTTAAGGTTCGTTTTATGCATGTGATGACTGTTTGTTCATTAAAAGAAGTTTACACCTCATTTTCTCGGCTTCGCTTTTAAAGCGCTGCCAATCATTGTCTATGTCTCATATTTTCCAAAATTAATGCCAGCTGTGCCGAAATAGCACAAAATTATTTAAATTTCCGAAATCAGCCGCATTAAATTTTAGAAATGTAATTTGACATTTCGGAGACCTCACGCTACACTAGCACCTCTGGTGGCGAATTCACACGCGATAGCCTTCATTGGATGCTGTTTACTATACATATACAATACAGTACTGTGGACTGAAATTTGTATTGTTTGTTAGAATTAATAATAGTAATAATAACCCAAGACATGCCACGCTGGGCCACACATAGCCACCTAGCCCCAAACTAAGCCGAAGCTTATACTATGGGTACTAGACAACTGATAAACTTACTTAGATACATTTTTTTTGTAAATAAATAGATACATAATATTATACATAGAAAACACCCAGACCAAAAAGTCTTACATAATATTGAGTGATGAGACTGATGCCTGACCTAGGCAATAGAATGCCTGTGTTTCAGGTCATCAGGCTCAAACCGTCTCAACAAAGATTACGAGCTAAATAACATGGCTTGGAGCGAAAGATGATAGGTCACTCCATTACATGCCTAACTGTATTGTGACATTGTGAAAAATACATGTAACGCCGAACGTGCTATGTTGGCAGCCGCGAGTACGCGCTCACCCATGCGCGGGCGCAAGTCAGCGCGCGCAAGCGACCGTGCGATGATATAGTGTCAACTTTGGCATTAGGTGCAGCGCAGACGGCACACTCTTTGTGCGATAGAGTCTGCGCCTGAGGCATTTAAAAAGAGCGTCTATGTCCCTACAGCTCTGCCGACAGAATGATCGAAGTTGTGCGTCGTGTGCGTTGAGTCTGTTAAATATCCGCGACTTACTGCATATAATTGCATAGGTTTTATTTTCACAGAATAAAAAGTGCGTCACGGATAGTCTGTCTTCTGCGCTGCCCCTTATCGTCACTTTATGAGCTTCTGACCTGAAACACAGGCAATTGCCTAGGTCAGGCATCAGTCTCATCACACACATATTATGTCAGAGTTTTTGGTCTGGACGTTTTCTATGTATAATATGTATTTATTTACAAAAAAAGAGAAAATGTATCTAAGTAAGTTTATCAATTGTCTAGTACCCGTAGTACAAGGTTCGGCTTAGTTTGGGGCTAGGTGACTATGTGTGGCCCAGCGTGGCATGTCTTGGGTTATTTATTTAATAACTATCTACTTTCTTCACCATGAAAACGTATGGTGTCCGTTGCATTGTCGTAACCATGATGATCAAAGGAGTCTGGCTCATTGCCTGATCTGAAGTCCAGCACTGGCTCCCAGCCTCGTATATTACCCGTCTATTGTTCTCGAGAAACGGGGCGCCTATAAAACGGCCGAGCTGACAATAGCTGCCCTAATTATGTACCATCGTGTTAATAAATGACATCGGTGTGTTAATGGAATTTTAGTAAGCGTATCTATATGTGAAGAAATCAGATACTCACATCACATATACTTCGTTTTTAGGGTTCCGTAGCCAAATGGCAAAAACGGGACCCTTATAGATTCGTCATGTTTGTCTGTCTGTCTGTCCGTCCATATGTCACAGCCATTTTATTCCGAAACTATAAGAGCTAACTACTAACGAAAATTGGTTTGAATGAAATCTAGACAGTAGTTTTTTTTAAACGTCGTAAATCAAATTACCTAATTTTTTTCATTCAATCAGTGGTACGAAACCCTACGTGCGCGAGTCCGACTCGCACTTGGCCGGTTTTTCAGCATTAGAAGTTTGGTGGTATGGTTCTCCATCACTGCATCTTTGTTCACCAAAGAAGCAGTGATGGGGCACCATTTTTACCAGACGTGTTGTGACCACCAGCAACTTTTATGTAGAGGGAGTCCGGTAGACTGTATCAGGTGGGAGAGTCCACGATACGTCGAGACCACGAAGCAAACACTCCGTGGTCGAGACGGTCATTGGTAGAACGCGGTTATAGACCTATAGTTATAGACCGTGTCAACGTATCGTTAGAGCAAAATTTAGTTGATTTTTGGGAGGTGGTCCAACTCTCCCTCCTGATAAAGTCCCGGACTACCCTCGAAGCTAGATTAAAAAAGCAAACAATATTTACCTACACACTTTAAAGCAGTTTTTTTTTATATAGTGGCTCGACATAATGGCTTCCCTACGCCTGATGGAAAGCGAAAGAGAAGCCCAAGTCGCTGTGACAACGGGCAAGTAACTGGTCAGTTACTTGTCAGTTGCCACCGCCATGCCGGCCCAACCCTAACCCCCCACGAGCTCCGGAAACCCTACTCACCGGCAGAAACACGACACAGAGGTCATTTGACTGTGGTATTCTATAGGGTGGAGGTCCTTCCCCGGACGGGCGGCTTAATTCGAGCGAAGATTCGCTATGCCCTACCTCTCTTAAGTTCTTGACTTCTACCTACATTTACGTGTTATTTTTGATTCAGTTTATTATTAACTGAAAATATTTGACGAGAACCCCGCCTGTCAGTGCTCATCAAGAAGTCGGCTCGTGTCAATCAAATATCACGTTTCCTTCTTAAAACAGCTAGCTTTATATTTTTTCCCGCGAAAAAGCTCATAGCATTTAAAAGTAGTACCTAGTAGTGAAGTAATACCTACCTACATTTAATATACTTACTTAAATAATATTCATAGTTTTTTTCTATAGTAGCTCGACATAATCGAGAAGCCCAAGTCACTGTGACAATGGGCAAGTAACTGGTCAGTTGCCACCGCCATGCCGGCCCAACTTTAACCCCCCAGGAGCGCCGGAAGCCCTACTCACCGGCTGAAACACGACCCGGAGTTCATTTGGCTGCGGTATTCCATAGGGTGGAGGTCCTTCCTCGGACGGGCGCCTTAATTTGAGCGAAGATTCACTATCCTCTCTTAGTGAACGAATTTGGGTTTTGTGAATTAGGGAGTGCGAATAGTGCGATACTTCAAATTGCCTGGTATTCCCGTGGTCTGGTGTAGAAAATTGGACCTTGCATATAGAGGATTTGCCCAAGGCAGACGCCCTGGAGAAGCAGGCTCAGATTCAGATTGCGGCAGTTCTAGACCATTCTAGGTCTCGCGATACCACCCTAAAGGTGCTTGACTGAGAGACCGGTGTTTTAGTGGGTATTCCCATCCTTCTTGAGGCGTGGGGTGCCGCTTTTCCGTTTCTGAGAGCGGCATGAGTTCCATAATATTCCGTCGTTCCCCTGAACGGTGGAAATGCGTAGATTTTTCCCCAGTAAATAAAAGCTTAGAATCACATTTGAGAAATCAGGTCAAACGTCATCATCATCAGCCTATTGCTGTCCACTGCTGGACATAGGCCTCTTCAGCTGTTCGCCACTTAGGGTACACATCTGGAGGATATACCCATAATCGCCACGCTGGGCAGGTGGGTTGGCGATCGAGTTGGGAGAACAAACGGAAAGAAATAAAGATACAGCATAGACTTTGTTGGGATGTAAGGGAGCGACCTATCACCTTTTCGCTCCAAGCCATCCTCACCTGCCCGTGGTGCATCCTGCTGAACAACAAACGAGGCTCTGGCAAACCGACTGGTGGCGGTAATACCATCACGATAGAAGGCGTAGCTAAATACCACAGGCCGATGACGGGCAGCAGCGTCACCAGAGCAAGAAGCTACGCCCTGTGATCGCCAACCCGCCTGCCCAGCGTGGCGATTATGGGTATATCCTCCAGAAATCTACTCTAGGTGGCGAACAACTGGAGAGGCCTATGTCCAGCAGTGGACTGCAAAAGGCTGATGATGATGATAGACTTTCGTCAGTTGTAAAAACAAAAAATGTGACAAAGTCTTGCAGCTCTGTGTTATACGGCTCAAATGTTTATCTTCTTCACGCTATGATCAACAAAGTGCAGCGAACTGCCGCCAAAACACCCACTACATAATACATTTGCAGACCAAATTCACTTGTATAATTAACTGCATTCTACCATTATTGCTACGATTAGATCGCCTCTTTCGTTAAGTGTTCGCGTGATTTTGCAAGTCGTGGCTAATTTACAATTGAATATGTCTGACTGCTAGCAACGAAGATTTCTCAGAAATTCAACACTGATCTCATTTTCGAAGCACTCAAACTCAAACACTGTGTAGGAAACTCACGGTCGACGTAGAAATAACACATCGGAGACACTTCTTTGCTCACTGTAAGTAGGCCTTGTTTCAAAATGGAATAGGTATCCGATGATGGCGTTTAAGTAAGCCGGCGATCCAGTTATCATGTGATTGGTCAGTTCCTATGTAAATAGCAGTGCCATGTCAAAATTAATCAATACCGTTGCAGTTGGACCTGCCGCCTATGTGGGAGCATCTGGTGAATTTCTTTTTTCAGTAAATCATTATTGTGAGGGAGCGGAAGGTTCTTATTAAAGTTAGTGCAATTTTAGTTGTCATATAAACTTTAAAATATTCGAAGTGAATTAATATCACCTGCTTAAATCAGCACTGACAGGCTCGGTGGCTCATTTGGTAGTGACCTCCGCCCTCTGAGCCAAGGGTCGTGGGTTCGATTTCCGCACAGTACAAACATTTGTGTTCATGATCATGTCTGTTTGTATTGGTCTGGGTGTTTTCTATGTATAACATGTATTTATTTACAAAAAAAATGTATCTAAGTAAGTTTATCAGTTGTCTAGTACCCATAGTACAAGCTTCGGCTTAGTTTGGGGCTAGTTGGCGCTGTGTGGCCCAGCGTGGCATGTCTTGGGTTATTTATTATTTATTTAAATTTATATTTCCTCAAGCAAATCGATGAAATGCAGTGCTTTATTTAATTCATATACTTGGAATATACCTGGAAACGTTTTATTTTAAAATGTAGGTCAGTCCATTGATAGTTGCATCGGACAGCCACTTCCTGCGATTTTATTATTTCGGTTTCAATTCACGTGAGAACCATTAAGAGGTAACGTTGGACCAAATCTGGAAAGCATTGGAAATTATTACGTAAGCAGTTTAAGATTAAAGAATAGACAAAGGATGTAACCAAGTTTAAGTGAGTTCTCAAATCCGTCAAGCATATTCAATGCAAACCAACAAAGAATCAAGTTTTTCTTCTTTATAATATTAGTATCATCTGCTGGACATAGGCCTCTCTAGTTGCTCGCCACTTTGCGCAAACGCCTGGAGGATTCACCCATAATCACCACGCTGGGCAGGCGGGTTGGCGATCGCATAATATTAGTATAGAAGTACCTGTAGATATAGATTCAACACATAACCTATGAACTCTTATGGCTCTCTCGTATCTTGACTGGCTCGATGGCTCATTTGGTAGTGACCTCTGCCCTCTGAGCCAAGGGTCGTAGGTTCGATTTCCGCACAGTACAAACATTTGTGTTCATGAACATGTCTGTTCAACAATCATCATCATCATCATCAGCCTATTACAGTCCACTGCTGGACATAGGCCTCTCCAGTTGTTCGCCACTTAGAGCAAACATCTGGAGGATATACCCATAATCGCCACGCTGGGCAGGCGGGTTGGCGGTCGCAGGGCGTAGCTTCTTGCTCCGGTGACGCTGCTGCCCGTCACCGGTCTTTAGTATTTAGCTACGCCTTCAATTGTGATGGTTATACCGCCACCAGTCGGTTGCCAGCGCCTCGTTTGTTATTCGGCAGGATGCACCACGGGCAGGTGAGGTTGGCTTTAAGCGAAAAGATATTAAGCCGCTCCCTTACATCCCCTGTTCAACAAAAAAAAAAGAAAAAATATATCTAAGTAAGTTTATCAGTTGTCTAGTACACATAGTACAAGCTTCGGCTTAGTTTGGGGCTAGGTGGCGCTGTGTGGCCCAGCGTGGCATGTCTTGGGTTATTTCACGTATTTATTTTGTTATTATGAAGACCAACATGACTCCTTGACAAACGACTACATAAAGACTTAACCGCAGTTCCTCAGATCAGTCTCAATATTCGGCCAATGTTAAGTGGCTGCCAGCCAGCTGTCCCGACGCGTCAGTTTGATCTAGGGACCTGCGCGAGCGGCGAAAACTATAAGCGGAACTATTAATATAATATGTAAGTAATGGTTGTACCTACTGAATGAATGCGAGCGTATATTGAAAGTCATTTCTTCCCACAGGCTTACGTGCACAGATGGCCTTTCCGGTATACCTTAGCGTGTATGGTCGGCATTAGGCACTTGTATTTTGGTATATAAAAATAAGTCGGGTCTTCTGTCCTGACGCTATAACTAAGTACAGAACGCACTAACAGATTTCCACGGTTTTGAATTCGTTGGAAAGGTCTCGGGCTCCGTGAGGTTTAGCAAAGAAAATTCAGGAAAAAAAATTTCAACAGTCATCTGGTGGCGAAACGGAGTTCGCCGGGTTTTCTAGTGTACCATAAATAAATACTTAAACTTATCCGATAGATGCCATTATGTAGATCATTGGCCAGTTGCTATGTACGAGTAAGGGTCAGTTCCATGTCAAAATTAACCAATCACGTAACAGTTGGACCTGCCTTACTGTGGTGCCATCTGGTGGATTTCTTCTACCCTAATAGGGATGTTTCCAGGGTCAAAATAATTACATTATATTTAGCCCGTATTTTAGATTATAAAAATATATTGAACACGTATTTTTCCTTTTTTCATTTAAACAAAAAATAACAAAGTTAACATGGCATTAAAATGTAGGAGTGGGCGTTTTTGACGTCACTCATTTGCGAAAAAACTCTCAAAATCTGACGTCACGCGTAATTTTAATGGGCTATATCTTTGTCATTTTTGGTCTAATTTACAAATGAAAAAATACGTGTCTTTTATTTTTTGACAATCTAAAAGACGGGCGAATTAGTTTTTTTTCGGTGTTGCCTATTGAGCCACCGGGTCAGCAAAATCAAGAACTAACATTTGTAAAAGAGACTATAAAATCGCACACACGAGTATCCACACTAGAGATCTGATACGTCATGACATACGCCTGGCTTGGTTCCAAACAGACGCCTACCATACAGACAATTGTTCAACACTAGTACTGTTTAATTACTAATTAATTTATAGCACGATCGATGTCTTGATGTGAATGAGTGGCAAATTGGGATTAGAAAGATTAAGTGGGTTTGAGTCCATTTTGATAAGTAGACATTTGAAATGTCTAAGGGAATGTGAATTATGTGACAAATGTTCTAATTGTTAAAGCAAAGGCACTAATATGAAATACAGGCTGTTAAAGTCTTAGAGTTGTATATTAGAATATGGCCGTTAATCATTAAAGTATAAATCAGTGGAAGCAGTTAATTTTGTAATGTATTTCACCATCAGTCTCTTGCAGACTTATTTATTTAGGTATTTAAACATTATTGCACAAAAGAAAGAGGCGACTAAGACCCTAGAACCTCTTCAACTACGTAGAGACATTGCCAGTCTTAGTGTTCTCTACCGTCTCTACAATATTCAATGCTCCGAAGAGTTATTCCAACTACATAATCCCATCCTCTGATGGGATTAGTTGTAATAATTCCTATATAAACTCCTGTATAAAGCTTTTCCTCTCCCGAACAGCACGTGTTTGACAGCGTTGGCGTCCGCAAACCATTCAGGCGATAGTGGCACGCACCAAGAGGTTTAGTTCCTCATTCCTGCCCCGTGCTATTAAATCATGGAATGCCCTTCCAGCTCATGTGTTTCCTTCCTCTTACAATCCTGAGTTCTCTAGACCGGGTGTGAAACGGCATCTCAGAGGGCCTTCAGGGTGAGGATGAAAGGCGCGGTGGGTTTGTCCTATTGTGACCACTTACCATCCGGTGGAGTAAGGTCATCCTGATCGCTCCTGTTATAAAAAAGGTGGAAAAATGTCACATAGGCATTCTCTGAAGTCCTCTGTTGTACATAAGCCTCTAAATGTTCGCCACATTGATGGATCCTGGGCTTATCGCATCCAGCACTTGTTTTTTTTTTATTCAAAATGAGTTTGCGCTTGACTGCGATTCGCCTGTTTGCATTTTTGCGCAAATCGTCACTCCACCTGGCTTGAGGACGTCCTACATTACGTTTGCCGAGACGCGGTGTCCACTCCAGAACTCGTTTACCCCAACTATGGTCGATTCTGCGGCTGATATGGCCAGTTCAGTGTCATCTTACTAATTTGGTGAGAATTAGAATTACAAAATTTCACCCGAATATTACATTGCAAGTTCAATCATCAGCCTTCAGTCCACTGCTGGACATAGGCCATAAAAGCTTGTAATAATAATAATAATAAATCGGTCCTTTTTTAAATTAGCTAATCATAGTGGTTTCCTTCCGCGTGAAGAAAAGCTGGAAAGGAAGCCCAAGTCGCCCTGACAACGGGCGGGAAAGCTCAGTTTCCTGTCAGTCACCACAGCCATGCTGGCCCATGTGCTGACAAAGAGTCCCACTTTTTAATTTTTCACAAGATTTCTTAGTTGCGGCTATGAATCATAACCCTAACAGTAGTTAAAACTTTTAATTAATCATGTCACATGTTGATTTATTGGCGCTCTCCGTCAATGTCGGCTGCACAACAACTGATGTAATAAACGAGCTATATCGCGTCGTTAAAGTCAAAAGGATACGTCGCTTCCTGCCTCTTTACGACACTCCTCTTGTCTGATAAATTTTCATTTGGTTTATGTCGTCTGAGCGCTTAGACAACCTAGCCTAGCCTAGGTATAGAATTCTGCGCCCTGCGGTATGGGGCGTAAGAATACTACCGAGGTATCCCTGCCTGTCGTAAAAGGCGACTAAAAGGGCCTTCGGGGTTGTGGCGCGCTCGGGGGGGGGGCTCCCTTGCGCTCCGATCTACAACCCCGAGGAAGACGACGACACGTGTCTTCGGACACACGTGGTCAGTGACGTCGTACCGGGAGGGCACCACTACGTCCTCCCGAGGTGTGCCGCCATTCTATCAGGCGGCGCAGCGCTACTGAGCTGAGGAGGGGTTGAGACGAATCCCGACGGGCATCCCGACCCTCCTCAGATGAGCGCTCGTAGCCGACCACCGTCAGGTTTAGTGGGTATTCTCCGTTTTAGGAGTGAGTCCCACATAACCCAGGTGTCCCGTACCTAGGGCCCTGGTGTATGCGTAAAGGCATTCCTGACGTAAAAAAAAAAAAAAAGGTATAGAATTCTAGAAAAAATCCAAAGATCCATCTGTGCGGTATCCGTATATCTATATCCGCATATTTGTATATCTTTATCCGTATATAGAATTGAAATCACCATCGCATAACATGTTTTCCGAAGCCTAGAAATAAGAAGGAACTCCCACCTTCTTATTTCTAAGCTTCGGAGTTGGTACTGACTGAGTAATTTTTAAGCAGTTATTACACGACCCTAAATTCAGGGCACTGAATACCGGGTGGGCGGGGACCCTAGTTAGTGTGGCGCTTATTAGGGTGATTCAGGGTCAGGGTCCCTGAATAAAGTGTGGTCTAATAGGCCTTTTATTTCTTCTTTTACCAATGGAAACACGTGTGAAGGACTTTATAGAAAACTCAATAACAGTGGCCTGAATCAGGACTAGATTCCTGGACCTGTTGGTTGCCAGGTGGTGCGACCACTAGCGCAACGAGATCATCAACACCTTCCTACTTATGTACCTCTCTATCAGCTCAGCTTTTATAACTTAAAGATTTGCCTATTCCTAACATTTCTCATAGGAATTCAGTCACTAAAATTACCACCATCGGGTCTGAAGTATTTAATTTTTAAATTTAATTAAATTTATCGAGAACTGTTATGTAGGCCGCGGATTCTAGCATTAGAGCCGAATGCAATCGTGTCGCGAACAGCTGCGCTGTAATAACAAACTCGGCGCCCGCGCAGATATTTTTACAACACGAATAGTACAGGGGCTAGGGTGCTAATAGGGTATTTACTGGCTAATTAATACTTTGATATTGTAAGAAAAATTGACATTGAACAGAGTAACTGTCGAGTTTGCTTGCCGGTTCTTCTTGATAGAAGCTGCATTCCTAATCCGGTGGTAGTTTACTTCTTTTTAATTTACATACTTTATCCAATATTGACGATTTATGATAATATGTGCTTGTAAAAGCCTATATGGATAAATAAATTTTGATTTGATTTGATTTGATGATGATGACTACTATAGAATACGCATATAGATTAATGTTTAGGTTAATTTAGTGTAAGTGATTAGGTTAGTTTACCTCCAAGTATCAGCCGTCCAGACACAATGGAAAATTCATTGTGTTGCGTCCGATATTTGGAGTCATGGGATTTGACGGGTTAGTAGAGAATCCTTAGACACCGTAGGTACATAGCTCTGAGAATCTGTCTGTCAGTGAAGTTTCTACGGCAGAATATAATTATTATCACGACTGAAGTAAAAACTCAATTGTAATAATACTGCATGTAACAGGAATTAAATAGATTGCCTGTTTAATTAAATCATGTTCGTCATACTAAAACATGAAAAGCGCCGAAAAGGTTTACAAAAAACAGTAGTATTAATCGTATACCTAAATAACATTTCTTCTTTCTTTCTTTCACTGTAAAATAGTTCGTATTCTCTGCCAGCACATGTGTTTCCATCTTCCTATGGTATGGGATCCTTTAAACGAAGTGTGAAGAAACGTCTTACGGGCCGTCATGACTGTAGTGAAGTAACTGATTAGCATTTGAGGTTTCCCGCCCTTACTCAGACGTGACTTGGGCTTCCTTCTGAGCTTTCCATCAGAGGAAGGGATGCCACTATGCCGAGTCCATATAAAAAAGTAATATCGCAATCACCAAGGTGACTAGCTCTAGGACTATCGCCAACGATCTCTCGCAGATTTATTGCTGAGTAAACAATGTATTAGAATATGTGTTTATGTTAGCTATAACTAACAAAACAATTTGCTCAGACTTTTCCGACGGGTGGGCATTTAATAACAAGCAAGTATGAACATGACGCCGATACTGATCGGTAATAAACACTTTTTAACAAAATATTTGCGTTAATATTTGTTATTTGAATGATGCATGATGAATTCGTTGAATTTTACATTGGTAATTTATATCTTCGAGAACATCGTTATTTGTGTGGAACTCAAGAAGTTTCCAGACGATTTAAAAAAAAGTTATCCCTTAGAACAACTGCAATTCTTTTGGTCTTTTTGCCTAGTATGTAACGGGAACTAGTAGACACTTGAAACATTGACAAAATACTCAGTTGTAGTTTTACCACAGTAAAATTAAAATTACATAATTATTTACTAGAAACGCAATTTTATGCCCGATATTTATATGGAACCCATTGTTCGCAAGTCCGACTCGCTCTTGGCCACTTTTTAAATTCATCATCATCATCAGCCTATTGCAGTCCACTGCTGGACATAGGCCTCTCCAGTTGTTCGCCACTTGGGGCAAACATCTGGAGGATATACCCATAATCGCCACGATGCTGGGCAGGCGGCTTGGCGATCGCAGGGCGTAGCTTCTCGCTCCGATGACGCTGCTGTCCGTCATCGGTCTGTGATATTTAGCTACGTGTTCAATTGTGATGGTTATACCGCCACCAGTCGGTTGCCAGCGCCTCGTTTGTTATTCGGCAGGAGGCACCACGGGCAGGTGAGGTTGGCTTGAAGCGAAAAGATGATAGGCCGTTCCCTTACATATTTTAAATTAGTGTTTTGTAAATAAAATATAGGCTGCGTGCCTAAGCTTAAACTGAAGATTTATAATAGTGAGATTAACATTTGATTAAATAAATTATACGAGTAAATTAGCAAGGTAGGTATAATAACTAAGGTATACTAAATACTCTAACGCGCGTTGATGTCTTCTCGTAATAGCTTTTCAAAGTCTCTAATATCTCTTTTATAGGTTTAAATTTTATTTGTTATTATATTTGAGAGCTTATTAAAATAAATAAAAATTTAAGCTGACTTCAAAGTAGGTAAAACTTTTTTTTATGAATATAAAGCTCCATGAGCTTTTTATTCTAGCAAAGGTAACCGTTAGGCATTAAAACACTGAACCCGCCACCTAGTGGCTAAAAGCAAAACTGTA
Source organism: Conogethes punctiferalis (assembly GCA_031163375.1). NCBI lineage: Eukaryota > Metazoa > Arthropoda > Insecta > Lepidoptera > Crambidae > Conogethes > Conogethes punctiferalis. Next base: position 7,029,368 of record CM062100.1, on the reverse strand, counting down.
TTTCTGTAATAAATTTCATTACCATGCCATCTATGAGTGAGTAGTACAACTACCACCCATATAATCGTTACGACTAACAGCGCCACCTGCATTGGCGCTTTTGAAACATATGTAAACAAACCAAGATACAAACCTCGTCTGTAAAACTGAAAGCTCCAAGCTGAAACGGCTGAGAGTGACGTTTGCGCAGACATAATCGCCACACTGAGATATTTATGTTTGCGTCGAACCAACGTGAACTTGGGCGGCCGAAAATAGTTTAGTTTGACATATGTACGAAGGAAACATGTAGTTTTTATTTTAAATATCGCTCGCGAATTTTATTTTTTATGTATAGTTTTAACGTGTTCCTTTAAGATGGCCCTAAAAATGGATCCAGGGTAATTATTATGTACAATTCTCGCTTTTTGTTTGATAATTTCGCGTTCGGATGTAAAAAGTTGTGATTGTGCGAATGTTTTGATTTATCATAACCTCTTCTTGTGGGCTTTTTTGAGGTTTTCAGATATATACGAGTTATTTTTATAAGCGAACGAGACAGTTTCGCTTCATTGAAAAAGTTTGTTGCTTTATTTTGCATTTTAGGAAAACTTGATATTTTTATTATCAGTCACCATTTGAGAAAATTTAATTAAACCATTATAATTCAGAAAAAAATAATATGATATACCTACAATCATTGAAAGTTTCCTGGTTTCACGTATGTTTATAGGAGTCAAAAATAAGCTTTAAAAGTTTTACATTCCAGTCCTTGAGCGAGGTTTATTGATTGTTCTATTGTGTCTGGTATTCGTGAAGGTAAAGAAGTAAACGTTTATATTTTTTATTTATTTATTTAATCTGTACTGCACAAGTAATAAGTGTACAAAAGGCGGACTTAATGCCACATAGGCATTCTCTACCAGTCAACCATTGGGCTAAGCAGAAAGTAATATTAAGGTAGTGTGCCAAAAAAGTTTGAAAAACAAAGTATAATAATAATAAGTAATAAAAATAAATTAAATACAAATCTATAAATATACATATATATACAGAAACATACATAATATAATCTTACATACAATATGTATAGAATAAACTAATATATATTTTAATACATACATACATGATATCAATTAATAATACACATACTTATAATAAAATAATAAATTATATGATAAATATGACGAACATTTTCCACAAAGCTTGTCAAACAAACAAGTAAAAAGTAATCTGTTTGAAAATATATTGAACGTTAGTAAATTTCTAAGTATTATATTATCGTTTCGCGTTTAAAAATGTTCATGCAAATAATACCTAATACAAACACAATAAAAGGTTTATTTTATAAGAACAAAATCATATTTCATTCTTTTTGTAGGTAGGTACACCAAATAGCTATTGACTTATAGTAAATATAGTAGATACATGGATTAAAAAACAAAACAAACATAGTGAAAGAACTTAGGTATTAGCTTTTACTAGGCTTGTGCGTTATTTATGCAATCACTGCATGACCTAAAGGTTGACTGGTAGAGACTGCTTGAAATATAAATAATCCAAGACAAGACATGCCAAACTTCGCCATCTATCCCCAAACTAGGCGGAAACTTGTGCTAAGGGCACTAGACAACTGATAAACTTACTCAAATACATTTTATTTGTAAATAAATACATATTATCATACTAGAACATAGTAAACACTCAGACCAATACAAACAAACATGTTCATGAACACAAATGTTTGCACTGTGCGGGAATCATACCCAGAACTCTAGTGGTCACTACCAAATGAGCTATCGAACCAGTCAATGAATATGAAGTTTAAATCTATAAATGTTACTTCACTTTGTCTACAAAAGAGGCTAAGTAAGGTGTGAGAAATTCTTTCACCATCCAGGCGAGTTGTTTTGTTTAAAAGTTTTCCACAAATAGATAATAAGCTTTTACTATTTTTTTATACCATTGCCTACGGCCCGACTTATCTTACTTATTCTTCAACAAGCAACAGCAAACAAGGTATTTTTAAGATATATCTGCTATAGGTACACAGTTACTAAACCATACATCGCAATCATAATAAGTTTTAGAAATTTGTGTTTATGTGAAAAATCGGCCCAATATGCCGCTATAGGCCCGTTTGTTGTGATTTATTAATACGAGACACTATTATATTATTTTCTACATTAATGAGATGAAAATTCTAGTTAGCATATTTGCTTCTAAAAGGGAAAGGCCAGGATAAAGAAAAACACTGTTTTCAGATCACTCATGATTGCATTTTCTTGTTTGCAGAAGCGGCGACAGTAGGCTGGGTGAAGACCAACCCCCGGACCCCCGGTGGTACATAGACTCTACATACGCGTCCTCCCTCAAAGTTTCACTCCGTCTACCTACACGTCAATTCTTGGAAGGTAAATATAATACAATTTCTTTTTTACATACATACATAACGTCACGCCTTACGTACGTAATGTAATTATTGAAATTTCTTGAGTTCTAGCGTATTGAACTATCGGCCGTATTCACAAACGTCACTATGCGTCGCTCGAACGCACAGGCATTCAAAAAGCTATAGGAATTTGGGCACTGTGCGTCCGTGCGTCGCATAGTAACGTTTGTGAATACGGCCGTTAGTTTTTCAGTTATTGGGCTACTTTGGTTCTCGTACTTTAGCGACTAGACTACTAGTCACTAAATCTTGTAAAGGAAATGAAGTTACATAAGCTACAGGCAAAACCCACTAATAACATAATTTGTATTGTACAGGACATACAAATTGATTGCTTAGAATAAGGTATTGATACAAAGCGTTTGGAAAGTTACCTATATTAACGAATGAACGAATATTTTAATCACTTCTTTAGAACGTTGATATAGTAACCCAAAATAAACAACTACGTAGAATCATCAAAATCGTATATATTTTCAGATAAAAATAAAAGAAAGATTTTTTATTAGTTACGAAAATACGCACTAGTACACACAGTCATCGGTGCATGTACAGTAGGTACACACTAAGAATTTGGTACATTCCGTACATTTATACCAAAATGTGTACTTACACTTGCTATTACATTGGTGTATAATCAAAATCACCTAATGAATTGATATTGATCCGTTTCCAGACTTTTTCCAACCGTTCTACAGTCCAAGTGATATAAGGCTACATATAATGGGTATGTCTGTGTGACCCACGCCCGGATACCTTTTGCCTGTGCATTTGTCTATGTCCGTTTGTATCATTTTAGAAGTATTACTTGTGCCGTTTAAAAAATACGCCATATACATGTACGTTCTGTCTTTGTGACGTCTTTTTTGCGCATTTAAAACAAATTCAAAATTGTTTAGCTACAGCGTTTGTTAGTTTTTGTAGAACAGCGCCATCTGTTGTTTTGTAGCAGTACTTCTTCGAACAGTACTGTGAGCAGCGACGCGTAATGCTATTTCTGTACTAGTTACGAAAGTTTATCCATGCACCGATAGATGGCGTTGTGCGCTGTTAAATGTAATTTTATTTAAGCCTCGAAGACTTATTCTTCACTGATATTATTCATATAATCTACTGAGGTCATAATATTTTATTTTTTATCAATAAAATGAATTATTAAAATACGTTAAATCGCCTGTTTCTAGCATTTTACACTTTATGTTGCATGGATTTACGAAGCCATTTGCTATTTTTTAGTCCTTTGATTGTCAATGTCCGTTTGATTGTAACATAATGTTTGTACGTTTACGTAGATTTTCGTAATTTTAGATCCAATGTTTAAATATAATTATTTTTTGGTTACGTTGATGTAAGTATTACGTAGAATTTAAGATTATTTAAATTAAAATAAGTAAATTAGTTTAGAGAGGAAAATCACAAATTTTCGCCTGACATTAAAATTTGCTCACTTGTCACATCTCACAGTAGGTATAAGAATGGGGGCATTTCCAAATCGTTTGCCGTTTTATAGCTGGGAATCGAACCCGGAACCTTTGGACCGCGCAAGCCAAAAGAGAACGCCCTAACGCGTCATCAAGGTAGACTAAACATAAAATACAAACATAACTTTAAATAAAATATATATATTTCCGCATTCTAACCGATATATTCGTAATTACCCATCAAAAAAGTTCTAATTTTATTTATCCTACAAAATTGCCTACCGTTGCCACAGTCACCACGCCTGTATATATATAGGTAGGTATATTAACACGTAACGTGACGCAATAATATGAATGTTTTATGCGAACAGGTGCTGGTTATGATAAAAATGCTCCAGATGTTAACGTTGCTAACCCTACGAAAGACATATCGCAACTTCGTTTGATGTCGTCGAGATGGGTTATACATTCTGTTACGTATAAATTGCGAATGGAATTTCTAGTGCAATTGTTGATAAATTTAATTTTAACCTAACGTTTTCACTAGGTAGGTCTTATTCTCTCTTTGTATCCGATATGCAAGTCGATTCGAATTGTTGCACAGAAACTGATGATCCACGTTGCGTTAAACTTGACATTGGTTTTCGGGAATTGTGACAATTCGGATCGGATACGAAAGCTCTGCTCCTTTGTACACAATACTTCGGCAATGGAATCGAATTCTGTAACTATGTCTTTTAATAACCTCAAAATGTGACGAAGTAAGTACACTTCTAATGTTGTAAATTGGGGGCAGTTTCGCTATCTTCTCGCACGGAAACTAATAAACGCTATTCACATTTGTGTTACTTACGTACCTATTAGGTTTTTGATAATAGTGACAGATGGCATCGGAAACATCACAAGGGCTTAGCGGAATCTTGACATTCGTATAGTTTACGAATGAAAGCGTCTGTCTGACGAGAAATCTTTACAAAGCATCGTTCAATAGACCGGCGGATATCTAGGTACTTAGATAAGTAGCATCGCTGAGATGGTTTCCCTATGAGGTACCTCATAGATATATGGATGCATCCATTCATGAGTTTACAGAAAAGAGCATGTTAGCTACCTACTGCAAGTATATAATGGGTAAGTAGGTAGGTAGGTATATGAGATTTAACTAATCATCTCGGTTGTGATACCTACAGCAAAGTGAGCAAGCCAGTTTAATATTATGTCATACAAGCTGTCAAAAAAGTGACATATTTAAAAATGGCCGACCGCTCTCCCGCCATTTTTATGGGAAACGGAAGTTGCGCACTAAATGGTGCGCGCATTTTACAACGACCTTTTTAATTTTCGAACACACCACGAATAGAATGGACTGTCATATTTTATCGCGAACTTGACGTTGTGACATTGAAGAGCAATTCTTTCATAAATATTATATGTACAGTAAGTTATATTATATCTTCCTATACATTTTAATATTATGACTAGATAGCTCGCGGCCAACGGCGACACGGTTTTATACGCTTTTTTACTAGTTAGTATGGTTCCTAGGAATCCAGCTGCCCTTTTTGTGAGACTTATACATATTTTATATTATATCAATAGTAAGTTTCAATTCCAGGAAGTCCGGATCCTCAAAATGCGAGAGTGATATTCACTCTTTGCCATCAGATATGTTGTATGTTTGTTCTATTGTGCCTGTCGACCCAACTTTTGGACCTCACGACCGCTTACCATCAAGGTGGAGTGAGGTCATCCTGAAAGCTCTACTTATAAAAGAAAGAAGCTTAAAGCAATCACATATGGTCTATAGCCGTAGAATAGTTAATCTTATAAATAAGTCATGCGTATCACACTGTTAATACACATAAAAATCCGTCTCCCATCGCCCACAAACTGAATTTACAACTGTGGTCTCTTGGCACCTTGGCTACAAATGTGATAACTACGTTTTTACATGCGCGTTTTATAGCTACTTTCTGAGCACTGAAGATATTAGGTACACGGCTAGTTTGAATATGAGTGATGAAATATAATAATGAAGTTAATTATCATAAAATAAAATGCTTTTTTAGTTTTACTTTTGACCTCTTATGCGTATTAAAAAAGGACTAGCGACCCGACCTCGCTTCGCTTCGGGTGTTTCAAATAAACATTTTAAAACTAAATATAGCCTAAGTTACTCAGTGATAATGTAGCTTTATAATAAAAAAAGAATTATTAAAATCGGTCCCGCTTTCTGAGACCTCAACTTTTTGAGTTTATTCGTTAGTTAGGACATACAAAAATACAAATCTTCCCTCTTTATAATATAGAGTCTACACTATCTATAGTATACTTGTAGATTAGTGTAGAAGTGTAAATAGTGTAGATTTAGAAAAGCGAAGACTACAGAGCGCGTTTCGCCTCTACCTTCATATTGCGATCGGATAAAATATGGAACTCTTTGCTGGACTCCTTGTTCCTTAAGAGACATAATCTTCCGATGTTCAAGGCGAGAGTGAACCGGTTTTTGCTGGGTGAGCTGGTTTCATCGCAGACTGCGATATTTCATACTATCAGGAGAAACAAACACATTTTTTTATAGTAGCTCGACATAATGGCTTCCTTACCTCTGATGGAAAGCGAAAGAGAAGTCCAAGTCGCTGTGACAACAGGCAAGTATCTGGTCAGGTACCTGCCAGTTGCCGGCCCGACCTTAAACCCCACGAGCTCCGGAAACCAAACTGTGGTATTCTGTAGGGTGGAGGTCCTTTCCCGGACGGGCGGCTCAATTCGAACGAAGATGCGCTATGCTCTACATCTCTTACAATTAACAAAAATATGTATCTTTAGAAAAAAAATGTAGTAGTCTGTCGTCAGGACGTCTTAATGTGTGATATTCCTAATTTCCTGCAACGAGACCGCAGCGCGTACGCAATCTGATATAATAAAATGTCAACTTTCATCTGGCAATGTTTCAGGTTGTTTGAAAAAGTGTGAAATTCCACAAATTACATACCGTTGAATCACAAACGCTAGTGATAAATTTCTCATATTAATTGGCAAATAGGATGAAAATAGATTTTGTTATGACAAATGACACTCTTTTAGGTATTATGTTAGTTGTAGTGTGGTTGCGTATGTATTAAATCGGTTACTCATTACGTGGGGCGTTAGCGTAGAGCCTAATTATATATAGTTAAACCTTTGAACGCCATTGATAACAAGAAATTTAAGTGAGGTAGGCATACCGAATCTTTCTTCGCTTTGAGCCGCCCGTCCGGGGAAAGATCTCCACCCTATAGAATACCGCAGCTAAACGACCCGGAGTCGTGATTCTGCCAGTGAGTAAGGTTTCCGGAGCTCGTGTGGGGTTAGGGTTGGGCCAGCATGGCGGTGGCAACTGACAGGTAACTGTAGTTACTTGCCCGTTGTCACAGCGACTAGGGCTTCTTTCGCTTTCCATCAAGCGAAGGCAAGTCATTATGTCGTGCTACTTCAAAGAACAACACGTGCTGGACAGCGTTGTCATCAGCGTACCATACAGACAATAGTGGCGCGTACCAAGAGGTTTAGTTCCTCGTTCCTGCTCCGTGCCATTAAGTCATGGAATGCCTTTCCAGCTCATGTGTTTCCTTCCTCTTACAATCCGGGGTTCTTTAGGCGGGGCGTGAGACGGCATCTCAGTGGGCCTTTAGGGTAAGGGCGACAGGCGCGGTGGGTCTGCCCTATAGATAGATAGTCATTCTTTATTGCACAAAACGCAGAATAAATACAGTAAAGGTGATACAGATTATGTGCCTGTCTATGTAGCATTTGGATCTCACGACCGCCTACCTTCAGGTGGAGTGAAGTAATCCTGAACGCTCTTTTTATAAATGTAAAAAAGCAAAAAAGTATAAAACAAAGTCGCATAGAATCTATCTATCTATCAGTCAACTTTTACCGGTCAGAACGCGCACCAGACAAGGTCGATCGTCCACGTCCAGTCGCGGAGCTACTCGTACGCGGACAGAAATAGTCGCAATCAAGCTTATTAATTGATGTTTACTGGATGCACGCGTTTTATTAAATACTGCCGTCGTTATATACGAGCTGGGACGGAATGTTGGCCGTGAGAAGCGGCCTTTCGTTTAAGACCAAGTTCTTTTTTACCCGACTGCCAAAGAGGGAGGGTAATTACCCGACTGCCAAAGAGGGAGGGTAATGTTGTTGGAGTGTATGTAAGTATGTATGTATGTCTGTTCCTTTGTGACCTCCTGTAGCCTAAACGGCTTGATGGATTTTGATGTATGAGGTATCGTTAGATTTGTCTTGATTACGGGAGTGTCATAGGATACATTTTATCCTAAAAGTCCCACGGGATAAAGACATGCAGTGTGCAGTCGGGTATTTTGTTTTTAAGCAAACCGCTTTTTCAATTTCTTTAACCACTCCTGTGCTCAGTCGCTTACAGAATTAAAAAAAAACAGCCCTGGACTCTTAGCGCATTGAGCCACAGATAAAATAACAGTTTTTTGATGCAAACCAATTGGGTGCAATTTCACGACACGAACGTTTCAATGTCTTTGCGTTTCGGGTCGCATCTGTTACACGACCGATGGAGTGGTTAAGTGAACAGCGTGGTTGTTCTACAATCTAGGAACTTAAGTCTTAGTCACCTTCTGGCTATTCATCATCATCATTAGCCTATTACAGTCCACTGTTGGATATAGGCCTCTCCATTTGTTCGCCACATAGGACAAACGTCTGGAGGATATACCCATAATCGCCACGCTGGGCAGGCAGGTTGGCGATCGCAGGGCATAGCTTCTCGCTCCGGTGACGCTGCTGCCCGTCATCGGTCTGTGGTATTTAACTACGCCTTCAAATGTGATGGTTATACCGCCACCAGTCGGTTGCCAGTGCCTCGTTTGTTTTTCGGCAGGATGCACCACGAGCAGGTGAGGTTGGCTTGGAGCGAAATGATGATAGGCCGCTCCCTTACATCCCATTCTGGCTATTGCAAATAGGAAAAAGAGGATTTGCTGGGTACAGCAAATCAATTATTATAGGTACTTAATTAATTAAATACTTTGACTCTTCATATAACATATGAATATAGAGCAGATGCAAATGGGACAGAGCAGATGCAAATGATATGTAAGGAAAGAAAGAAAAGAAAGAAACCTACCTACCTCACCTGCCCGTGGTGCATCTTGCCGAATAGCAAACCTATTGCAGTTCAGTGCTGGACATAAGCCTCTCCAGTTTTTAACCACTTAGGGCAAACATCTGGAGGATATACCCATAATCGCCACTCTGGGCAGGCGGGTTGGCAAGCTCCTCGGTCCGGTGACACTGCTGCCCGTCATCAGTGGTATTTAGCTACACCTTCAACCATGACGGTTAAGTATGCCAGAGTTTCGTTTGTTATTCGGCAGGATACACCTCGGGCAGGTGAGGGTGGCTTGGAGCGAAAGGACGATAGGACGCTCCCTTACATCCCAATTAATTAATTTAGTTACACATACTCAGACTGGCCCTTAACACTTCTTGGTGTATGTCCAAAGTAAGGAGATATGTTGGCATCAAATACGGATGGCGCATCTCTCAATACGCCCAACTTTAATGCGTTTAAATTGCATGCCTTGCAACGGTATCGACGATTTATTCGTCGGTTCTGTATGATATTTCTTGGACTTTTTTTTTTATTTTATTTACTAGTTGGTGCCTGCGACTTCGTTTGCATGGACAGGACGTGGCATGGCATGCTCACTAACTTTTTTTGGAAATATTTGCACCAACGTAACGTTTTGCGCCCAATGCACCAATGTGTGTATCGGTACTTTGACACAATGAAGACATTGAGCGCGTTAGTATCGGGCACTGGACAGTGATTGGACGCAAAGTTGAATCCAATGTGTGGCCGCGGCATAAAACGTCATTCCTATAATAATAGATGATAGATTATAGCTGATTTAAAAACCTAAGATGCCCCGATCTTCAATCTCTATAAGTCAACAGAAAATACTCATAAAACTGAACAACTTGTACGATGTTCCAGAACTTGAACATTTGAACTAGATCAGCATATAATTGTGTGTGTTTATAGACCTCCTTCAGGTAGTTATATTTTATTTGAATCTGTCATGGAGGAAGTATTTGAGAAATGCTCATCGGTTTCGAACAATTTTTGCTAAGGAGCCATTTCCTAATGCGGGCCATTAACGCTAGGTCTACGGGACAGATTTACCTGTACAGGTATACACCGGAACGTGTGTGGGAATAGACCTGCGCAGTAATTTGTACCTGCGAAGGCGACGGTTGACCTGCGCAGGTAAACCTGCATAGGTTATGTATTAAATGTGATACACGGGACAGGGAACCTGAAAACTTAAACTAAAAACACCGAAGCTGCTAGTATTAAGTATATAAAGAATAATTGACTTCAAACTCAGAACCTCCTTTTTTTAGTCGGTTAAAGTACTAAAACCTTCTCCTGAATGTAACAAATACTTTTCTGAAAACCGCATCCAAATAGCTTTAGCCAAACGCGAGATAATCGCGGATTAACATTATACATACATACATACATACAAACAATCGAACTGAGAACCTCCTATTTTTTTGAAGTCGGTTAAAAAGGGATATATTCCCAGTATTCCTAATTGCTCGTTTGTTCAGTATGTTACTGCTCTTAAATAAAGCCATATGCCGACATATTCGCGTCATATTAGCACTAAAGACGGGAACATGTACAAATTGGATGTCTTCTTCGCTCCTAATTATATTCAGAGTCAAATAAACTAAGGTTTTAACCGAACCAAGAAATGTACTCATTAGGGGACCTTAAGTATATTTTCTTCAAAAGCGTAACTATATGGAGAATTGTCGGTAAAATGGTACGGGCCCCAGCCTCACACAGGCCCGATCACACTATACTTCGTTTACCAAAACAAGGTGTCCTTTCCAACACCCCCTATTCCGTCGTCCATCGGAGCGCTTGGAGACATTTTTTTTTTATAGTGGCTCGTACCTGTCAGTTGCCACCGCCATGCCGGCCCAACCCTAACCCCCCACGAGCTCCGGAAACCCTACTCACCGGCAGAAACCACGACCCAGAGGTCATTTGACTGCGGTATTCTATAGGGTGGAGGTCCTTCCCCGGACGGGCGGCTCAATTCGAGCGAAGATTCGCTGTGCCCTACCTCTCTTAGAGACATGACCTGCCCATCGTCAGTCTATATCTCTACTGCTGGACATAGGCTTCTCCCAATGTTCGCCATAATCATTGATCTATACTGGACTACTCACATCCAGCACTTGCCAGCCGTCCTGCGCAAATCGTCACTCCACCTGGCCTGAGGGCGTCCTACACGACATTTGCCGAGACGCGGTCTCCACTCCGGAACTCGTTTACCCCAATGATCTGCCCATTTTCACTTCAATGACAGTTATCTCTAGGGAACCTACTGTGTTTGTACGGGCATGTAATAAGGATAGATGAGAGACGTGTGACCAAGATCGTAATGAATATGAGTGTGACTGGATGGAGGGCGCCTGAACAAAAGGAAGGACTGCGTGAATGATGATATGGCTGAGAAAGGAGTGAATGGGACCATGACGGCTGATAGGGATGAATGAAAGAAGAAACATACTTATTGCGCCGACCCCAGATAATGGATACAGGGCCCCTACCCAAAAACGAAAACGATCGTTCGTTGAACGGATCGCGTAATTTTGCAAAATAAATCCCCCCCCCCCCCCCATTTGTCCCTCTCGTGTTCTATATCTTAACTAATATTATAAAGCTGAAGAGTTTGTTTGTTTGAACGCGCTAATCTCAGGAACTACTGGTCCGAATTGAAAAATTATTTTTGTGTTGAATAGACCATTTATCGAGGAAGGCTTTAGGCTATATAACATCGCACATTAATATGCAACTATTAGGAGCGAAGAAATAATGGAAAATGTAAAAAAAAAACGGGGGAAAAATAACTATTCCACGCGGACGAAGTCGCGAGCACAGCTAGTGAACTATAATTCGTCAAAGTCGATTTTCAATAATTTTATTTACACAGGAAGGACAAATGGGAGAGATTTATTTTGCAAAATTACGCGATCCGTTTAACGAACGATCGTTTTCGTTTTTGGGTGGTAGGGGCCCAGGCCAGGGCAGGCGAATGACGAATGTTAGTTGTCTTTGGTTGCCGAAAAAAATCATATTTAAATACCTACACGTTTAGAGAAAGATTTGTCTTGAGAACAAATACAAATTGTTGCAATAAAACTTTTATGTACCTGCTTAACATTGTTGCGTCTGCCAGATTCGCGAAAATAATACGTTATCCCCCCGCCCCGGTAATAAATTAAAAATTTAAATACCAGCCATCACAAAGGAATAGTTTAAACGACCAAATTTATCTGTCTTTAGCTACTTTGAACGTAATAAACAACGTAATGTAAAAAGGGGGCATCGCCCGAACCCGTTGATATATCCAACCATTATTTATTATTTAAACAATTACAAAAATACACAAGATGTTTCCGAACAATTTTTCCAAAGGTGACATTACACTTTATAAACATTTTTCTTTAGACAGGACAAAGGAGTACAACCAAAATGCCTGTAAAACTGATTGTGACGAGAATAACTTGCGGCCAAATGTTTGGATTATAAATGTATAATTATTGTGATATATTTAAATAAAGTGTTGCGGCGCGGGTCCGCCTGGAGCGGTCTAGTCCGACCGCGCGTGTACTCAGCTGTGGTCGTCGCAGGCTGCGTTCGATATTAAAAAAGAAAAAGTGACAAGTTCTGTGAAACTGAGTTTAGTGTAATCTGTGATCGGTAAAATTCAAATTTCGAATACGGTTGGTGTTTTAAAATGGCGCGAGTACGAAGTTGATTTTTTTAGGAACAAAAAATTTACACTACACATTTTAAAAAATTACAAAAAAGTTTTATATAAATTAAAAAATATATTAAGATAGAAATTGACAGGTCGTTGTAGTGAGCAGTGATAAATTTACTATGGTTCGTTGTTGCTACGAAAGTGCTACGCGCATCCATTGTAGTGCTACGGCGTTATTTTCAAGCGAAATGGCATTGTAATCCATTTCATTACGTTGGATCTTAATTAAATATAAATTATTTAACTTACACATCATCAAGCACCCAATGAAATAATTTATATAACGTTATATTTTCCGCGTGTATGTTGAAGTATTAATTTTCGAGGTACATTCGTGATTTTTGGTTAAGAATAGCTATAGCAAAGAAAAAAAGGGTTGTTATATCTAAATTCAGATTAGAAAAATTACTTCCTAGCTAAAATATTGGATGCATTCCGTTACTAAGAAGTTATGTAATTGTGTTCATATAGGTAAAATTAGCATCAGTAAAACTATTTAGCTTTATGTATAAATATATCTAATATATATAATTTACGTAACGAATATTTTAACACATTCACAAAAAAGCCCTAGTGATCATTACAGTCACTACGTGAAATTTACAACATCCCAAAATGTATGACGCATTTAAAATTATAAAAATAGTTCCAGTGCGCTCGAGTATCATCAAAGGGTTAATAATATATAAATTAGTTTAGTCTTAACTACAAAATTGTCCAATAAAACTAATATCTTACGTCCAGGGAAGTTATTTAGTAAAATGCTATATTAAAGTGCGAATGTAACTCTTATACCATCGCAATAAGATCGTAAAAAAGTTTATTTTTCATTTCGTTGTTTATTTCCATCTCGTAACCGTGCGGTCATTTTATTGTAGGTACATAATTTAGAATTTATTAATGTTTTTATTTTAGGTGTTCGAGCCAAATATCTTGTATTTTTGCAGTCAATATTCAAATATTTCGTAAGTCGGCCGTCGCATCGTGCCATCGTATGTCAGAAGTAGGGAAACGGTATTTTGAATTTGTAACTGCGGCCTGGTATGCGTCGTAAGCGCATGTCTGTTTGCACATTTGAAAGTTAAAATGATGGCTTTTTCAATGGACATCATCATTTTTTCGCTCCAAGCCAACCTCACCTGCCCGTGGTGCATCCTGCCGAATAACAAACGAGACGCTGGCAAACGACTGATGGCGGTATAACCATCACAACTGAAGCCGTAGCTAAACACCACAGACCGATGACGGGCAGCAGCGTCACCGGAGCGAGAAGCTACGCCCTGCGATCACCAACCCACCTGCCTAGTTTGGCGATTATAGATAAAGCCTCCAGATGTTTGCCCAAAGTGGCGAGTAACTGCAGAAGCCTATGCCCGGCAGTGGAATGAAATAAGCATGATAATGATTGCTATCAGCTACTTATCAGCAGTTAAATGGGCTTAATCATCGGCTACCTACATCAAAGTGTAGCCGATGTACAGCGAAACGACTAAAATAATTTCATTGCGGCTGTAAAATGGTTCTAGTAAATGCCTTGAGAACTAACTAAGCGTAAAGTTCTGTAGCGATTAAATTGCAGTCTTGACTTGAAACTATTAGCGGGCTAATCTAAACGCAGTAAACTGTAATAGTTGTGCGGTAATGTCTTAATCATGTGGACATTGATTCGTTGGTGCAGTGGACTGAAATGCTAAATAATACCAAGGTTCGCAATACCAAGGTTCGCAATACCAAGGTTCGCAATACCAAGGATCGCAATACCAAGGTTCGCAATACCAAGGTTTGCAAAGGAATGCAAGGGAGCGGCCCATCATCTTTTCGCTCCAAGCCAACGTCACCTGCCCGTGGAGCATCCTGCCGAATAACGAACGAGGCGATGGCAACCGACTGGTGGCGGTATAACCATCACAATTGAAGGCGTAGCTATTTATCACAGACCGATGTCGAGCAGCAGCGTTATGGAGCGAGAATAAACTCTGCGATCGCCAACCCGCCTGCCCAGCGTGGCGATTATGGGTATTTGCCTCCTCAACTGAAAAGGCCTGTGTCCAGTGGACTGCAATAAGCTAATGATGATGATGACCAAGGTTCGTGCTTGGGATTAATGGCTCACGGGGTTTTCTGCTGGTGCGCTCCGGTTAGCAGCCCTGAGGAAGACGAAGACACGCGCTTTCGGGCATAATGGTCAGTGGCGTCGTACATCGCAAGATGCAGGGAGGAGACCACATCGTCCTCCCGAGGTGTGCCGTCCACGCGGGCGGGGCAGCGCTACCGCTGTGGAGTTTTTTATTATAGTAGCTCGCCATAATGACTTCGCTACGACTGATGGAAAGCGAAAGAGAAGCCCAAGTCGCTGTAACAACGGGAACGAAACTGGTCAGTTACCTGTCCGTTGCCACCGCCATGCCGGCCCAACCCCAACCCCCTACGAGCTCCGGAAACCCTATTCACCGGCAGGAACACGACCCGGAGGTCATTTGGCTGCGGTATTCTATAGGGTGGAGGTCCTTCCCCGGACGGGCGGCTCAATTCGAGCGAAGATTCGCTATGCCCTACCTCTCTTAGAGTGTCGAATCCCTCCGAGCATCCCGACCCCCTCAGACAAAGGGCTCGTAAAGATATTCCCAATGAAAAAAGGACTTATCGCCCTTGTTTAGGGCATGATCTATGGGGACATATAGAGCTTTCGATAACTTAGTTAGCGTTAAAGATTGTCCGCTCTGGCCGAATTTCAGTCAGGATAGTATCATTAGTTATTAATGACCATCATTTTATTTCCATGCAAATGTATGCAGTTTGAAGCCAAGTGCATAGTAACATTGGACATATAGGATGCAATATGTCAGCGCATCTCTTCGGCTTTTGAAGTGACAGTCCAATTTGGACGGTTTGTAGTATACCACCAAATGATTCACCGCTCAGCTGATGCTCACCTGTCACCTTTCAGAAACTGTCGGAAACGGATTCGAATTAGGAACATGTAAGCTTTGACTTTTTCTGACTACATACACGATTTACACTTGAAAATTTTGGATTTATAAGTGCTATGTTAGTTAGCGTAGATTAATAAAATAAAAAAAAATATTTTTAAAAATATTATATATAAAATAGAAAACTTTCTATTCTAGTTAAAATAGAAAGAAGACATTCCTTTATTGCGGTCGCGAGGACAAACCTAAGACATGCCACGCTGGGCCTCACATCGTTATCTAGTCCCACCTTAGCCGAAGCTTGTAGGTACTATGGGTACTAGACAACTGATAAACTTACTTAACTTCGAATTTTTTGTAAATAAATAATATTAAACATAGTAAACACCCATACCAATACAAACATACATGTTAATGAACACAAATGTTTGTCCTGTGCGGGAATCGAACCCACGACCCTTGGCTCAGAAGGCAGCATCACTACCAAATGCCGTCTGGTCCGTCCACTGCTGAACGTAGGCCTCCATTAAATCGCGCCAGATTTCTCTGTCCCGAATAATTCCAAAGGATCTTATCTCTAAGTGTTCTCGATTCACAAATTGGACGCATATTATAATTCTGGTGCTGGATTCTTGGCGGACGCCCCGCCACGGCCCACCGCCGACGAATGCTCGTTTATTTGCGACCCGAGGCGGACTATTGATACACTACCTTTCATACGATGTGACACACTTTGAGTCATGGCTGCGGTGGAAGGATTTCTGTTTGGAACTGCGTGAGCAATTAGATTGCTAATTGTGACGCGTGAATTAGCAGAGACACCTACCTGGGAGTGATGGGTGAGTTGGCCTTTGAGTAACTTGCATAATCAACTCTTAGGTCGCGTCCCCAGTAGGCAAACTGAGTTAGCAGAGCTAGCAGCGTATTGTTTTAGTACGCCCTTCCATGTACTTGAAATGGAACGTCCACAGTTTGCTAGTTTTTGTAGTCGGCGCGCGTAACGCTGCAAATTGCGTAGATTGAGCGCAAGACAGGCAAACTGTGAACACTCCATTTCAAGTATATGGTAGGGCATACTAAACCAATACGCCGCTAACTCAGTCGGCGGCAACAGTTGGCCTACTGGGGACACGGCCTTATGTGCGTCCTACCGGTTATGACATACGGAGCCGAAACCTGGACACTCTTCTACACCTCGGTGAGCTATAGAAAAGGCTATGCTAGTCGTTTCCCGGCAGGAATGGGTCCGAAATGAAGTTCTCCGACAGAGAACCAAGCTCATCGATATAGCTCACCAGATTAATAAGCTGAAGAGGCAGTGGGCTGGCCACATCAGCCGCAGAACCGATAACCGTCATCATCAGCCTATTGCAGTCCACTGCTGGACATTGGCCTCTCCAGTTGTTCGCCACTTAGGGCAAACATCTGCCACGTTGGGCAGGCGGGTTGGCGATCGCAGGGCGTAGCTCCTCGCTCCGGTGACGCTGTCCGCCATCGACTTGTAGTATTTAGCTGCGCCTTCAATCGTGATGGTTATACCACCACCAGTCGGTTGCCGTGCCCGTTCGTTATTCAGCAGGATGCATCATGGGCAGGTGAGGGTGGCTTGGAGCGTGAAGATGATAGGTCGCTCCCTTACCTACATCCCCATAACCGTTGGGGTCGTGAAACATGGCAACTGCTGGATGCCAGACGCCAAAGATCGATTCAAGTGGCAAGCAATTGGACAGAAAAAAATTTGTCTAACCAAAATACCTTTCTTACTCGTACCCATATACAATACTAAAATATTCCAACAGTGTAATACGAGCAAAAGAAAACAAAAAAATGTAACATGAATCTTCAAGGTCAACGTATGACTTTCACGCATCACACAGGAAATCCACCAAAATGTCCTCTTTAAGCATCGCGCATCATTAGCAGAAGAGACGTAGCGTCTGCAAAAAAAATATTTTAATATGTCGCTTAAAATATATCCTCGGTAATTTAGTTTTATTACTCCGGCCTAACAGATTATCTCGTGATGATCAGATGTGTGGGGGAGAGGGGGGGAGGGGCTGAAGAAGTGTGTCAAACGGGACGGTGGGCAGACGTAGCGTTAATAGTGCGGTTTTATATATCTGTTTAATAGTCTATTTGATGAGCGCGTGAATTGACTGGGATTCATTGTGCTGATAAAATAAATAACCAACAAGACATGCCACGCTGGGCCACACAGCGCCGTCTAGTCCCAAACTAAGCCGAAGCTTGTACTATTGGTACTAGACAACTGACAAACTTACTTAGATTTTTTGTACATAAATTACATACATATTAGAATATATTAAAATTTTTAAATTTTAATTTAATTAAAATTAATTTATAATAAATTAAAAATTATAAACAATATCAATTTTAAAAATTCGGGTAGACCTATGTCCAGCAGTGGACGTTTGCAGGCTCATCATAATGATGATGAACATTCTTTTTCCTATAATGGAAATTCAAATTAATGTTTTGACTGTACCAGTACATTGGTGAATCCTCTATCTAGCTAGTATCTGTTCCAGTTTCCAGATTTAAGTCGCTGCGTTTGCGCAAAATATTATACGGCTAATGTGATACGGTGATACAGGGTGTCCCCTTTGATTAATGTTAGTATTACTATGAAAACATGAAAGAGTTCGGTTGGCCACAGGTAGGGTACGCATAAAGGGTATATGAGATCTGACAGATGATGTCAGGTATTAAGATGGATGTCCAGAACTAAGATATTGCTGGTCGGTGTATAATCTACTTATTGTCTGATATTATGAAACCGGGACCATAATACTGCTTTTTAAGAGAGGTGCTTTTTAAGAGAGATAGGGCATAGCGAATCATCGCTCGAATTGAGCCGCCCGTCCAGGGAAGGACCACCCTATAGAATGCCGCAGCCAAATTACCCCCGGGTTTCTGCCGGTGAGTAAGGTTTCCGGAGCTCGTGGAGGGTTAGGGTTGGGCCGGCATGGCGGTGGCAACTGACAGGTAACTGACCAGTTACCTGCCCTTTCTCACAGCGACTTTGACTTCCCTTTCGCTTTCCATCAGGCGTAGGGAAGCCATTATGTCGAACTACTATAAAAAAAACCTAGATTGAAGGGAGTCCCTTAGTCGTCTTTTACGGCACCTACGGGAATACGGGATGAGATGGAGTGTTCCCATTCTAAATCCGGGAACCGCAGAACAGATAGATAGATTACGTTATAAATAATTGCATCTCAAATTCCGTTAATACAAAGTATCATAATTACGTCACTCACATGATGCTGGAAGCTCTGTCATTGGCTATTTATTCTCTGTGGAGCCAACTAATTGGCTGGCACTGAGATTAAACTGACGCGTCTCGTTACAAACGTCCAGGGATACTTTGAAGCGATTGGACCATTGAAGCGACTCATTAAATTGATTTCAATTGGCTAACTTCCTAATGGTTCGTGAAAGTTGACGTGGCTTCTATCATTCCCTTTTGGAGTCGACCCTCCTTATTATAAGACGCTAAGACAGTATCTTTCGTTGTCTGATCGTTCATTTGAGCCAGTTCTAAAAACCCGCTTTTTGGTGGCTACACTGGCGTGTTTTCTGCCTGCGGTCGAACTCCGATAAAACGCAAAAACGCGAAGACGACCGAGCTAAGCTAGTTTGGCCGGCGTCAGACGCAGTCCAGCCGCAATGGCGTTTCTGCGTTCGCTATTATTTATAAATGAATATTTTCAAACAGCTGAACTGTCAGATCTATATGTCTATGCTAGATATATGGCCCTTCATAACCCAAATGTCCCGTATCCAGGGCCCTGGTGCATGCGTAAATGCATTTTCGACGATAAAAAATGTTTTACAGCATCAGAATACAACTTTGTCTCACTTTTAGTAAATAAAGAGAACTTGTATCTATCCCTAAAATTTTCCGTTCTCATTACAAGCCATCATTTCATGCAGCATCATCATCATCATCATCCTAGCCTTTTTCCCGATTGTCTCAGGGTCAGCTTCCCAAACTGAGAGATTTGGCGACGGCTAAGCTTTTACACAGAGCGACTGCCATCAGACCTCCGCAACACTTAGGGTAAGCTACACCCATTCCCAGTTAGGCGTCAGAGTTATATCATGCATACTGCCATAATTTCATGCAGCATATACTTATCACGAAATACAAGCATTTAAAGTCGGAACGTTCCACCATACATTGGATGCACAAACGTTTTGAAACATTTAACCTTTACATTACTCGTCCCGTAATTCTCGCATTTAAGCGAACCGATTTGGAGGTGTAAACAAATAATAATTTTACGAGGTAACAGCTCGATCTTTATTTCGTTTGAGCTCGACTCGTAAAACTGAGTATCGAATAAATATTATTGTCTTTATGAATCTTTGGACGCTGCAACTTAAAATAGTGGACTTATACAATGTAAACGGTGATATATTTCAAGGTCTTAGAATTGGTCGCCACTTAGGGCAAACGTCTGGAGGATATACCCATAATCGCCACGCTGGGCGTTGGTTTGGCGATTGCAGGGCGTAGCTCCTCGCTCTGGTGACGCTGCTGCCCGTCATCGGCCTGTGGTACTTAGCTATGCCTTTAATCGTGATGGTTATTCCGCCAGCAGTCGGTTGCTAGAGCCTCGTTTGTTGTTCAGCCTGGCGAAGGTGGCTTGGAGCGAAAAGATGATAGGTCGCTTCCTTACATCCCAAATGTGTTCGTGTATTGAACAAAATAAGTATAGTCGCAGAAGCAACACATCTTCGTTCCCCGTTCGTTGATTACAGCCCAATCGATAAAATAAATCACGAGATTCTGAGCCGGAAAATCCGTCTGCCATAAGCGAAGTAAGCTAAAAGCTTGCAATAACTCCACCGGTTCACCGACCTGCAACACAAACAAACAATCAAGCCGAAAGTGGACTAACAAAATAATATTATTCGTCAAAATATCGCACCATCCTGTATGTTACAGCAGCTGTGCTTCTTGCGCGATGTTTTCCGCAGATTATAATTAAATATGTTTATCTTACACAAAATATTCGCGGCGTAAGGATTAGGTGCGCACGCGCATAGAAATATTTAAATACTAGTGGAGCGATGACCGGAGGTAGTCGGCCTGGAATTCGCGGTTTAGACGCAACATTGTTGCGGAAAGCCTGTCAGAACCTGGATAAAACCTAGACGAGAGTCTTTAGAATTAAATGATAAGTAACTTAAGGTTCGACAAGGCGACAATGTACTTATGCCCTCCCATTATGGACCCACACACCACGCCGACTTTTCCCGGAGACGGCGGGCGGCATAATGCATTTGCATTCCTCTCTAAAAAAAATAATTAAAAAAAAACGTATCTATTTGTTAAATATTGTCTATAGTTCATTCGCGTTAAGAAAATAGTGACTGACAGGTCACTGACAGAATGCTAGAAATTATAATTTCTAGCGTTTTAATTGGCTAGTGGCCTGTCAGTGACCTGTCAGTCACTATTTTCTTAACGCGAATGAACTATAGTGCCCATAGTACAAAGTTTGGCCTAGTTTGGGACTAGATGGCGCTATATAGCTCAGCGTGGCATATCTTGGGTATTTTAATAAAAACAAAATAGAATACCTAGTCTAGGTAAAAGTCACAATTCTTTCAACGATTGAATTAGTTACGTAAATATTAGGGATCGTATCTTCCAACTATCTATACTGAGTGACGAATGTAGCAGATATTTTATTAGCTATAAAACCAGCCGTTGAGGTTACCAATTCACCAGTTTCTTTTGATCAAAATACGCGGTTTCATAAGATTTAGAATATAAATTATACGAAGTTTCAGCTGTCGATGAAACAGTGCACGTAAATATAAATCAGAGTAAGATAGTACAAGTATTTTATCCGTCGACTGATATAGGATTTAGAGAAACATTTTAATGAGGCCCTGAGAAGAACTGTGGAAGATTTAGGAGAAACTCATTGAGGGACGAAAATAACTTGAAACGTACAAGACTTTAAGCTTTCGCTTTCCATTACAATTAAAACTTAATTAACGTGAGTTAAGCACGACATTTACTATGTAGTACATCATCAGTCTATAGCAGTCCACTGCTGAACATAGGTCTCTCCAGTTGTTCGCCACTTAGGGCAAACATCTGGATGATATAAGCTCCGGTGACGCTGCTGCCTGTCATCGGTCTGTGGTATTTAGCAACGCCTTCAATTGTGATGGTTATACCGCCACCAGTCGGTTGCCAGCGCCTCGTTTGTTATTCTGCAGGATGCACCACGGGCAGGTGAGGTTGGCTCGGAGCGAAAAGATGATAGTCTGCTATCGTACATCCCAAATCCTACTAAAAGTTTGTTTGGATGGATGTTTGTTCCTCTTTCACGCATTAATTACAGAACGGATTTTAATGAAACTTTACAGTTATATAGATTATACGTTGAATTAACATATAGCCTATGTTTTATACGAGCCGCGGGCAGCAGCTAGTAAACAATTATATATTCTAAAACATCACAGAATTAACTTAATCTTAGTCAGCTGAGTCCACATTATTGTGTTAAATCAGTTCTGGCGCCACCGAGGGCTGTTCAAACAAACGTCCCGAGAATATTACTCTTGCGCCGCTGAAATGCTGTCGGTATGCGCCGGCGCATGACTCAGCTTTAGGTCATGGCTGGGCGACCTGAAGCGACTTGAAGTGAGGTGAAGTGACTTTGGTCATGTTACGGGTGTATTGCCAAAACTATCTTATAAGCCGGACTGGCAGTGGGGGTGGCAACATACAAGTAATTGATTAGGTTTCTAGCCTTTGCAACTTGTGTTTTTTTCGCTTTTCATCAAGTGAGATCAAGCCCCTTTGTCACTAAAAATAAATATTTACCCTACGTTGTAAAGTGGTCATAGGCTTCTCCTAATGTTCGCCACCTCGATCGAGTTTGGGCCTCTCGCATCCAGCTCTTGCCAGCCGTCCTGCGCAAAACGTCACTCCACATGGCCTGAGAGCGAACATTAGGAGAGGTCTATGTCCAGCAGTGGACTGACACGGGCTGATGAAGATGATGATGACAGTGAAGTGATGAGAATATAGGTAAACTTTTATTCGCTTTCATTACTTACATAACATACCATAAGACCATTTATCTACTACATACCTAATTTGTGATGTAATTTAAGTAATAAATAAATTTATTTGTTGTTGCTAAAATTAAAGAATTTTAAAGAGTTACAAATTTTATATCGTTTAAAATCCAAGGATTTACAGCTTAATAGGCATCTTCTAGTACGATTTAGGCGTTATTGTCGCTAGTAGGTGACAAGGCTAGTAGGTAACCTTGCTGAAATAAACCCAAACCGCAATCAAAAGGCAAAGGAAATGATCGCGTTATGCCAAACCAACAATTACACGGATTCCCGTTTGATATTTCTGGTTAATACGGCGTCCCGGGGGAATGGTTCCCATCTCCCGTCCTTTATGATTTACACTTGCTCGTAATGCGGTTATAAGCAACGCGTACTCGCTCTGAACTCGTTATTATGGCGCCAAATACACTTTGAGTGAGATTATTTAAACTAACGGCTGTCAGCTTCTTCCTTTTCGTTCTATCAAGGATGCTGTGGATTAAAATACAGCGAAATATATAAATTATAAAAGAAAGCCATCTGTAAATACCACGAGAAATAAATAATTGTAATAATAATACAATTAGGCCGCTACAAATTTATTTATGCAGTAGCAGTGAACATCGCCCAAAACATCGCTCAAATCGAGTTCTGGGGTATCTGCCGGTCTTTAAAACTGATAAACTTTCTTAGGCAAATACTTTTTTTATGTAAATAAATACATAATTGTTTATTATAGGTACATAACAAATACCCTTACCAATATAAACAGACATGTTCATGCAAGCAAATATTTGTACTGTGACCATTGTTTCAAAGACGAGAGATAAAAGAGGTAGGGCATAGCGAATCTTCGCTCGAATAGAGCCGCCCCAACAGGGAAGAACCTCCACCCTTTGGAATACCGCAGCCAAATGACCTCCGGGTCGTGTTTCTGCCGGTGAGTAGGGTTTCTGGAGCTAGTGGGGGGTCCGGCAAGATGGAGGCAACTGATAGGTAACTGGCCAGTTACTTGCCCGTTTACACAGCGACTTGGGCTTCTCTTTCGCTTTCCATCAGGCGTAGGTGCTAAAAAAATATGATGACACGAGTGTTGTAAAGATTTCGTGTTATGTTTGACACATGAACTTTCCACCTTCACACTCGACTTTACGCCGCGAATATTTTCTCAAACTATGACATTTTGCCAAATTAAACACACCTCTAAATTATCGCACTAATTTCATTTCACAATTTATTGCCGACCGCGTGTTTATAAGAGACTTAAATAACTAGAAAACATACCACAAAAACCATGGAATGATAAATATCTTGATGTCCGAATATTGTTTGCAATTTTTTACTTCTACACATGATAAATGGCGTATAGTTTTGTAGAAGTCGGGGAGTATCAAAGAAAACAGGTTCTTGAAGCTATTAGAACTCTTTCATGTTTTAATAGCCTATAATAATTTCATCGTTGACAAATTGTTTGTAATTTTTAATCAGCGGTAACAATTCAAGTCGAACAATGTGTTTTTTTTATATTAGCACGACATAATGGCTTCCCTACGCCTGAATGAAAGCGAAAGAAGTCGCTGCGACAACGGGCAAGTAACGGGTCAGTTACCTGTCAGTTGCCACCGCCATGCCGGACCTGACTCTCCACGAGCTCCGGAAACCCTACTCACCGGCAGAAACACGCGGCTCATGACCCGGAGGTCATTTGGCGGCGGTATTCTATAAGATGAAGGTCCTTTCCCGGACGGGCGGCTAAATTCGAGCGAAGTTTTGCAATGCCCATCCTCCCTAAAAAAGTGTTAGTTTTGGTCGCGGGCACGATCTATGTTCTATATTGATTGTTTGGAGTCTTTCTGTGGAATCTTTCCTGTAGCATCATCATCAGCCTATCGCAGTTTACTGCTGGACATAGGCTTCTCCAGTTGTCCGCCACTTTAGGGCTTTACCCACAATCGTCACTCTGGGCAGGCGGGTTAGCGATCGCAGGACGTAGCTCCTCGCTCCGGTGACGCTGCTGCCCGTCATCGGCCTGTGGTATTTCGCTACGTCTTTAATCGTGATGGTTATACCGCCACCTGTCGCTTGCCCGAGCCTCGTCTGTTATTCAGCAGGATGCACCACGGGCAGGTGAGGGTGGCTTGGAGCGGAAAGATAGGTCGCTCCCGCACAGTACAAACATTTGTTTTCATGAAAATGTCTGGATGTTTCCTATGTATAATATGTATCTAAGTAAGTTTATCAGTTGTCTAGTACCCATAGTACAAGCTTCGGCTTAGTTTGGGGCTAGGTGGCGCTGTGGCCCAGCGTGGCATGTCTTGGGTTGTTTATTTATTATTTGTATACTAGTGTAGAATATAAGGCACCTGAATATGTTGCTGGCTGGTAGCTGGGGTAGAGGCATTTTCCCTCCCCAGATCAGTCACTCTCTAGTCACCTCCTCTTCGTTTATTACTATGGAGAGGCGTCGAGGGACTGTTTTCATATGACTCCAAGAAAATCGAAGGCTTGCCTTACTTTTAACTCGATAGACCCTAACGTCTCATAAACATGGAGAACACATGCTCACTTTTCAGAGCTTGTTGAGTTATTGTTATAATAAGTGATGTAGTTTGAAGAGTAATGATTTATGACGAGAAACATTACTTGTAAGCATTCAAGATAGATTGATTTATTGGTATTCTACATAAATATACAATTACGTAATAAAAATGTATACAAACTTAACAAAAAATCTCACGTACCTATACGAAAATAGCAAAATGAGTCACATCACAAGTAAATATTTGTATGCAATATTTTTACTTGTGACTCATTTTTGCTTTTGTGAAAACATGTTTTTAAAACTAGTGCAATCAGTTGTCTAGTACCCATAGTACAAGCTTGGGTTAGTTTGGGGCTAGATGGCGCTGTGTGGCCCAGCGTGGCATGTCTTGGGTTATTTATTTCTTGGGTTATATATGTAAATATTATTATCTAATGAATATCATATCGGACGACTAATAAGTAGATCGAGATTCCAGGACCGTGTTAGTAATATATTTTATTTACTTTATTTAATTTTATTTTTTAATTATAATTCAGATATCACATGCATTGAGCCGATCCCAAAGAACCTAGTAGTAGTAAGAGTAGAAGCTTAAATAACCCAAGACATGCCACGCTGGGCCACACAGCGCCATCTAGCCCCAAACTAAGCCGAAGCTTGTACTATGGGTACTAGACAACTGATAAAAATACTTAGATACATTTTTTTTGTAAATAAATACATATTATACATAGAAAACACCCAGACCAATACAAACAGACATGTTCATGCACTCAAATGTTTGTAATGTGTGGGGATCGAACCCATGAACCTTGACTCAGAAGGCAGAGATCACTACCAATTGAGCCACCGAGCCAGTTGCTTAAGTGTGTTAGAGACCTACTCGGAATAGCAAATATACCTATTCTTAAAACAATATTAACATCTTTGAATAACAATATCGTAAGATACTAATTTACCAGACAATATTCTGTAGCAGACACTTCAATCAGTGTCTCTGCTGGCATTACTGAGTCACACATTGGGCTCATAACATATTAATGCGTTGGCTTGACGCCTATCATAACACATTGACTCGTCAATAGACGCCCGTCTAAAGCTGGCTACAGACACGAGCGTTTCGTAACGTAACATAGCTTTCGTAACGTAACTTAATGTTAAGTAACGTTATTATGTTTAAAATTAACTAACGTTATTATGTTTAAAATTAAAAAAAAACGGCGGAATCTCTACCTAAGTAGAGATTCCGCCGTTTTTTTTTCTAGTTCTTGCTTTCATCATCATCATCAGTCCACTACTGGACATAGGCCTCTCCCAAGGTTCGCCACAGAGCTCTTTTGCTATTCGGCAGGATGCACGACGGGCAGGTGAGGTTGGCTTGGAGCAAAATGATGATAGGCCGCTCCCTTACATCCCGACCATTTAATATCACTTGTGTACTAGGCTAGTCTTCATGGAAATGAAAAAAAATGAGATTCTTTTTTATTTTCTTAATGATTCTCATAGATCCTAATGATTATGATCACCCTTATCTAGAGACAAGCGTGCTATATTACGTTATATTAATTGCGGATCACACCTACGCTGTAGTTACGTTACGATGATACGTTACGGTGTGTCGCTGCCTTAATATCATTAAAAAATTTCGGTACCATCTTTCTTTGTTATTTTAATTCCGATTTCACGGTAAAAATTTGGTAACCGCGGAAATTTACCGGTTTTAAGGCAACAAGCGGATGTTGTTGTTATTTCAAACCAAGTTTAAATATAAATTCTCAATTAAAACCATATTACTACACGAGTTAGATAAATAATGTCGTTGTTATTTAGTATATAGGTATATTATCATCATGGGATGTAAGGGAGCGGCCTATCATCATTTCGCTCTGAGCCAACCTCACCTGCCCGTGGTGCAACGAACGAGGCGCTGGCAACTGACTAGTGGCGGTATAACCATCACGATTGAAGGTGTTGCTAAATACCACAGACCGATGGCGGGCAGCAGCCTATTGCAGTCCACTGTTGGACATTCTCCAGTTGTTCGCCACTTCAAACATCCGGAGGATATACCCATAATTGCCACTCTGGGCAGGCGGGTTGGCGATCGCAGGGCGTAGCTTCTCGCTGTCGGTCTGTGGTATTTAGCAACGCCTTCAATTGTGATGGTTATACCGCCATCAGTCGGCTGCCAGCGCCTCGTTTGTTATTCGGCAGGATGCACCACGGGCAGGTGGGGTTGGCTTGGAGGGAAAAGAAATTAGGCCGCTCCCATACATCCCCCCATCCCCCACATTATTAAATTATTATTTATTTGATTTTATTTAATCTTGCATCTAGTCTATTGGGGGTTAATCTGTACAAGAATGACGTTAATAATTTTATTGCGGAAATATAAAAATGTAACGTTGGTTCCGACACGATTTTTTACGATGATGTTTGTCAACGGTTGTTTTCAAGAGCACAACAACAGCAATTTTCTTAAATAAAATTAAATTTTTAATTGATGTAAAAGAAAAGAATACAAATATATAAAAAACCTCACTTAAGTTATTTTTTTTACAATACTAGCTGATCCGTGCCCACTTCGTTGGGCATAATTATAGCCTACTATCAAACCCGGCGAACTCCGTTTCGCCACCAGATGGCTGTAAACTTTTTTTCCTTAATTTTCTTTGCTATAAACCTCACGGAGCCCGAGACCTTTCTAACGAATGCAAAACCGTGGAAATCGGTTCGTGCGTTCTGGAGTTATAGCGTCAGGGAGGAAAACCCGACTTATTTTTATATAGTAGATTTGCGGGTCGTCTTGATCCCGCTTCTTGAAATAAGCTAATGTGTTTGATACTGTGACAATGTATTATCCAAACGGATTGTTTCAACAACCACATTTCAGTACCACTCAAAAATATGATCTGCTAAAAACCACCATGATCGTTAGCATGGTGTTAACTATAAAAACGTCGCTTAAATCTTAGGTTCGTTCCGTGTCCGAACTATTAAATAAATGTCTTAGCAACTCATCAATTACGAGACGAAAATATTGTAAATAAATATATACACGAGCAAAGGTTGCAATAAATATATCTACAGATGCGTGAATCTGGGCGTATATATCACATTTTAACTTTTTAATCTGGTCGGCCTTTCGGCGATGCCAACAATTTTTATGATGCCGACGTCAAACCACTCATAAACTAGCTAAGTTTATAATAATGTGACGTCATCAAGAGGACAGTTGGCCGTTAAATGTTTTCAGAATTTAGTTACCAGTCAGTGGTATTTTTTAATTTAAAGATTCCGTCTTAGGGCGTAGAAAATGAAGGCTGTCGGAGTTACTATAGAGCTTTCAGGTAAACATAGATTAGGACGCCGTGCAAGCCGTTGGCATATAACCTTAGAAAAACTGCTCGCAGTGGCTAGGGGAAGCGAATATAGATATTTCTCAATTTAATATGGCGTGAATTAAACGACGTTCAGCAGTGAAATATAAAAATTAATATCTATCAATTACAATTTGTAGCAACAACGATTCATATAATAAAAAAAAAATAGTAACAATCAGACTAAAACGCGTTAAATACGGCTTAGCCATTGTCATTGCCATAAGGTTCACACTTAGCGGCTAACTGACTTATCAAAAAGTGTCCTTACGCTACTATACGCAGTTTGCTGCGTTTTGCTTGCAGGCTTATTCAGCTAGCGGCTGAGTCGCAACGAACGATGCTCGCAGTGTATTGCGTTAACCGATACGCCGCTTCAGTCAGAGGGCAACTAGCCGCTCACTGTAGTCTTTAGTTAACACTGCAAATCTACGCAATTTGCAACACTAGCAAACTGTGAACACTCCATTTCAAGTATATGAAAGCTCGCTCGTTAAAGGAACGAATATAGTTCCCTAATAAAGTCTTCTTGTGAGCGGCAGGCTGAACTGTAGCGTATTACTCGTCGTTCACTGCGACTCAGCCGCTTACTGAACAAAACGCCGCAAATTGCAAACCCAATGCGCTGGATAGACAATTAAAATAGGGTTAAATTAAGTTAGGCAACCAGTTAGCCGCTGACTTTGATCTTGATGGAGACATGGCCTAATTACTCCCAATTACAATAGATAAACCAGTAAATGAACACAAAAATCTCATACAAACACTAGGCGACAACGCAACACTACACACGAACTAGCATGACCACACATTTCACCAAGAGTCTGTAGCAGAACCGATAAATGGCGTTTATGAGTGGGCTGTGGAACTCAATTGTCGGAGGCAACGACAAGGAGGTAACCTGGGAGGAAATCTCCCAGTTCTACTTCGACAACTATAGGAAGTACTTTTCCGTTTCGGAAATAGATAAGGAAGAAGTGCCGATTGTGTTCGCGGAGGCGCACAAGATTAGCTTCAACAAGACAGGACTGGGACTTGACTATACGCCGATTAATTTTGTTACCGTATACCATATTGATACGAGGAAAGGTGGGTATACGAATAGATATAGATCACTGTTTGTTAGGTTATGTCCTAGATTAGTATACGCAAAAAGAGATAAATCAGAAGCGATTTCCATATGTTCACACAAGTGCACTTATAAAATCAGTTCCCTCGGGAATCGCTTATGGTGCACGATTGTCGGCATAAATGCTGCTCCCTAAATGCCCCCATACAGTGGCTTTTCGGCCGCATACCCTTATCCTTAACCGAGGCCTCAGTATGTATGGTTAACCAACATCATTATCTAGGTTTCTGAACATCAGTAGGTCGCCTAACTCAAACATTCAAGTTTCCATCAAAAGTGGAAGTAATTGTATCCTTAAAAATAGCTAACCTACGTATAACTCTACTTTTTATATTTTTCCTGGATTCTAAACTCATTGCAAACCACCCCCTTGACAAACACCTCCTCAACTTTGTAATTCGAATTTTAATTGTATGGATTAAAAAAATTAAAATTTTGTTAGTAATTTTTTTACACCTTGTATAGAGAATTACTTCAAGGTTGCGTTCTGTCACCTCAGCTATTAACTTCAAAATTTTTTTTTGTGTTCCAGCGGAAGTAAAGATGCCGAGCGGCCACGTAGACCAGCCCACCATCGAGGACAACCGCGACGGTACAGTCAGCATCCGCTACGAGCCGCGGGAGGAGGGCATCCACGAGCTCTACGTCAAGTACAATGGGGAACATGTGCAGGGTAAGAATGTGCAATACAATTTCCATGGGCGGTGTCGACTGCTCACCATCAGGCACCATCACTTTTAAGTCTTTGACTGCCGAGAAACTAGACACAATAGAAAAACTATTGTTTGTCGGTCACCGGTGACCGTCATGGCGCTCAACGTGTTAAGAGAGGTAGGGCATAGCGAATCTTCGCTCGAATTGAGCTGGCAGTCCGGGGAAGGACCTCCATCCTATAGAATACCGCAGCCAAATGACCTCCGGGTCTTGTTTCTGCCGGTGAGTAGGGTTTCCGGAGCTCGTGGGGGGTCAGGGGTAACAGACAAGTTACTTGCCCGTTGTCACAGCGACTTGGGCTTCTCTTTCGCTTTCCATCAGGCGTAGGGAAGCCACGGCTGGACATAGGCCTCTCCCAATGTTTACCTGGGTACAAATAAGATCTGTTGCGGTCACCAACCCGCCTGGCAAGCGTGGTGTCTCAGTGCGAAGTGGCGAATACCCCAATATATATATATAGAATAATAAATGTCGTTGGGGGAGGCAGCCCAGTAGTGGACATAATCATCATCATCAGCCTATTACAGTCCACTGCTGGACAAACGTCTGGAGGATATACCCATAATCGCCACGCTGGGCAGGCGGGTTGGCAATCGCAGGGTGACGCTGCTGCCCGTCATCGGTCTATAGTATTTAGCTACGCCTTCACTTTTGATGGTTATACCGCCACCAGTCGGTTGCCAGCGCCTCGTTTCTTATTCGGCAGGATGCACCACGGGCAGGTGAGGTTGGCTTGGAGTGAAATGATCATAGGCCGCTCCCTTTCATCCCTTACAGCAGTGGACATCTTCAGGCTGAATGATGGCTGTTGTACTAACTTTGACCCTGTATCCCTTACTTCCAGGCTCACCCTACAAGTTCACCGTGGACTCCATCTCCTCGGGCTACGTGACGGCGTACGGGCCGGGGCTGATCAGCGGCGTCAGCGGCGAGCCCAGCCTGTTCACCATCAGCACCAAGGGCGCTGGTGCTGGGGGGCTGTCCATGGCTGTGGAGGGGCCTAGCAAGGCTGAGGTGAGAATTTTTTTTTTCACACAGCGCCATCTGGCCCCAAACTAAGCCGAAGCTTGTACTATGGGTACTAGACGACTGATAAACTTACTTAGATACTTTTTTTTTGTAAATAAATACATATTATACATAGAAAACACCCAGACCAATACAAACAGACATGTTCATGAACACAAATGTTTGTACTGGGCGGGAATCGAACCGACGACCCTTGGATCAGAGGGCAGAGGTCACTACCAAATGAGCCACCGAGCCTGTCAAAAAATATCTAATATACCTGTTTAATAGTTTGCATACCGGAGGTACGGAATTTTGTCATCCCCTGACCACAAACATAACTCAGAGGATTAGCAGTGGACAAGGCACATAGTGCGAAGAATATATGGCGATAATGGCCGAAAAGTTCTGGGGCCCTACTACAGAAAACGAAAACGATCGTTCGTTGAACGGATCGCGTATTTTTGCCCCATAAATCCTTATCATTTGACCCTCCCGTGTTCTAATATATCAATTAAATTGTTGAAAATCGACGTTGACGAATTTTAGTTCGAATATTCGAACACGGGAGGGACTAATGATAGGGATTTAGGGGGCAAAAATACGCGATTCGTCCAACGAACGATCGTTTTCGTTTTCTGTAGTAGGGCCCCTGGACTGGAGACCGTTCGATAAGAGTTCGTGGGGCGCCCCATCCAGCGAGGTGAACTGACGATATACGAGTAAGTCGCAGGATGGGGCTAGATGCGGGTAGCTTATCTTTGTCTTGGACTTCCTACAGCTGAATTTCATGATGATGATGGTTTTCTGATTGAAAACGCCAAGCTGTACCTGCTTGTTGTTGATAGATAGATAGATATATATATTCTTTATTGTACACCAAACAACTTACATAGAACTAGGTACAGTAGACATTTTGTTGTACAATATAGGCGGCCTTATCGCTATAAGCTATCTTTTCAAGGCAACCTTTGGGTAGGGGAAAGTCAAAAAGAGAGGGTGGGGTGGGCCATCAACTGAATCATAATTTATGATAGATAGAATGGGCATGGTCAAAATAATTACATTATATTTAGTCCGCATTTTAGATTATAAAAATATATTAGACACGTATTTTTCCTTTTTTCATTTAAACAAAAAATAACAAAGATATAAGGCATCAAAATTTAGGAGTGGGGGTCATTGACGTTACTTAGTGGCGAAAAAACTCCCACTCTGACGTCACGCGCAATCTTAACGGGCTATATCTTTGTCATTTTTGGTCTAATTTACAAATGAAAAAATACGTGTCTTTTATTTTTGAACAATCTAAAAGACGGAATAATTACATTTTTTACGGAAACAGGCCTATTGATGTGATATAAGTATTATAAGTATTTTGTGCTGAAATTCTTTGTATTGGTAATGTTTGTGATATATATTTGTATTGATTGATAATTCCAGATCACATGTCACGACAACAAGGACGGCACGGTGGCCGTGTCCTACTTGCCCACCGCTCCCGGCGAGTACAAGGTCTCCATCAGGTTCGGGGACAAGCACATCAAGGGGTCGCCTTTCCTTGCTAAGGTATGGGTCCCATAATTTCTGCAATTAAATTATTTTTATGGCTGCACAACAGAGTCTGACAAACAGCACCAAGTTTGATATTGCATGTTACCTCATCAAAAGATTCAAGGCTTTTATATTTTTACCGTAGGTATACAACATTTTAAATGCTCCGGAGAACTCTTCACCGTCTATTTTCCTTAATAGAACTACGCATGCACGATTAAGAAGCCATGAAATTACTGTACAATTAATCAGCACTCGTACTATTAAATACAGTACGTTTCACTTCTTCCAAACCTCTCTTTCAGCACGCGTGTTTGCTTTCGTCGTCTAGTAGTCTAATAAAACCTTTCCATACAACACTATGTTATCACTTCCAGGTAACTGGCGAGGGTCGCAAGAGGAACCAGATCTCAGTGGGCAGCTGCAGCGAGGTCACCCTCCCGGGGAAGGTCAGCGACAATGACATCCGCAGCCTCAACGCTACCATCCAGGTAAATTATATAAAAAATATATTTACATAAAAAAAATATCGAACAAAAAAAGAACATCTCATCATAACTTACCTAATAATGTTGTATTTTTTGTATTCCCCATTGCAGCAGACGTATAAACAAGGTAAACCATAAACAACATTGGCTAGTTTCTAGTGTCAGCCGCAAAATTTAAGGTCATTGATCATTTATACAGCCCGGCAAAAATAATCAAATCAAATCTATACTTATAATAATCTACAGATGTAGAGAAGTCAATTGTTTACATGAAATATATTTTCAAAATAACTATCAGGGGGTGATTAGTGATCGATACTGATGCCAATAATGCAATCAGTAAAATATTTGTCTGTCTGTATGTTCGTTATAGAAACAAAAACTATTGGACGGATTTTAACGAAACTAGGTACCTACAATTCTTTATTCTCCTGGGCAGATTATAGTGTACTTAAAATAATAAACTTTTCTTATTTCTTACTTTTCATCACGCTACAATCAATAGGAGCAGAGCAGTGATGGGAAGTGTTGGGAAAACTGGAGAAATTTTTATCTGAACTTTTGATCGCGCATCACGCAAAAACTACTGAATGGAATTAATTTGTTGTAACAAATAGCTGAGTGGGCATCATTTCAGCCTCATTTTTAAAATAATGATAATAAATTATCTTTATGGAAATAAATTTTACAATAAACACTAATTTCTAACGGTCTCTGCACTAAGCCAAGCTTGTAAAGCAGTGGCCAAATTTTTGTTTCTTAAAAAAGTAAACAATGAGTTAATGAGTTAAGCCAGTTAAGATAAACAAAATAAAAAAAAACAAAATTAAAAGAAAATAAAGAAACAGTGTGTTTGTGTGTGTGTGCGCAGAGATATGTCGATTCGTTGAAAGTTGTAATTTTTTTTTTCTTTGTTTTACGTATCCATGTAATAATATTTTTTTCTATTTCTATTTCTAAACACCAAAGGCACCATCGGGCCTTGAAGAGCCATGCTTCTTGAAGCGCCTGCCTTCTGGCAACATCGGCATCAGCTTCACCCCCCGCGAGGCCGGACAGCACATCGTCTCCGTCAAGAAGATGGGTGTGCACATCCAGAACTCTCCGTTCAATATCACCGTACAGTCCCAGGAGGTCGGAGACGCTAAGAAAGTTCAGGTAAGTCAATTTAATATAGTTTTGGTTCACGGGGTTCCGGACACCGCCCGCAGAGCGCTCAAAGGAAGTCCCGGTTTTTTAGTGGGTATTCCCTGTCTCCTCTCCATCTTGAGGCAGGGTGCTGACCTCCCTTTTTGAGGGCGGCGTGAGTCCCACATACCCCGTCGCTCCCTCGAACGACAAGGATGCCCAAAAGCATTTTTCCGGGTTAAAAAAAGTCAATTTAATATGAATTTTCTGCTTGCTGTACTTAGGCTGTTTTCCCTTTAGGTAGCCAAACTGTTTGCCATCGACTGAGTTAGTGGCGTATCAGCTTAGTTTGCTCTTGCATACACTTGAAATGGAGTATTCCTTTTCTATTGACGTAAAAGACTGGCTCGGTGGCTCATTTGGTAGTGACATCTGCCTTCTAAGCCAAGAGTCGTGCAGCTGTTCTTTGGAATCAGCTTCCGGGAATGCATTAGGCACCGTCATGCCACCTCTGGGGGGAGGTGACATGGTGTGTGGGACTCATACCTCCCGAAATGGGAGGGTATACCCACTAAGCCCCCCTGTGTCGCCAGCCACTCAAACATCTACTAAACTTTTCCCTCATAGTTCTCACCTTATATTGTTCCAGGTCTCCGGCACAGCCCTGAAGGAAGGCAAGACTCACAGTGAGAACACGTTCACTGTGGACACCAAGAATGCTGGTTATGGTGGTCTTTCCCTCTCTATTGAAGGTATTTATTGTTTAATTAACTATTCTTTTCCTAATAAATTTTATACCCTAGAGATAAAAACTTTTTGCCAGCGCCATCTGTTGGTGTTTTTTCGGATCTTTTTGGTCGCACAGTAATGGCTGAGACTTTTACTTCCAGGTCCTAGCAAAGCTGAGATCCAGTGTGCCGATAGCAAGGATGGAGTGTTGGCCATCAGCTACAAGCCCACTGAGCCTGGTTATTACATTGTGAACCTCAAGTTCGCTGATCATCACGTGGAGGGATCACCTTTCACTGTCAAGGTGAGGAAATAACAGAATTTATACATTGCTTTGATCCCAAAGGAGAGACAAAGCAAAGAAACGAAACAAGTTTATTTAAAGCTCACACATTACTCATGGCTATAGATTGTTTATGTTAAATTAATCCAAATATATTAGACAAGAAAAAAGATTTTACTAAATTCAGCCAATTAACGAATGATCTGTTTAGGTAAGCGGCGAGGGCAGCAACAGACAAAGAGAGAAGATCCAGAGACAACGGGACCCCGCGCCCCTCACGGAGGTCGGCACCAACTGCAAGCTCACCTTCAAAATGCCTGGTAAGTTATGATTCAGTCATTCATTCGTTCACTCACTCACACTTTAGGGGTAAAAGCTTTTAACTCCTTCAGTTTGGTGAGGTGATATCACCCAGACCATCGTCGTACTCCTTTTAAGGTAGGCTTGATGATTTTGGAGTGTTCTTGAAATATGAACACCAGTACAGTGGCACGATAGCTGCTAAGTCTAAAATCGTTGTCGATGCGAAGGTTTGCGAAGTTCACTTTTCGAAAATGTCTCGGGTTTGGGTGTCATCGTAGATGTTTCGTCTCTACTTTCATTTCGGAATTCTTTGCCAGGCTCCTTGTTCCCCGTGACGTACAATCTGCCAATGTTCAAAACGAGAGTGAACCGGTTTTTGATGGGTGAGCGCGCTCCATCGTAGACTGTGATATCGCTTACCATCAGGTGAACTGCAATCAAGCGCAAACCCATATTGCATAAAAAAATGTTTCTAACCATGTTCTGGTACAGCGCCTACAGACTGTGAAAAGGGATGTTTCCAGGGTCAAAATAATTACATTATAAATTATTTAGTCCGTATTTTAGATTTTGACGTCACTCAGTGGCGAAAAAACTCCCACTCTTTGACGTCACGCGTCATTTTAACGGGCTATATCTTTGTCATTTTTGGTCTAATTTACAAATTAAAAAATACGTGTCTTTTATTTTTGAACAATCTAAAAGATAGACCAATTACATTATTTACGGCAACTGTCCTATTGTTGCTATACGTATTACTTCTTCCAGGCATCACCTCGTTCGACCTGGCGGCTACGGTGACCAGCCCCGGGGGGGTGTCGGAAGACGCCGAGATCCAGGAGGTGGAGGACGGCCTCTACTCCGTCCACTTCGTGCCCAAGGAGCTGGGTGTCCACACCGTCTCTGTCAAGTACAGGGAGATCCATATTCCTGGTGAGGAGTTCAGCTTTGTATCAGCTCATTATTATAGAAATTTCAAAAAAATAATTTAGAATAGAATAGAAACCGTTTATTTGGTACATTAACACACACCACTTAAACACAAAATTGTACATAGATCTAGATAAGACTTAAAACTAAAACATAAATTTGGACATTTAGATCACCAACTCATTCACTAATCTGCTAGGTCAATTTATTAAGAAACCAATTAAATAAACAGAATAAATACAAGCTAAGACTAAATAAATAAAAGCTAAACCTAAACTTAACTAATATGCACAATCACGAAATATCATCTAAAACGGGACCCTGTGGCAGTGACCCCAGGACGCTGGCTGCGTTACGTACCTCGCTGAATTGTTAGCGAGATGCGCTGAGCGAAGTACGAGCCAGCTCTCAAATAGTTTAAAGACGGCCCTGTTTACAAACTCAATCTTACTTATATCTTACAAGTATTTTTCATTCATTTTGATATTGATATTTTATGAGTATTAACCACCATTTTCTTCTACAGGATCCCCCTTCCAGTTCACAGTGGGTCCTCTCCGCGACTCTGGAGCCCACTTGGTGAAGGCTGGAGGCGCTGGCCTGGAGAGGGGCGAGGCGGGTCGCTTCAACGAGTTCAACGTCTGGACCCGGGAGGCGGGGGCGGGTCAGCTCGCCATCTCCCTGGAGGGTCCCAGCAAGGCCGAGATCGACTTTAAGGACAGGAAGGATGGGTCTTGCGACGTGTCCTACAAGGTTGACGAGCCTGGTAAGTCATCATCAGCCTATCGCAGTTCACTGCTGGATATAGGCCTCTCCAATTGTTCGCCGTTCATTGTTCTCCAGAGGCGGAAAAAAAGAAAATAGACGCTCTAGAGATGTGGTGCTGAAGGAGAATGCTCGGAGTATCGTGGACTGAATTCCGCACCAACGAGTCTATACTTCGAGAACTCTACATCAAGCAGCGTTTATCGTCTTTGGTACAGTCCCGTATCCTTACCTTCTTTGGTCACGTGTGCCGCCGAGGAGAGGTGGCTATTGAGCGACTTGTGGTCCAGGGAAAGGTTGAGGGTACCAGGCCAAGAGGGAGATCGCCTATGAGATGGATGGACCAGACAAAGGCAACCGTAAGGGGCTCGTCGTCTCTACTCGAATGCACGAGGAAGGCGGCTGTGAGAGACGAATGGCGGCGCGTTGTGAAGCTGGCCACTAACGCCTGAAATGACGACCAGGACCACTCTGACAAGAGTGACATCGACGAAGAAGAAGTTGTTCGCCACTTTGGGCAAACAGCTGGAGGCTTTATCGGGCGGGGAGTTTCTCGTCGTTCCGGTGACGCTGCTGCCTGTCATCAGTCAGTTATATTTAGCTCCAACTTCCATCGTGATGGTCGATTGACCAAGCCTCGTTTACACCACGAGGATGCACCAAGGATGCACAAAGGATGCAACACGGGTTGGTGAGGGTGGCTTGGAGCGAAAAGATGATATGTCGCACCTATCCTGGTAATTGGTGATCGTTTTTGGATGTTGCCCTAGGACCTGATTAGAAGTCCGCCCGTCCAAAACTTAGCGATTTGGACCATCGATAGGATGTTGGTTATCCTTTTGAGAACCGTTTTGGCTTCGGGAACAGCATTTTTACTAGTTTTGGGAAGTCTTGTGGTATCGTTTACCATTGCGACGGTTGGATTGGCCAGACTAGATCCTGCGATACCGGGTTGCTGTTTCCAGGGCGCTCTGCAGGAAGGTTCCTCTCTTGCACCTTCAATTCAATTTAGAGGCCTGATAATTTGAGTGACCGCCCTTAGTTATGGCTATATCCCTCCCCTCCTACATTGTTCTACAAGGTTGATGAGATGAACCTAGTAAGTGGTGTTACTTTTTAGATGTTTTCCAAATCCCGATTTTTTTTGAGCTACTATAAAAAAAACCGGTTTCAAAACTTCTTTTTTTGTTCGTTGCTCCATTCCGAAGTTTTCCTTTTTCTTATTCTTGGAAATACTTATTAAACCGATATTTCCAGACACGATTTAACAATAGAACGTGGTATTTAAAAGAACGTTTTTCGACTTTTTTTACTGTATTAAGATTATATTCGTACTACAGTAGTTTGTTTGACAATAAAACGACACCTCAGACGTAGGGTAAATAAATTTACGCGGCCAGTCCGTGTCGTAGAACGAAGTATAATCTGCAAGTTAAATGTCCGCCCCCGCACCATAGCCGCGTGGAAAAGGCCTAAAAACATTATAAAATACTGAAATGCACATCATAAATAAACTCCAACTTTACTCATTCGAATTCTGACCACGCCCACTGAACTGAACCGGCCAATAGCCACCGCTCGCACGGAGCGCGGCAAAATTTACCGCGAACCATTTTGACAGTTCGATTTTTTAAATTTCTTCTTGCTTTTTTTTCTTCTTTTCTTTTCTCGGACTGACCACGGAGGACGTATGCGTTTTTTTCACGGCAATGGATGTCGCGATTTCGACCGGCCAGTGATTAAGTCGATTTACGATACGTGTTTTTGCTAATGAAAGTCATAATTCGTTAGGGATTCCACGCTTTTTGCGGTTTTAATTAGGGAATTTTATTGATAAATTACTTTAGTATGTAGGTTGTTAATCAATTGATTCAGTACTACCATACTGTACTGTGGTTCAGTTGTTTAGATGTTGCTATCATCAGCCTTTTGCAGTCCACTGCTGGACATAGGCCTCTCCAGTTGTTCGCCACTTTGGGCAAACGTCCGGAGGATATAACCATATTCGCCACGCTGGGCAGGCGGGTTGGCGATCGCAGGGCGTAACTGCTCGCTCCGGTAACGCTGCTGCGCGTCATCGCTCTGTGGTATTTAGCTACGCATTCAATTGTGGTGTTATACCGCCACCAGTTGGTGAGGTTGGCCTGAAGCGAAACGGTGATAGATTGCCCCCTTACATCCCATGATATTGCAAAAGCGGAAATTTGCGAGAAGCCCAAAATCGAGCACAGTAGCGAACCTTGGGATAGGCCTATGTCCAGCAGTGGACTGCTGTGGGCTGATGATGATAATGATAAAGCCTAAGCTTGTACTATGGGTGCTAGACAACTGATAAATTACTTACTTAGATACTTTTTTTTTGTTTACTTTAGAACGAGGAAGGCTTTAGGCTATATAACATCACGCTGCAGCTATTAGGAGCGAAGAAATAATGGAAAATGTAAAAAAAACGGGGAAAAATAACTATTCCACGCGGACGAAGTCGCGAGCACAGCTAGTATTAGTTAAGATTCTTGACAAAATGATCGTTAATTCACTGTCACATTTCTTCCCATTACGAGAAATTTAATTTACTCTCCTTCTCTTACTGTAACTGTTGTTTGTCCTTGTATTCCCATGTTCATTTCATTCCATTCATCTTCAAGGACGCAACTTGTAAATGCCTTTTAAAGCAATCAACCAAAACAAACACACAAAATATGACATAAATCGCACTCAAAAACCGCACAGTGCACAACCGCTGCGCGGCGCGCACAAAAATACCTGTCGCCTAAAAATTTCAAATTAAAACTTAAGTCATTATTATTTCGGATAGCTCGGAAAATTCTAATCGCGATACACTTATGAAGCATTCGTGGGCAAAAAGACAGCGCTTTCTTTGTCGGATGCTGGGGCGTTTTTTTGTTGGACGGGACACAATGGGCCCGGGACAAATTTAGCCCGAAGCTGACATTCCGGCCTCTGGTGTTTAAGAATCATTTTAATTGACCGCTCGGTGGAGATGGCGTTTTGAAAAAAGAATGATAAGGTGAGAGGTATGTGGGGAGGGTGGTTCAGTAGGTTATATTTTTTTTATAGTGGCTCGACATAATGGCCTCCCTATGCCTCATGGAAAGCGAATGAGAAGCCCAAGTCGCTGTGACAACGGGCAAGTAACTGGTAAGTTACAGTTAGAGTTTATTACAGTAATAGGTAGGACACCAAAATAATGAATTTGATATCATTTGACATCAAAAAAGGCTTCGACTCTACAGAGCTTAGGTCTTATTTTTACATCAATTTAGTGAGCAGGTATGACTAAATCGGTTACGTTTACAAAAATTTAGGTAATTTTTTCGATTTCATCTTTCAAATTATTGAAATTGTACTATTAGAATTCCTATAGTTTGAATGGTATAGACAGGTTTAGAAAAAGATATTGGATTTAAGCCATTAATTTCAAAACAACTGTCTAATTTACACTCCGCATTTCTATCAAGAAAAAAATTCTAAGGATCGGTAAAATCTAACGAACCCAATGTATCCGTTTTTCTACATGCACAGTGGGCCCTAAAAAGGGATCTAAAAGAGCGCACAAACAGACTAAGCGCTATGACGGAATGCCACTGTCGAACGGGTTTTTTGGCC
The DNA here is from genome assembly GCA_031163375.1 of Conogethes punctiferalis. Taxonomy (NCBI): domain Eukaryota; kingdom Metazoa; phylum Arthropoda; class Insecta; order Lepidoptera; family Crambidae; genus Conogethes; species Conogethes punctiferalis. Next base: position 6,988,017 of record CM062100.1, on the reverse strand, counting down.
GGCGGTCTCCCCTTTCGCCCACTGTCCACTGGTGATAGTATTTCAAGGATTTGTGTTTTGAGCATTGACTATTTTTTTTAGATTTCTTTTATCGATAATGATGTAAAAAATAATGTTACAACTAGCATAAAATTATCTTTTGTGTCGGAATTGTCGACCACTGTGCGTGCAGTCTTTTACGCACAGTGTTAGTGCGGGGATCAAACTCATAACCGTTGGCTCAGAAGGCAAGAGCCATCGGGCCAGTCTATAATAATTATAAACCAGCGAAATACGTTGTATAATTGAAAATGAAAATGTTTATTTCTTAGCAAGACACTTTTACAAATTGAGGGTAGACTCCTCCCAGTAAGTGCAGCAGCACCTGTGTCAGAGGGAGCCACAAATCGAATCGAAAGTATAATAATTATTATACTTTCGATTCGTTGAAAAAAATGTATAAAGCATGTCGATGCATTTCTATTTCTACCGCCATCTGTTGCTAGATGTCGCCACATAGTCGTAATGTAAGCGGCGTTAACATTAAAATAAAGCCCATTTTGGGGACAGCTGCCAGTAATTGCTTGTTAAACGGAACATTTGATTTGCTAATATACGCATTTGCATTCTGTAATCAACTTTAGTTAGCTTGATGGCTAATTTATCGATTATTGGGGGAGGTTTGACTAAGTATCATTTTCGTATTTCTAATGATAATTAAGTCCGTTACCAAGACATCTGTGGTTGAAGGCGCCATACCACCTGCAAAGGCTGGTAGAAAGGTTCGCGAAGGCAATAGTACCATATGACACCCCTTGATCACGACCATTCTATCAGTGAAAGAGCAAGAAGATTATAATGACTTTCATCGTTTTGTTACACAAGATTTGTTACCATAACATCTAAGGTAGTTTTTTTGTTATATTTCATAGAATTAGTCCTTTACGATTGGAATAATTGACATGTAAAAGTTAGAACTTAATTTAGTCAATGTCGAGTTGAGTTCTGTTAAATTAAGTTTTAATTATCATCGAACCCGAACGTTTGTAGTTTCTAATTAATATACCTATCTAATATATGCTATGATATGTATAACTCCGATTTCTGTATACACTTCAAGACCAGAAAAAACAAATGCTAGATAATTAAAATCGATGATCTGGTCTTAAACTAAAGCTTGTACCTACTCGTATGGTAACAGATGACAAGCTTTGTCATCGTATACCTAGTTACAGATGAGACATCATCTGTAGAATCAAAAGATCTTGTGTTGAGTATTGCTCGCACCTTTGGGATGGGTCTGCCAAGTATCTCCTCGATGCCCTTGACAGATTGCAGCGGCGGGCAGTGCGCATAATTGGCGATGAAGATGTCTCCAGAGTCCTGGAACCCCTACAATTGCGTAGGAATGTAGCATCGCTGAGCGTCTTTTATCGCCTTTTTCATGGGGAGTGTTCAGAAGAGTTATTTTCTCTAATCCCTCCATCACCTTTCCGTCATAGGACCACACGAGCAGGCATACGGTGCCACCGTTACACGGTGGGTAATATACCTTCGCGTACCAAAAAGTTTGGTAACTCCTTTTTGTGCCGTACAATCAAACAATGGAATTCTCTGCCTGCTCATGTGTTTCCGACTTCTTATAGCATGGGATCCTTTAAACGAAGCGTGAAGAAGCATCTTGTAGGCCGGCATGGTTGTGGTGGCTGACTGGAAACTGAGGTTTCCCGCCCGCGGCCAGAGCGACTTGGGCTTCCTTTTCAGCTTTCCATCAGGCGAGAGGAAGCCACTATGCCGAGCCAATATAAAAAAAAAAAAAAAGATGACGGTGGTGTCTGCCAAAACATTCGGACCATTATCCTTATCAAATTTATAAGTCTTTTTCATAAAGGCCTAACCTTAGTTACTATTGTGTTTAGGAACTGGTTGACACCTGACATAGTCTTAGGAGACACTTATCGTCAGACACTCGATCTTCCTCATCCCATTACGTGATAAGATAGCAAAAACCACCATCTTTCTCTCTCCCAAAGACAATTCCCACAGGCAATACGTAATTGAGTCATTTTTTACGTTTCCACAAAACCAGGTGTAACGGCATGGCAATAGCATAAATCCCTTCACCTGTTGGAATCCTTAAAACCGAAGAAAGGAAGCGGACCGGGCATCGAACCCCGAGTCGACATGTCAATACCACCACTTTGCATGAGACCTACATCATTATTTGGACCACGCGAGCTGGTGGGTGGCACTGGTCTTTGTTAAGCTTTAGTTAAGTTTAAAAATGTCTAGGGTTGAATGATAATCCTCGATAGATTAGCACACAAAAGTGAAAAATGTTAGTTCTAATGGCTAATTTTCGACAAAAATCATAGTAACATTGCCTTTTCATTATAATCAAACTGAACTTGAACTGCCATGTCGAACTATTTCACTATATCTAAAATATCAGACAATATTAGCAGTAAGTAGTTTGAGCATTTGTGATATGAGTATTAGAAAAAGGTACCACAAATATATACTTAAATTTTATAAATGCCAATACAAGCCCAGACATGGAACAAACACACATTTTCATCACACGAATGTTTGTTTCAGAAGGCAAGGAACAAAAATACCACTGTGTCTATTATTCTCACAAAGCCCAGGTGGTATTATGTATGCATAATAATGATATAAATGCGAAAGTTTGTTTGGATGGATATTTGTTCCTCTTTCACGCATTAATTACTGAACGGATTTTAATGAAACTTTACAGTAATATAGCTTATACGTTGGATTAACACATAAGTTATGTTTTATACGCATATTCACGCGGGCAGAGCCGCGGGCAGCATCTAGTACTTAGTAATGCTGGATTCTTGAATCAAAAATACAAAAATATTAAAAAAATATTCTTGAATTCGACTCTCATGCCGCGTTTACACGCTCGCGTTTAATACGACATTCAACGGGCACAAACAGAAGCACAAGCATGTGAACGGGCTGTTCGTCTGTTTGAATGTGCACGGGCGTGCGCAATTTGTAGGGCAGGGCTGCTCGCCGAGCTGCTTGCCAGGCTGCTTGCCGGGCTGCGTGGCACGCGTGTAAACCTAGCATTACTTATTATGTCATGCAATTTCTCCTGTTAGTCGGATGTTAACCCGTCCGCTACATTTGCCCGGTGCCACCGACCCGCGAACTAATTTCCCCACAAAACAAAACCCAAAGAAACACAGTAAAAACATGAGAAACATTTTTTTTCCGAATCGGCAAAAACTAACGAAAAAAGCCCAGTTCGGATGTAAATAAATCTGAGGCTACAATATGCCCACCGCGGCGATGCGCCGCTCATACAAACTGGTGCAGAGAAAGAACTGGGACATGGAAAAAGGGTTCCGTATCTAGTGGAAGTAACCATAAGAATTGGTCTAATAGAGCTCTCTAGAATTTTCAGCAACCTTAAAAACTTCCGTCCTATGGCTATCCCTGTGGCTCAATTTTATTGGTGACCCCTGCCTTTTGAATCAAAGGTTGTGGGTTTGAACCCCATCTGGGATAAACATTTGTATAATAAATAACCCAAGACATGCCACGCTGGGCCACTCAGCGCCATCTAGCCCCAAACTAAGCCGAAGCTTGTACTATGGGTACTAGACAACTGATAAACTTACTTAGATACATTTTTTTTGTAAATAAATACATATCATACATAGAAAACACCCAGACCAATACAAACAGACATGTATGATGAACATTTGTATTTGTTCCTTTCCTTTTTACTGTAATACCAGTTTTTTATATAGTAGCTCGACATAATGGCTTCCCTACGCTTGATGGAAAGCGAAAGAGAATCCTAAGTCGCTGTAACAACGGGCAAGTAACTGGTCAGTTGCCTGTCAGTTGCGACCGCCATGCCGGCCCAACCCTAACCTCCCGAGAGCTTCGGAACCGGCAGAAACACGACCCAGAGGTCATTTGGCTGCGGTTTTACCCTAAATCGCCACGCTGCGCTGGGCAGGCGGGTCTAATATCCCAAAATATAAACCAAATATAAATTAATGAACTCAAAACAAATAAAAAATGGCTTTCTTACAATTCAAAATCACACCATATCATTGCTTATTTTTAAACAATTCTTGTGTACTTTAAACGCATTTCAAAGGGTCCATAACAACTGTACCCTGAATCTCAAATGCAAAAATTTAAATTTGCTGCGAGGCCCAGGAAAGAAATATTGGAGGCATCGTTAGTCCGTTATTCAGATTGAGTGACGTCCCAACCCCCGTGGGGGGTTTTTTGGACAAAATTCAAATCGTGTTTTTGTCCAGTTTTGTCGGTTTTTTAGAGCACTGTGCAAATTTATATGTGCATTTGTCGGTAGATGGAGGGTTAAGAATTAGAGTATTTGATTTCCGGTGTCTTCCTAATTGGTCTGTTTAGGCGGTTTATTGGCTTTCGCTTTTTGTTTAGTTTTTTATTTGTTAGATTTTATAATGTCGCAGGTTGTAAAGCGGTTTTTATTGCAGTTGCTGCGAAGATTTGTTGCTGATGAAAAATTATAGATCGCGTGTGTCTTTTGCAGATAAGAAATTGTATCTTGAAACAGTGATATAAATTTAATGAGGACATTTCGCGAGGCCCTCAAATGGTGCAAGAAGATGGTAATATAAAATAAAAAATACCTTTTTCTATTATTAGCTCGTCTGACAGTAAGCAGAAAAAGTAACCACAAAAAAAATTCACAAGCGATCCGATTGGTACCACGTAGCTTTACGTCATGTTTAGTACCACGTAGTAATAAAACTCTGACGGCCTGCATAAGTATTAGTTCTTAATACTTGAGGATTTTTTTACATATTTTTTGGCACAGGCGGACACCACCCTAACCTTGGGTGGCCTCTATTTTCATCATCATCAGCCTATTATAGTCCGTTGCTGGACATAGGCCTCTCTAGTTATTCGCCAATTAAGGCAAACTCCTGGAGGATATACCCATAATCGCCATGCTGGGCAGGCGGGTTGGCGGGCTGGTGACGCTGCTGCCAGTCATCGGTCTGTGGTATTTATTTAGCTACGCTTTCAATTGTGATGGTTAACCGGCAGAATGCACCACGGGCAGGTCAGGTTGGCTTGGAGCGAAAAGATAATAGGCGCTCCCTTACATCCCCTACTTTGGAGGTTCTAAAATATGTTTCAGAATTTCAAGTATTTTTTTTGTTCACAGGCGAATACCGCATCGGCCTTAAGTTCAACGAGCAGCACATACCCGACTCCCCCTTCAAGGTGTACATCTCCCCGGCGGTAGGCGACGCCTACCTGCTGGAGGTAGCTCAGTTCCCGGACGCGGCACAGGTGGACAAGCCGGCGCAGTTCTACATCAGGTTCAACGGTGCTAAAGGAGAGTTGAACTCGACTGTAAGTATTGTTATTTTAACAAAGGAATTTGAAAACATGTGATTGTATGTTTTTTTTACAGCATATAGTTGAGACTAGGTTAACTACGATTTGTCCGTGTGGTTTCGGGATTTAGAATAGGATTACACCCTTCTCATCCCGTCATCATCATCATCAGCCTATCGCAGTCCACTGCTTGACATGAGCCTCTCTAATTGTTCGCCGCTTAAGGCCAACATCTGGAGGACATACCCTTAATCACCAGGCTGGGCAGGCGGGTTGGCGATCGCAGGGCGTAGCTCCTCGCTCCGGTGACGCTGTTGCCCATCATCGGGAGGACAGGCAGTAAGGGAATATCAGGAAACCAACAGCAGCGTTTTCCTGGGTACAAATAAAACCTTAATTCGATCAGTCTGCAATCGTTCACTGCTGGATATAGGCCTCCCCAATGACGATAAAATTGCCAATTGGGGAGATCAGCTTTAGTCACCACAGTTGGCAGGTGGGTTGGTGACCGCAGTAGATTTTATTCGTACCCAGGTAAGCGCTGCTGCCCGTTTCTTGATATTTACTTAATCATCTTCTACGACACCCACAGGATGACGGCCCTATCCTAAAATTCGGATTCGAACCCACATTTTTAAATATGCAAGCAAAAATTTGAAATTCACACGTACCCCGCTTCTTCCGTGAAAATAAAACAGATACCATTCATCAAAGTCACTTTGTGGCTTCAAGATATAAGCGCATCAACGCACTATCCACCCCTAGTCCGCTCTGTTTAAGGATTTATAAACTGAAATAGCGAACGGTCACAATGGCCGGCCAATAAACGGCCAACTTGATTTATCGTGAGAACATGACGCCGTGGCCGAGTGTACCTCGCAGATTTATGATCGATGGCTCTGACTGTACCTAATATTTGTTGTACGTGTGGCGAGGGGTCGGAATTTTCCCGCTTTTTTTTTTGTTTTTTTTTTGTGTCCGGAAATATGGTGCTTGTACCACTGTGCGTGAGGATTTTGATCTCGTTTAGTTTTCTAAATGTAATATTAACATAATTAATTTTACTGCGTATTTTCTACACTATATTTTATTATTATCTGCAATCGTCCATTGCTGGACATAGGCTTTTTTTCTCGCGTCGGTGGGAAGTCAGCATGGTGTGTGGGCCCCACACCTCCCGAAATGGGAGGGCATACTCACTAAACCCCCTGTATCGCCAGTGGGCAACAAGTAGCAGGGACACGGGTAGCGCCGAAGCATACGGCCACATCCCTGCCTGCCCTGGCCAGCCGCAGATGATAAGCGGCTGGCATTCCTGGTCCGGGGAGCAATGCTGCATGGGCCTCCCCTAATGACAATTGTGATTTGGGGGGATTTGTCTTAGTCACCACGTTTGGCGAGTGGGTTGGTGACCGCTGTAGGTTTTGTTTGTACCCAGGTAAACGCTGCCTGTTTCCCGATTTTTTTTATCCAATATGGGTTTGTGCTTGACTGTAATTCACCTGATGGTAGGCGATATCACAGTCTATCTTAGTACTCGTATTATATACGTACTTATAGTTATTGCCATTATTAAAATTAGATTGCGTCTTCCCCTTGAAACGAGTGCTTGAAATACATTCAGAATGCGTATTGGACTCTCATTCAATCTCTACCAGTCAACCTTTAGGTCATGAGAGAACAGTAGCCCAAGCACGAAGTTTTCGTCAATGCGTAAAGTAAACGTTGCGTATTTGACGATACGTGATAAAATACGCAGAAAGAAAGTCATAACAATCGCCGACTCGATACGCAGGTTAGCTTTTAGCGTACACAAGACCGATTTTTGCGACTCAAACACTAGGTCATGAGGTATTTAATTTACTATAAAAAAGTTCTTTACCAAGAAACAGAGCTAACCGTAACAGTTTACTCCAAAAAAAAAACTGCTAAACAAGAAACGATACTCGCAAACTATCGTTTGATTGTACACAATGTATTCCCTACGCACAGTGGGTCCCGCCCCGAAACTCTGGACAAAAAAATGCAATAAAACCGACCACGCGTGACCCGCCCGCCAAATAAATCTGCTACATTCCATATTTTATAAAAGTGCGCTCTTCAGACATGTGCCATGAAACGTTAATATGTCGGGCTATTTCGATTTTGGGAACAGGGTGTTGATGGTACCGGTCTGGCCCACTGGGGTATTCCTTTAACGGTAACATTAGTGGTTTGCCAAATCTTTCAAAGTTTTGGGCAAAATTTGGATTAAATCGGTAATAGCATTTTATGAGTTTGGACTATTTGGGATGCAAAAATAGTAACAATTTTCCGCTTATGGATACGATACGGGAATATTTTTTTTAAAGTAAGTTGACATAATGGCTTCCCTACCTGATGGAAAGCGAAAGAGAAGCCCAAGTCGCTGTGACAACGGGCAAGTAACTGTTCAGTTACGTGTCAGTTGCCACCGACATGCCGACCCAACCCTTATCCCCCACGAGCTCCGGAGACCCTACTCAATGGCAGAAACATGACCCGTAAGTCATTTGGCTGCGGTATTCTATAAGGTGGAGGTTCTTCACCGGACGGGCAGCCCAATTCAAGCGAAAATTCGCTATGCCTTACCTCTATTAAATTTTAATGTTCGCTCAAATGAAATATGTATCATCATCATTATCACCATCATCAGCCTGCAATTTTTGTAGAGAAGTTGTTCTCATGTCCAATTAGTCTTGGTTCAGTATTTCTTATACTTTGACATATTTCTGACCGTTCCTTCATCCTTTCCAGGTGGTTTCCCCTTCGGGCAAGACCGACGACTGCTTCATCCAGAACATCGACGGGGACCAGTATTCCATCAGGTTCATGCCGCGGGAGAACGGGGTCCATAACATCAACGTCAAGTTCAACGGGGTCCATATACCCGCTTCTCCTCTTAGGATCAAGGTAAGATCTATTTTTTTTATAAGAAAAGCATTCAGGTTGACCTCACTCCACCTGATGGTAAGCACTCGTGAGGTCCAAATGTTAGGTCGACAGAATAGAACAAACCCACCGCGCCTGTCCTCACCTTGAAGGCCTGAGATGCCGTTTCACGCCCCGCCCAAAGAACCCAGGATTGTAGAGGAAGGAAAACACATGAGCTGGAAGGGCATTCCATGACTTAATGGCACGGGGCAAGAACGAGGAACCAAACCTCTTGGTGCGCACCACTATCGTCTAGATCGTATGTGGATGGCACCGCTGTCCAGCACGTGTTGTTCGGGAGAGGAAAGGAGTACATCGATTGACTCAAGCTGACGTAAGCTAAGCCATACTGACTGACCCTGTGGCTTAAAATTGGTCCCCTCTGTCTTCTGAACGAAGGGTCGTTGGTTAGATGACCTCTATCTAACCATATTTTAGCTTTATCGCTTACGAGTAATGTTAAGACTCATCAGTCATCGTCATCATCAGCCATCAGTCCACTGCTGGGTATAGGCCTCTCCAGTTATTTGCCAATTAGTGTAAACGTCTGGAGGATATATCCATAGTCGCCACGCTGGGCAGGTGGGTTGGCGATCGCAGGGCGTTGCTTCTCGCTCCGGTGATGCTGCTGCCCTTCATCGGTCTGTGGTATTTAGCTACTCCTTGAATTGTTATACCGCCACCAGTCAGTTGCCAGCGCCTCGTATGTTATTCGGCAGGATGCACCACGGGCTAGTGAGGTTGACTTGGAGCGAAATGATGATAGGCCGCTCCCTTACACCACACGTTGTAAGAGTATTTACATATGATTACCTATTGTTCTACAGGTTGGAAAGGATGACGCTGACCCAGCAGCAGTTCACGCGCATGGACCTGGATTGGGCTCAGTGAAGACTGGTAAGTTCATCATCATCAGCATCAGCCTGCCAAAGTTCTCTGCTTTATTTTTTTTATTTCTAGTGGCTCGACATAATGGCTTCCCTGCGCCTGATGGAAAGCGAAAGAGAAGCTCAAGTTGCTGTGACAACGGGCAAGTAACTGACCAGTTACTGACCATAACACAAGTGCTTAAGCGACTTACTTTTGGATCGGAGCACTGTATGTGATGTCTGATATTTATTATATTTATTTCATCATCCATCATCCTAGCCTTATTCCCGATTGTCTCAGGGTCGGCTTCCCAAACTGAGAGATTTGGCGAGGGCTAAGCTTTTACACAGAGCGACTGCCATCAGACCTCCGCAACACTTAGGGTAAGCTATACCCATTCCCAGTTTAGGCGTCAGAGTTATCATCATCTCTGATATGATGTAACGACTGCTATCTGAGTTGGTAAAGATAGCACCCGGGACCAACAGCTTAACGTGCCTTCCGAAGCACGGAGGAAATCGGTGTCAAATTTTGGTCACCCATCATCGGATTGACCGCGCCAATGGTTGCACAACTTTTGCGATCATTGTTAAGTGAACAAGACCGCGGCGCCACCGAGCTCCTCCGTAACTGTATTTATTATATTTATTTATTATTATTATATTCCGAAAAGTACGCTGCGCCTGATCAATCTATGGTCGAGTCACACTATAGTCCCATCGGATTATTTGACTGAAATTACATTTATTTATTTGACCTCCCTCAGGTGTAAAGACAGACCTCATCATCGACACGTGTAACGCCGGTGCTGGTATCCTCGCTGTCACCATGGACGGACCCTCAAGAGTGGCCATGGACTGCACGGACGTCGAAGAGGGTTACAAGGTGAGTGAATCAAATAGTGACTGCATTTTCATCTAATGGTAAGATGGGAAGAAACCCAAGGCGGTGTGGTACCTGAAATCATCATCGTCATCTTCATCTTATCGCAGTCCACTGCTGGACATAGGCCTCTCCAGTTGTTCGTCACTTTGGTCAAACATCTGGAGGCTTCACCCATAATCACCACTCTGGGTAGGCGAGTTTGCGATCGCAGGGCGTAGCTTCTCGCTCCGGTGACGCTGCTGCCCGCCTGTGGAATTTAGCTACACCTTCAATTGTGATGGTTATACGGCATCTGGAACAGTTGATTTAAATAATGATATTCATCATCATCATCATCAGCCTATTACAGTCCACTGCTGGACATAGGTCTCTCCATTTGTTCGCCACTTAGAGCAAACATCTGGAAGATATACCCATAATCGCCACGCTGGGCAGGCGGGTTGGCGATCGCAGGGCGTAGCTTCTTGCTCCGGTGACGCTGCTGCCCGTCACTGGTCTTTAGTATTTAGCTACGCCTTCAATTGTGATGGTTATACCGCCACCAGTCGGTTGCCAGCGCCTCGTTTGTTATTCGGCAGGATGCACCACGGGCAGGTGAGGTTGGCTTGGAGCGAAAAGATGATAGGCCGCTCCCTTACATCCCAATATATAATAATGATATTATCGGACAATTAACCAAACTAATTACTTGTCAGTTGCCACAGAATCTAAGATTACGTCGTTCGATCCCGGAACGCGACCGAAGTTACAGCTATAATTATACATTTCTATTACTTTTAGGTCCGCTACACCCCTCTTGCGCCTGGTTTCTACTACATGAGCATTAAATACAATGGCGCTCACATCGTTGGTTCTCCATTCAAGATTGAAGCTACTGGTAAGTAGAATTAAGCTATTGATGTCATTCGTAATGGAAAAAATACGTCACTATTGTGATAGATTCTAAATTAATCTAGAAATCTGGAAAAATTACCAGTTACTTAAACGTTAGCTGTGAAATAACTTTACAGAATGTTAAGTAGCTTTTTGGGAGTAGCAAATGGGGAACTCAGAGGATTTTTGTCATTTTGATCATTGGCCAAAGCACAGACCTTTTTAAGGTGAAGTTCTGGTCATGTAGAAAAAAAAGTAACATACAACAATTATAATAAAACTGGTTGGTAACCACCAACTTCTTGTGGTCATCTGTTCTTGTGACCTTCACAAAAATGGTTATTTAGCAACATCCTTTACTTTATCTGATCATTGGCTTTCCCAATTTGCGTGAATTAAGAAGGCAAATGCATTAAGGGGATTTGAGTTTTGGCCTCATTTTTAAACTCGTGGTTAACCAACCAATCAAATAATTAAACTGACAACAAAACGACACCAATGAGACGTGATCTTTTTAATTGCATGGATGTCACTGCTATCTACATACCTTTTTAATCTATTTTCTCACCGTTGACAAAAGTTTCTCAGTTCTTTAGATGGTTAAAAAAATTATGAAATAAAAAGTAGATCGTCTACGTATTTTCCTCAATTCACAGCTCTTTTTGATCAGAAAATGTACTGTTTGGGAATGCAATATAATATGAAAAACCTGTGTCAGTCTCTCATTGTTCAGAGTCACTTAATATTTCAAAGCCATCATCGTCATCATATTCAGCTGTTGGAGTTTCAAGTACTGCAGTATATAGGCCTCTCCCAGAGTTCATTTCCCTCAAGAAAAATGATAAAGCTTAGTGAATATAAAATGTCAAGACCCATACCACGTCACCTCTTATAATCAAAATTTGTCTGTCCAAAAAGTGGTATTCCTACAAAAATAATGTAGAAAAAAAGAAATAATTTCTTAATTCTATCCTTACTTTACCGTGTTTGGACATCTTCATCACCCGCCTGCAAATGCCCACTTCTGGACATAGACCTTTCCCAGTGACAATTGTCGTGTTTTCAATCATGAAGAATTTCCCATGGTCACCGCTTGGCAGGCTGGTAGGTGACCGCAGTACGTTTATCTGTATTAAGTTTTATTTGTACCCGTTTCCTGAAATTCCCTTAGTTGTTTTCGACACCATCTACAGGATAAGTGGTCCTATTCTAAATCCAGAAACCAAACATTACCATAATTGCTCTTCACCAGGCTCAAACCTAGCCGAAATCGGAGCCCAAGAGACGTCATCGGTGACAGTGGAGACTGTCCAAAAGGTCTCGAAGCAAGGTCTGAAGCAGGGCCCCGTGCTGCCGCACTTCAAGTCGGACGCGTCGAAGGTCACCTCCAAAGGCATGGGCCTCAAGAAAGCGTACCTGAACAAGCACAATCAGTTCACGGTGCATGCGGGAGACGCTGGTAAGAATAAGCCTCCATTTTTCTATAATACTTACAATGTGCTCTCCAAATCCAACATTGATATATTTTTTGGCACAGTAATAAATATTAGGGTCTTGTATATTCGCTTAGAAATATGAAAAAATATTTTCTTTTTCATTTATATTAAGCACTACATCAGCTTCACTGATTGAATACCATTTCAAGCTAATTTTTGCAGTCCAGCTACCCATGTTGAATAAAAAAAACTTCTTTTTCATCAATACTTACTTTTCAGGCAACAACATCCTCTACGTCGGCATCTACGGCCCCAAGGGTCCCTGTGACGAGGTCCAGCTCAAACACAAAGGCAAGAACAACTACGAGTGCTGGTACGTCGTCAGAGACAGGGGAGACTACATTGTCATCGTCAAGTGGGGCGATGAGCACATCCCCGGATCCCCCTACAAGGTCGAAGTCTAAAATCTACTACGAAGGTGGCAGCGTATGTATATTAGAACAATCATTATCAAAATTAAGCTAAACTAAGTTCCTTTCAGATGTTATATTTATTTATTTATTTAATCTTTATTGCACAGTAAAGTAGTGTACAAAAGGCGGACTTAATGCCACATAGGCATTCTCTACCAGTCAACCATTGGGCTAAGCAGAAACTAATTTTATGGTAGTGTGCGACAAAGTTAATTTAAAACACAATATCTCAAACACAATAATAAAATATGATAAAAATAAGATACAAATAAATACATACACACATATATATATTATACCTACATATACACAAGAAGGAACAGAACGTTATTAAGTTCCTATTCTTTAAAATTTCAAAAGATGAATTTTGGATGAGATACAATTTTATACTAATGGTGTGAGATTTTGATCATATAATTATTAGCATATTATAGATGATTCCCTTTTCAATACATTCTTTGGATTTTGCAGGGTCTCTATCAAAGCTTTTATTATCATTTGTTCTGTAGTTAAAATCCTTATTACTGTTTTAGATAGGATTTGTGCTTATAAAAAGCTAGTCATTAGATTCGGAGTATTGAATTTTATTTTCAAAACTATTAATTGATCTACATACGCTGTCATCATATAGTTACTTATCGATAGCTATTACTTCTATTTCTGAGATATTATTGAATACTGTATTCTTCAAAGGGTCCCGGGGAGGTTCTACGAATGGATATAATCGTTTTGGATGATAATGATCTCTCGGTATTTGTAATGACAAGACTGAACCTGCCCGATATCCTTTTGTGTTTAGTGTTTTCCCTTTGACCTATGTAATTTATTTCATTAGTTATGTATCGCGTATCATATTTAAGCATTTCGTTCTAACATTGACAAGGATTTTTGGATTCAGGAGCGTCAAAGTAACTGCAGTAAACGGTTTTTGCAAGTTATAGAAATTTTAACAAACATCATATTAGTTGAACATGAAGAGCGCGTAAAATTTATTGCATTTACCTTGATGCCCTGTTATTTTTGAGACATTTATATGATTCTCGTTTAGTATTTAGGGCGACTAAATGACAATACATATAAAATATTAACTTGAAATATTCCCTATTACTTTGTAAGTACAGATTGAGACTTATTTCTTCTCCATAAACGATACGCGAATTAATGTAGTATTTGTTACAGTTCTCTACACCTTTTTTAGTTAAAAGTTCTGTTAGAGAAGTTTAGTGATTTTTAAATTCGCCTATAGTTTCTGGATTTTTATCAATACTTGTGGTAGATTATTTACTTACTGTTGAATGTCTTTTTGTTTCGTCGACATCTTAAATATTTCCATGTTTTTGTAAATGTTTAATATTAGGGCTTAATGTACCAAGAAAATGATCTCCCTCAAGTACTATTATTTGAAGTAAGTCGCAATCTGTGATATTATTATTATATCTATAAGATCATTTGTGTAATGCTTTCTAATTTTGTATGGTTTGTGCTGGATGAACTGTTTTACCTACGTAGGTAGAATGACCCCTTATATTGTAAATACCTATTTTAAGTTTTTAATATATAATGTATTTGCGACTGTTAACTAAATAAAGGAGGAAAGTTTATTATTCTTTCATTTATCAGTATCATTTAAAGTATCTAAAACATTCGAGAACTTGATAAAAGCTTCATAATTTCAAGTGTTATTTCTAGTTATACTATAGAAATTGACTAATTTCCAGTGCTTAATTAGTATTGATGCCATAAACTTGTAACTTGATAAGGGTCATAGTAATAGGAAATAAAAATACACATGTGATTCTTGGCATAGTTGTAATTTTAATCGATTTTAAGTAACAAAAAAAATGATTTCGTTTACTTTGACCTATTAATCTAAACCGAAAGGCTAGAAAAGCAAAACTATCGTAAAACGTAATTACTTACAAAAATATGTATTTAATCATAATAAGTTTACACTTAACTAAAAAAAATCAAATTACAATATCACATTTCTACTTACAATAGAGAGATATTGGCGTAATCCTTAAATCCGAAGAAATTTTCAAAAAATTTTGGGTAAACCATTGTCATGTATTTCAAATCCAATACTTTACATAAAAACGTGCACCATCAAACTCATGTCTCATATAACAACAATTCGGAAGAATTAAGTATTGCCGTAGATTACCTTAATAACAAATAAACATTTGTACAAGAAACTTATGATTAGCATTTGGCTAAATTTGTGACAACTCGTGGGTCGCAGCCCAGCGGCAACCATCTGATCACAAATAACCACAACCTAACAATTTAAGATAAAACCAAATACGATTCGTATTAGCAAATCAATTTAGAAGAACAGCGTACGATTCCTCCAAAAATATTACTCTCCACATTCCCTCCTATCACATTTCGTTAAATTTTAACTACTACACAGACATGTACCGAACAAAACTAACAATTCCTCGTATACTTGAAAATTAGTCTAAAGTAATCGTTGTAAAAATTCAAAACGAAAATAGTTGGAACAATTAAGTACCTTTTTATTATAATACAATTCCAATTTTGCCAGCTACCAGAATATTCTTACGGCTAATATAATTGAGCATAAGCATTTTAGACTAAAAGTAAACAAAAAAAAAAAACGTTTCAATAAATTTCAAGGTTTCTCAAAAATGTATTTCTATTTACAAAATATTTACAAATTGTGCACCTTTTGACGTACCGAATGACGTAAAGACGAAGCGATTTGGCCACTCAATAATGTACAAATGGATTATAAAATTATCCAAAAGAAAATATGCTAAACCTTCACTAACACTAAGACAATAATTAAGTTTTTGTTCGTGTAAAACTTGAAAGAAGGTAAAACACATTTTCTGATGTAGAAAAAGATACTATAATTGTTTTAAAATAGATACGAAATAAAGCTAATCAATAAAATGAATCAATATGATCTAAGTAGGAACTGAGTGCAAAATGTGATGAATCAAGAGATCTGTGTTTAGTATAGGTACTTATACGATAAAAATGCAACAGAAGAAACTTAGACCCAAGTGATTTTAAGAATTCATCCTACTAAGTACTTGCGATATTTCAACTATTACAAATATTTGTTTATCAGGAACTTTTAACTTTAATCTTTCAACTGTATCTCCTATAATAACATTTGTTGGAAATAAATTATTGGATTTAACTATGGATTTTAAAGCAGTCTCACTCTAAACCTGTTGTGCATTATATAAACCTAAACAAAGGTTAATCACTGAGCATTCATTTAATTATGAACGAGATGCATCAAATTAACAAATATGAATATTTTCATAAAGACCTTGACAAAACTGGTTTATATCAGAAATAAATTATAATCTTTAGAGATCTATGTATAGTTAGTACCTACCAGAGGTTAATATTACAATAAAATCAATGAATATATAGAAAATAATACTTTCGAAATTTCCTCACAATTACAGCTGCATAAAATAGGCCTATAGCGAACATAATGTGCAATTTAGTTGAATACGTGCGGAATTATAGATTAGTTTATTAAAAAGCAGCCGTGCCATAAGGAACTAGAGATGGCAAATGAGTGAACGACGATACAAGATCATAAGGTAACAACATATTTGGTTTTCAAATTTCTCCTAAAATCGACGATCACCCACTTGTCACCGCTCCAACAGAAATCCTGCTTTCTCAAAAACTAATCTGCAATCTGTTAAATGCCAACCAAACTATTATTCAGAACGACTTTGTATAACCAGTATTTATCTACTCACAAAACTTCAGAGTATTCATACACGATTAAGTCTAAAAACATGAATTCGTTTTAATAACGATAAAACCAATTTCGTATTTCATACATTCATTAATACCACTGTCTTCAAGAGCGAGATTCTAAACATTTTAATAATATTTCGTTATTTATAGACTAATAATACCATCGTAAGTATTAAAGTTACCTAGGTAGTCGGCAAGTTACTGTTTGTCTTTGTGAGATAGAGCGTGGGGGAGGATGTGTTCGGCGGGGAGGAGGGCCGAGGGCTGGTGCGCGTAGTTCCTGATCTGGTGGAGGGAGATCAGCTGGTTGGGGAAGGAGTTGGGCTGCTGCTTGCCCTGCTGGAAGTGCAGCGGGTCGTAGAGGTACGGCCGTGTGGGCAGAGCGCTGTGGTGGGACAGCCCGTTGAGGTGGGGCGCCATGGAGTTGATGGGGGTGAACGCCGAGTTAGCCGCTGAGGAGACAGGGGGCTGGATGCGGTCGTCCTGGCTCTCGTGTTGGGAGAAGAGAGCTCGTTGCTGCTGGAGCTGCTGCTCGTGATGGTCATCGCTCTCACGTTGCTGATGGTAGCCGCCGTCATCCGACATGTGGGCAGCGGAGTCAGGGCTCACTTTAGGCCAGTACGGGTGTTCAGCGAAGGGCGCTGCCGTGGGCGCCGCGGCGGCCAGCGAGCGGTTCAGCCCACTCAGCCCCAGCGCAGAGATCGGCGGCCGCTTATCAGCCCGCTCCGCGTGCTTGTTCATGTGCTTACTGAGATACGTCTCCTGCGTGTAACTCTTGCCGCAGTACTGGCAGATGTGTGTCTTCAGATGCTTCGACTCCTTGTGCTTGGGGATGTGTTCCAGCAGATCCTTCTCGTGCGTGAAGCACTTGTAGCAGGAGTTGCATTTGAATGGCTTGTCGGTTTGGTGGCAGCGACTGTGGCTCTGGAGGTTGGAGAGTTGGGAGAAGGCTTTGGTGCAGCCGATTTGGGTGCATCGGTAGGGCTTGTCCCCGGTGTGGGTGCGGATGTGCTGCTGCAAGTGGGACAGCTGGGTGAACTTGCGTTGGCAGATCTCGCAGCGGTAGGGCTTGATGCCGAGGTGGATGCGGGAGTGCTGTGCGAGGTACGAGGAGTTGGCGAACGCTTTAGGGCACTGGGTGCAGCGGTACGGCTTGGCTTCCCGCAGGTGGATTTGTGTGTGCAGCTGCAGGTCTGCTTTGGAACCGAACACCTGGAATTAAAAGAGAAATGGACGTTAATGACAATTCAGGAGAAAAAGCAATTAGCACAGGTTTCAATAATGAAATAGATGTTGATCATTAATGAAAATAATATTCAGAAGTAAAGTACAAAATTGAACATTAAAGACAAATCTTGTATCGAATCAAATAAATCAAAGAGGATATTGATTTGTGAATATTCGGCTTGAAAAAGGTAATAATAGCTTTGACGTCACAGGGTTACTGAGAGCTGAAATAAAAGACCTGATTTATTTTAAAATTCAGCTAAAAAAACTCATTGGTAGTTTACCCAGCGTAATTATTCATTGCATAGTAGTCAATCTAGACGTAAATCGGCCTATTTCGATACTTTTGCAATCGACACCGCTCCGAGATCCATCATCGCAGTGGCCGAAAGTGAATTTCGCCCTTGGACGACATCCGCGGGCAGCCGGAACAAATTGTTCTGAGCAAAACAGACTTTTTTTATTTGCTCAACAGGCGAAGACGCTAAGAGGCTAATAAAGGCAGGATGCCGCAGTCACGGCGTTTTTCACGCGTTGTGATTAGACTTCCTAAAGCATCTTCGTAAGTCTTTACTTGGAACATTACGAGAATCTAAAAACACGTAATCACTTCCAAGAGTTTGAATAAACAAATTTTTGAGTAATATGCTTAGCAGCCTCTGCAATTTATCTCAACGCAACACTGTATTCAAGCATCTGCTTCTTACAACTTAGATACGACTGTAAATTAATTAAAAACTCGCTTTAGATGAGCGAGCACCTATAAACTTTATTGATAGGCAAACGCTAACTTATATTTAACTATAATTTACACGTGCCAACAAAGTAGCGTCTATTATACAGGGCCGGTACTCCTCGCGTTCAAAAGACGGTTTCCGAGCACCATTGATGGCTATTGTGATATTCCAAATTAGTTTCTAAGCAAAACCGGCTTGTCATCCAGCCGATAGATTTTATTCACCAACAATCGGCGGACTGAACACGTTCCTTCGGGCTCCATTGCTAGAACACGACTCAATCTCGAAGCAACAATCGAATTTTATAATCGCAATCAAAGCACTATTAATCTAAGAACGTAACCAAATAGAGTTCAAATTACATCATCGCCCTACGCTGATGATGGTCGGATTCTGCTTAATAGTGTACAAATTTTGAGTAATGATATTAACGAGTCCGTAGAAGGAAACGATTTTGAGCCTAATTTTGATGGTCTTAGAGATGTTAATCTTTGTAATGATGATGGCGGGTCCGGGTGTGCGCTGTTCGGCGCAGGACACGGTAGCACGTTGCATGACTTGTAAGAAAATGAGACACGAACGCAATTGGTCACAGCCAGAACATAATTAAAGTTTGGGCCGTCGGCTAATGGTATGAGGTTGGAAATTCGAGGTGGTGGCTGACTTTTAATAGGACATCGTGAAGGATCGATTCAGCTAAGGAATCTGTGTTAAATTGGAGTGTGGAGCGCCTTCCGCTTGCTTAATAGAAATAGCTTAGCGTACAGTGGCTACGTTTTCTTTTTAAGCAGCGTTTAGATCAGAGACCGATGAATTTAATTACATGTTCTCAGATGAAAATACTTGTAAGATTTTCATTGAGCAGGATAAAGTCAATTTTATTTATAAAAATGTCTTATATCTTAATGTAGGAATTAAAACGGACTATGTTTTACGATAAAAACGAAGCATTGGGGATAACCTAAACTTTGTCGCCGTTTTACTCGGTTTCGGAAAATTTGAATGAACGTCAATAAAATTTCACCTAAAAAATGAATGTGCGAGAACGTTTCCGAATCTAAATCGAAATTGGCATGCATAATCCCACTAAACGAACGAGTATTTTCCAAAGAATTTATAAGTTGGAATTAAAGATGAAATTAATTAATCAAAAGTCACAGGAATAACGATTATATTATCAACATTAAATCTCAAACGCTGAGTAAAAAACGAAACTAACTGCGTAAAAACATCTTCAAGCGAATTTAACAAATTATTATAATACGCAACGGCTATGATTTATTAATGCAGAGATAATTGATTACTTGGAATTGAAAAACATAAGGGGAGTTCCTAAAGACTCAAATGATCAGTGACAATGAACATTAAGGCGTGTAAGATTGACATTACTTGAGACTAAGGTCGTCTTTAGTAGTTTAATATTTAATATTTACCGACTATATTTTACACAAAACTATCTATGGTTAGTTAATTATCATTTAATTTGAAAACGTTATTGCGAATTTAAAGATGTAGTGCATCATCATCATCAAACAATCGCAGTCCACTGCTGGACATAGGCCTCTGCAGTTGTCCCCTTTGATCGATCTTAGGCTTCTCGCATCCAAAACTTGCCAGCCATCCTGCGCAAATGATCACTCCACTTGGCCTGAGGGCGTCGTACACAAGGATTTCTAAAATGTGGTCTTATCCATTTCAGAACTCGTTTACCCCATCGGTTGTCAGGTCTGTGGCTAATATTATGTGTTACGCAAATGGCTTTAAATTTAATGACGCATTAAAATCTTCTCGTTGGCGTACACGTATATTTTATTTCGTTATTTTTGACAGCTATGAGTGATCTCGGTGAAGTCTATGTTCAGTGAAAATGCGTCGTAACCTTGAAAAACTGTTTCCCGTTGCCAGATGGAAATCAAAATAGAAATGTAGGTGAGTAGGGTTTCCGGAGCTCGTAGGGGGTTAGGGTTCGGCCGGCATGGCGGTGGCAACTGACCAGTTACTCGCCCGTTGTCACAGCGACTTGGGCTTCTCTTTCGCTTTCCATCAGGCGTAGGGAAGCCATTATGTCGAGCTACTATAAAAAAAATTAAGTCACTGCGGCATATCAGATAAGTAACCAAATCAAACACGTCTCTGTTGCTACCGCCACGGTGGGCTCTAAGGTCTGGTTATACACCGGCTGATCCCAAAACGGAACCCGAATCACTTCACGGATCTGTCTCCGTGTGTAAAATACACATGAGCCAAATCATCCCGATTTGACAATGCACTTCCCTATTTCATAAACCAGTGTATTTCAAACTATGTGTTGCACCCGTCGGCATTAGGAAAATGATAAACATCATCAACAGCCTTTCGCAGTCCACTGCTGGACATAGGCCTCTCCAGTTAAAATAGTGATAAACATAGTAGTACAAAATAAAATAATTTGATTGAGAAACTTCGACTTGTCCAGAGAGGGAAATATTTTTTTTTGTCTTAATAATGGTCATGTCCACTAGAATAGAACTTATTACCTTTAAATAGAAGAATAAAAGAAAAACTTAAAGTTATTGATTAGATATGGACATCAGACGTAACCGATGATGTCATGACATATTTAATATCCGCCATACAACCCCATAGATTCAAAATCTGTTTGGTTTTAGCGATAGTATATATTTTCCATTTTCAGCCAATTTTGTTTTTGTTTTTACTGTTTATCGTACGAGTAAACAAAAATATACTTTCATGGTATATTTTTATCTGTTTTACAATAAATACACGAAATATTTTGATGCAAACAAAAAGTTTGAAAACCACTGGCCTAAACAAAGGCGGAGATTTAAGCTCAAGATTACAGGAGGACCTGGTCTGACAGGGGGACCGGATTAATGTCGTTACGAGCTCGGGTCATCGCCAACTGACCCCTGGCACATCCTAGACTTGGGGCGATGAGATATCGGCGGTGACACTATATGAAAAGTGTCGCTTTAAAAAAAGTGTCATTTTGTTTTTAAAATACAAAAATTGGCAGTATGGAAAAAAATATTTTTTTAATATGAACCTTGTGACAAAAATTGACCATAAAAAAGAGTAATTGCCGTTTTTATTGGTTTTTCTCGAGAGAAACCACCTTCCAAACCTGTAGACATTTTTATTTGTTCTTTACGATTCATGACTTCTTGTTTTAATGAGAGAAGATATTTATTATTTTCTTTATTTGAATCTGACATTCACGTGAATACGTCAATCTAAGCCTGTGTCCTTTTTTAACAATAGATTTAAAAAAATATCGACGAATGGGCAACCTTGAAAACAACAAAAGATTTTTTATTAATTAGACATTTTCTCATAAACAATACGTTTTTTAGAATATTATTGTAATTAAGCTGACAGTGATTTTGAAAACAATAGTATTTTAATATTAGCTTGTATTTTCGTTTGTCGGTCATAGGTGAACATCGTTTACATGCACTATTATTACGACAAAGATTGTAAATAGCATATAATTATTAATCAATCATTTATTTTTAAAGTAAAATAAAATATTTGTTACTTGTCAATATTTATAAAGCCTTTTTAAAATTATTATTAATTAATAAATTGCGAAGTTAATAAAGAATTACCAATAATAATCGTTATTATTATTGATTAACTCTTTAACATGAGTTTCATTCCGGTTCAGATTATCCATAATAAACTAATGCAAAATAATTATCAAATAAATAATTCCAGAAAACAAAAGTGTGCTACTAACAAGAAACTAAATGTCCAATTTTGAAATGCACGATATTATTTAAAAACAAACTAAATTAATCCCATTAGCGAACCACGAATTTCCATACATTTTCCATGCAAAAAGCCAACACAACCCCAAAGAGGACGTAGACTAATTTTCTTAAATGCATAACGCGAAAATTTTGTGCCCGCAAAAACTGGTTGGAGACAAAAACGTAGGACTTTTTGCACCCCTTAAATTATTATTAATAGTAGGCATACATTCTGTCTGTTTATCTAAGGATATTAGGGCATGTCCAGGGGCAGGATTTTCTCTAATAAGACATAGTTTTTGCGCGTGGAGATTAATTTCTCGTGGCTGGGGGTCGGACGCCATTTTTTAAACAGAGGTTTTTGCTGAGTGTGACGTATAACTGTTGGGGTTTCGGGGATTATTTAAGACTTTTGGCGACAATTTACAATGGTTTTAGGGTAATGTGCTTAGAAAGAAAAATGTTCTTTGTAAATATGGAAGATTTTGATTAGTAGAATGCTTTGGATTTGATCTCCTAGGTTTTAAAATAGGGTCTTGTACTAAGGGTTAAGTCATTGTTATGTATAGTATTGATTTATTGAAATATCCTAGAATGTGGAGTGAATTGGAAAGGCTAAATTGCTTTGTTTCGAACATAACCTGTAAATCCAACTTTAAGATCCAATATCGCGTCTGGAATATGTTTGTTAAGATTATTATTGTATATTTAATTATTTTAATCCAACTGAAAATCGAAAGCGCGTACTCCAGTTCCTTTTCTTCAAACTTTATCTTTATAGATATATAATAAAACTCTATAGATACAAATGTAAACCTTCAAATTAAAATCGGTTGGAAACATCCGTCACTGGGAGATTTGAAATGGATTGGTAGCTAGGACGTCAGTCGGCATTAGAAGACCCCACGGTGACATGTGAGCGACGTCGAAGGTTTAAACGTATGTAGTAAGCCAACACTTAGGGCTGACACAATTCAATAATTGCTATTATAGCAATCTTTTAACTAAATTTTGGCCATAGCAGCCAATTTCTAAAGAAACCTTGTGTGAGGCTAGAATCTATCTCAGGGCAGGCAGGGATGTGGCTGTGTGGTTCGGCGCTACCCGTGTCCCTGCAACTTACTGCCCACTGGGAACACAGGGGGGTTCAGTGGGTATGCCCTCCCATTTTAGGAAGTGTGAGTCCCACACACCATGCCGCCTACCCCCGGAGACAGCATGAAGGTGCCTAATGCATTCACCTCTTAAAAAAAATAGGCTAGAATCTATCTACATCTTAGGCTCTAACGTTTTATAACATCAAGCTACTTTTCTTATAAAAAGAAGATGCTTGAAGTAATCAGAAGATAATGTATATAGTGGGTCTGAAAATACAAATAAGAAGGCACCTGTGTTTCTAGACACTGTATAAATTATCTTCTGTTCTGGCCTACACTATTTTAATAGGTATAGTTCGCCACGACGGAAGGAATTAAATAAATAACCCAAGACATGGCACGCTGGGCCACACAGCGCCATCTAGCCCCAAACTAAGCCGAAACTTGTACTATGGGTACTAGACAACTGATAAACTTACTTAGATATATTTTTTGTAAATAAATACATATTATACATAGAAAACACCCAGACCGATACAAACAGATATGTTCATGCACACAAATGTTTGTAATGTGTGGGGTTCGAACCCACGACCCTTGGCTCAGAAGGCAGAGGTCACTACCAATTGAGCCACCGAGCCAGTCTTTGCAGATTCAGTGGTTGCAGGTTACAGTATGGTTGTAAAAATGTAAACCAGAAAACAAAGTTATGGTTTAATACAATTGCCAACCCTATTTAACCGCTACACAAGTATCATACACCCACATCAAAGAATATGTGTAGGTACATACATTTTATAGCTATTTTAAATGCTGTATATTCGGAATCAGTAATGAATAGATATGTAAAGTAATGTACAAAGAGTATTTAGATGATTTTCAAGGTAGTATTTAACATATAATTGGTAAAGTGGAAAATTTTAATGGAATATTCTATGTGAATTCGCTAAATCTGTAAACGAGTGCAAGATTTTTTAAAGATGTTTGTTGTATATGACAACTAATATCTTTAAAAAAGGGTGTAGAGCAAAAACTTCGTATGGTAAAACTTGTAGAAAATGGCCTGCTTTGACAAAAAACATGGTTTTCAAAATTGACTTGATCGGAGATCGAACTCAGAAATTCAGTGAGTAACTTTAGTGTTAGGGCTTTTTATTCTACTGTAGGTACTGTTTATAACTAGACAAGGAATTCAAACCTACGTATTTTTTTTTAATCATTCTCCGTGTCATATCTCAAAAAACGTGACAATTTCCTTGGCTCGCGACAAACCACACCGTCCAACCGATTTGTACGGCCAATCCGTACCAGTTCAATGCCAATATTTAATGCTTTTTTTTACCTTAGAATCACGATTTCAAACTTTTTCACCGGCTTGGGTGACAAAAGAAAAAACCACGAAACTCGTCGCTCTTATAACTTAAGTACTAAAGTCGATAACTGCTTGTTTCGTCGTGTCGCTTCGTCGATTCTAAGTAGGTCTTGGTCACTTTTATAGTCGAAGTTAGGAAAAACTGTTAATTTTGTAGGAAGAGCTGCGTACCGCACGAGCCGTCTACCACCCGCTGGTTATCGTGAATTTGAATAAAGTCAAATCATTGAAGGTTGAAAATGTATAGAGAAGACTTAAGAAACACCATCATTGACGCAAGACGTAAGTCTGGAGGGATGGAGGGATGTAAGGGAGCGGCCTATCATCTTTTCGCTCCAAGCCAACCTCACCTGCCCGTGGTGCATCCTGCCGAATAACAAACGAGGCGCTGGCAACCGACTGGTGGCGGTATAACCATCACAATTGAAGGCGTAGCTAAATACCACAGACCGATGACGGGCAGCAGCGTCACCGGAGCGAGAAACTACGCCCTGCGATCGCCAACCCGCCTGCCCAGCGTGGCGATTATGAGGTGAGGTTGGCTTGGAGCGAAAAGATGATAGGCACTCTCTTACGAAACCAAACTGGTCGTCAAAATGATGTCAAGTAATATTAATTAGTTACAAATAACTCTTTTAATAGACCATTATAAATGTAAGTAATATTCGTAGCTATTTCGTTTCCGTATTCGTAATTATGAATATAAATTACTTGTAACGTCTTAGTATAGTTACACGTGTGCATAAAATACTTATAATTAATACTTAGTCTTAAAATAGACATGGTACATTTTAAACATATGATTTTATGTCTTTTTATAGTCGCATAGAATGGTGGCCTCCAATCGCTTGATGGAAAGCGAAAAAAGCCCAAATCGATACAGCAATAGAGAAGGAATCTAATTGATCACTTGATGTTTATAGGAAAATAGGTTTCCTAAATCCATGTTTTTTTTTATAGTAACTTGACATAGGTGATGTTAAAGCGAAAGAGGAGCCCTAGTCGCTATAACAACGGGCATGAAACTGATCAGTTACCTGTCAGCTGCCACTGCCATGCCGGGCCAATCCTAGCCCCCCACGAGCTCCGGAAACCCTACTCACCAGCAGAAATACGACCCGGAGGTCATTTGGCTGCGGTATTCTATAGGGCGGAGGTCCTTCCCCGGACGAGCAGCTCAATTCGAGCGAAGATTCGCTGTGCCCTACCTCTCTTCGATGGTTAAAGCGACTATTTTAGACGGATAATGGTGAACTTTTTTTGATAATGGAAAAATGTTAATTAATGAGCCTTTAACTAATTGCCGTGTAACTAGACAGAATAGAAAATACAGGGTTTGCCGGTCAAAATAGACCCTCAGTTAGATAAGTAGATTTTATTGCAATACCTATGTTTAAACGCGTTAAGTTCATATCTAATTTTTGCATCAACTCTATTTCGAGATTAGGCATATCTTAAAAGTAATTTTATGACAATTATGAAACTACAAAAAAAATTGATCCAATCATAATGTCCTAACTGCTCTAAAAAAACTAATTTTTTGAAGAAAAAACTCATTAACCCTGCTCGCGTTGCAAATGTTATTTGCACAAAAACTACACAAATATTACGAATAGAAAAGGAGCTGTCTGTCTGTCTGTTAAAATTTTATGTTAAGCTAGTTTTGGTATAAAAATATACTATGATACAGTAGGTGAAGAATGGTATTGATAGATTACATTACATTCTTTGTCAAAATCTCCCCTTCATCATCATGAGTCATTCACAGTCCACCGCTGGACATAGGTCTCCAATTATTCGCCACTTTGATAGATCTTGGGCTTGAAGCCCAGTAGTGGATTTTTCCACCCTTGTGGGAGGAAGAGATAATTCTTTTTTTTGTATGAGACACTTCTCATGACATTAATTATTCTTTTTGGAATATCAAAGTACCCATATATTAAATGTTGTGTCAGAGGTTCTTTTATTTTTAAATCTAATATTTTCAAACATATTTTTCAAATTTTAACAAAGCCAAAAATTTAAAAATGTATGAATGTTTCATTTAAGAGCTGCGCAATTAATATTTTAATACCTTATTTTAAGCAGAAATTAATTTATTTCAAAAAATTTACATAGCTAGTCAGTCGGGAGCTATGAAGAGATTTAGGAAATGGTTTTCTTTTTTTATATTTTTTAATTTTTGTTTTTTTTTGTTTTTGTATGCCGAGGAGACTTAGGGGAGGAGCAGAACAACAACTCGAAAAGTCTCGACGAAAACCCCACACAAGAGAAGCCGCGGCCAAAAGCTAGTGTTCAATAAAAATTACAATATCGTTATGCCGAATCGGCGTTTAGTAACGTGCCGGTTGATTTATTTCGCTGTTTACCTAGATTATTCGGTTTTTTTCTCCGCTTGCATCAACCAGACACGCATGGCTGCTTTGACATTGGCTGACAGCTTTTTTGCCGCCAAAATTGAAGATGGAGGTCGATAGGAAATATCTAGTTCTTGAGATTTGCTTGTCTTCTATACTTATAATAAATCTGTAGAGAAGTCAATTCTGTACATTGTATATATTTTCAAATTAACTATCAGGGGATGATTAGTGATCGATACTGATGCCAAAAATGCAATCAGTAAAATTTTTGTCTGTCTGTCTGTATGTTCGTTATAGAAACAAAAACTACTCAACGGATTTTAACGAAACTTGGTACAATTATTCTTCATACTCCTGGGCAGGTTATAGGGTACTTTTCATCACGCTACTATCAATAGGAGCAGAGCAGTGAAGGGAAATGTTAGGAAAACGGGAGAATTTTTTGGAACGCGCATCACTCATAAACTACTGCATGAAATTGAATACTGTTTTCACCAATGTATTGCTAGAGGTTTAACTTAAAACTTAGGCACTATGTATAGATAGGTATTTTATGGAAGTCCGTTATTTTTCAAACCCGATATCCACGCGTGCGACGCCGCTGGCACAGCTAGTGATATAATAATTTTAAAGTTTAATACATTTATTTTGGACTTGTACTAGCGACCCGCCCTCGGGTATTTTAGATAAATATTCTATGCATGTATCATACAAAACCTTACATACAAAACTTTCCCCTTGAATCACTCTATCTATTTATTTAAAAAACGCTACAAAATCCGAAGCGTAGTTTTAAAAATCTATGCATACATAGACAAGAAAAGCGACGTTGTTTTATATCATGTAGTGATTCCACTAATTTGACTCGAGGGCTTAACCGACTTTAAAAAAGGAGGTTTTCAATTCGGCGGGATCTTTTTTTTCAGCGTAAAAAGACGAAACAAGACTGATTATTTTTTAAAGTCACTTCTTTTTTATAGTAGCTTCTTGCCTGATGGAAAGCGGAAAAAACCCAAGTCACTGCGGTATCAGACAAGTAACCAAACCAATCGGACGGATAGGCAGACATAGAATTACTCATCCCATAAAAGTTCCGTGCTTTCATTTTTTGCACGGATCTCTAAAAAAAGTAGCAACAAAAGGCAAGAATTCGGATCACAACAGCTCTAAGCATAAACAACTTTGTGTGTTTCAATGATGGAACATTGTTAGAAGATGCATTGTCTCCAAGCAAGATTCCAGGCAAAAAATGGTTGGCCAATGCCACCAGTTAGGCAAGACACCTGTTCTTTGCTCAAAGTCACTTTAGCCATTGCAATGTTTGCTAAACTTAGTCGGAAAATTAAGTATTTGCAAAGGCAATGCAAGAACGAAGCTGTCATTAGATGGTTTTATAGTTCTTAGTGGCTTAGACATAATATTAGTTCGTGACTGAGATCGCTCAGTCTAAATGAACTAGTCACCGGTTCTAAACGAACCAGCTCCTTAGTTCTTGAGCTCCCAGGTAAATTCACAGCGCATCGTACCAAAGACGATTGATGATGGGGATGGGATTTTATTGGGGTATTCCCTGCCTCCTCCCCATTTCCAGGCAGGGTGGTGTTCAATTTCAGGGAGCCCACACCCCGCTGTTCCTCTGAAACTGTCCTGACGTTTGTCCTAGCTTTTTTTTATTATTTTTTTATACTTCTAGGGTGGCAAACAAGTTTACTAGCTAGCTTTAGTTCTTGAGCTCCTAGGTAAAATCACAGAGCATCGCCCAAAAGACGATTGATGATAGGGAATGGGATTTGCTTCCCGTCTTCAGTCAGAGTGGTGCTCTCCAGTTTCGAAGAGCCCACATAAGAGAGGTAAGGCATAGCGAATCATCGCTCGAATTGGACCTCCACGCCATAGAATACCGCAGCCTAATGACCTCCGGGTCGTGTTCCTGTCGGTGAGTAGGGTTTCCGGAGCTTGTGGGGGTTTGGGGTTGGGCCGGCATGGCGGTGGCAACTAACAGGTGACTGACCCGTTGTCACATCGACTTGGGCTTCTCTTTCGCTTTCCATCAGGCGAAAGGAAGCCATTATGCCGAGCTACTATAAAAAAAGTGTATGTTTTTTTTCGTTCCGTTTCCCCGATTGGCAGGTAAAACTATCCTGACGTTTGTCTACTTCCCCTATCTCGTCCCTCAAATACCTTAGGCAAGGGCGCACACTTTAGTTAATTTCAGTGCACAGATTTCTGTAAATTTGCTACAAAGTTAACTCAATAAGGAAACATGAAGCTAAACAAGGAAGACATTGAGGAGAATCGACTTCCGAATCGATTACGAACCGACCGTTTAATGGCGACGCTTCTCGATTACATCTGTCAATTACAATTAGCACAAATTAATTAATTAATACAAATAATTTTCATTGTTTCACCAATTAAAATGGCGAATTCATAATCGATTGTTTTTTCTGATTCAGAATCTGTGGTACGGTTGTTAAACAATATTTTTAATTAACGATTAAATTGAAGATTATGGATGCATTTAAGTGCTTATGATATCTTTGTATTTAATTAAATTGCAGTTATATGACAGAAGAAAAGAATCCTATGGAATAGTCATTCATTTTATAGACATACATTATTATAATAATTTATATTATTAGACAAATATCATAATTTGCTGACCATAAAAGTAGCTCAAACAATATTATGGAAATCAGTACAATGATGGTATCATAGATTATTTCTAATATCAACATATACATCACATTTAAATTGTTACCGGGTACGGTTAGTGCCTACAATCCGAAAGCAAAGACAAGCCCAAGTCGTTGTTTCCATCGACAATCAATCACTTGTCGGTGACCGCTGCCAAACCGCCCTGCACGATCGAAATTACTTCCCCGGTGTCATTGTCTGTAGGTGACCACAGTCAGACGGATAAACCGTCTGAGAAGTTGAAATCTCAATAAGTCCCTTAGTCGACATTTACGTCGATTTAACCCAAGCCATGCCACACTGGGCCACACATCGCTATATTCTAGCCCCAAACTATGCTGAAGCTTGTACTATGGGTACTTAGGCAACTGATAAACTTACTTAGATACTTTTTTTTGGATAATCAGAAGTTTAGAATACATAGGCAAAGACAACCATTGATTCTCATCTCCATAGACAGTTTTATATAGTGTCTGTATGTACTACATAATAATTTTAATGAAAGTGTATTAGCGGTGAGGGATCGTGTGAAATTTCGCCTTTAGCTTCGTCCGTGCGCCGGCGCAGGCTGTGCAAATATGGCGACGTAATGACATGTAGACTTGCGCAGCGGACAGACAGGATAATAGGGATGTTTCCAGGGTCAAAATAATTACATTATATTTAGTCCGTATTTTAGATTATAAAAATATATTGGATACGTATTTTTCGCTTGACTGCAATTCATATGATGGTAAGCGATATCACAGTCTACGAATGAGCGCGATCACCCATCAAAAACTGGTTCACTCTCGCCTTGAACATCGGAAGAATGTACCTACGTCGTGGGAAAAAAGAAGCCTGGCAAAGAGTTTTCTACATTTAATATCATGAATGCGAAAGTTTGTTACAATAAATTTTGTTACACTTTCACGTAAAAATTTGAATGAACTTTAGAGTAAAAGAGCTAGTAAGTATATCAGATAACACATAAATATTAATAACCCAAGACATGCCACGCTTGGGACACATAGAAAAATCCTCTAAGATGTACTGCGGCCCCTGTTAAACACTCACTACCACTGTTGACAATTTTGCGACCCGATATAATACTCTAATGACCCGGTACCGGGTCAAAATGCTTGCTTCATATATTATTTGTTACTAAATCACTTCTATAATATTGTTGTGTCTATGCAATATCGGATCGATGGGTCCCATCGTTAGTTCGGGTTCCAGGATCCATTAAGATTTCCGCCCGCCACCGTAAGATGCGCGGGAGCATCCACACTGCACTATTACTAAACGTCACAAGCGCCATTTTAATTCTCAACGCTACGCCAAGGAAAATAAAGTCGAATTTGCAACGTCGAAAAATTTGACGAGGTAAGTTTAAAATGATGAAATGTGAGGTGTATTTTTACGTTACTACAGCTCATTTTCCCTTGATATATTGATCATAAAAGCCGTGTCAGAATTCAAGGAAAAGTGTCAAGTAATTTGAACTGTAGTACATAAGATTTACAGTGCATATTTGACTGATGTATGTTGACCGTTTCGCGGAAAAGTTAAGCTGTTTGGTATTACTCATTTTTATAGTGGTTTTAAGATAATAGTATTGATTTACCACTATATATGGGTATCTACAACATCTAAGATCATTTATGAGGAATACATGTAAGCTCTTGCGGGGCTACATTGTATGGCCCAAGAAATTATAGGTACTTGTCTATCTTTATAATAACTAGGTATCTAAATACATATATATCCTACTAATATTATAAACGCGAAATTTTGTTTGGATAGATGGATGGATGTTTGTTCCACTTTCACGCAAAAACTACTGAACGGATTTTAATGAAACTTTACAGGAATATAGTTTGTACATCAGATTAACACATAGGCTATGTTTTATACGAATATTCACGCGGGCAGAGCCGCGAGCAGCAGCTAGTATATATATATGTCGCAGTCATCTGGTTGAATCTGCTATTCAATTGAATGACTAGCGCGTTCATTGAATGACGACATTTAATTGAATGCCTAAAGGACAACTCGTCAAGTTATTGAATGAAACGTTCAACGTCTTGACTAAACGTCATTTTAGCATAGTCGTTGAATGGGTAAAAGCCGACTGTTTAATGTTTAGTTTTTAATTTTTCTTTAAAAGTATCCGGAGGCGGCGTATTAATAGGTAAATCCATGCTGTCACACTATTTTATTACGTATAAGTCAGTTTAAAGTAAATCTAATCAAAAAAATATCAACACTCAGGTGATCATGTTCGACGCCATATTTATTTTAGTGACTACTAACGCCGCGCGGGAAAAAAATGAACTAAATTACAATCACTTGACTGCTTTTACGTCCGCTCTTTTCAAAGGGCTATGTTTCAATCCGCTACGTAGTTGGACGTTAAGTGACGCGTGTTTAGTCAACGTTCGGTCTAGTCATTCAATTGAATGTCGTCATTCAATGAACGCGCTAGCGATTCAATTGAATAGGAGATTCAACCAGATGACTGCGACATATATATTGTATATATATAAAGTCAACGGTGACTGATTGACAGACATAGTGATCTACCGCTGGACGGATTGGGCTGAAATTTGGTATGCATGTAGATGTTATGATGTAGGCATCTGCTAAGAAAGGATTTTGATCAATTCTACCCCCAAGGGGATAAAATAGGGGATGAAATTCTATTCCACGCGGACGAAGTCGCGGGCACAGTTAGTATTTTATAAGTAACTGGCACCCTGCCTTCGTATTTAAAAAAGTAAGAAAAGCGTCTAAAATTATCAGTGTTTCTCTATTATATTACACCTGTATGTATTTTTGAAAATGTTATTAAAACCTTCCTCTTGAATCACTTTATCAATTAACATCCTATAAAAATTCGTTGCGTCATTTTAAAAATCTAAGCAAAACATAGGTATGGAGAGATGAAGAATAAAACTTCTCCAATTTATATTATTTATTTAGTGGTGTTATTTTATAGACCTTAATCAGGATCTTAAATTTAAGCAGATATAAGCACAATAGAGATTTCAGTACAATAATTGAAAACCAGATACGAAAATAATATTGTGTATAAAACACTGCGTATAAAATTTTACTGACTATAGGTTAATTGTCTTTGTTTTTACCTAAAATGCTGAACACACGCTGTTTTTTACCAAAATTCTGTGCCATAGAAAACAATACATAACTTAACCTTTTGACTCTTAACATATTCTTTTGTTTGTTCGTTAGTTCTGCTCACCTTACTACTTAATAGTAAACAAATTAACTTGTAAGTATTGTTACTAGATGTTAACCTACAGCTTATCCTATTAATATAATAAATGTGAATGTATGTTTCCTGCTCAGCATCAGTTCAAAGATTTGGACGGAATTTGGTAAACTGATACTTATTTAAGGAAACTGAGTTGTGGGAAAAGTTATAGCATGATAAGGAATCCCAATACTCGTAAATTTTGTTCATCATAAGTATGAGATTCAATACAAAGTGTGTACCCAATCACAGCGTTTTCACAATTTAATATCACAGTAATGTCGCATTCTTATTAATAAGATCTAATTAAAACTTTAAGAAAAAATGTTTCTCTGAAGCAACTATACATAGATATCCCACTTTTATATTAATAAAACAACTGAAATCTTATCTGAATTAATGGGTTTAAATGTGAAAAAAACGGTCTATAGATTACTATGGCTGTTTTTTTTACAAATTTTGAGTTATGTCTTTTTATTTTATATTTTTTGTTAGAAAATGTAGTCCTAGAGTTATCGGAATTTTATATAAACAAGTTGCAAAAAACTCGTTAATTAATAAATAAATAAATTACTCGTAGTAGTATTCGTAATGATAAAACCAAGTAACACTCGTAATACAGTAGTTATTATTTATTTTTAAATTAATTACGCACGCAACATTGACCCTAAGATCTTTTTATCGCGAATTGGGTATGTTGAGTCTTCCTCATATAAACTAAGTATGTACCTACTAAAGTATATGACGAAATGCAAAGCGTATCTTTTTGACATAACAAGACATGCCACGCTAGGCAATACAGCGCCATCTAGTCGCAAACTAAGTAGATACTTGTACTATGGGTAGTAGACAACTGATAAACTTTTTTTTTTATAGTGGCTCGACATAATGGCTTCCCTACGTCTGATGGAAAGCGAAAGAGAAGCCCAAGCCGCTGCGACAACTGGCAAGTAACTGGTCAGTTACCTGTCAGTTGCCACCGCCATGCCTGCCCTATCCAAACCCCCCACGAGCTCCAGAAACCTTACTCACCGGCAGAAACACGACCCTGTTTCCTGACATTCCCTGAGTTAAAAAAATAGAAAAATTATTATCTAATGATCTAATTTCTTGGGTTAGTACAACCTCTAACAGAAATAAAAGAAAACTATTTATCAAACAACATTTAAGTCTTGTAAAATTTTAAATGCGTAATGAAATAAAAATATTAGTCGCATAAACGTCAATAGAATTGCAATCTATACTTATAATAAATCTGTAGAGAGGTCAATTCTGTACATTAAATATTTTTTCAAAATAACTATCAGGGGGTGATAAGTGATCGATACTGATACCAAAAATGCAATCAGTAAAATTTTTGTCTGTCTGTCTGTCTGTCTGTCTGTCTGTCTGTCTGTCTGTATGTTCGTTATAGAAAAAAAAACTACTGAACAGATTTTGACGAAACTTGGTACAATTATTCTTCATACTCCTGGGCAGGTTATAGGATACTTTTCATCACGCTACAATCAATAGGAGCGGAGCAGTGACGGGAAGTGTTGGGAAAACGCGAGAAATTTAAACCTGTATGTTTGAACGCGCATTACGCGAAAACTACTGCATAGAATTGAATGCGGTTTTCACCAATGTATTGCTAGAGGTCTAACTTAAAACTTAGGCACAATGGTATTATATGGAAGTCCGTTATTTTTGAAACCCGATATCCACGCGAGCGACGCCGCTGGCACAGCTAGTAAACAATAAAAGTCTATGCTCAAACAACACGCAGGAAGTGCCCGCAGTCTTCCGTCCTTTTCACTCCCATAGCATTTGTGTTGTTGTCTCTGTCTGTCGTAATACCAGTTTTGGCACGGTGAAGAATGATTATCAGTGAATGCAAGTCGTTTTCGACCATAGATATTGGAAAATGTTTATTTTTTTTAGTTTTGATTACGGTACAATCTTAAAAGATATTATAAAGCTGAAGAGTTTGTTTGTTTGTTTGAACGCGCTAATCTCAGGAACTACTGGTCCGAATAGAAAAATTCTTTTTGTGTTGAATAGACCATTTATCGAGGAAGGCTTTAGGCTATATAACATCACGCTGCAACTATTAGGAGCGAAGAAATAATGGAAAATGTAAAAAGAACGGGGAAAAATTAACTATTCCACGCGGACGAAGTCGCGAGCACAGCTAGTATAATATAAGTTTAGGTGGGTGGCTGGTTGAAAGGATGGTTCTGAGATCGATTCCCGGTCGGACTAATGGCCACACGAATATAACATTTCATGGATGGTTAGTTGGGAGGATGCTTCCGAGATAGATTCCCGGTCGGACCAATTGGGATGATGACTAAAAAATAATTTAATGTCCATCAGATAGATTAATGAAAAATATTGGATACGTATTTTTTATTTTGCCTCTTGTTCAAAAACTTACAAAGATACATTGATTTTAAATGTCACATGACGTCACGTTAGAGTAAAAAATATACTCTAACGTGACGTAGTTAGCCCCCACTCCGTAACTTTAATGCGCTATATCTAAGTATTTTCTTGTTATTTCGACAAAACAAAAAATACGGGTCTTATATTTTTTTATTATCTAAGAGACGGACTAATTATTTTCTTCATTTTCATACCTTGTCATCATCCGTATTGCGTCTTCCCAGATGCAAATCGACAAAGAAGCCCAAGTCGCTGAAGCGGTCTAGTAACCAAATCTGGCTATTCACCAATTACTCCAATTAGTCCCGAAATCGACGACACTACAATACATATGTTTAGCCGTGTGTGCGGTGATTGCCAGCCAGACGGGTAGTATACTACTGAATGAGTAGCTGGAAAGTCTCCTAGTGTCTTGCGACACCCACTGGACGAGATGGTGACTTGTATTCGTTATCTGATACATCCAGAAATCTGACGTCACTCGTAACTTAAGCAGGCTGTATCTTTGTAATTTTTGGTCTAATCTATACTTATAATAAATCTGTAGAGAGGTCAATTCTGTACATAAAATATTTTTTCAAAATAACTATCAGGGGGTGATAAGTGATCGATACTGATACCAAAAATGCAATCAGTAAAATTTTTATCTGTCTGTCTGTATGTCTGTCTGTCTGTCTGTATGTTCGTTATAGAAAAAAAAACTACTGAACAGATTTTGACGAAACTTGGTACAATTATTCTTCATACTCCTGGGCAGGTTATAGGATACATTTCATCACGCTACAATCAATAGGAGCGGAGCAGTGACGGGAAGTGTTGGGAAAACGCGAGAAATTTAAACCTGTATGTTTGAACGCGCATTACGCGAAAACTACTGCATAGAATTGAATGCGGTTTTCACCAATGTATTGCTAGAGGTTTAACTAAAAACTTAGGCACAAGGTATAGATGGGTATTATATGGAAGTCCGTTATTTTTGAAACCCGATATCCACGCGAGCGACGCCGCTGGCACAGCTAGTTTAGAAATAAAAAAATACATATCTCTTATTTTTATAAAATCTAAAAGACGGACAAATTACATTTTTAGGGCAACATGTCTATTTGTGTAAGTTAAGCAACTTTAACAGCTATTACATACCCAAAATATTCACAATTTTTTATCTCAATCTTATTCCCATGTCTATAGTTTCAACAGTCTATGGTCTTGTATGAATGGTATAGGATAACGTAATACGGCAGGTGACCACAGCTTGCCTTAAATCGAACTGGCTGTCTGTCCGCCTGTGTTTATTCATATGGGACACTTTCACATGACCAGAGGTCGAAATAAGTTATAATTTGCTGCAGAAATTTGTATGAGAACCTTTAGATCCGGAGCTCGTGAGGGTTGGGCCGGCATGGCGGTGGCAACTGACAGGTAACTGACCAGTTACTTGCCCGTTGTCACAGCAACTTGGGCTTCTCTTTCGCTTTCCATCAGGCTTAGGGAAGCCATTATGTCGAGCTACTATAAAAAAAAGTTGGCACTCCTTGTCTCCCAGAATACCCAGAGTCAAAGCCAGTTGGTATTTTATAGAAACCGCTTATAAAAATCATCAAATAGGGATGCTTCCAGGGTCAAAATAATTACATTATATTTAGTCCGTATTTAAGATTATAAAAATAAATTGGATAGGTACGTATTTTTCCTTTAAATAAAAAACAACAAAGATACGAGGCATCAAAATGTTGGAGTGGGGGTCTTTGACGTCACTCAGTGGCGAAAAAACTCTCACTCTTTGACGTCACGCGTAATTTTAACGGGCTATATCTTTGTAATTTTTTATCTAATTTACAAATGAAAAAATACGTGTCTTTAATTTTTGAACAATGTAAAAGACGGACTAATTACATTTTTTACGGTAACAGGCCTTTAATTGTCCGGAAGCTGTGTATGTAACCGTTAAAACGCATCTGTGACATGCATACATATCAGAAAATCGTTCTATCGGTCAGTAAGACAACACGGGGGCCGTAAGCATTGTATGGCACCCCTCGGCGCTGCACAAAGGGGAAGGGTCACATGCCGCGGGATGACCGTTACTGATCCCATCCCTTGGGATAAATAACATACAATGATAGGGATGGAGTGATGGGCAGTTAAGGATTTAGCTTTGTACCTTGTGTAAATGCATTTTTTTTACCTATAGAAAGCTTATATTTGGTTGTCTGGAAGAGATCGCTAGTAGCGATAGGACCGCCTGATTTCCTGTAATGTTTGTGTTTTCTACACGAATACTTAATAATAAAATGGGATGTAAGGGAGTGGCCTATCATCATTTCGTTCCAAGCCAACCTCACATGCCCGTTTTTTTTTTTTTTTTTTTTTTTTTTTTTTTTTTTTTTTTTTTAAGAGGGGAATGCATTAGGCACCTTCATGCCGTCTCCGGGGGGAGGCGGCATGGTGTGTGGGACTCACACCTCCCAAAAGGGAGGGCATACCCACTAAACCCCCCTGTGTCGCCAGTGGGCAGCAAGTTGCAGGGACACGGGTAGCGCCGAAGCATACGGCCATATCCCTGCCTGCCCTGGCCAGCCGCAGATGATAAGCGGCCGGCACTCCTGGTCCGGAGAGGGCAAATACCCCTGCCCCCGGATCCGGGGAGCAGTAGAGTGCTCCCCGGGCGGACCTCGTGCAACGGTGTGGCTGCACCCACCACACCGTTACGCCCCTATGAGTGGATCGCGCCCCCGCACTCACCACTCGGGGCACGAAGGAGAGGCTCAGAGGGCATACGATGCGTTGTATGCCCTCCGGCGACGCCCGGGCCGGGGGCGGCGTAGAGCGGGCGCGTCTACCGCAGCCTCACGCTCTCTTTCCGCCGCCTCCTTCTGCGAGATCACTGTCTCGCAGAATGCGAGCATCGCTCGCCAGACCTCCTTCGACGCCGTCATCTGCCGCAAGAGTTGCGGCAGGTCGAGGTCCTGTGCGACAGTGACGAGGACGGAGCGCTCATTGGCCCAGGCAGGGCAATGCTGAAGCGTATGCTCTGCCGTGTCCTCCGAGCCACTGTCGCAGTGACGGCATAGAGGATCAGGCTCTCGCCTGATCCTCCATAAGTACCGGCCGAAACATCCATGTCCCGTGAGGACCTGGGTCAGCCGGTACGTCACCACCCCGTGGGGGCGCCGCATCCACTCTTCCAAGATGGGGCCAATGGCCTGAGTGGTGCGGCGCCCCCACGGGGCAGCCTCGAGGCGCTCACGCCATACTGTGAGCGCCTCCGCCTCAACGGCCTCTTTCTGCGCTCCGACTTCGGCGGGCGCTGGCCGGAGGCCCCGCGACCAACCTCACATGCCCGTGGTGCATCCTACCGAACAACAAACGAGGCGCTGGCAACCGACTGGTGGCGGTATAACCATCACAATTGAAGGCGTAGCTAAATACCACAGATCGATGAAGGGCAGCAGCGTCATCGGAGCGAGAAGTTGCGCCCTGCGATCGCCAACCCGCCTGCCCAGCGTGGCGATTATGGGTATATCCTCCAGTAGTTTGACCTAGGTGGCGAACAACTGGAGAGGCCTATGTCCAGCAGTGGACTGT
Source organism: Conogethes punctiferalis (assembly GCA_031163375.1). Taxonomy (NCBI): domain Eukaryota; kingdom Metazoa; phylum Arthropoda; class Insecta; order Lepidoptera; family Crambidae; genus Conogethes; species Conogethes punctiferalis. The sequence goes on along the minus strand of CM062100.1, from coordinate 6,948,901 downwards.
AATAGGCTGATGATGATATAGTATGCAATAAGAATGAAATGTGTAATGTAACTAGCGCATATAAGACTCTTAGATATACAATACACCTATGATATTTAAATCTTTCTCTCTAATAATCAAACTATTTGTTGTTCGAACAAACTGAGCTGATAACACGATCTCCCAGTCTGTCTGTCTATATTATTGTGTTATCGCGTGTCTGCGAGCAATATGAAAGAAGTGTCGAATCATTTCTGGTAATTATATCTGAATTTGCGAATGTTGTTTGGTTTACTACGAGTGGTATTTACCTATAAATATAGGTATATTGTCTGTCACTTTGATGAATCCTGGGCTTCTCGCGACCAGCACTTAAGAATAAGAATAAATACTGAAGACATGCCACGCTGGGCCACACAGCGCCGTCTAGCGACAAACTCAGCCAAAGCTGGTACTATGGGTACTAGACAATAACTGATAGACTTTTTTATTATTTGCCAGCCATCTTGCGCAGATGGCCTGAAGCGGGATGCGAAAGGCCCAGGATCCAGAAAAGTGGCAAACAGTTGCTGGTCTATGTCCAGCAGTGGACTACGAGAGGATAATGATGATGATGATGATTTAAGTAATGCAAGAATTTTTATTATTAGATATATGTTACTTCCTGTTAATCAATCTAAACATTTGTGAAAATTAAAAACAAAATTTTGTATTTGAATCTTCAATCGGAAAAAGTCGGATCAGATTTTTCATAAAGACTTTGCTTCATGAAATAAAAAAAATATTGCGATAATTTTTATATTTCATTAAGAAAGAAGTTTGAAAAATCGAAAATATCCCATTTTTCGTGAATTTCATCTAGAATTCTTTGAATACAATAATGCATACATAATTCCATCGATCAATGGCAAATGCATGAACGCATCCCCTAAGTAATAAACGTCGTTTCCAAACATGCAAACTTGAATAGCACAAATAATATAAAATCAGAATACGCAATATATCTCCCGAACAATTGTATAACGGATATCTAAAGAAAAAAGGGAGTTTCCGTGGAATCACGAAATTTTGCATTCCCACGGGATGTTGAAGCGCATAACATTGAAATTTAATCCTTGCAGCTTCTGTTTAAAGTGCATTTTTGCTTGGGGTGCTTTATGGTTTAAGACCATATGGGGTGACACCTGCTAGGTCGTGGGACAGGTCATGCATCCCTCTTAAAAGCAGGATGCTCAAGTTTCAAATGCCAAATCTGTGCATCCTGTTTACATATTTGTCTATGGTTTTAGGTAAACCGTGCATTTATAAATGGAACGAAATAAAAAAAAGAATTGCCTTGAGGCGCAATGGTTTAGCTTAAAACGCATACATACATACAACGATCCCAAGTTTTCGGGTTCGATTCCCGGTTGAGTCAATATAGGAAATTAACTTTAACCTTATCGGGAATCGAACTGGCAACTTTAGGATCGTACGTGTTTTAGGATACGAACGCGCCTATAGTATCTAAATAGATACCCCGGTTCATCATCATAATCATCAGCCTGCGGTCCACTGCTGGACTTATGCTTCTCCCAACAATTGTCATTTCGGGGATTTGCTTTGGGGGATGAGATGGGTTTTGGAAGTTACTAAATAAATATCAATGCTTTATGTATCCGCCAGTTCAACTAAAAGCTTTGCTCTATCTGCCAGATTACTATCTAGGACTTTGTCAACAAGCTAAACCAGCTCTAAAAATTAAAAATCGATCTTCATACACCATTCGAATACAAATACTCAAACGCAATGACGTCATAACCCAAAAATGCCCGGTCCCCAAAATTCCATAGACAAGACACACCTAACAAGCCATCGCTAAAGACCCAATCGGTACTTTTTTCTCCGAAACTGGGCCAAATGACACACAACAGGCTTCACTGCCAGCTGGCAAGGGTTAATTGGTCATATGGTCTGAGACCACCCTGGCGCGATTTTATGGGAGAAAGCGTAATGTTCGCACTGTTGGTTGATTTTGACAACGTCCTGTACGGGTTAAATTTTATAGGTTATTTTTTGTATAATTTTTTTTGCTTGATAGCACGGTCCGTCTTATACACCAGCAGCTCCTAATATGTCCCCATCTAGGGGCTACTCTACCCTAAACTAGGGAAAAAAGGCCTTTAGTTGGTCTACTTCACACAAGTTCAGAATATTTAGCTTCACAGTAGTGCAGCTTTCACTATGTTTTCCCTCTCAATAAGACTGTCAAAATAACCGTATAATACGAGTGGTACCTAAGTAGTGGGATTTTAATCACTGCTTTCCGCAAGTGGCTTTTTTGTAAGTAAATACATGGCAACCATCCATACCAATACAAACAGACATGTTTATACACACAAATGTTTGTACTGTACTTTATAGTTGTTCGCCACTTATAATCACCACGCTAGGCAGGCGAGTTGGCGATCGCAGAGCGCAGCTTCTAGCTTGGTTTGTATCGAAAAGATGATAGGCCGCTCCTTTGAATCCGTCTAATGTCGGTCTATGCCTTTACAAAACCGCTAGGTATTATTATAACAACACCGTAAAACATATAGAAGTAATAAATCGCCACTATTAGATAAGACGTCTTGGTCCAACAGACCGATTTGCCTTATCTATGCTAATTGCAGGAGGGTTAATAATTTATCCGTAGCCGCCGGTCTGGAAGACCGCAGTGACATTGTTTTGCGAACGATTCCAAAATGCAGGGTTAGTTTTAGAACTTACAGTTTTAAGACGTGTTAAAATTACTTCCTGGCTTTCTTCTGGTCATAGTAATGTAGCCATTTTCTAAGATTTTCATTTTCAATATGAAGGTTGAAATTCTGAATTCTATTTAATTTGGGTACAGTTTTTGCGATGGAAATGGTAGTTTGGTTAAGAGAAATTAATGTATGTAACATTACACAATTTATATTTATTTTAAAGGTTGGTTAAACGCGACTTCTTTGACCAAAGACCAAGCTGTATTGTGGCTTTAACTGAGAAGCAAAAAGCTTTTAATAAGTAGTTTTGATTACGATTTGTTAGAAAAAAAATCAAACGTCTATGATGTGACTACGAAACTCGTAGATGCTACGAAAAATGTTTCTACTAACCTACGTTCGTAGTCAAACTAGTTTATTGAACTAGTTATCTCGCCTAGTTAATTACTACCGCGAGAGGGTAGACGCAGCAGGGGACGGCCCCCTACAAGATGACTGACGACCTGGTAGATATAGGGGGATCCTTTGGACCCAGACCTCAGGACCGGTCCATGTGGAGGTCATTGGGGGAGGCCTATGTCCAGCAGTGGACGTCCACGGGCTGATGATGATGATAAAAACCAAATGAACTCTATCTACAAGATACAAATCTCTCTTGAAATATGAAACGCCGACAATTCGCCTCAATGAGACACCATATTCAACGGTGAGATCTTCAATTGAGCACATTAAGTACCCATAAAGCTCATAACTTATTACCATAAACGGCTAATAGAGCTATAAAGTTAACTGGTTATGTATCTGGCAACACAGAGGCAATTTAGTGTCATATGTCAATAACAACGGTAGAACAGGGAAGTGAGAAGTGTATGAAATGTCATTTTGTATTGTGAATACTCAACGGATTTTTTTTTGCCCCAATTTACTAGTTTTGTACCAAAATTTAGTACTATACGTACTATACTAGTGTTATGACTAGTTTTCTACCAAAATTTAGTACTATAATACTGTTACGACTAGTTTTCAAACAAATTTTTAAAAGATAATTTCTCATCTCATTCGTTCGGTTCGGCTAGTATGTATTATATGTATTTGTAACGCAGATACAATTTTTATTCATGAAACAAAATGAAGTTTTTAAGAGCAAATTTATCAAAATTACGACGTGAAAAGTCAGCCACACTCGACCCATTTCTCCCGGCGCGAGTAATTAATATCCAAAATAATATATCTCAAAATAGTTGCGAATAGTTTATCCCTCGGGAAGATTAATTTGGGGCCAAAAGTGGCAAGTGCAAGCCGGAATCGAAACGGCCAGTCATCCCTTGGAGCCGGTGGGATTTTAATTGTGGACTATGGTGTGACGCCATTAATTATGGTAATTATGACATGAGTTCGTGTTGGTAGGGGCACTACTTGATGCCCTAAGCAATGCACGCCTGTTGATCAAAAATGGTATGTAATGACGTCACAAGCCATAAAGAGCGTTTTAGGGCGAATTTGAAAATTTGTGACTTTGTAGGTAATAGGCCTCTTGCCGTAAAAAATGTAATTAGTCCGTCTTTTAGATTGTTCAAAAATAAAAGACACGTATTTTTTCATTTGTAAATTAGACCAAAAATGACAAAGATATAGCATGTTAAAATTACGCGTGACGTTAAAGAGACCCCCACTTCTAAATTTTGTTATTTTTTGTGTTGTTTTGTAAGATACAAGGCATCAAAAGTTAGGAGTGGGAGTCTTTGACGTCACTCGCTCCCTTAAAAATGCCTCACCGAGTGACGTTACGCGTAATTTCAACGGGCTATAACTTTGTAATTTTTAGTCTAATTTACAAATAAAAAATACGTGTCTTTTATTTTGAATAAGCTAAAAGACGGGCTAATTACAATTTAGCTAAAATTGTTTATTGTTATTAGTAGCCTACGTCCAGCAGTGGACGTTTGCAGATGATGAAGTAAATATTTTTTCGTCGTTGAATATCCATATTAACTTTACGTAATGCCCAGTTTGAATTTAAAAGGTTATCATCAATAAACCATATCAACATCTCTATTCAAACAATCATACAAATAGACTGGTTTAAAAAAAACGCCGGTAACAAGTATTATGGCGGTTGCCAAACTACGGACCGACACAAAGAAATGGACATTACATAATTCAATGTCTGGGTCACACATTGACGTTGGAATGTTGTGGATGCGGTGCGCGTGCGCCGCTTTTGGACGCGTCGTGTTTACAACGGACTGCGCGGGTGGGGATTTCTTTTATTTTGTTATATATTTATTATATTTTTTTTAAATGAGTGTTCATGTCTTGTTGTAACTTTACGTAATTTTGTCATATTTCAAGTTTTCAAGGTCAAGTTAAAAAAATGAGATATGCCTATATATGAACAAGTCTCGGATACCCTTATTACTACGAGTACTAGATTGTTAGGATCATTTAGAAAATAACGCAGACGCGGAACATTTTTCTTATTTTTTTATAGAACACATAGAGACGATTATCAATCTGAATTTCGGGGATAATGTGAAATATTTATATCATCATAAATAATAGCATCATCAGCTCATTAATACACACATATTAATGTCGAAGTTTATTAAAATCTGTTCAGTAGTTTATGCGTGAAATAGTAACATCAATTCATACAAATTTTCGCATTTACAATATTAGTAGAATACTGCAAAGGAGGAACACCCATCCATCCGTACAATCTTCTGCCCGCGGCTTCGCTCGCGTTAAGTTTGGGGTGAATACTCCATACAAACTTCCATCCCCCATTTTAGGGAAGTGGGGGCAGCCCCGGATCTAGGGGGGGGGGCAAACCGGGGCATCTGCCCCGGGCGGCAGTTTCAGGGGGCGCCAAAATCATCACTATATCCCTTTGTACGCTTAAATCTTCAAAACTACGCAACAAAACTAGATCACAAAAAATGACACCTATTATACCTATATTAGTGTTAATCAAACGCTCACATGGGGGGGGTTATATCAAGTTCTTGCCCCGGTTCGAAAAAATCGTAGATCCGGGGCTGAGTGGGGGTTAGAAAGGGGAAAAAAGTAGCCTATGTTATTCTCCATCCCTTCAACTATCTCCACTTAAAAAATCACGTCAATCCGTCGCTCCGTTTTGCCGTGAAAGAAAGACAAACATACAGACAGACAGACACACTTTCGCATTTATAATATTAAGTATGGACTAATAGTAAATTAATAGAAAATGTGCTTTATAAAAAAAAACTCAATTTCCACGTGTTAAATTGTTAAAAATCGGCATCGTAAATTGGAGTGAGCGCGGTATCCACGCCTAATGCCTCGGCATTGCCCGTGCGCAAGGTCGTCTAAATGCGACGAATGACGTAACGCGTGCGTCTGCGCCGCTGTGGGTGTGTTCGGGTTCGAGTCTCGGTTCGTGCTGGGTTCATGCCAACGGTTGGTGAGGGAAAATGGAAGCTTTGCTTTTTGTTTAGCTTGGAAAATGTTGGTGTATACCTCCCCCCTACTCTCTTATTAACTAAATTATTATATAGGTATTAGAAATGAAATTTCAGGGGAATTGGTTGACGAAACGTGAAGAGGTAACAAAAAAAATACAAACTCACTTTCGCATTAAATTATATTATCTAAGTATGTACGTAAAAGTCATCTGACTAGTACGCATAGTACAAGCTTTGGCTTAGTTTGGGACTAGATGGCGCTGTATGCAGCGTGGCATGTCTTGGCTATTATATTTTTAATTTATATTTGGTATTCTTAATTGTTATACGTATAGAGGGTGCGATGCGTTTTGCGAGTGCTTTTGGGGTTTTTTTTTGTTGGAAAAGTTAAATGTAGTAGGTACAGTTTGTTCGAACAGGTTGTTTTTATCCTCTGGTGTGTAGAAGAATTTGAAGTCGGCGATAAATAAAAAAAAAACATAATTATAATAATATGTGTGGGATTGATTTCTGGACGAATGAGTGAGAATGGTGAATGTAACGAGTGAATGTATGAATGACTGGTGAGTGAGTAAGAGGACTGTATGAGAGAGCGAGAAGGAAGACGAATGGCCGCGAACACGAGCTGTACCGCTAAGACGACTGTGAAGTGTAAAAATTTTTAAGGAGTTCAAATAAAACAAGAATAACGTGAAAAATTCCTTTTATTCCAACCCTCGACCCCACATCTTTTGGGGGCTCGTCCGGGATCGAGGTGGAATTGTGGAATTACGACGGACGACGACAAGCACGTGGCGGTGCACGCGGGCTTACGAAGAAAAGTGGTGAACAATCAAGGGGGTAACGACGATCCAGAGGAATACGGCTACACGACGAAACGCCTGCACGGAGCAACGATGGGTAGGAACGACAGACGAGGCAGTAAGCATCAGGATTCTTACGATAACGACGATGACGACGGGGGATCCGCACGTGGTGGTGGCATGCTGCATCTAGCTGAGGACCTAATTCCAAAGTTCTCTGGAAATGACGAACAATCCGTAACGTCCTGGATACAAGACATAGAGGAAAATGGAGAAATATTTCACTGGACACCGACGCAGAAGCTCCTGGTGGCTAGACGCTCACTCAGAGGCACGGCAGCCCTATGGATGCGCAGCGAAAAAACCTACAAGAGCTGGGAAGAACTGCAAGCGGCGATTGCTAAAGAATTTGGTGACGGGTTGGACGCCAAAGCAATCCATGAGATGCTGACCGCACGACGAAAAGGACGTCATGAATCATGTTTTGATTACATGCTCACAATGAAAGCCCTAGGTAAGCGGGGAAAATTACCGGACTATGTAACAATTAAATATATAGTTCAAGGTATAGAAGACACAGAAATAAATAAAATGATGCTGCACGGCGTACGCACTTACGACGACCTAAAAGCCAAGTTAAAGATCTATGAAGCTATTGCATCCAAAATGAAAACACAGACACGGCAAGCACTGGCAAAAACAGGCAGTGGTGATTGTACAAGGGCATCAAGATCGCATGCAGCTGAAGCAGCACAACTAAGATGTTACAGCTGTGGAGAAAGGAATCATATTTCGGCTATGTGTCCACATAAAACACAAGGCCGTAAATGTTTTAAGTGCAATCAGTTCGGGCATGTGTCAGCAGAGTGCAAAGTGCAAGCATCGGCGGGACAAGCATCCAAGATGGCTGATTATACTTCGAGAAGACCGAACTCCATGTTGAACGAGCGAGTGGAACGAACACGGAGCAATGAACGAGAGCAACGACGTGAACTTAGCTCGAAACAAGTTTGCTTCAACTCGACTCAACACGATGTAGATGGCGCCTCTTTGTATGGAGAAGCTACTATTTTACCGACGCGTACCGGCCGCTTATTGGATTGTTTGACGCGAACTTCAGACTTGAACGAGATCGATGGGATCGATGAACGTGACCGGCATTTTGACAGCTCCGATGTAAACAAAGTACGAAATACATTTCAAGAAGCAAAACGACCGCTGAAATACGTAGAAATAAACAATAAAAGTGTATTATCGTTATTCGATTCGGGAAGTGACGTGTGTCTTATGTCGGAACAATGTTTTAGTGCATTAGGTTTTGCAAATTACAATGTAAACATAAAGATTACTATGTCGGGTTTAGGTTATGCGAAAATTAAATCATTAGGTACTTATACTACTTCTTTACGCATAGATGGTATTGTATATGACAATGTTGTGTTTCATATTGTGCCTAATCATAGTATTCCATACGAGTTAATTGTGGGCAATGAGTTTTTACAAAAGGTGGTCACTGTGATGAAAGATGGATCTGTATGGGTGAATCCGACGGATGAATGGTTATCCTATGTGAACTGTGTAGCATGTGTTTCTGATTGTGTAGGTCATATTACCAACCCAGCTGTGAAAGAAGAGGTCTTGCAGTTGGTGGAGAACTACATACCGTGTCAAACCAAGGAAGCTCCCATTGAGTTGAAGATCATTATGAAGGATGACATACCAGTTGCGCAGCGACCTCGACGCCTTTCGCCCAAGGAACAAGATGATGTGGATAAGCAAATAAATGAATGGTTACAAGACGGAATCATACGGGTGAGTTACTCTGAATATGCAAGTCCATTAGTTTTGGTTAAGAAAAAAGATGACAGTATAAGAATATGTGTGGATTACAGACGTATAAACACGAAGGTGGTGAAGGATGAATTTCCTCTGCCTATCATTGATGACCATATTGACAAGTTGGCTACAGCTAAGGTATTTAGTATTTTAGATTTAAAAAATGCATTTTTCCATTTGCGAGTACATGAGGACTCCGTGAAGTATACATCCTTTGTTACAATGACGGGACAATATGAATTTTTGTACGCCCCATTTGGTTTGAGTACATGTCCAAAGGTGTTTACAAGATTTATCACTATTATTTTCAGAGACTTGATCGCACAAGGTATTGTTTTAATATTCATCGACGACATAATTATTCCAGGGTGTAACGAGACCCAAGCTGTTGAACGCCTGCGAATGGTACTCAAGATTGCATCAGAGTATGGCTTGAACATCAATTGGAAGAAAAGTCAGCTGTTAATGAGAAAAGTTGAATATCTTGGACACATTGTAGAGAATGGCACAGTAAAGCCATCGCCAGAGAAGATAAGTGCTGTCACTAAATTCCCTGAACCGCAGAATGTGACACAATTACGTAGTTTCCTAGGACTCTGTTCCTATTTCAGAAAGTATATACCGGATTATGCTAAAATAGCCCAACGGCTTACAGATATGCTGAAGAAGGAGTGCAAATTTCAATTTGATGAGGAAGACAGACGAGTATTCAATGATTTAAAGATGAAATTGGCGAGTGAACCAGTGCTCAAAATATATAACCCAAGAGCAGAAACAGAGCTTCATACAGATGCATCTACTGTGGCTTATTCAGCGATTTTAATGCAGAAGAGTGATGATGGTAAACTTCACCCAGTACATTATATGAGTCGAAGAACGTCAGATGCAGAAAGAAAATATACAAGTTATGAACTAGAGGCATTGGCAATAGTTGAAGGTGTGAAGAAGTTCAGACACTATCTTTTTGGAAAACATTTCAAAATAGTAACAGATTGCAAAGCTTTTGAGATGACCCTTAAGAAAAAGGATTTGTCTATGTCAACAAGAGTAGCAAGATGGATATTGTTACTACAAGATTACGACTTCACTGTAGAACACCGCAGAGGTGAGAAAATGAAGCATGTAGACGCCTTAAGCAGAAACCCATATATTGCAATGACGACAACTAAGCTCCATGATGACATACAACGTGCTCAAGAAACAGATGAAGGTCTTAGAGCAATAATGAAAATTTTGAAAGACGGAGAGTGTTATAATGACTATTACTTATACCAGAATTTGTTGTACAAAGGGCCAGAGCAACAACTTGTTATACCTACAAAGATGGAATTGGAGATTATAAAGAGAGCTCATGATAATGGTCATTTTTCTAAGAAAAAAACATTGGAACTGATTAGTAAAGATTATTACATCTCAACATTAGGAAGAAAAGTAGAAGACTTTATTTCAACATGCATACCATGCTTGTTAGCTTCGAGGAAAGCGGGGAAACAGGAAGGTTTCTTGAATCCCATTGAAAAGGAAGAACTACCTTTGAGTACATTACACTGTGATCATATTGGCCCACTGACAGACACGAAGAAGCAATATAATCATATTTTGACAGTTGTAGACGCTTTTACGAAGTTTGTATGGTTATTTCCAACTAAATCCACTACGGCAAGGGAAACAGTTGATAAGATGAGAGTTCATCAACAAATATTTGGAAACCCAAAAAGAATTATCACGGACAAAGGAACTGCTTTCACCAGCAATGAGTTCACCGAATATTGTAAAGCTGAAAATATCAACCATATTACTATCACAACAGGAGTTCCACGTAGTAATGGCCAAGTAGAGAGGATACACCGAGTTTTAATTTCAGTATTTACCAAGATGTCAATTGAAGAACCTACACTTTGGTACAAGCAAGTCGGGAGAGTTCAACGCGCACTGAATAGTACTTACCAACGAAGCATAAATACAACGCCATTTGAACTACTGATGGGCACCAAGATGAATAGAAAAGAAGATATTGAAATATTGGAATTATTAAAGCATGAAGAAATTAAAACATTTTCAGACAACAGAGAAGAACTTAGAATTTTAGCAAAACGACAGATATTTGATGTGCAAGAGGAAAACAGAAGGAATTTTGACAAAAATAGAAAGGAAAGCAGGAAGTACCAAAAAGGAGATATTGTTGCTATAAAACGCACACAATTCGGCCCTGGTCTGAAACTGAAGCCAAAATATTTGGGACCATACAGAGTTGCTAAGGTCAAGCGTAATGACAGGTATGAAGTGGAGAAAGTTGACTTATCTACTGAAGGTCCGAATAAGACCTCTACCTCTGCAGACCATATGAAGGGTTGGCCAGAATGAAAGTAGGAGGGTGTGTATGTTTTATTTTTTTTTTTTATTTCTGTGTATGTAGTTTAAAAGAATGATGGAAGAGAGGATATTTATTTGTGAGACTCATTGATCAAACAAATATAACTCATTGTTCTGAAATAAATGTCCAATACCTAGTATGTTTATATTGTTCCTATGTGCCACTAGATGGAAATGTTACATATTGCACAATTTGTTTGTTTATTAGGTATGTTAGCTATGATATGTATCTGTGCTGATTAAGTTGTTTCTATGGATATTACCTTTTAATGGATGTCTAAACCATATGATGATCTACCTAACTATGTTGTGTACCTACGTAGATTGTTAACTGTTTAATAATGATTTACCTAGCTATGTTGTGTACCTACCTAGAATTGTTAACTGTTTAATAAGTTTAAAGATGAAACTATGTACTTATAGCCTGTAAAACCAGTGTTATCTTACTTATTTTATGTTAAGGATACCTTCAAGGATTGTTTTACTTTTGTTTTAGAGTGACAAGAGTTGTGTGAATGATGATGATGTATGAGGTTAATGATTATTGAGTTATGGACTATTATTTGTGATGACGCATGAGAGATATGTTTGTGTTTGGGTGATGACGATGATGTATGGATGTCTGAGGACAGACATTACGCAGGATGGCCGAATGTGGGATTGATTTCTGGACGAATGAGTGAGAATGGTGAATGTAACGAGTGAATGTATGAATGACTGGTGAGTGAGTAAGAGGACTGTATGAGAGAGCGAGAAGGAAGACGAATGGCCGCGAACACGAGCTGTACCGCTAAGACGACTGTGAAGTGTAAAAATTTTTAAGGAGTTCAAATAAAACAAGAATAACGTGAAAAATTCCTTTTATTCCAACCCTCGACCCCACATATGTAACTGGTCAATCAAGCGCTTATGAATGCATAAATTATGATTTTTTCCTTTTTTGTCAGTCACTCATTACATCTTTCAAAAAAACACCACAACTCATCAAGCAAAGAATAGTGCGAAGTCCAAAACTTGCTAATTAATTACGTATAATAGATCGAAACTGATTTTCCTTAATACGATGTTTAAGAATATTATAAAAAAATGGTTCCTATGAATATAGCTCGTAATAAAATCATTAAGGTATTTTTAGAATTTATTTAATGGACTACTATGTTGCCTACGATTTCGATTGTGTTAAGTTTTCAAACGGTTTAAAAAAAGGAGGTGGTATTTCTTATTTTTTAACAATATTCTTTTTAATACTGGGACACACATTTATAAAACATCACAACATGTTATCGATATAACTTTTTTTAATCCTAATTTGCAGTTGTAAAACCAAAGCAACATACTTATTTCCTTTATATTAATCTATGTGTTGTTGTTTCAAAAATAAACTAAATTAATGTATTTAAATAAAAAATGTAATTTCTCATTATATAGGGCGGTCTGAGGGTGTGGCCTGGTGACCTGTAGCACAGGTTTCGCTCTGAAGCCTATTTCAGGCACCAGCCCTCACTTTTTAGGCAACATCATGTAATGTTCTTATTTGTATTTAACCTTAAGCTTGCCTAATTTGTAAAGGAAAATATTTTGAATTGAATTGAATTGAATTTGAAAGCATTTCAATAAAATAGACAATCCCTACCAAAATTTTTGGGAAGTAAGTAACCGTTTTTCGACCGATTGTAATAAGTCGATTCTTTATTTTACTAGTATTCTTTTTTATATTTTAAGAACTTTTAAGAGCTATCATTGGGTCGGAGCTCGTGACAGGTGCCTGACCAGTTACCTACATGCCCGTTTGTCACAGCGACTTGGGCTTCTCTTTCGTATCAGGTGTAGGAAAGCTATTATATCGAGATAAAAAAGTCAGTACCTACAGAATAAGAGCTACTGGTAACATCGCATGGCAACACTGAACGCCTGACATTTCGAGTAGTGAATTCCTTACGAAGAGATCCATATCTCGACCGGTTTTCATATAGATGCTATCTCTGTAGATAATGAACAATAGAAGTCTGTTAGAAACAACAAACCTGTGAGCAAATATGAAGGGAATTACAAGTGTAAATAAAAGGTAGGTAATAAAAATAAATTACGTATTATTTTTTTGCAATCCTGTCTGTCACTTTTTGACAGTAAATACAAGATGGCGGGAAGTAAAATCATATGTGTGGATAAATAACAAATTCCATAGTCCATAATTTATGCAACATGTGGGAATACAAATCTGTGTATACTGGTGATTTTTTCTTTTATTAAAAAAACTGTATTCTTTGAGTTCTTTGCATAATTGACTTATCAGTCTGTTACATATTTCCTCTTAACATTTCGGTGTTTCTATAATACATGTATACATCTGAACCATCCTTTTGAATCACTTCTATTAAAATCTGCATCAAAATCCGTTGCGTAGTTTTGAAGATACAGACTGACAAAAGACAAAACCGACTTTGTTTGTATTTAGTGATTATAGATACGTAAGTATATACATAATTATAAAAACTAGTAGTTGAATAAACTAATGCGCCACTTTCAATATTCATCTAATTACGTATAGGTTAATGTGAATTCTAGTGCCATAAAACAAAATGTAAACGACAAAGCAATAATTCTTAGATAAATACTCATCCTGTTTCGAACAGACAGGTGGTAGATAGAAACAGCTTTTGTAATTGCGTAAAATGTATTAGATCCAAGAATAATACATTAGAATACACCATTTTTAAACTTATAAACTACCATCTATACTTACATACACGCAACATTTCAAGTACACGAAAATTACCCCCCGAATTATTTAACGCCTTTATTTCGAAGGCAAGAAGGCTGTTTTAAAGACGCAAATAGGTTGAATGCAATAATGAATTTTAAATCAATAAGCTTAGAGTTGTTTTTCTAATGCGCGTGCACAAATAAGTTTGGCTTAAAAGGAAGTAATGCTATCGGACATGTGGTTATTATAAGTGACTTAACGACTGAGTCAAGAACATGTTTTGAGTGAGGTGGCAACGTTATAGTAGTTTTATGGGATTTTGCGGGAAGAAGTTGCTTGAACGCAGCTAACTTTACTTTTGTTTACCCCTCAAACCGAATCCTTTTAGAGGTGCACCTAATAATGAACTAACTGATACTTCGCTACAACACTAGACTATTTCAGGCCCTACAGGGATTTTAGTGGGTTTTCCCTACCTCCCTACTATCTTGAAGCAGGATACCGCTCTTTTTTGAGACCCACATAAAATATGCGTTTATCCCTTGTTAAAAGTGTTCTGCAAAAAATATCCCGGAGATACTTATTATGGCAGATGATTGGCTAAGAGCAAAATGTTTAGGACATATCCCGTTTTTTTCAAGAACCAAGGCCACCCTGAACTAAGAATGCCGCAGCCTCCGGCAGGGCCGCCAAATTATATCACAGCGAGTCGAGATAGACAAATCGCGTGATGGCGGCCGATTAAGGCAATTTGGTAGATGCACGGACAACACTTGTTATTTGATATTTAGGCAGTTTGTTTATGGGAGTAGTGGTAAGCATGGCGAGGACGATCCCATGGCTGTATGGTTAAAGAGAGGTAGGGCTTCGCGAATCTTCGCTCGAATCGAGCTGCCCGTCCGGGGAAGGACCTCCACCCTATTGAAATGTCCTCCGGGTCGTGTTACTGCCGGTGAGTAGGGTTTCCGGAGCTCGTGGGGGGTTAGGGTTGGGCTGGCATGGCGGTGGCAACTGACAGGTGACTGACCAGCTACTTGCCCGTTGTCACAGCGACTTGGGCTTCTCTTTCGGTTTCCATCAGGCGTAGGGAAGCCATTAAGTTCTATAAAAAAAATGGTGTTTCAGCTTGAACGGCCTTAGTTGAACCATCGGAAGGTTCTGGGTTTGATTCCTCGTTGGGTCATTTAATAGGCAGTGAGGTTGGCTTGTCTTTATAGCTTCAATAGTAAAGGCGTTTGTTTAAATAATCCGGGTTCGATTTCCAGTTGAGTTATTTTCAGACAATGGCGTTGCTTTGACGCTAGGTATCAGTGGCGAATGTAAGGTGTTAAGCGCGAATCTAGAGGTTCATTCCAAGTCGAGTCAATTTGTTTTTTTTTGCTCAGATCTAGTTATTCTGGGAGATACTACCATTCCGTGGTCAAAGTACAAGAGGAAAAGTAGTCTCACTGTTTTGCATTATTTATTTCAGCATGGCAACACGTAATACTTACCTATAGGTAAATAAGATTTTATAGAATTTCTGATATTTCTGTAGTTTTCGGTAGCATCAGATGCGTAATTTACATAAAACTTGCAACAAATTTCAATAAATTAACGTTGAAAATCCCTAATTAGGTCCTAATTATCCAACTATAAATAGTGTACGCAAACAAAAACCATTTATTTTTCACATCTGTACGTACGATGACGCAATACCTAACTCAACCGTAATGGTCGGTGTCAATCAAAATTACACACAGACAAATTTGTTGGTTCGTGTTGAAGAAAAAACTACCGGTCATTATCAACTTTGTTACTTTACAATAAAGTTACTGATATTAAATCGCTGTTTGTACTCTAAGGAAAACGTTAATTTTGTATTCTAACATTCTGAGAATCGGCTCGGATCAAGCCATCGCCATGTTGGCTACGATTTTGAACGGGCTAGTTCGAAATTCGAATTTTGTTTATTTTTGTTTTTCATAATAATTTGAGACCGAACACTGATGTTTCATTTTTACTTTGTCTATCTTCGTAAATTTGACTATGGTTAAAGCATAAATTGCGCAAAGCCAAAAACAAAAAGAAACTTTTTTTTGTTCTTTGACTTAGCATACTGTTAAGTGTTTAAATTCATATGTTATAACAGTATGAATATTTGACGCTCTTATTGTGAGGTAAAGCATTGTAAGGAAAGAATGTGTTGTGAAATGTGGCCTGTACAAAAACCTAGAGTTACTTTGAATGGAATAAAATAGCATTTAACAAAACAATACGATTTATTATGTTGCAGTTACATCACATGCATAAAGGCAACAATACCAAATATTAACAATAATCCATACTAATATTATAAATGGGAAAGTGTGTCTGTCTGTATGTTTGTCTTTCTTTCACGGCAAAACGGAGCGACGAATTGACCAGATTTTTAAGTGGAGATTTTTGAAGGGATGGAGAGTAACATAGGCTACGTTTTACCCCTTTCTAACCCCCCAATTCCCTAAAATGGGGGGCAACGCGGATGAAGCCGCGGGCACAGCTAGTAAAATATAAAAGAGAACGAAAAAAAATTCCTTCGAATGTGACCAACGCCTTAGGCTTTCTGTGCGAATTTTATTTTATTTATATATAAAATGCATATAAAATTTCCATTTCAGTTAATTTTATTTACGTAGGAACAGGTTCCGTTTGATATAGCAAAAAGTTATTTACACATATTACATCATTTCGCGAAGACCGTATCAGAAAGGTCAAATTGTATTGATGATTAATCGACATGATTACTTTTATTCCATTTATAGACGAAAAATGATTAATATTATAATTTTTTATTACATGTTTCCATACAAAATTGTATGTGTAAGTATGGTATTTAATTTCATAGCTAGAAGTTGTCTTTTTAATATTGATTACCGTAAAAATGTGGTATAATACCTTTAACATACTCCCGGTCTTTAAGACAGAGCATAATAATCTCTATGGCGAATCCAATTACCTACGTAGAAGATATTATTCAATCAACAGATCTTGTTTGTCCCCTTAAGGGGGTTTGAGCCTACCCTAAAAAAGGGCAAAGCCTTAGTCAACCACGATTTTATATTTATATTTGATCGACTTCACACAACCTTAGAATTTCTTCACAGATTTCCTCACAGTGGTTTCCTTCACTGTATGAGCGTCGAATAACCGTATATATGAGTTTCTTTAAACACATTGGTAAGTGGCGAGGTTTGAACCTCTTCCTTCCGTATGGAAGTCAGCTGCCTTATCCTCTAGGCTACCGATACTCTGTAGAAGATATTATAAGTAATAGGTACTCTCCTGATCGATATTTCGGCCTAAGCAACTAATCTCCAAAGAAATTAGCCAAGTACATAGGAGACACGGTTTTGTTAACTGTAGCATATTACTCGTATGTTAATATTTCTCATTTTCAGTACACGGAAGACATTTATTAAAAGTGTTTTTTTTTAATAATATTTTAAAACAAATGTATTGACACTCCCGTAAAATTAATATCAAATTACAATAATTATAAAATGACTAATTACATGCGAAATTAATTAATGTAAGCGTGTGTCACATCGAAGTCGGATTATAAGAAAAAAAAAGCTTACAGGTCAATGAACTTAATAAAAAAGTTGTTTGTATAGATTAATTGATTAAGTTGCGTATTCTAAACTGCTCTGACACATGTCCAGATCACCCTGTATGTTGACAATGACAGTTCTATGTGTGACCAGTTTATTCTAACCTATGCTATGTATGAAAACTTTGGAGGTGGCAGCTCTTTATAAACTGGATATCTACGTTCTGTTCGTGCGTTTATTGAAAATTGAGCTTTGTACGATCAAGATAAGTTGTACATTTGGATAAAAGGTATTTCAAGTTGAGATTAGACTTTATCGTTGTATATTTCTCTTGCAAAATTATATTATAAGTTTGTACCTACCTACATGTATTATAATTTATTATGTACAACGGAAAGCTTTACTTTGGGGGGTCCCCCTTTTCGGTGATGATGATAAAGTCTCACTATTTTCATTACATCATCAGTTCAGAAACTATTCTATCTACAGACTTGAAATTTGGCAAATAGGTTTCTTATTTAAATCAGAATTACGAAACTCTACCCCTAAACTAAAGGTAAGGGGTAAAACGATGTTTGAATTTTTTTAAATCAATATAGCAATGCAGCCATGCGAACTCGAGTCAAATTGCTAGCTTACGGTAAACGTTGAATCAAAAGTGACGACTTTGACTTTTGTGTGTAACGACACGTAATAAGAAACGACGCATACCACTGTCACTTTTTATTAATACAGAGTACCAGAAATTGTAATGTAGGTATAGAACTCCATACGACAAGACACACAGAACCCGCCCGACCATCTTAACGAAGCCACAAAGGGTCGGTCTGCACTTAACCCTTTTATAACCGAATCTAAACGCGTGTGTCATTCATGTGCGGGTGACATTGACAATGATTTGAAATTGGAATGTGGCCTTGAAACCGTTCCTTGGCGAATCGCGCGCGGCGTAGGGTTGACAAGTGTAAAGCAATATGGCGGATGCATGTTTAGATGATTTTTGTTCGTTTAAACTATATAACATCTGATTGACTGGCTCGATGGCTCATTTGGTAGTGACCTCTGCCCTCTGAGCTAAGAGTCGTAGTCGTGGGTTCGATTCCCGCACAGTACAAACATTTGTGTTTATGAACATGTCCCTATTGGTCTGGGTGTTTACTATGTACAATATTATTTACAAATAAATGTATATAAATAAGTTTATCAGTTGCCTAGTACCCATGGTACTAGCTTCGGCTTAGTTTGGGGCTATGGCGATATGTAGCCCAGCGTGGCATGTCTTGGATTACCTATGTATTATATCGCATGATTCAGTTACTACACAATGAAGATGTTCTATATTGTACAAACATGAATTACTTTAAAATGTTTTACAGACACATTGTAGTACAATTAAAGGAGATTTTTGATACCTCTTTAGCTGTATTAAATGTAAGTTTTAGGTTTTTTATTTTTTGTGACTTGTATTTTTTTTATGTCTAACGTCAATAATAGCGTAGGAGCAAATATTGACATTAGACGTTTAAAAAAATACCACAGATCGATTTACAGTAAGTAGTTTAAAGTTTCTGAATTCCTGTCTCAATTTAGTAGATGGTAAAATGTATGAGAAAAAATAACATTCAGCTATGTACAGCTGAAATCATCGTCTTTAAGGCATGCGCCTTTACAGACGACGTAATAAGGGTAAACTTTGTAGATTACAAAAAATAGTCTTAAACACACAAATTGTGAAACTGGCAACCCTGATTGCGCGGGAAACGAGATCAAGTCTTTTTTTCTGCGATCGATAGATTATACCCGCGCGAATAGATCTCTCGATTGATCGCAGCAATGGCGTAGGAGCGAAGTTGGGCAATTTGTGGTAATATTAACAATCTGTGATGAGAATTTGGAAAACGTACATAAATGTGCAACTGGTCTAGACTAGTTAAAAATAGCATTAGAATTTGATATGATTTTTCTTTCTTCTAGTAAATAGTTACTTTTGGTTGGGGTCAATGTCAAATTTAAACAATAAGTGATAAAAATATTCCAAATCTTTGTGGCATGGGTTCTTGTCAATTGCCTCAGTCATGCTTTAAAGTTTTGATTAAATCTGTCAATTTAAAGTTGATAACTAGACATCCGGGATTTTATTATCATTTATAAGTACTTATTTGTAGTGAAAAGTAAGTACTGAATATGTATATAATACTTTTAAACAAAGTAACTTCTGTTAATAGGTTTTTTTTTGTTACACGTTACTACTTAAGAGTTTAGAGAGACATCTGAAGGTTTTATACTTTTAGGTAAAAAGAAAAAAGGCAAATATTTCACAAGCTCAAAAAGAGAGTTGACATTTGATGTCACAGTCCTTGGCGAAAGATTGACAATGCCTGACAGTTGGTTGATGGTAGGAAAAAGCCGACTTACATAATGTACACCTTACCAATACAATACGAAGAGGTTGTTTGTTTGTTACAAAAAAAACCTCTGAAACCACTTAACCTATTTTTATATTTATTTACCATGCAAAAGGTATAGTTTTCAGAAGTACAAATAATGGGGTTCGGTTTGAAATTATCGTTTTTTGCTTTAAAACCCAAGTCTTGTGCAGGCATATTAGTCAAGACAAAAAGTGCTACTCAACTGATTTAGCTAAAAGCATTGTATGATACCTATAGGTACATGAATTCTGCAATGTACACAAATATGATGTGTTTTATAAGTCGATTGAGTTACCTAAAATGCAAGCAAACCTGCGAGAAAATGCCTACTCATATTATGTACGTTAATAGTAAATACATGGGCACGGTTTATTAAAAAATGTAAAATAAATTGTGGGGCAGAGTTCGTTTCATTGAAGTGTCAAAAGAATTAAATACACGAAATTAAAATGTGCCTGCTTTAAAATTTTATGGTAAAATATTTTTGAGGTCATCTTTACAATACAAAAATGTCCGCAGCAGCATTATGGAAAATTCGTACATTTAAATGTTTCATGTATTTTCGCAGTCAGAAGATGAATTCAAATTTGTGATAATATCGCTTAAATCAATTTCGAAGGTTGAACTTGACAAATTGAAAGTCAAATTTGGCGAAACGAAAAGTGGACTGTCGGTATAAGAACCGAAAAAGACTCTTGAAGACATGTGTCTACCTAAACATGCGAAATTCTGATTCTTCGGAAGATTTTTTCAAACATGAATACGCTTTGTATATTTTATTGATGCATAATCTAGGCTGGTAATCTAAGAAACTCTGATCATCTATTTATCCAATATCGGCCTCAAAATTAATCATAATAAGTGCGAACTTTTTATTTCTGAATGTTTGGATTCCGTGAAAAAACAAGACATCGTTGACAAATTCAAAATTCTTATCCCCAGTATCTCTATTCTCACAAGGGAGTCGCTTTCCCTCCTTGGTTCCCCTATATTTGAAGAAGCCATCCCGAGTTTTCTAAATTCTAAATTAAACCTTTTTTCAGAAATGTCAGAAAGACTTCTCGACCTATCCCCACACGTTGCCCTCCACCTCCTTCGTTCATGCCTCTACACACCTAAATTAACCTACGCCATGCGCTGTTCACCTGTTTGGAAATTTCCCTCTCACACTTCTTCTTTAGACCACTCGTTAAAATCCATTGTAGGCAAAATTCTAAATTGTAATTTCGACCGTCGTTCTTGGTCCCAGGCGGTCCTCCCTGTCAAATTCGGTGGCCTGGGCATCCGGTCTATTTCTTGTGTGGCTCTCCCCGCTTTCTTGTCCTCTTGCTTTGGTTCGCTACCTCTTGTCAGTACCATTCTGAATTCTTCTTCTGGCATTGAGGTGGCGCACCTGGCGGAGGCGAGGCAGGCGTGGAGTGTCGCACACCCATTGGCGGATGCCCCTTCCGAAAAGCACAGCCAAAAGCTCTGGGACCTCCCGGGTATCAAATCGGCGCAGTCTCAGCTTTTAGTGGACAGCGCTGACAACTCGGAACGCGCCCGGCTCCTCGCGGCATTCGAAAGGGAGTCGGGGTATTGGCTTCAAGCCCTGCCTTCTCGCAACATCGGCACACTGCTTGATGCCAATACCCTGCGCGTAGCTTGCTCCCTCCGTTTGGGCTTAAAAATTTGCCTTGCCCACACTTGCCACTGTGGCCGAAGCGTGGACCAGTTCGGACGCCACGGACTCTCCTGTCCCCAGAGTTCGGGTCGTGGCTTTCGCCACAACGCCCTCAACGACATCTTGCGCCGTTCTCTTGCCACTGCCTCTATCCCGGCCACGTTAGAACCTCGTGGCCTTTTTAGGGACGATGGCAAGAGACCTGATGGCGCCACGCTAGTGCCCTGGAAACTTGGTCGCATCCTTATTTGGGATGCGACATGTGTGGACACATTGGCTGCGTCACACATCCAGGGCACTGCGGCGAGGGCCGGCTCGGCTGCCGAACAAGCTCAACTGCTCAAACGCCGCAAATATTCATCTCTCCTGAGAGACAATGAATTTGCGGCGTTTGCAGTTGAGACATTGGGACCGTGGGGTCCGGAGGCCAAATCTCTTGTAAAAGAGATTTCGTCTAAACTGGTCCAGGCTTCGGGCGACCCCAGAGCTGGCTCGTACCTCGCTCAGCGCATCTCGCTAGCAATTCAGCGAGGTAACGCAGCCAGCGTCCTGGGGTCTCTGCCACAGGGTCCCGTTTTAGAAAATTTTTAATATTTGTACATATTAGTTTAGTTTAGGTTTTATTTATTTATTTTAAGTAGGTATATTAATGATTTTATCAATGAATGAGGTAGGTATTCCTGCATAAAAGTGGAGTAGAATTTTTATATTTCAATAAAAAGGAAACTTTTGGCTGGTAATTTAATTCAAAAGTATAGATCAATCCTTCTGGATTGCTTACGTGAAAGTTAAAAATAACTTAACATTTATGTAAACGTTGACAAGTCTAATGTTAGCACGCTTCAAAGAGGTTCAAATTTCTTTTCAGACAGTAACAAAACAAACTTAATTAGGTATCTCTACTTATTGATCTAGAATTGATGAAAGCAAGTTAACTACACTATTATCATAACCAATATTGAATTCTGTTTGCCAAAATTAGCATTATTGACTCTATTAGAACAAATATTGAGTAAATCGCTGTTTCTTATAAGTGAACGGATATCTATGTTCCCAAATGGAACGACATATGAAGTTTACATAACACTCGAGGGGGACTTATCTGCGACCTTGTAACCATTGGGAATTCTACCGGGTTACAAACGCTTATCTATACCAGCTATAAAATTTACAGAAATGAATACAAAGACTTCCAGTAATACCTTGACAGAAATGAAATATTTCTAAAAGTGTTATTTTTGCTATAAACAATTTGCATGCAAAAGTTTATGTTAATGAAATCAAGTTAAACATTGATAGTGCTGCTATTTCCTACTTAAAGTTTTAACAAAGTCATTTTTGCATTCAACATTTTTACTAATTAGAATCGAATACTTTTGTCAAAGCACAATCCAACTAACAGCTAAGAATTAATAAATGCAATGATTATGACTAACTATGATTATATCACCAGTTAATGTAAGACCGTATCTTACCACAAACGAATAATACTAACACTAAAAAGATTCACAGCAGTCAATTACGATATTAAAAATCCCAGAACATCCGCATTGAAATCTTAAAAGCATCAACCAAGTAAACACCCAAATTAAAGCAAAGATTCATATCGTCCCGGAAAACACCGGGCCGAATATAAAATTCATTAACTCCATACAGAACTCGTTATCTATGTAATTGCAATGAAAAAAAAACGAACAGACAATAGGTATCTCTTTATACAACCTCCGATCGACCTGGCTACATACGTGACCTTCGTTGAAAATTTTTGATCGAGACTTGTAAGTAGTCATCAAGCATTAGTTTTGTGGTTAGACAGACGTTGATGTGAACTTGTCATGTATTTTCAAATTTATATTACATCCGTTTACGATTACGTTAAAGTGATTGTCATTTTCAATGACTTTATCATGAATGTGGAAGTTCTATTAATAATTTCTCTGTTAAGCTGTTAACTGTCTAATTTATTATCATAAACAAATGTGACCTTCTGATTCCATGGTATTTATATGCAAATTAGAATCTGAATTAAGATTAGAGATTACACCGGTTCGTATTGTTTAGTCTGGTTAGAAGTAAACAGAGTACGAATTGGAAAATGAATGCTTATTGGAAGAAGATTTTTTTGGTAACATAACCAATAACGTAGCGATAATAATTAAGTAACGAAAATTACTCTAAATTGATCAAACACCGGTAATAAATCGTAAAAGGAAACGTTACGAGTTGTAAAACAAATCGCTCCAACATTAAGGAAGCGATAAAATTCTGTTGCTAACATTTGGGAAGCTAAACCAATGGTATAAGGTTCATAGTTGCATACATCTTTAACGTGACTGTACAAAGTTCGATAGTTACATTAGGTACTTGTTTAACCAGCTTCTTTATTTGGTAAGTGTTTAAACTTAAATTATTAATAAAACAAGTGTTGACAATACTATAAACATTCGTCATTAGATATTCAACTTAAGACATGCTTCAGATGCTAATTTGAAAGACGCACTTATTGGAATAACTTGTTGTGAGAAACTGGGAGATAAAATCTTATTGGCATCGTTAAAAGAACCAAAATCAATTTACCCATTAACCAAATCAATTACAACGCGAATAAATGTTAAAATTATATCAGAGGCAGTTTTAAAAACGAAATCCGTCGTGTTAAAATCGTTGAGGTTGAAGACGCGTCATAATTTAGGAATCATCTAAAGATTAATAGCTTTGTACGCGGAACAAATGCTAGCATCGTGATGCTGCGATCCGCCGAACAATGCGCCGGAGTCGCCGAATATTACCGGCTGAATGACGTCATAACGGTTGAAGACTTCCGAAGTGCTCAAGGTTGGAGCATAATGATTAATTTACTTTAATTACAGAAAATGATCTAACCTTCTCTTCCTGTATGCTCTGCCCTCCGTTTTCCGACAACGGCGTGGATGGTGCGCTGTATCCCTTGGGTCCGTCGTCCTGCGGGGTCATCTGTCTCTGGACGTCATTCTCCTGATCATTGCTGATTCTGATGTCGTGCAGTCCACTTTTGAATTCGGATAATCTTAATACGGACGGCTTGATTTCTGGTATTTCGTCTGGGTGCTCGTATCTTCTCAGATCTGTTATGTTGGCTGTCAGGTGTCTATGAGGATCGATGGGCGGTGGCACTCCTATAGATCTTAAGTGCTCTATACTCCTGTGTATGTGGTAATTGTCGACAGGTATTTCCGCCATCAGGGGCGAATTGTGGTAATCTAAGCCGCCACCGTCCGGCCTGTAATCGATCGTCCGACCTTCCATCATCTTGATCGTTTTAAAATTTCTATCTAAATATAATAAAGTCGTAATGTTTATTTGGCACTATCTTATATAAAAAATATACAGCTTCTTGTCTTATTGCGACCCGCTTGTTAACCTTTGTTTTGTCATGGAATTTTTCGAGATCCTCCGTTTTGATTGGGCTGAAAAATAATGACTTCAATGAAAAATCGTTTTTCGCAACGACTGTCCGAAATGTTCTCCATTTCACGATTTAACACACAATATATCATTTGATTTTTCAACGTGTTAAAAATCTGATGGAATTGGA
Source organism: Conogethes punctiferalis (assembly GCA_031163375.1). Lineage (NCBI taxonomy): Eukaryota > Metazoa > Arthropoda > Insecta > Lepidoptera > Crambidae > Conogethes > Conogethes punctiferalis. The sequence continues at coordinate 6,923,796 of CM062100.1, read as the reverse complement.
TAGAATTTATCGAGAAAGATAACGCATCTAATCTTTAATTGATTTTAAAGCTTAAAGAATCGAGCGCGCGTAGCCGTTTGTCTATTTAAAACTAGATTTGACGAGTAAAAAAAGGTTGGTGCGTTTTTTTTTCTGTGCGAGCAGGTGACGAGAGCAGCCGCGTAGGCCGTGTGTCAACGATCTAGAGGCTAGCCCACATGCCGTATCGAATAAGGCTCCTATAATCATATTGCAAGTACATCCGCGCTTACAATGTACTTACTAATGATAGCTGTTTTTATTGCCGACTTTGTTGCTAACGTAAGGAACCACCTGTTAAAAACTTAACACTGCACAGCGTTTTTTTTATTTTGAATCGGATTGTTACCGATTTTTTTTTAATTTATTTGTTTTTTTTTTGTTTCTCCAAATACTTTTTTACGCGATTGTACCCAAAGCAATACGCTGTCAAAGATATAATTGCGCGTATAGAAAAGATAACCAAGAATGTTTGCCGACGGCAGCTGATTTTATCTCCGCATTTTAGACCTTATGGCTTTCATCTTAAGGGTTTCTGGCACAAATTGTTGTGTTTACCAATCACCCTGCCGGATGTAATTTGGTGATGTATACGCTGGGCCTCGCTCGATCGACTTTAAGATTTGTAATCACACTAGTTTGGATCTGGGAAGTGGTTTATATGGAGTAATTATCTTTTTGTTAAGTGTTGAACTTATTATCATCAAGTTCAACACTTGAAGTATTTCACATGCGTTACGTTTCTCTAACGTTTGCTAATTGATTAAGCTGGGTCTACTAATTAGAGAAGCTTTGCTTTTCATTTCGATTAATTAACTACAGTAGTTTGCATCTCTAGATTTAGAGGCACTGATCAAAATTTAAATAGTCATTTTAGCGTATTTTTTATGCAATTAAACTCCATAAAGTATTGATCAGTGTACTTATAAAGTTTTTTGGGTTATTTTTTAAAGTTTTTTTGTTTTTTTTTAATATATTGAAATAGATATAAATATACACAGAGTACCTACGTCAGCAAACGTTTATTTCGAAGGAAATAACTTCACAATTTGTACTCTGTCACACTGACATTAGACACATCGCATTTTTTTGCGCACACGTTATCGAGTGCCAGTTTTCTGTCGGCAAAAAATGTCACTTGTCGTTTTTTATTCCCATCAGTTAAAAATGTGCGTTTACCAAGCAGTTATTAGAGATTTCGTAGTTACTGAACCGTGATATACAAGGTTGCTTGACAAGAAGTGTTCTGATATTGGATAAGAGCGTTTCTAATAACTTTGAGTTGTGTAAAAAATGTTTACAAAAAGCTGTCGTTTAGAGGCCGATGTTTGATGCTTAGTGAGCATGGTATTTTTTTTTTCATTTGAAAATTAGTTTTTATTTTTTTTCTATTTTACAATTACTATTAAAACAGTTATAGTTAATTTTCTGTTCATTTTTTTCGTTTAATTTTTTTATTATTAATAATTTTAAAATAATGTATTAAAATTAAATTACCAATTGAGTACAGATGTGAAAATTAAGAAAAAATTAATTTTAACTGAAGTTATTTTAGAAATCTTTATTTAGTGTATTTAATTAGCACTTTTGATTTTGAAATGCAAATTTTTATTATTTAAAAAAGATTTGCTATTTAAATTTACGTGCTGTATTATTTTATGAAAAAGAAGAAAAAATACTAGAAACATGAAAGTTTACAAAATAAACAAAATAAATCACTTGTGAGCTTATAGATAACATTTCGGACAAGTCATAAAAATATTTGATAATAAAACAATCTAGTGGCAGATCACCTGTTCATTCAGTGTAAAAACTTCAAAACAATTCCACACGTAACAGACGATAAATCAACAAAATTAAAACGCCGCGGGACTATGCCGAAAATATTTCCGTATTTATAGTCTACACGAGATTCAAGGTCGGGCTCCACAGACGGCCCGACTCGCAATTACAACATCCAGAGGGTTGTTACGTAAAAATCCCCCACGGGGTGAAATCCACACCCCCATCCCACCCCCTCAACAGTAGAACTGCCACAAGATTTTTAATTAAAAAAAAAATATACCTGTCACTATCCAAAAATCTTCACAATCACCAACTATATCACCATAAAAAATCACAGTTTGTTCCTATCTAAATAGTCACTAAAATATATATCACATTATTAAGGTAACACTACTGTCACAACACGTCCGAAAGGCAACAGTCCAAGGCTCGATCGCCAAAAATAATTAAAAAATCCACGTGTTCCCCCGAAAACATTTAAAAGAAAAAAAAATCCGGCGAAAAAATATACGTGTTCTTGACCCTGTGGTAAAACTATGAATGCCGACAGTCGTTACTAGGATCAGATTTACCAATTTTTTTTCGTGTACAATATTTTTGTGTGCTATATTTCTTTATAGTTGTTGGTATTCCACACGTGATAGTGCGCCGTCCCGCTCACACCAAGCGATTTGCAGCGTGCAGTAGCAAGGACTTTCAAGACATGTGTTCGCACAAAAAGCCGGTGAGGACAGCGTCCCAGCTACACCGGCCACTCGCGTCAACAAAAATGCAATACAAAACGCCGCTCGTCCGCCTTAAGACCAACGCGGCAAAAACGAGACTGAAATTCAGATCTATAGTAGAAAAAGTGAACTACACCGCGCGAGGGGTACACTAACACATAAAAATGAAAAAAATCACACGGACGACCACATAGACAGCGGAGCTTAAAAAATCGGAGTGGGGAGAAGTTTGTCCCGCTCACAGCGCTAGTGCCGTCTTGCTTTGCCGGCATGAGGCCGCACGCACACAACTGCACAGTGGTTAAGCGAAAAAAATGTGTACACATTTTTTTATTATTCACGATTTTTATGTGTGTAAGTGGGCTCGGTGCGAGCGAGACGGTAAGTGGCGGGCGCCATTGCCCGCCTGTTGCGGAAACGAGACAGCGCGCTTCGCCACGTGCTCGTCCCTTGGTATTAAATAATAATTAAAATGGCTACAAGACCGGCGATACGAGATACTGTTCGGTAGACGATTTTTTGGCTGAGCTTTTGCCTTTTTTGTGGAGCTTTTTGCGGAATCCACGAGAACGAGGTAAGACCCGATAGACGGACGTGTCATAGATAAAAAGTCGCGGACCGATTGACACATAATAAACGAAATACGCGCAGAAAAAGTCGCGCCGGGGGAAAAAAAACCAAGGACGCGACGCGAAAAAGAAGTTATTGATTAAAACAGGGCTGTCATTGACCAGACGTAGTTAAATGAGGGTGGTTAATTGTATGCAGGAGCGTATCCTGCAAGGATCGATTGCTTAACATCTAAAAGGAAAGAATTTGAATTTGAAAACGGCGTTTGAATAAACATGGATTGATTCGCAGCTAGGAACGGTTGGTCTAAACGTCTTGGACGTGTAAATTAGGAAAAATAAATTAGGGACAAAGTCCTTAATAGAGTATTTATTAGGGCGTGTGGCTACCCTTGCTTAGAAATGATTTCAATTCAAATAAAAATAAAATATACCAATTATTTGAATTAAATTGGAAGTCTAGTTAGATACTTAACCTGAAATGACTTTTAAAGTTGGTATCGACTTCACTCACTCACATCTTGTGTTGACATTTTTGAGAGGAGTAGTTAATGTTAAAAGAGGGCGTAGGTCAGGATTTGTATTTCTTCTAATAATAAAAAGTCCATATTTCTCCTATAAAATAAGTTAAGCATATTTTTATTACAATTGAATTGGAAATAGGTATGAAGTAATTTATTAATATTATGTATTGAAAGAGTTATTTGCAAACATATTGTGTTGTAGTTTATAATTTCATTCCTCAATAAACTTTCCTTCCACCTTATTGATGGATATTAATGTTTACTAAATATTAACAAATATTAAACAGGCCGCATCGCCCACGTAAATGTCAGTGATAATATGTAAAATTATAATGTCTTAAAAGGCTATGTGCTAGTTTGATATACGATACGAGCTATATTACTGTAAAGTTTCATTAAAATCTGTTCAGTATTTTTGGGGCAAAGAGCAACAAACATCCATGCATACTTTTGCATTTATAATTTTTGAAGGATATTAATACGTACTCGTATCATAGTTACCTACGTAGTTTCTAAGCCCAAATCCAAATATGTAAGGGAGTTGAATTGAAAATTATCATTATGTTTATAATTTTTTTTCGTCATGATGTCCAATTAATAAAAAAAAATATTTTATTTCTTAAAATTGTTACGACAGAGCTTAATAATACTTCGAAAATAGATCTGCAAAAGCTTTGTCTAAAGACCTTTGATACATTTTTGAACAATCAAACGGTAGACACTAAAGCTATAAAAGTTGTCTAAACTTTTCGGCGTTTGTAAAGTAGATCAGCCCAAAAATGGTAATGGCACCAACAATAAAACTCACTTTCCTTGTTTTATGGCTAAATTACTTAATTGTGCCGTAATAAAAGTTTTGTCGGCAATTTCTTTGAGCTTTTTAACTTTTGATTTTTATTTCAAGGTCGCAAAGAGATAACAAAGTTTAATACGTAAATATAGCAAATTGTAAAAAAATACAAAACATCTTTCAATGTCATAATTTTTTTAACATTTAGAGTATACTTTTTTACTAAATGAGTAGATAATGTTGTAGTATTGGTAGTCTATTTTTAAATTTATGCCATACTTAGTAAAAGATTATAGAAAAGAATATTTATTTTTAAACCTTGTAAAAATAGATTTCTTTTCAATCCTATCGCATTTTAACATATTGTTTTTTAAACCCTTGACCTACATAGTTGCAATTAAAATTGAATTAATAATTGACAAATGAAATACAATACACATTGAATATACACTCAATCGACAATTTTTTTAATTTTTTTTAGATAATATTAGTTCCATGCCTATTTTTACGTGAAACCTACCTAATACGTCAATTTACCATATATTTATTTATAACATTATAAATGCAAAAGTTTGTTTGGATGGATAGATGGATGGATGTTTGTTACTTTTTCACGCAAAAACTATTGAACGGATCATAATGAAACATTACAAGAATATAGCTTATACATCAGATTAAACCATAGGCTATGATTTATGAAAATATCCACGCAGGCAAAGCCGCGGGCAGCAGCTAGTTTACCATAAAGTTGGCGAATAAAAGAAGACTTCTAATTATAATGAATGATTTTTTATTATTGCTTATGTATGCCTTGTTTTTTCATCTAAGTATATGTGGAGGGTTGAGAATTTTCGATTTCATTTGTCCTTTTATTCCAATGAACTTTTTTCACACATGCACTGACTGTGTGGTAAGGAGTTTTTTTGTAACTTGCGTAAGGGTTTGACAACAATCGTCTGAATAGTTTTTTTGACCTGTTGTGTGGGGTACGGAAGCAGGATGTCGATGCCTTCTTAGATTTTATTATGATTATTTGGTTATATTCATTCAAATAGCTTTTAATCAGGTGCCGTACAGGTGAAATGACAATCGAAAATGAATATTTTCATTCATGTTTATTTTTTAACGAAAGGTGTCTTTCAATTGTACAACATTACGCATTTAGTAAAATGAACTCTACTTAAATGTTAAATAAATTTGTGATCTATAACAGTGTAATAATTTAGCTAAATCGAAACATTGATTTAAGCAGAAACGCTACATTTGATAGAGGCCTTTAACGTTGTATCAATCGACATACTTAAGCGATTCATATACGATTAGTTCTATAATTAATTCCTTAAAATAGGGTAGGTACCAAAACATTTCTTATTGACGTCTCATTAACCTTCATTAAAATATGTTTATGAATTTCAATAATATAATTATCTTGAAATTTTAAAAAGTAACGAAGCTAAAGGAACTCACACAAACCAATATGCAGCTAATTTCCTTTATCCCAACATCACGGAACCTGTATTTTGGGAGCCCGCCATTTTGATCTAAACCATCTACATAGCTCATCATCACTATAATTACCATGAACCGTCTACAACACAACCTATCTCATAACGCTATACATTTGTGCGTCTGGTTCGAAGTTCCCAGTGTTCCACGGTGCTTAGGCAGCAATGTTGTAGGAGTTAGGCAAAGCTTTCGAAGGTCGATTCAGAGGTACGACCACGTGGTATCTTTGTGTTCAGTCATCCATCACGCAAATGTTCAAACCGGATTCTCAACTCGGCTCCGAGTCGAACAGATTTTTTGAATTGTATCCTCATTGCTGATAAAGCATGGATAACTATTTATAAGGTGGTTGAGAAATTGGACCTAACACTGAACGGACGTGGGTTGTTTATTTTGGAGTTTTTTAATATAAAAAGTTTAGAGCTAGAACGGAGACCTAAATATTTGGAAATGGTTTCAACTAGCGTTTTGGAATTTAAACTTTAATGACTTGGCGTCAATTCTATTAAATAGAATAGAGTAAGAATCAATGGCGTAACAATACCATATTAGAGGTCCATGGCAAATTCATGGGATTTTTACTAAATTAATGTTGGGAGTCTGTTGAGGTTCTCTTTTGACCGGGGACCCCTGATGGCTGGGGGTCCGTGGAAATTTTCCACCCTATACTCGTAGTTGAACGCCATTTGGTAAGAAATAATCTTTGCATAGTCCGTACTTGCCGATAAATCATCAGCATCATCAGCCTATTGCAGTCCACTGCTGGACATAATCACTAGAGGATACACCCATAATCGCAACGTTGGGCAGGCGGGTTGGCGATCGCAGGGGGTAGCTTCTCGCTCCGGTGTCGCTGCTGCCCGTGCATCGGTCTGTAGTATTTAGCTACGTCTTCAATTGTGATGCTTATACCGCCATCAGTCGGTTGCCAGCGCTTTGTATGTTATTCGGCAGAATGCACTACGGTCAGGTGAGGTTGGCTTCAGGTTTTTAAGGCTCCATTGAATCGGCTTTAACATCAGACGAGTTGGGGGTTAAGCGTTACCCGTTTACTCATAAAAAATGATTCTAAGAAAACAATGACATAAAAATTGAAAGTGTTATCATAAAAAAACAGAAGTTTTGCTACTAGGCGTTGTAAAATAAAAAAGCAGCGTTCACCGACAAAGCTTTTTCCCTCTGTCGGTAGTTGTCAAAAAACTACACTTTCACTATTTTTTGGCGACCATAAAAATATTGGGTGGCCTGAAAAAACGTTTCGGCCAAAGGGTAGTTCTCTGATATTATAAAACAAACAATAGGAGAGGGTGGTTGCGGCTAAAAAACAAAACCTACCCCAATATGCACCTGGTATCATACTTTTTATATTGATCTCTAATGTTTATTATAATCATATAAGTTCCTCTTCCTGTCGGAACATCGTGGGCGCCTGTTTTTTAGCGGATTTTTATAAAAACTCATCCAAATCAAGACCAATATTGAACCTTAAGTCGTCACAATACGATTCGTTACACTTCCGAGATGTAAATTGCTGTTTTTTCACTAAGATCCGAGGTTTATTGATGCAATGTGCTCCTATACATTTTTTAGGCTCTGTTTATTCAGAATAGATTGTTTTATGCAGATGTCGTGATATCGCTTAAGTATTGGGAATGATTCAATTTTGTGGGAAGTGAAGATAAATAATGAAAGATGTGTGGTGTAAGTTCAAATATAGGATTCGTTTTGGTGGGAAATGAAAGCGTATATAATTTTTTTTAAAGATCTAGTCATTATTTGGACCATCTTAGTATGAAGCAATATGTTTTCACTCACAGTAATATATGTAGGTAAGTATGCACTTAGCTTTCGCGCCCCTTTTCGTGAAAGGCGGTATCGTTACCGCCAAGCGCCTGGTCGCTTCTCCCCCCAAACATACGTCTGTAGGGCCTCTCCCAGCAACGCCCTGAGCCGAGGCTCGAGCCCTACACGGTGAGATCTTTCCGCTCCCCAACAGTCCAGTGAAGATGACAAGGCCGCTCTGCCCATCATCGTAGTCATATAAAAATAGGTAGGTATGCAAGTTTATATATATATATCTTTTTATAGTAACTCGACATAATGGCTTCCCTACGCCTGATGGTAAGCGAAAGAGAAGCCCATGTCACTGTGACAACGGGCAAGTAACTGGTCAGTTACCTGCCAGTTACCACCGCCATGCCGGCTCAACCCCAACCCCCCAAGAGCTCCGGAAACCCTACTCACCGGCAGGAACACGGCCCAGTGGTCATTTGGCTGCGGTATTCTATATAGTACCAGTTCTATAGTAGGTATCTGTTTTGTAAATACGAGTTTTTAAAACACCTGACTTATGCATAATTAGTAAAAACTTATATTGAGTATACAATTAAATAAGAAACAGATAAGCATCTGTGATAAGTAATGTCAACCGTATATGCAAGTTCGTTAACATTCATGAAAATTAATACAGACAGACATGACAGTCTTTTTGTTTATGATATTAAATTGAACATTTAAATAGTCTTCGAGGTTAATAAACAAGTCTTGCGATCTCTATTTTCACTGTGAGAAAAAATAAAACAATATATTTATCTATAAATAAATATCATACAACATCACATACATTGCTCCGATAACAAAGTAAGTAGCTTAAGCATTTGTGTTGTGGGTATCAGAACAACGAAGGTATACGCGTGCGACACCGCCGGCACAGCTAGTCTTTAATACTTATTATTATCTACTTATTGTAAATTACATTTATATATACGTTATCTACTGGTTTTTGTAAGTATTGTTGTACTATGTTTTACATTGTTATGTAGAAGCAAAACCCACTACCTGAGGTAAAGATAAACTTGCTTCGTTATATCCTCGTGGTATCGAGATTTAAGCCCCAAAGGATAGTTTTAAAGTATTCAATACTAAAAAAACTACCTGCTCTGTGTTTGAGCCACATGGTAAATTTGCAGGAACAGTTAATTCCCTTTTTCCTTCATCTTTAAGTCTGGATCCGTTTGTTTAACGGACAAAGGTTTGATATTAGCTTTATTGTCAGCCGTGATAATAAACAACTATCTAGGCAAATATCAGTTGCAGGTAGCGCCTAAGTGGCTTTTCAAAAAGCCTTGAAAAATTTTCTTAGAAAAATAACGTTGCTTTTAAAAAAATATATTAAATATTTTTCGCAAATTTGTTGAATTCATTTGTTATTCTTTTAGTTCGAAAAACATCTGTTGCTTCATTTAGAATAATAGGTATGCGAGATATCGAGATGAATGCAAAAAATATATTTTTTAAAGATAAAATACTTTAATGAAGAATATTGTATAAGAACGCTGATATTTTTATTTCAGAATATGGAATTTTAAAACATTGGACATGAAATCACATCAATTGTTAATGCTATAGCAAATTCTCATCATGCATTAAACTAATCTTTCGAACGATCTCTGCAACTGGTCATATTCAATTAACAATTTTAATATCGTTTTGGGAATCAACAGGACCGTCTAACACTGCATCCGTCCATCTACGTCGCCGCGTGACGCCAACACCGCCTTTTGTATTTAAAACCGACCCTTATTTTTTCTTCATCCCTTAGAATGTTCAAATTTCTCTACCTGCAACTTACCCTCACACACATCCCGAACCAAATCACCAACAATAACCGTTGCATTTTCAACCCAATGTAAACGCATTAGAACAGCTTTTGCATCATCAGTTTCTTGTCTAGCGTCATTTTTATTTTGTTCATCATCTGCAACATCTTGTGAAGCATCCCCGTAAACTTAATGACTTACTGCTTTCTTGATGCACATTGCAACTACAACTATGCCACCACCAGTTAAGGTTGTATTTGCGTTAACAAAATTTAAATCTCCGTCATTAAGCCGAGGCAATTCAAATAGATTTTTGCTATGGCGCATACGAAAATGTGCGTTTCCCGTAGTTGAGGAATTTATTAGAATTAGTGACGCGCCCTGCGGCGTTTTAGTTTTAAGGGTTTTTAACAAAGATAGTGGAAGTGGACAGCAGATGCTGTGAGTTCGTGATTTAGATTTATGTTTCGCATTAACTGAGCCTTGGGCGATGTGGCGGCAAAGAGTCGTTTGGGCTTCCTTGGATGGGCGTCTATTGCTTCGTCTACCGAAGCAATAAAAGGAAGACCGTCCGAAAATAATTAAAGATATTCAACCAAGATTATAATTTTAACTATACTTATTACCGTGGGCCCGATTCTTGAGTAGGTATCCGATATTTTGCCCACTGTTGCAAGCACCGTGATAGAGTTCTTCAGTGGCCGAAATTTCATACTTTAAAATCAGGTATATATGTCACCGGAAAATAGCAAGAATCGTAAGTTGATCAATTTCCTAGGTAGTTGATCAACTTTCGGAATATAACAAACGGTAGTTGAAATGTATTATTTAACGCAAAGGATTTCAGTTAGTTGATCAATTTACGGTAGCCTGACAGTCACTTAATAAGTCACGATTTTGACACAAGTAAAATCGTCCTCAAATGGGCCAATCGTTGCTCAATGTACTATTTAACGGTGCACTATTACCCGTAACTTAATACACTGTTCCCTGATTGGTTGCCGGGATAACGCCACGTGAGCCATTGAACCAATCAACGTTCACCTCACCTTCGTCGGATTATTTTACGGCAAGACATCGTAAAATGATCAATTTACTAAAATACATACGTTAAATAATACATTTTAACTGCCGTTTATTATTTTCCGGAAGTTAATCAACTACCTAGGAAATTGATCAACTTACGATTCTTGCTATTTTCCGGTGACATATATAAATATTGTTATCATTAGTGATTTGGAAGCTTAAAATACCTATTACAAGTTGTTGGCTAAAAGAGCATACTCTAACAATGCATATCCCCAACGCAGTAATGCAGTTATAAAAAAACATTCTAATGAAGTAAATTGTGTTTCCAATACATTTAAGCTAATTAAGATTAAGATAATAGGCAGAAATACTATCAAACATGAGGAAAATAGTTTTAAAAGTACATCATTGATTCTGTATTTACAAGACTTACATTGTTGCAATCATTTAAAAAGTTAATAAATAATGCAGTGCTTACAATAAAATAATTATGAACAAAATTTCACGTATTATAAATACTTAAATCGTATAGAAACCAATATTTCACGAAATTTTATAGCCAAATTCACGTTATTCATCGCATCACACAAAGAGACCACCTGAGCTTTGACAAAGAGACGTCCCCTTTTTATCCAAAAAGAAGACTTTTTGAGAAAAAAAACTGAATCCCACGATGCAATTTTTTTTTCCTTCAAAAAATCTGTCTACAGTGCTTTTTATAGCTTTTGATTAAGCATTGTGCATCGGATTTGAGTTTTTGAGATTATGCTCATATTGTCGTATTTTTTATGTAATTTTATTAGGTCAGTGGTCTATGGAACGAATTTCTTTTATTCAATTATGGCGTGATACGTAAATGTAATTTTTTGGTATATGGTTCGTTACTTGTTAATAAGTGGGGAATAGTATTAATGCAAAAAATTGGAACATGGTAGTTTTGGACTAAAGAAGATCTATTTTTATTTTAATATGATATTTATAATGTTCACAGATTTTTAAGGTTTCTTTATACCCAGGAAAACGCCGCTGCCCATTTCCTGATATGCCCTTAGTCGCTTACGACACCCATTTGATAAAATAGGGTAGTTCTATTCTACATCTGGAAACCACTCGGACAACTTCGGTATCACCATTATCATCAGCCTATTGCAGTCCACTGCTGGACATAGGTCTCTTCAATCGTAATGGTCATATCACCACCAGTCGGTTGCCAGCGCCTCGTTCGTTATTCGACAGGATGCACCACGGGCAGGTGATGATAGTCCGCTCCTTTACATCCCTATATACTTACATATAACCGGTTTTTGATAGGTGAGCGCTTTTCATCAGCTTACCACCAGGCGAATCGCAGTCAAGCGCAAACCCATTGAGAATGATAAAAAAAAATGAATTCAACTATTAAAGCTCGTTTGCTAACGAGCGTCCAAGCGCACTCTTGCCGAATCTCAGTAACCTTGAAATGTTCGCTCATCGATCTGAGTAGGTAGGTTTTTGCTTCGCGGTAATTATAGCACTATGCCGAGTAATTGTATGTTGAGTTTGGGCTCTTATTTAAATATATTGAATGTTGTATCTTGCAAGTTTGAAATCGGCGTTTGTATATTAGTTGTAATAAATAAATAACCTAATGTTAGGTAGTGAACATTGGACAGAGTGACGAACTATTAGAAATGCCTAAGTTTTACAGTGAACAGCAAAGAGTTGATGATGATAAAGTGAGCGACTTATGATCTTCTCGCTATAAGCCACCCTCACCTGCCCGTGGTGCATCCTGCCGAACAACACACGAGGCTCTGGTAACCGACTGGTGTCGGTACAACCATCACGATTGAAGGCGTTAATACCACAGGGCGATAACGGGCAGCAGCGTCACCGGATTGGGGAACTACGCCTGCCCATGCCCAGTGTGGCTACTATAAATAAATAAATATCAGACAACATCACATACATTGCTCCGATCCCAAAGTAAGTAGCTTAAGCACTTGTGTTATGGGTATCAGAACAACGAAGGTACCACAAATAAATACTTAAATATAAATATAAACACCCACACACGAAACACACACAAGTGTTCATCACACGAATGTTTGTCCCGGGTGGGAATCGAATCCACGACCGTTGGTTCAGAAGGCAGGGGTCACTACCAATTGAGCCACCGAGCCAGTCAGTCATTAATCATTATGGGCAATGCCTCCAAATGTTTGCCCATTTAGTGGTGAACAATTGGAGAGATCTATTTCCAGGGGAGGACTGTGATAGGCAGGTGATGACATGATCTTACAAGCCGGCATGGCGGTGGTAACTGACAAGTGCTTTATGGTTACTCAACCTGGGCCGCAGCCACTTGGGCACATAATACCACTAAACAGTCTAACATAAATACCAAACCGTCTAATACGTTATGTCCACTATATTTAAATCAGACAGGCAAACTAAAATCTTTACAAGACGTCATGCTTAGAATTCCACATGCCTAGCTCATAAAAATGCACCATCTGTATGTTTATCACTTCCAAATCTGCAATGAGCGACATAGAATAGCAGTTAACAGATTGGTAACTGCGTAGTAAGGAAAATGTTAGATTTGTTACATCAGACAGGCTCGGTGGCTCATTTGGTAGTGACCTCTGCTTTCTGAGCCAAGGGTTGTGGGTTCGATCCCCGCACAGTACTTACAAATATTTGTGTGCATGAACATGTCTGTTTGTAATTGGTCTGGGTGTTTTCTATGTATAATATGTATTTATTTACAAAAAAAAAGTATATAAGTTTATCAGTTGTCTAGTACTCATAGTACAAGCTTCGGCTTAGTTTGGGGCTAGGTGGCGCTGTGTGGCCCAGCGTGGTACCTATGTCTTGGGTTATTTATTTATTTATTTTTATTTATTTTATCAACCAGCCCGTACATGTCCCCACAGAGAGGCTAGAATGTCCTGAATTAGGGTACCTATGACATTATGACTATACTACATTATAATACTCTGTTTTTAATTTTAATTAAAGTTTTTATTGTATTGTATTTGGCAATGGTTAATATGCATTTACCATTTTGGTAGGTACACTTGCTCTAATTTAAGTGCACCTTCTTAGGGTTCCGTAGTTATGTTTACACAGAGTTTATTCTAAACTAGCTGTGCCAGCGGCGTCGCACGCGTGGATATCGGGTTTGAAAAATAACGGACTTCCATAAAGCAGTTAAGCCTCTAGCCATACATTGGTGAGAACCGCATTCAATTCCATGCAGTATTTTTCGCGTGAAGCGCGTTCAAACATACAGGTAAAAAGTTCTCCCGTCTTCCCAACACTTCCCGTTACTGCTCTGCTCCTATTGATTGTAGCGTCATAAAAAGTGTACTATAATCTGCCTAGGAGTATGACAAATAATTGTTAAAATTGTCCGTTCGGTAGGTAGTTTTTATTTCTCTATCGAACATACAGACAGACAAAAATTTTACTGATTGCATTAAAGCTGAAACGCCTGTGCAAAACTATCTACCTATACCTACTTCACTTAAAAATAAATACTTATAACTACTTTAATTAATAAAAGTACCTACGCTTAATAATTTTTAATTTGAACGAATATTTTACAATATAACAACAAAAGAAATTCAAATAAACTATTTAAACACTAAAAGTCGCGCTGATAAGCACGGTTTCTCAATATCAATTTTGTCTGTCAATAAGGTCGATCGCTCTGAACGCATCAACAGCCAAATATTGAATGAAGCTAGCTCTCGGACCTCCCGCCTTTTTATACCCTACCGCGCCGCGACCCATGTCGAGCTCGGCAACCGTTACACAAAAATAATCCTTATAGCATGATTCAGTATTCACGTGGGACGGCGCGATGGCTTATTTCATGTATAAGTTTGGTGTTTCTATACCGATTTCTATGATTCTTTTTTTATTGAATAGGTAATAATCATAACTTTTTTAAATTAAGGATGAATGAGAGTATTATAAACGTAAGAGTAAACAAATATAATCAGAATGCTCCGAACTGCTAAGCTATCAGGAGTTACACGTGTTATTGTGAGTCAACCATAAAAGATAGACATATGCTGTTGCGGGATATTTTTTAGTCAATTTTATGTAAAATATTTCTGTCATAAATAATTTCTATGTAACTTTTACCATTAAGGCTGCACACGCGACGGAAGCTTAAAAAATGGAGTAACTTCTCCCGTTTTCCCAACATTTCCCGTCACTACTCTGCTCCTATTGATCGTAGCGTAATGAAAAGTATACTATAACCTGCCCAGAAGTATGAAGAATAATTGTACCAAGTTTCGTTAAAATCCGTCCAGTAGTTTTTGTTTCTATAAGGAACATACAGACAGACAGACAGACAGACAGACAGACAGACAGACAGACAGACAGACAGACAAAAATTTTACTGATTGCATTTTTGGCATCAGTATCGATCACTAATCACCCCCTGATAGTTATTATGAAAATATATTTCATGTACAGAATTGACCTCTCTACAGATTTATTATAATTTATTCTAAATTAGCTGAAAACTTACCTCACCCCTTCCTTTTAACTGTATTCTATCCAAAGGATGAGATTTTCTGGAAGAGATCTTATAAAAGCGAGAGAGGGAGTGCTTATAAGAGTGATAAGACTGCCATTGTACAACAAATTAATGTCAATTATATAAAGTTTTAAGTCAACTGTACGGTGTGCAATAAAAATAATCTATCTTAACTAATATTATAAAGCTGAAGAGTTTGTTTGAAGTTTGAACGCGCTAATCTCAGGAACTACTGGTCCGAATTGAAAAAATATTTTTGTGTTGAATAGACCATTTATCGAGGAAGGCTTTAGGCTATATAACATCACGCTTCAACTATTAGGAGCGAAGAAATAATGGAAAATGTAAAAAAAAACGGGGATAAAATAACTATTCCACGCGGACGAAGTCGCGAGCACAGCTAGTCTATCTATATGTAGTTTATATTCTAGCTGACTAGTTTATAGGCATTTAATTTAGTGTTGCGGTATGCGAACTCTCTGTACAAATATTTCTTAGATTAGTTTATAACTTTGTCTAATTTTAGTTTTTCGTACGTTCACGTTCGCATAATTATGTCGTTACTGCGTCTGTGCGATGTCTGAGCTTAGAGTGTTGCTACTAGCTGATAAAGTCCCTGATAGCTATCAGATAGATAATGCACACGTGTAGAATACATGTAAGTAATGTTTATGGTGGCAGACCTAATAATTAGTCTAAGTTAAAGGCATCCGCAGAATACCAGCGTCACATCTCCCGCAGATCATCAGCGCTTATCTGCGCAGCGACATATGCTGAGTGGAGACCTTTTAGGTACACCTTTGTAATTAACCTAACCTAACCGAGTAGTATTAAGTCTTTTGTACCTAATAAACATTTTTTTCTTTCTTTCTTTCTTTCTTAGTCGAAGGTAGAGAATCCTCCACCCTAAATACCGCAGCTAAATGACCTCCAGGTCGTGTTTCTGCCGGTGAGTAGAGTTTCCGGAGTCTGCGGGGGTTATTGTTAGGCAGGCATGGCGGTGGTAACGGACAGGTAACGGACCAATTACTTACCCGTTGTCACAGCGACTTGGGCTTCGTTACTTACCCGTTGTCACAACAACTTGGGCTTCTCTTTCGCTTTCCATCAGACGTAGAGAAGCCATTATGTCGAGCTACTATAATAAAAAAAAGCTATCAAAAGGTGCCTCAATTCAACAGGAGACACTTAGTCTAACACTCAGATAGGTAGTTAGAATTACATGTTGTTACGCGCACATTCGTTCGCGTCATTTGTATGTGTACGTACGTCTGTATGTCTGTACGGGTGTACGTATTAGGCAGTGGCCGTGACTTTCATACACGAAACAAGTTCGGCTCGCTATGGCCGTATGACTCGGTCGCAGATTGGCGAATTATAATTATTATTAGCGGTAGATAGGATAGATCTTTTTTTTATTATATGGCATATGATATGGGTGGCAGACGAGCAAGCGGCCCATCTGATGTTCAACGGTTACCGCCGCTCATAGACTCTGCATTGCCAGGGGCACAGCTTAGCCGCTGCCTACCGTGAGGAAAGAGTCCTTTAGTCCACGTTTGAAGAAGGACAAGTCGTAGCGATCAGGAAACACCGCGGCTGGAAGCTCATTCTAGAGCTTATATGTACGCGGAAAGAACGAACGTTGGAAACGAACAGTTCTTGATGGAAAATTTATGGATGGATGGATTATTTATTTACTTTACACTTGAAGCATAAATGACATGGGATATAAAGAGCGACTATCATCATTTCGCTTCAAGCCATCCTCACCTCTGCGTGGTTCATCCTGCCAAATAACGAGGCTCTGGCAAACCGACTGGAGGCGGTATAACCATAACGATTGTAGCGTAGTAGAATGACACATGTTGATGACGGGCAGCAACGTTACCTGAGCGAGGAGATGAGCCCTGTGAAGCCCGCCTGCCCAGCGTGGCAGTTACGGGCCTCCAGATGTTTGCTTAAGATGGCCAAAATCTGGAAAGGCCTATCCATCAGGGAACTGCGATAGAGGGGTTAAGCAGCAGAAGATATCATTTTCTCTAAAATTTGCCGAATTGCGCGCAAACCCATCACTACACGTTTAAAACAAAGTCACTTTTCGTGTCTGTCCCTTTATCTTTAATACTACGCAACGGATTTTGATGCGATTTTTTTTTCAATAGATAGAGTGATTCAAGAGGAAAGTTTATCCCACTAATATTATAAACGCGAAAGTTTGTTTGGATGGATAGATGGATGGATGTTTGTTCCCTTTTCACGCAAAAACTACTGAACAGATTTTAGTGAAACTTTACACGAATATTGTTTATGCATCAGATTAACATATAGGCTATAAATTACAACGATTCATAAATTTTTTCATTTAAAATTTCGGGAAAATATGTTACGGAATGATTAAAAACTTTTTGAATACACCATAGATACTGTCATTTCTTGACTTTGTCAGCGAAATTATCAATTAGACATGACAGGTACTGATATCGAGGTAGGCAAATACGGAAATTCGCCACCAATAAGTACAAATAATTGTGAATTAAAATTGTGCGGCTTATTTTCGGAATGAAATTCTTCGGAAAATAAGTACTATATGCAAACTGCTATAACTGAAAAGACGACCAACGTAAAGGGATAACCACCGGCGTTGTCTACTAGAATATTGCGCAGTTTCAGAGGCACCTCATTCAGCAACAAATTGAAACAAACTTTAGAAATAAAATTGTGTACAGTCAAAACAGATCTAGCATAACCCGTAAACAAGGCGGCCTGCATCTGATAATGAATCCCAGTGACCAAGAACCAAAAACCTTACTGCAATCTCAGAAGGCTCACAACGGGCTACATGTAGCTCGGATGCGACGAAACTGCGATCAGTGTATGCTTAATAAATATTTTTCTAATTCAAATTGTAATTTCTGTCCTCAATATACTAATATTATAACATTTCAGCCTAATAAAATCGTTTTTATTACGCATGTCGGAAGAAAATAACCCTTTGAAGTAAGTTAAGATTCATACACCGGCCAAGTGGTCGCTTTTTGGTCGGCGTGATACTTAAAACCTGTGTACTAACATGTACAATTATTGTACATAGTTAGGTACCACCTATAATTAAAAAATCTTAATTTTATCGGTAAATAATTTTCACATTATATTCTTAGGGATGCTCAGTATGACATAGATAGATAGATATACTTTATTGCGCACCATACATTTGACTTAAATCTAGGCATTATAAACACTTGTTGCACAATTTAGGCGGCCTTATCGCTATAAGCGATCTCTTCCAGACAACCTTAGGGTAGAGGATAAATGAAAAATAAAGGGTGAGGTGAGCTATCAACTAAATCGGAATTGATGCTAGCCAATAAATATAAATATATAAATAATAATATATACATAAGTAATATACATAATGAACTACCATTCATAAAGAAAAATCGAAATAAAAGATACTTAGTATTTTTAGCGTGGCTTCTCAAAATATGTTCATACACAGGATATCCAGATTCTGTTTTAGTTGTATAGATATAAGATTATTAAACGCACTTATTTTCCAAAAAGTACAAAATAAGTATCCGTATTTCTATATTGTATGGGAGTGACCTATCACCTTTTCACTCCAAGCCTTCCTCACCTGCCCGTGGTGCATCCTGCCGACCAACAAACGAGGCTCTGGCAAACCGACTGTTGGTGGTGGCGTAGCTAGATATCACAGGCCTATGACGGGCAGCAGCGTGACCGGAGCGAGAAGCTACGCCCTGCGATCGCCAACCCGCCTGCCCAGGTGGCGCTTATACTCATAATATCCTCCAGATGTTTGCCCTAGGTGGCGAGCAACTGAAAAGGCCTGTGTCCAGCAGTGGACTGTAATAGGCTGATGATGATGATGATTTCTATATTAATCAATTTTAAACGTATCGCGCCGACGCCAGCCCTCTCCTGGCCGAAAATCGGCCACAATGACCATTCTCCAAGCAGACCGGGCAAGTATGCACGAGATATTGAAGTGTACATGTTTATGCCCATACACAAGTGCATTAGGTGCGGTTGCTCTGTTTAAAATAATGAGAATAAATAGTAGTAATTAGGTACATAGGTAAGCACCATTTTTGATACCGTAAAAAGACTAATTGACTCAAAAAAAGTGCGGACGCGACATAACAATCTGATGACTGCTGACCCCAGTGGCGCATTATATCGGTTCCCGGTAGGATTCAATGTAGAAAACGAACTTTTTTAGATAACTCGAATAATTCAGGAAGACGTCGCTCTGGATAAGTCATCACCGGAACTTACAGTTAAGAGAACCATAGCTTAAGTCCAGGTGAATCCTGAACAATGGGCCGCAGCTTCCAATGGCCAATCAGAGGCCAACATGATGTACCTACATTGTGTTTTTCCTGTGTCAACCTATGTTAAGATTTCTCATCTTTTGAGCATCCATTCGTAAGCGCGTGTAATAAAATAAGAAACAAAGACACGTACGTACATGATATAATGACAGAGTAAGCTCTTCATGACAAACCGATGTTCACGCAGGCAAAGCCGCGGGCAGCAGCTAGTATGTATATAATATACATACATTTATAGTAGAGAAATCTGAAATACCCGACGCAAAGCAAGGTCACTAGTAAAGTATTAAGAACCTATCTATCGTTTTCTGTTAACATTCAGGCCCCCTACCACCAAAACCGAAAACAATCGTTTGTTGAATGGATCGCGGATGGATACTTTTGCACTATAAATCCCCCCCCCCCCCCCCCTACCACCAAAACAAAACGTTTGTTGAATAGATCGCGTACTTTTGCACTATAAATCCCTCTCATTTGTCCCTCCCGTGTCGGAAGAAATTAATTAAATTGATGAAAAAAACTTTGATGATTTTTAGTTCGTATATTCGAACACGGGAGGTACAAATGGGAGGGATTTATGGTACAAAAGTACGCGATCCGTTCAACTTACGATCGTTTTCGATTTTGGTGGTAGGTGCCCAGGCCACAATTCGTGTACCGCGCTACACTATAGGACGAAGTATAGTGATATAAAACAACGCAGTATGTGGAACACTTGACATTGCGAACGATACACAATAGCGAACGCAAACACGAGTTCCGTACGCCGTAAGGATCGATCATTTGCGCGGCCGTTCATCATCTTACATTGTTTGACATGTGAATAAAAAAACATGTCTTACTAATAACTCGTAAAGACACTTAAGGGAGCGGCCTATCGTTTCGCTCCAAGCCAACCTCACCTGCCCGTGGTGCATCCTGCCGAATAACAAACGAGGCGCTGGCAACCGACCGGTGGCGGTGTAACCATCACAATTGAAGGCGTAGCTAAATACCACAGACCTATGACGGGTAGCGGCGTCACTGGAGCGAGAGGCTATGCTCTGCGATCGCCAACCCGCCTGCCCAGTGTGACGATTATGGGTCTCAATAGGTACATTCGTAACCTATATACTGAGCTTATTAAAATATCATGGGTTTTCACCTTAACTACCTCATCTTATTCAGATGTCATAGAAGATGACTAAGGAAATGTCAGGAAACGGGCAGCAGCGTTGACCTGTGGTGTCTAAGGCAACTCCAAATGACAATGATGAGTAGTAATCGTGATGATTTTTTTAATGCGAGAGGCGGCAGACGAGCAAGCTTGATGCCTGATGGTAAGCAGTCGACACCGCCCATGGACACCCGCAGCTCTAACCGAGTTTAGGGTCGCTGCCGGCCTTTTAATTATGAATACGCTCGTTTCTTGAAGGTTCCCAAGTCGTAGCTGTTCGGAAAGACTGTCGCAGGAAGTTGGTTCCTCAAAACCGAGGCGCGAGGCACGAAGTTCCTCATAAAACGTACAGTCGAGGATCGCCAGCCATCAAGATGATGAGGATGGAATTTCAGTCGGTTACGTGTGGTGCGGTGAAGAAACTCAGCTGCAGACTGTAAACCAAACAATTCTTCAGAACATTCCCCGTGATAGATGCGTTAGAGAACGCACATGGAAGCAACGTCTCTTCGCAATGCCAGTGAGTCGAGTCGACTAGGCAGGGTCAAGTGATCGACAATACGAGTAGCCCTACGCTGGATTCGGTCAAATGGAAGGTGACGATGATGACACCATAAGTCTGTCAGGAGAATACAATGAGAAACTGACTGATTGACTCAGTGGCTCATTTGGTAGTGACCTCTGCCCTCTGAGCCAAGGGTCGTGGGTTCGATTCCCGCACAGTACAAACATTTGTGTTCATGAACATGTCTGTTTGTAGTGGTCTGGGTGTTTTCTATGTATAATATGTATTTATTTACGAAAAAAAAAGTATCTAAGTAAGTTTATCAGTTGTCTAGTACCCATAGTACAAGCTTCCGCTTAGTTTGGGGCTAGGTGGCACTGTGTGGCCCAGCGTGGCATGTCTTGGATTATTTATTTATTTATAAACAAACTTGTATATTTAAACCAGTCGATTGGAATGCGCAATTTCTTCACTAAATTAAAATGTAAAGTTTTACGTACAATATAGGGGCAGGCATTATGCCATTAGGATTTAGCACGCCTGTCCACTGGGGTATGAGGTAGCGAGCCTCACCGATACGTTAAATGGCGTGAAGGTATGAACTATCAGTGCATTTGTGACTACTCGTATTATTCAAAGAATTCCTATATTTCTAGTAGATATTACTATTTTTTTGGGATGTAAGGGAACGGCCTATCACACTCTGGTAGACCTATTTCATTGCACATTGAGTGAATTCAAAATGGGCAACAATTAAACTGCTCTGGGTAGGTACTCTTGAACCAAATGGGATTGGGATCGAAATCTTCTGCAGGATCTAGTACAGATAATATACAGAGAATGAATGAACTATGACTTGGGGTGGCCATAATGTAACAAAATGTAAACTACCAAATACAGGAAAATTTAAATATATGTACGTTCATTTATGATTAAATATTACTTAATTTGTTAGGATTGAAATCGAGATTGGTTTCAAGGGTAGGCCTACTGTTTTGAGCATAACATTTAAATGCACATAGTTTTAATTTTAAGATACAATATCGCATTAGGTATTAGCCTGTAAGGATATTGTATAAAAGGGTTTAAATAAATAAATAAATAAAATCTTTTCAACTCGGCTATTCCGTGTGGTGATGGAAATAGAAATACATACTACCGCCCCATTTCTTCACGTGGGTGTTGTAAGAGGCTTCTCAGTCGGCTAGGCAGGCGAGTAAATCCTATCACCGGCTGAGAAACTGAAACATGATTTGGTTTGTGTGTTACGTGATTGTATTATTTTCCGTCACCAAACGGTTTTGGTTTAAGTTTCGATAGTAACATACAAACCCGGCCATTTAAAGTTGTAGGTAAAGTGAATTTTTTGGAGGCGACTCATTCAAAGAAAATAAATAATCATAATCTACTTAAAAGAAATAAAGTATTCACAATAACCTGTTCAATGTGAATATTCACAATGAACGATTATAAAACATTAACTAAAAAAAAATGCGTATCTTTCCCCTGCGTCCTTAAAATCAAAATACCACACCCTTTCTTCAATGCCCTAAGTAAAAAACAATGTAAACATTGTAAAAACCATTTTCACCTTACCACTTGTCAAGTGAAATGCCTGTAAAAAATCTAGCACGCACCCCCTTTACAATAAAATCAATATTTTTTTCAAAAAATCTCCAAAAATGTTAGAATCTGCGCGTCGTTACCGCAGGTAGAAATTCTAAGGTTCGCAGGTAGAAAAAATCTATGGTGGATGTGAAAAAAATGGTCGGAACGATCCCACCCTTATTCTCCTACGATTGTTGCTATGTAGTCGGGATGAAGGATCTTGATACTTGACTATAGAAAATGCATTACAAGTGTTTAAGTTCCGTGGTTTTATTTTACAAGCCATTATATTAATATCCTCCTGACCGAGACATAATGGAGACTAGACAATTACGCAAGAGATTTTAATAGTAGGTACATACATAACGTCACGCCTTTCTCCTAGCGGGTAGGCAGAGACCATGTCCTTCCATTTGCTACGATCCTGGCACACAACTTTTGCTTCGTCCACATTCATTAATCTCTTTATACATGCGTCTTCTCTTTCTTCTTCGTTTGATATTAATAGTAAAATAATTATATAATCCAAGACATGAACTTATGCCACACAGCGCCATTTAGTCCAAAATCAAGCCGTAGTTTGTACTGTGGGTACTATACTAGTACTCTGCCGTCATACCGAAAAAGGGCGCATCTAACACTTTTGTCAAAATTGAGTTATATAGTGATTCGGAATCACCAGAAAAAGACGCATCGACCAGTATTTTTAAATTTTGAAAAAACCTTATACTTTTCCTTTTATTATCAACGAAAAAGGACTTATCTACAACAATTCTGGTGGACCACTAAATTGAAAAGACGTATCTGTACTTTACTTAGATGAAAAGGCGTAACTACGTAGAAGCGTCATATTCGTTTATAAAATATATTAATGTTCATAGGTTGAAAAGGCGTAACTACATAATACTAAGAAGAAAAGACGCATCTGAGTAGATACGTCTTATCATCTAAGTATTAACATTAATCGGCAAGGCGTATGTGGCAGTAGCGTCTTTTCTACTTAGTATTAACATAAATCCGTAAGGCGTATGTGGCAATAGCGTCTTTCCTACTTAGTTTTAATATAAATTGATAAGGCGTATGAGGTAGTAGCGCCTCTTCTACTTAGTATTTATGTGTGTGCGTGGTGAAGTGGGAGCTGCGGTAAAGAACTTATTTCATCATTTACGTCCAGATACTTAACCACGAGCGCGCGGCACTCTGAGCCATATTACCGATATCATGACTGATAGGAAAAGACTTTCACGAAGTTCTAAAATAAAGTCAATGGTACCTAAATTGTATTCTCTCAGCAGTCTACTTCAGATCTGATTTTTCCTATGTCTTCCAAGAAAAACATTATTATTGACGCCGATCTTGAATTGTATAATTCCGTGTTTCATACAGATTATGTACCTTCAAGAACAAGAATCCATAGAAAAATCCGTATCTTCTAATAAATTACAACACCCCCATGTCCTGTCCTACCTAATACCAATTCTTAAGTAGAATTTGGGTCTTAATGAGAGTATTTTCAGGAACGATACCTTAAAAATCGTTTTTATTTAGATTTTTCATTATTTCATTAGAACTAAGCATCCCAAAGGCGATGCCGTGAAGACTATTTTTATTAATCACTTATTAAAGCTACAATTATTAAACATTTACTTATCACGCCGACCAAACACAGACCGTTTGGTCGGCGTAAGATCTCTAATCAGTTCATAGCGTTTTTTTTTCTTCCGAATTGCATAATTAAGCTCAAATGTAAAGTATCAAATAAAGAAAATAATTTTAACTTTGTATTAGAAATATATTTATTATGCATACATCCGCTGATCGCTGTTTTGCTTCTATTATTATACGAAGAATTTTATTCTGATAGTGAGTTACACACATAATTTATTTGACTGCAAAATGTGTAAGCAACTAGGTGCTCCGATATTATACAATGTTCTCTTTTACTAGAATGGTATTTAGGAATTTATTGCGTCTAGTGGTCATATCCCAATTCTCATTTATCCTGATGTCAGTACTTGTCATGTCCAAAAAATAATTTCGTTGACAATGTCAATAAATTACAGTATAACAGTCTTTTCAAATAGTCCGTCATATTAAATACGTTCCCGAAATTTTAAATTAAAATATTGAAAATGTTCTTATAATTTATAGTCTACTAGCTTTTGCCCGCGACTTCGTAAATTTATACATACAAAAGTTTTTTCCCGCTAACTCCCGTTCCCGTGGGAATTTCTCAAAATACAGCCATAACTAAACTTTATATTTACTAAGGTACCTGCATGCCAAATTTCAAGCGTCTAACTTAAGCGGTTTAGATTTTTCATACAAAAGGATTTTCCCGCTAATTCCCGTTCCCGTGGGAATTTCGGGAATTCCTTTCTTAGTGCACCCCTACGGTACCTAAGCTACGTCCCTTCCAAATTTCAAGTGCCTACGTTTAGCCGTTTGGGCTGTGCGTTGATATGTCAGTCAGTCAGTCAGTCAGTCAGTTTCTCCTTTTATATATATATATATATATATATAGCTTTTGCCCGCGACTTCGTCCGCGTGTTTAAATTTATACATACAAAAGTTTTTTCCCGCTAATTCCCGTTCCCGTGGGAATTTCGGGAATTCCTTTCTTAGTGCACCCCTACGGTACCTAAGCTACGTCCCTTCCAAATTTCAAGTGCCTACGTTTAGCCGTTTGGGCTGTGCGTTGATATGTCAGTCAGTCAGTCAGTCAGTCAGTCAGTTTCTCCTTTTATATATATAGATAATATAAGATGTGTTAATCTGATGCATAGGTATGCAAGTAGGTACTTCACCTAATAATAGATAGTTTTGCATCAGTATAACCATCTCTTCTGAAACGGTTTCCTCTATCTGAAGGTTGTTTCGAAGAGATCGCTACAAGCGATAAGACCGCCTAAGTTGTAATATTATGTTTTCCTGTAATTTCTGTGCTTGTGCAATAAAGAGTTTCTTTATTTATCACAAACTATATTCCTGCAAAGTTTCATTAAAATCCATTAAGGAGTTTTTGCATGACAGAGTAACAAACATCCATCCACCCATCTATCGTTCCATACAAAAAAACTTTTGCGGTGGTAATATTAGTGAGATTGTCTTAATATTGGTGTTGCAATACTTAGTAAAAAGCAGTAAATGGCTAAATACGCCCTTTTCTATTTAGCCTGAATCACATTATGATACAATGAAAAGACGTTTCAAGAATACACTACGTTGAAAAGACGTATCTAGCCAGATACGCCTTTTCAATGAAGTATTGCGGTTTTGTTTGGATTTTTTTTACTAAGAAGAAAGGGAAAATTGCGTTTTTTTATTAAATAATATTTAATTAATTCAATTTAATTTACATGTCCTGATAGCCTACGTTAGTATACAAGTTTTTCAATTGAAAATTTGTTAAAATATCAATTTTCTGCAAGACAGCAACGTTTTTAATTTTAAAATCACTAAATATTTTTTTTCTCCGTTTTCAACTTTATGTAGAAGCGCCCTTCTTCCGTATGACGGCAGTCTTACAACTGATAAACTTACTTAGTTCCTTTTTTTAAAAAAAAAAGGTACATATTATACATAGAAAACACCCAGACCAATACAGACATGTTCTTGAACACAAATGTTTGTACTGTACGGGAATTGAACACACGACCCTCGGTTCAGAAGGCGTTGTCACTACCAAATGAGCCACCGAGCCAGTCAAAATAATAATTATCATCAGCCTATATACGTCCACTGCAGGACATACGCCTCCTGTAAAGCCAGTTGTCATTGTCAAAACATTATCTGTTTATTTATAAACGTTGCAATTGCAATATAACATTCAGAGCGCAATAGCACAATACAAAATCGAAAACAAACTGATAAATTAACCCGTGTAGTTACAACCTACTTAAATTACTTCAATTTCAGTAATTCTATTCAATATATTAACATTTCCAGCAAGGTGTATCAAGCATATTCAATGCGCTTGACCTTCAAATGTATTTACTTAGAGATAAGAGTACAGGCGACCACACATGAACCCATAACTACAAATTTTCTCAAATAAATTTGAACTGAACTTCTATTGCATAGAGCGCATTATGGTTTGAGATATTTTGACAGATTTAGGTTCCTGCATGTGTCTCCGAGTGTATATTATCTATTGGTAATGTAGATTTCTCATTGAAAATGCGAGTATTTAAAATGACAAGGATTTTAGTAGGCGTTCCCACATCAGAAGTAGGTTTAAGGAGTTATTCAATGTACGTTCGAAAATGTCAAATATTATATTTGTCAGTCTAGACACAGTTCAAAATAAAGAGACCTTTGCTATTTGTATTTTGTTATTGTGTGGCAAATCTGGTTCTATTGTGTAGCTGTTTGGAAAACTTCCGGTAAACAATACCTAATTTCTGAAATAAATATTTTGTGAGTGCCTTGTTGGGCTCAAGCATCGAAGGAGATCAAGATGGTCTTGAATTGCGACTGAAGAAGAATATCTGTTAAAATATTATGGAATCTGGCTGGATACTGGATAATTATAGGTGTGGTTTCTCAAATACGTCACATTTATTTGATTATTTCTGGGAACCATTAAGTAAAATCGTTGCAAATTCTTTATCATTTTCAAATACTCTATTTTCATAAAATGTAAAATAAAATTGATTATGTAATAATAGTGTAACTTTTAAATACCTCGTGAGTAACATTTGATATCGAATATGCCCCTTTTTACTAACTATACATATTTTAAACGAAACGTTTTCTGTATTTTTAATTCGGCAACAACTTATCAGATTGACGTGATCGTTTTTTAAGTTGATAGATGTTTTTAAAATGTCGGTAATATTCTAGAACTGGATTCAAAGAAATATTTAGGTGCAGTGTAGTATCATTTTACTTTGTAAAGATGATATCCAAGGAATTAAAATGTTAGATAGATATTATTTTTGTTTCTTTTCATTTAAGACTATAATACGAGTATGGCGCTGTGTGGCCCGACGGGGCATGTCTTAGGTTATTTATATAGGTATGGTTATTATAAAATATTCAAAATCGGCGCAGTAGGTAATTTTTTTTAGTTTATTCATTACAAACATGCACCATAAAAATACAAATCTCTCCTCGTTATAATATTAGTGTAGTTAGAAAAGAAAAGTATCAATGCCGTTTAGTCTCGCTCCAGGGCGGGGGTGGGAATGGCGCGTACAATGAGGATGCGCCCGCGCATCTGTGTGCGCGGCGCCTTTTGGCATGCGCACACACACACACGGGATTTATCGCCTGCCATGTGGCGACTTGTGAGATTTTACCAACACACAACTGCGATGCGTTTTTGTGTTCTAGGATTTTGTGCTTGGGGCAAGGTTTAGGAAGGAAATTGTTAAAAATTTACTAGTAATAGACAGATATATTTTTATTGCGCACCATACAACTTGCATAAAACTAAGCATAATAGACATTTGTTATACAATTTTGTTGCAAATCCTACTGTGACTGTGGTAGGTATAGAACATTTATTCTGAATTTAACAAAACATTCACACCAAAATAAATGGTAAGTAATCTGAAACAAGGTCTGATATGAATAAAATACGTAATTTTAAAAATAATGTATTTTATTAAAATACATAATGTTAAAAATAATGTAGGTATGTTATTAAAACACGTAATATTAAAAATAATGTATTCTATTTACCGAATGTTTTTTCATTTATTTTGATATTCAGTGTAGTAAATATGTATGTATAATAATAGTCTCCTAGCCGAATTTCTAACAACAGCCAGTTTCAAAATTAGACTAGCCAAAGTACGCAGGAAACATAAAGTAGGTACCTTCACAAGTATGTGAGCAAACACAGGTGCACTCCTTGTAGGTACCTGCACTCATAATTGGCTCGACCAGGTATTCGAACCCGAGACCTCCTTAATCGGTCTTTAGGTAGCTTTTGCTGTCACTAGACCAAGGAGCCAGTATTTTTTCATATTAGGTCGTTTTAAGATAGACGAAGTAGTTTTAATATCAGGTAAAAGTATAAGGCAAACTTGTTTGTCACTGCACTTAATGTAATCTAAGGCGTAGCCAATTGTCTAACAGTGACTTGCCCTCTAAATGTCTGAATGAGAACCACGCCTTTGCATATAATGCATGAAGAAATTCAAATATTATCTATTAGAAATTCCATGCGACTTATTTGTGATTTCAAAATGATGGAAACGAAAATTATACAGGTTATTGCAAGCAAGTTACAAAAATAACTAGGCCACATGCTCCGAAGTGACCTTGACCACATACCAAGGCAAGCCCTAGACTGGAATCACCAAAGAAAATGACCTGATCGATGCAGAAGCAACGGAGAAATAACCTGCGGCGATGTAAAGCTCCAGACTACGCGCAACACTGTAATGCCATATGCCCACAACATCAGATTAGCAAGTTCAGGTGGCAGTAGTCTGACATCTCTTGAGGTAAATGAATTCTGGAGTGGTGACTGTGTCTAGGCAAACGTAGTGTAGGACGCCCCCTGGCCAGTTGGAGTTACGATTTGTAAAAGTTATCTATCTCCTGCCAGCCGACAGGAGCTGGATGCTAGAAGCCAAGGATCGATGATAGTGGGGAACAATTAGAAAAGCCGTCAACATCATCATCATCATCAGTCCACAACTGGACATAGCCCTCTCCCAAGGATCGCCAGAAGAGCCATAGGCTTTGTTAAACGAAATCGACTAACAACGGCTTCACATAGATGAAAGCAGTATTGTTACCATTGCTGTCGAATTAAAATAGATCTTCAAACTACCGAGTTTTGAGATGTCCAAAAAACTATCCTCACTTTTTTGTTTTTGATGTCGTCTTGCTAGAAAACTATAGAAGTTCTCGTGATTGACTTAGAAACAGGATTATCTAAAGGACGCACGACGACCAAATTCCTTAGATTCCAGGAGAGAAAAAAACATTTGACCTTCAAAAACAAAACTGTCATAAGTCCAGTCAAAGTAACTGTGCCAACAGGAAAAAACTTAACCCGTTCACAGGACGGGCAACCCCAAAAAAGTGCTTCCCAAAAAATATCTGACCTGTTATGCAACAGAATCGAACAAACAAAAACCGGTGACTTACAGAAGAAGGGCATGCTGGATAACGGGTTTCATAGTACACTCCACACACCGTATGCATAAGGAGATAAAGGTCATTCTTCCTCGGAGAAACAGAGAGTGGTATCAAAAAATTTCAACTTTTTTCGCGATACGAAACGGGAGCAAAAAGACGAACGCAAAAAGTTTTACAATGATCGTTTTTGCAAATGTTACGCGTAAGTTTTTCTAACAGTGAATTTTAAAGTTTGTTTTTGTATTTATTGTTTTTGCCATAATCTTGGGTTAGGTCGTGGCGTATTTGCATTTTAGCAATCGGCTGGGTCAAATGGGACCAGGCTTTTGGCCTTTCATTGTGCTTATCCTAAATTTAGACAAGGCTGTGAGGTTTCGGGTCAGACATCAAAGACGAAGGTTAGGTAGCCAAATAGATGATTAGCCAATCTCTTTTAACTATGTAAAACAGTGCAGAAGTCAATGTGAAGAGAATATTTAGCTATAATGCCATTATATTCCGCATGGCTTTGACTAGGTAATCTTATTTTACACAAATATACTCGTAGTCATAAAAATATTTCGTATAGCGCATCTATTTTTCATCGCATCGATTTATAGGCTTGTTGAAAATACATCAATATACCTCGCTTGCTATTATTTGAGATATGTATAGAATTATTTTAATTCATCAAGCTAAAAAGGATATACAAGGTCAAATTCTTCTTTTAAATGCAGTAACAGAGATATAATCAAAACAATCTATTAATCATAATGCATGCCAAATATCTTCTCATCCCCCAACCGATACAATTTCCAATCCATATTTATTTAACTTTTGGATTCCTCATATTGCCACTTTCTATTCTGACGAGTACATTTACTTCACATTCCTATCACCTATCCCTGATACATTATCTTTATCATCATTATTATCATCCTAGTCTAAAATTCTGACGTATTTTGACCCCTCTACTTTGCGCGTTGTAGAGTAGGGGAAGTCCGAGAGACTATATTACTAGGGAGAGATGAACCATCTTTTAAAAATCAACTTAAATTTTTCTCTAAAGATACGTCAAGATGGTCTATAACGATAGGTCTATAACCGCAGTCTGCCAATGACCGTCTCGACGTATCGTTAGACTAACATTTAAGTTAATATTATAAAGGTGATTTGGTTCATTTCTTCCACCTGATCTTTAAATAAATAAAATATATATAAATATCTATATTTTATTTTATTAGTAGAATGGGTAATGATAGGTATCATCATCAACCCACATCAGTCCACTGCTGGACATAGGCCTCTCCCAAAGTTCGCCACTGTGCTCTATTTTGGGCTTCTCGCATCCAGCACTTGCCAGCCGTCCGGCGCAAATCGTCACTCCACCTGGCCTGAGGGCGGATGATAGTTATCTAAGTTACTAGCAATATTTGCTCTACTTGTTTGTTTTATTTATTTAACGACAGCCAACAAAACAATCACTTAATAACATGATTTCATGGTTGGTAGTTACTGTTACGTCAAAAACTCGTTAGTTACAAATATTACTTACATCGAAGGTTATAGCACCCTCAAATCAAAAATACTAAATAAATTACAACAAAAACAATGGGACATAAATATTCATCTCTCATTGTATCTTCACAAATATGTATTAGTACCTACGTACATTATTATTACAGTTAAGACTAATACGCAGTTTAATTACGGAGTTTTTGTGGCTTAAGCTGATATGAAATTTAAATTTTTGACAGATGGCGGGCCGCCATGTTGGCGCAAGATGGCGTTGCCTAGCAACGGGTGCGTGGGCGCAACAGGTGATGCGAGCGGGGATTTTTTTCTCTTAAATTAGGGTAGCGGCGATACGCTTTTGAGGAGCGATGGGAAGATTTTTTGAGATTACGCGACAATTTTTAAAGGTTTCCTTGATGGCAAGATCAGAGTCGGTCACCGTATGGTACCTATTGGAAGTTTTTAGATTAATCTGGGTTAGCAAATGGAGCATGCTTTTATGGGTTTAAAATAGCTTAAAAAGGTGATTTGCTGTGATTAAGATGTGATTCTGTTGATACGTACCTACTTACTCTTTAAAACACATCTAAAAGTTACTTAGAACTAGATAGATATATAGATAGATAGATACTCTTTATTGCACAAAAACACAGACATTACAGGAAACATATTACAAACAACACAAAGTACAATCTAGGCGGTCTTATCGCTTATAGCGATCTCTTCCAGACAACCTTCAGGTAGAGGAAACCAGATTGACTAAGGAAATGGGTAACCCAGTGCAAAACTATCTAACTATTTTATATTAAATACGTAAAATTATAGGTACAGTTGTTGGAAAATTTCAGCAGTTTTCTCGCTACTAGCGACTGACAGCCTTAGAGTAGGGTTTATCATCATCATGAACCTACAAACATCCCATTAATGCCACGCTTGGCAGATGGGTACCGCAGTAACTTTTATCTACACCCAAATATACACAGCCCATTTCCTGACAGGGAGTCCCTACTTCCTAGATGTATTTCTGTATAGGATCATACATATAGTTGACATATATCTAGATGTAGTTCTATTAAGGATCACATATTTGACCTTTTTTTTTCTAGAGGGGAATGCATTAGGCACCTTCATGCAGCCTCCGGGGGGAGGCGGCATGGTGTGTGGGACTCACACCTCCCAAAATGGGAGGGCATACCCACTAAACCCCCCTGTGTCGCCAGTGGGCAGCAAGTTGCAGGGACACGGGTAGTGCCGAAGCATACGGCCACATCTCTGCCTGCCCTGGCCAGCCGCAGATGATAAGCGGCCGGCACTCCTGGTCGGGGGAGGGCAAATACCCCTCCACATATTTGACCTATACTAATGCATATTTAAAGACCTAAGCTGATTCTAATTGTCATCAACATTAAAAACATTGGCCGGACTCATCAGAAGTTCATCGGCGGGTCACGACCGATCTCTCCTCACGTAGTAATCACCACGTGGATTCATTATTTATAGCAAATAACTTATTAAATAAAGAATGTCAACTGAACATGTGGGACACACTTGTCTACTCTGGTGCTATAACTCATCATTGGCGTGTTGAGTTAGTGTGGACATTCCCTTCGAGTAATAAAAGCTTTACCAAACGCGGAAATCAAAAAGTCCTGGGTTTTAGTCATTAAAGGTAAAATTTTACTTATAATATGTATAATATTGTAGTCTTATGAGATTTTGTATATCCTTGTGAATCAAAGCATATGTATTCTTCATATTATAATAGATTGGCTATAATACTGTAACGTCTCATTAAATCCTTCGGTGTTTTCGCATGGAAGTTTAATTTGCTTCCATTCCAAGTAAAAGTTTGCATATAATATGTATAACATTGTAGTCTTATAGGATAATTATATATAATTGATATCTTAAAATGTTTGCTATATTAAATAAAATGAAAAAAGTGTATGTAAATGTAACGAAGAAGAGCGGGATTGCCTGTCACAAGTATTATTCTACACTTACTAGGCAATCTCGAACATGAATGCATGTATTGTGTAACGCTAAATGTTTTTAAAGGGAAATAAACATTTTTTGATGTTTGATTTTTTTTTTTTGAGTCAATTTCACGGCCTCCGGGTTCCGTGTTCGTTTCCCGGTCAGGTCGATTTAGGAAATGAACTTTTTTTTAAATGTCTCAGGTCTGGGTGTTTTGGGAAACTTCCAGTCGTCATCGGGTAAAAGAAGATTTGTACCTACAAACCTTTGTAGGTACAAATCTTACCTAGGGTACCTACCCTACAGTACCCTAATGTAATATGGTTCTTAACCACATGACATAAATACATACTATGTAATGGACATATAATCCGAGTTTCTGTAAATATCTAAGTACAAATGGAAAATGTTTTCAAAATTAAAAGAGACATTTCACATTATTTGAAGTGATATTTATACTTGAAAATCCATGTTATTTAAATTATATTTAACTGAAATTGACGTATTTGGCATACATAATTTATGTGTGAATATGTCATAATATTGTAAAAGATAGGTAGGTTAGAATCCAAAATATGACACTGCTCAATGTAGGTATTTCAGATTTTCCTATTCAAATTATTTCAGCGCTAGTTAATTACTTGTGTTGTCTAATATAGTGCTTGTAATATATACCCAATAATATGGATCTCATCCCGTGGGTTTCGTAGAAGTCCACTAAGGGAATATAAGAAAACTAGCTGTGCTCGCGACTTCGTCCGCGTGGAATAGTCATTTCTTCCCCCTTTTTTTAGGGTTCCGTAGCCAAAATGGCGGGACCCTTATAGATTCGTCATGTCTGTCTGTCTGTCTGTCTGTCTGTCTGTCTGTCTGTCCGTCCGTATGTCACAGCCAGTTTATTCCGAAACTATAAGAGCTACATTATTGAAATTTGGTACGTAGATGTATTCTGTGAACCGCATTAAGATTTTAAAATAAAATCAGAAAAAAATCCAAAATTTTTGGGGTTCCCCATACATAGAACTGAAACTGAAAAAAAAATTTTTCATCGAACCTATACGTGTGGGGTATCTATGGATAGGTATTTGAAAATGATGTTGAGGTTACTAACATAATTTTTTTCTAAACTGAATAGTTTGCGCGAGAGACTCTTCCAAAGTGGTAAAATGAGTGTCCCCCCCCCCCCCCGTAACTTCTAAGATATGGGCATGATAAAACTGAAAAAAATATATCATGTGTATCACTATGAAAACTACTAACGAAATTTGGTTTGAATGAAATCTGGACAGTAGTATTTTTTTAAACGTCATAAATCAAATTACCTAATTTTTTCATTTAATTAACTCCAATATAATAAAACGTAAAGAAAAACATTTATTTAGCTGTATAGTGGTACGGAACCCTACGTGCGAGAGTCCGACTCGCACTTGGCCGGTTTTTACATTTTCCATTATTTCTTCGCTCCTAATAACTGCAACGTGATGTTATATAGCCTAAAGCCTTCCTCGATAAATGGTCTATTCAACCCAAAAAGAATTTTTCACTTCGGACCAGTAGTTCCTGAGATTAGCGCTATTAGTAAGATGGGCAGCAACGTGTACTTTGGTACAAATAAAACCTAAGCTTTCAGCTGCCACTTTTCCAAATAGATGCGATTTAGGGACCATCAAAAAGCGAGCCTACAAATTGTGGTTGGAGCTGAAGCTATCACTGACCTTCAGGCCAGTTTGCCCTTTCTGTGATCACCAACTCTTCTGCAAGTCCCCAAGTACTGGCTGATGATGATGATGATATTTATTTATTTGATAATTAATTGATATAATACCTATGGAAGATCATAATAACTTCTGTAAGGCCGGTGGAGGGCGCTAGCGACCGTCATACAGTTTTTTATAAAAACTAGTACGGACGTTAACGTTCATACCGTATCTTATTATTGTGCTACCTGCAACTTGTAATTATTATAAGAGTTAAGATACCAGATGTAACAAATTTGTACTAATAAAGTTTTTTTATTTTTTTATTATTATATTAAAAGAGCGTATTCTCTCTTAATTCGTGTATGAGAAACTAGCGATCCGCCCTCACTTCGCTTCAGCTGTTTCAGATAAACATTTTTAAACTAAATATTGCCTATCTTACTCAGTGATAATGTAGCTTTCTAATAAAAAAGAATTATTAAAATCGGTCCAGTACTTTTCGAGTTTATTCGTTACATACAAAAATACAAATCTTTCCTCTTTATAATATTAGTGTAGATAATGACATATCCATACAAATACAACGTTGTCCCAAGTATCCCAGTTGTAAGTCAACACATTGGATTGATTCGGGTACAGTGTTAGAGATATTTTTGTTATCCATTGGAAAATGTTACCATTGGTAATTTGTAAAAAAGGTTTCTCACACTAGAGACTTTTTATTTTATTCCATGTTTTTCATAAAATGTTTAAATCTAATCATTATCATCGGCTGAAAACATATGGCATGAGGAGGTGTATTGCTGTCCACTGCTGGACATAGGCCTCTCCAGTTGTAAATCTAATTTATGAGCTTTTATAGTGTGAGGTTTCATTCAAACCTGTCGAGTAGTTTTCTCGTATAAGAGTAATAAATAAATAAACAAGTATTAATTATAACATTAGTAGAACAGTAGATCTACTAAGATTTAAGCTATGTGCTAAATATCACCGCCTAAAAAATTTTAGCACCAAGAATTTGTTTTGCAAATATGGACTTTGAAAAATGTATGTCGGGAATTCGTTACAAGATTTCGAAATCATTTATCTTCTTGTCATAGACTACATCTGCCAAAAATGGAAACATGTTTCATTAATTTAAAGATACATAAATGTTATAGTAAAGTTCACTAGAACTTTTGGTTAAAACTATAATAATACTATACAGGGCCTGTTGCTGACTAGGAACAGTAACAATTCCAAGCCTGGCCCGGTATTCGGACCAGGCACCTCTCGGTTTTTAAATGCTGCAACTAGGTTTAGTGACCGCTAGTTTAACTTCTTGGTCAGTAAATACATTAAAAATTAGCGAAGACATGCCACCCTGTGCCACGCAGCAGCATCTAGCCCCAAACTAAGCCGAAGCTTGTACTCCATAGTACAAGCTTCGGCAAACATCTGGAGGATATATCCATAATCGCCACGCTGTTCAGGCGGGTTGGCGATCGCGGGGCGTAGCTTCTTACTCCGGTGACGCTGCTGCCCGTCATCGGCCTGTGGTATTTCAAACTCATCGTCAATGACAAAATATTACCAGTATATCAAAACCACAATCTATCATATTTCAATTAATTCGTTACCATACGTCAGGCGTAATAATATTTCGACCATAAATGCACGGATAAAAAATACAAGGTCGGTTTGTAAACGTGCGAATAACGATATTAGTCGGAGTATAATTATAATTAATTTATCTGTAGCTAATTGACGCTTTGGACGGATTATCTCGACGAATTTATTATTTCACGTTAAGTTTATACTTAGTTGATTTTTATATTATTTATTAGCTTTTACCCGCGGTGTGGGCAAAGCCACACACAATTATTACATAGATACATACCGTCACACCTTTCTCCCAGAGGGTAGGCAGAGACTACGTCCTTCCATTTGCTACGATCCTGACACACAACTTTTGCTTCGTCCACATTCATCAATCTCTTCATACATGCTCGTCGGTTTAGGGTAGGTACTTAGTATTTTATATGCATAATATTATCCTTCCTTATCACGATCTACGGGTAGCGCAATGTCGCACCTACCGCGGTTTGCGAATTATTTCTAACGGTCAGTCTACTGCCAATCGATCTCGGAGTGACACCGCGCTACGCCTTCCCACATATTTTTCTCGTGTTTGTGCAAAACCCTTGTGAACCTACAATAAACTGTTTATTGTACCATATCGGCGTATCCTTTCATCACCGAACCAGACCAGACCCGTTACAATGCCTTTCCTTTATATCCTCTACCCTAAGGTTGCCAGAAATGATCGATAAGGCCGCCTATATTGTACAACAAATGTCTAGTAATTCCTAGTTTTAAGTCTAATTGTATGGTGTGATCACTGCCTCGATCGTTATACCTTTCCACAACGCAATCCCAATCTCAATCGCGACCCCAATCCTATATTCACCAATCCAGATTCCGTACTCGATGCTGAACCTGAACCCAATCCGTATACTGACGCTTGTAGCAATCCCGATCACGATCTCAATCCCTCAAGCAAGTGTAGTTTGTTACTACATTTTTTCTTATGGTGTTTTTTTCATGCAAACATGCAAAAATTGTATCTCTTATGAGTCTATTCGTAAGCAGAAATAAATAATGTTAAACTATTCTGTATTATCATAATCATCGTCAACCCACATCGGTCCACTGTCTGTCCTAAACTACTCATTTTGTATAAATATTAATTGTCCAGTACCTAATTTCGTAGTGCTTGCAGAGACGGCGGTATTAAGCTCGCCTTTTGTACAATATAATATTATAATGTGCGATGAAGATTATATAAATTAAATATTTTTTTTCCATATAAATAAAATTGTATATGAGTTCCTCGGCTTGTCTAAATAACCATTTGCAAAGACACGAATTTTATTGGCGTCTACTTTTTTCATAAACAAGTGCAAACGAATCTGTCAGCTAGTTTTTAATAACGCACATGAATTCATCAAAGCAATTAAAAGTTGTATCCACACTTATTTGTATGCATATAAATTTAATTACCAATCCGTCTTATTCAAGCAAACGTACCTACATTTAGTTATATAATTTATTTTTCGTGGTGATGTCATAGTCGAATCCTGAGTTATCGCTCTTATGGTTTGAGAACTGCCAAACCGACGCTGAGAAGTGTTCGGTATACAGCCAACTACTAGAGTGTTATAATTACACCGTAGTTACTACATTCCTTACAAGATTTATATGGCATATACCTATTGGGCCTATCTCAGTGTACTGCGATAGCCTGATAATGATTATGATGATGGATGATATTCGCTAAAATGTGTGAAACAATTTCAAATCCTTTGAAATGATTTTGGCACCAAAATGTGTATATTTTACGATAATAGATAAATTTATCAGACAGCATCACAGTCATACATTGCTCCGATCCCAAAGTAAGTAGCTTGAGCGCTTGTGTTGTGGGTATCAGAACAATGAAGATACCACAAATATGTACTTGAATACACATACAATTATAAACAAATGTTAATTATACAAACGTATGTCTCAGGTGGGAATAAAACGCGCCATTGGTTCAGAAGGTAGGGATTACTACCAATAGGCCTGTAAAAGTAAAAAATGTAATTAGTCCGTCTTTTAGGTTGTTCAAAAATAAAAGACACATATTTTTTCATTTGTAAATCAGACCAATAATGACAAAGATATAGCCCGTTGAAATTACGTCTGACTCCTAACTCTCCTACTCCTAAATTTTGATACCTTGTATCTTTGTTATTTTTGGTTTAAATTAAAAAAGGAAAAATACGTGTCCAATATACATATTTTTAAAATCTAAAATACGGACTAAATATAATATAATTATTTTGACCCCGGAAACATCCCTATTGAACCACCAGGCCAGTCCAAATTCTTATCATCATCATTTCATCTCTTTTGAGATTTATTTGCTTTTAGGTTACAATTGCGATTACTAGATAAGCGAGAAAGTTAATACGAATATAGACTTGTTTGTAACTACAACCGTTCTACCAATCGAGGCTTACGCTTCGGTGTAAATGAAGACACTCTGATGATGACAGATGCTTGATGTTCAAGAGTATTTAGAATTATTTTGCTTGGATCGTGAGGTCAGTTCCGAGTCGCGTCTTAGCCGAAAACCTGCTTTTAGGGTGACCGTGCATTCCGTTAGTTACAAACAGACCTAAAGCGTTGGAAGAAATTCTGAGTTGTACAATTCCA
The DNA here is from genome assembly GCA_031163375.1 of Conogethes punctiferalis. Lineage (NCBI taxonomy): Eukaryota > Metazoa > Arthropoda > Insecta > Lepidoptera > Crambidae > Conogethes > Conogethes punctiferalis. The sequence continues at coordinate 6,884,573 of CM062100.1, read as the reverse complement.
CCAAAAGAAGGGATACTATTTCTTTCGTTTTATCATAGGATGTTATGTTGTAAAATGGTAGCTGGCACCTGCTTCTTGCGATTAGAAGACGTTCTGCAAACAAAACATTATGCTACGAAGAAAATCGACTTTGCTTGAACTCAAAATCAATTCAATAATTTTTTTTGTAAAGTTTACCATGAAAGAAAAAAATATAATAATAATATGCAACAGGGCAATCGAAATCATGAACAAAAAAGATGAAGTTGTAAGGTGATGATGAAAAGATGAAGAAGAAAGAGGAAGTGGGAGATTAATTTTTGTACCATCAAAAGCGGAACACTATGACATCTAAACTATTCTCACTTCTTACAATAAACATAAACAATCATTTAAATCAAGCTTAAGAAGAGGAATATCGTGAGCGAGCAAGACTGAAAACAGTCTGAGATGTCCTTTAAAAACGTCTCTATAAGCATAAAGACGTCTTGTTCCGCTCTCTGGCTCAGATGCCAGAAGGTTTTTTTTTATAAAAAGAGCGTTCAGCATGACCTAACTCCACCTGATGGTAAGCGGTCGTGAGGTCCAAATATTAGGTCGACAGGCACAATAGGGCATACCCACCGCGCCTGTCGCCCTTACCCTGAAGGCCCACTGAGATGCCGTTTCACGCCCCGCCTATCTTTAGGCGTCCTTACCCAGGATTGTAAGATGTACATACAAGTCCTATTGTACTAAAAATGCATGGTCACCGTAGCGCACCTAGCATGGAAGCACGTATTACGACTAATGCTCACGCGTCAATCACTACGATTGGTCGGCAAAAACATGATTTTGTATAGGTATCGCAGCCCAGCTGTACTGTCGAGAAACACAAGTGTTCAGCCAAGTGAGTTGATAAGTGGACAATATTGACATCCTCATTAATACACATCATCATCATTATTAGCAGCTTGCGCAGTCCACTGCTGGACGTAGTCCTCTCCCATATATTTTTTTTTTTATGCAAGAGGCGGCAGACGAGCAAATGTGATGCCTGATGGTAAGCAGTCGACACCGCCCATGGACACCCGCAACTCAAATCGAGTTTAGGGTCGCTGCCGGCCTTTTGAATAGGAGTACGCTCGTTTCTTGAAGGCTCCCATGTCGTAGCTGTTCGGAAATACTGAAGCAGAGAGTTGGTTCCACAAAACCGATGCGCGAGGCAAGAAGTTCCTCATAAAGCGTACAGTGGAGGATCGCCAACCATCGAGATGATGAGGATGGAATTGCAATCGATTACGCGTGGTGCGGTGAAGAAACTCAGCTGCAGGCAGTAAACCAAACAATTCTTCAGAACATTCCCCGTGATAGATGCGGTAGAGAACGCACATGGATGCGACGTCTCTTCGCAATGCCAGTGAGTCGAGTCGACTAGACAGGGTCAAGTCATCAACAATACGAACAGCTCTTCGCTGGATTCGGTCAAATGGAAGGAGTTGATACTGGGGTGCTCCAGCCCAGAGGTGGGAACAGTATTCCATATGAGGCCGGACCTGTGCTCATTAATACACATCATCATCATTATTAGCAGCTTGCGCAGTCCACTGCTGGACGTAGGCCTCTCCCATAATGCGCCATTCTGCTCGATATGCAGCCGCACTTATGCATTTGATGCCGGCTGCCCAGCTTAAGTCCATCTAGCTCTAGATCTAGAATTAATCTTTTTTTTATGACAGAGGGGGCAAAGATGGACACATTTTACCACTATGGAAGAGTCTCTCGCGCAAACTATTCAGTTTAAAAAAAATATGTTAAAGACCTCAACATCATTTTGAAATACCTATTCATAGATACCCCACACGTATAGGTTTGATGAAACGTAGCTAATAATGTAGCCATTATAGTTTCGGAATAAACTGGCTGTGACATACGGACGGACAGACAGACAGACATGACGAATCTATAAGGGTCCCGTTTTGTTTTGGTCACGTAAATTTTCGAAGAATTTTCGGTCGCTATTTCATTCTTCATTTCATCATTTGGCTGCGTTATTCTATAGGGTGGAGGTCCTTCCCCAGACGGGTAGCTCAATTCGAGCGAAGATTCTATGCCCTACCACTCTTAACTCAACATCCACTTCCGACCTTAAAAATATAGTTTTTTTTCTGTCGTTCTTGAAACAAACATCGGTTGCAAGGCGACACAACACTTGACCAGGTCGATAGGCCATGATCCGACAGACCTCGGACCGCAATTTCGAAACGCGGGTAAAAAAATGTAATAATAATAATAATAATAATGTATTTATTACCAACATCATATTACATAATATTGCAGTATGTTCTGGTCCTCACACTAGGCTTAGCCTGTCCTGTGAGGAACAGTTAGTAAAGAATTTACACAAGTCAAAACAATTAATGGCACATGTACACATTGCAAAGAGCAGTAGGTAATTAAAACTATTAGAAAGATCACAAATATAAAGTAAATAAAAAAAACAAGTTTAATTATGTAATACAAAAACACAACATGAAGTTAAAATTTGTAAATTTTCATATTTAAGATGGGCTTTATGGTATGTGGGAAGTGTTAGTGCGTTAGGAGGGGTAGTATTTGTGTGTCAATATAGGTACAGGTTTTAGCACTTCTTCCGCTTCGTCATAACTCCATGTGAGAAGCATTTTAGTTAAAAACCGTTTGGCTTGGTTTGCAGAATGAGATTTAAAATTGTAGAAATTAACCAGTTTGTTATATATACGAGGAAATAGAAAGCGACCGAAGCGTTGTGAGAATGATGTGTGGGTATATAAAATAGGGATTTTAAATACTCTTTTCTTTAATAACTCGTTGTATTCTTTAGAGTTTATTATTTTTTTGTGGGTATGTATTGCAGCCCTGACGAGAAAGAGTCTCCTTACGCTAAGCACTCCAGCTATATCATAAAGAGCGTCTGTTGGGTAGAGGGTTGGTTTAAATAGAGCTACCTTAAGGACGGCTCTTTGAGCCCTTTCTAGGGTTATAAGAAAAGACTTAGCCGCTCCTCCCCAAGCAAGAATGCAGTAATTAATGATAGATTGACATAAGGCCAAATACACTGTCTTAAGAGTCTTTCCATCTGCCGCCTCTCTAAGATTCTTCATGATATGTATTATCTTTCTTACTCGGCAAGATGTTAGTAGAATATGTTCTTTAAAGGACAATTTGTCGTCTACAATGACTCCCAAGTACCTTAAAGAGACAGTTCTTGAGACAAAGGCGCAGTTACATAGATGGTTATTATAATTGAGGCATTCGTGTATTTTTATGAGTTGGAGACTATCTGATGGGGACGAGCTTGCCGTTTTGTGAAAGCATAGGAACTTTGTTTTCTCAGTGTTAAGGGTTAAGATGTTATTGTTTAGCCACTGTAAAATATGCCTCATACCATCTTCAGCCCTTTGGCTAACCGACTCCCAAGATCTGTCATAAAAAATGAGTGCCGTGTCATCCGCATAGCAAATAATGTCCGCATTTAGGATAGGAACTGAGCAAATGTCATTTATGTATAATAAAAATAATGTTGGACCCAAAATACTGCCTTGGGGTACGCCAAAGCCCACCGGTTGGACACTACTCACAAGATTTCCAATCTTAACGCATTGGCTTCTTTCCGACAAATAACTAGTGAACCAAGTCAGTGCAGTCCCTCGAACACCAAATCCTTCAAGCTTCCTTAGCAAGATCGGGACTGACACGGTGTCGAAGGCTTTAGCCAGATCTAAAAACACCCCGATACAGCTATGCCCTTGGTCGAGGTGAGTAGAGACAACATCGGTGAGCAAATTGACGGCGTCCTCTGTCGACCTACCTCTACGAAACCCGAACTGTCTATTAGAGAGTAAATTATTGTCCTCCAAGTAGGTCACAAGTCTCTTGTTTATAATGCGCTCCAGTAGTTTTGATATGTTACCTAGGAGTGAGATTGGACGGTAGTTGCTAGGAAGGTTTTTGGCCGCACCCTTATGTACTGGTATAACCATTGCTGTTTTCCAAGCCTTGGGAAAGATGCCCGATTCAATACTCCGATTAAAGAGATACGCTAAAGGAGACGCTATTGATAGTCTCACTGCCTTGAGAATCTTATTATTGATGTTGTCCATACCAGGAGAGCTGTTTGGGTTCAATTTTACAATCAAATCTATTATTTCTTGCTCGTCGGTGGGAGAGACATAAAAGGATGTAAGTGGAGAATTCTTGGGGCTAACTCTAGCCGCGAGGGAATCTTCGGATTCATTAAGACGATGCAAAATAATACTAGCTAGTTCTTTACCTACGGAAGAGTAATAGGTATTACTTGCTTCTAATGGGGCGTCACTTTTAGGATCCAGTAATTCCTGTGCACTATTGTTGGAGTTTAATGGCAATCTATGAGATATTCGATTGATGGTCTTCCAGAGTTTTTTTGGACAGTTTTTATTATCATTCAGTTCCTTGTTTTCATATTCAGCCTTGATTTTGCGAAGAAGTGATACATAAAAATTGCGGTACCGGTTATACACCACCTTCTTAATTTCGTCGTTAGGGAACTTCCGAGTTTCCGCGTGAAGCTTGTCCTTATGTCTAGAGCAACGTAAAAGCCCTGGAGTCATCCAGGGCTTAATATTAAACCGAGAATGGCTTATCTTAACTTCTCTAGAGAATTTAGTGACTGTATCAGATAAGATTGCAGTAAACTTAGACACTTCACTTTCAAGGTCACTGTTATCATTATCAAAAATATTACCCCAATTAGTTTCATTAAGATTGAAGATTAAACCCTCGTAATCAATCTTGAGCCTAGTTCTCTTTATGGGTTTTCTAGTCCTACTTGCGATCCCTACCATAACTATGCTGTGATCTGTCAGATCTGTCGGACATACAACAGCCTCTGCAGTTGCTATTGCAGGGACAAATATATGATCCAGACATGTTTTTCTGTGAGTAGGTGCATTTACCGCCGATATAAGGCCATGTTCCGACAAAAGGTCGAGGTATCTAAATGTACTTTCATCGGTCAGTGATGGGGTTAGAATATTAATATTTAGATCACCTACAACTGTAAGACATGGGCTTTTGGTTAATACACTAAGGTTTCGGTCTAGTGAAGTGGTGAATAATGTCGTATCGATAAAGGAAGGAGACCGGTATATGCCTACTACTGTAAAAGAATTGGGTACTTCCACGATAAGACTGTTTGCCTCGTCTAGCTCTGGTTCCCAAACATTTGGCGACCACTTATTGTTGACATACGCTACAACGCCTCCCGATTTATTTATGTATTTCTTGGTATTAAAGGATCTATATCCATCCAGTTGCTTAATAATTGAAGATGAATTAATCCAGCATTCAGTCATAATTACAACATCAAAAGCAATATCCATTCTAGCAAACGTAATCAAAAAGCTGTCAAAGTTGCATTGCAAGCTTCTTATATTTACGTGCAACACTTTAATAGAGTATTTAGACAACACGGAGCTGCACTCTTCCACAGGTAAGTTATTATGGCATTCTACATTCAGGGATGTATCTACATCAGCTAGCAAGTCTAAAGTAGTCATTTTGGAGAGTTTCGAATAAAATTAGAGAATGAAAAATTAGAGTTTGAATGCCATGCATGGTATGAAGAAAGATGAAGAGTGTTTGATTTAGGGTGTTCAAATCATATGTAATGTTAATAAATTGAGAACTAAGTAAAATGTTTGCGTAAATTGAGATTGTGTTGCAGTCGAATGTTTTTTGTTGTGAATGTAAAGTTGAGAGCCCAATACACATAATTGAAACTTTGGAAAGAAAATTTGACACAGTAAATAAAAAAGACAATTTAAATGTAACCAAAAACAGAATAAGTATAAAAATAGAAACTAAGTAAGTTTCCGAAAACTCACTGCGGTAAGGCCTTCTCTCCAGATAGTCTTTGTAGATCTTCATAAGACCGAATCCTGATCGGGGGACTGCCATCTCGGCCATCACGCTTTCTGAGGTATACAACTCCATCTTTAACCCAGCAGTACTTGAACTCGTTTTCTTTTGACCATATTCGGGACGAACGAAATAAACGCCGGGTTTCACTTGTAAGTCTTTCGTTGATGAAAATTCTCCTCTCAGGTCCGTCTTCCACGATGTCCTTACTTGCAAGCGATCGACGGTTCTTGGCCTGCCTGAGAAAATCATTTCGTTTGATTCTTCTTGTGAAGGATACCACAAGGGGCCGTGGAAGATCACTCTTACCACTAACGTCCGTTTTGGGTCGGGGGCCAACGCGGGACACAAAATCCAGGTCACGTTCATCAAGCTCGACTCCAATTTTGCATGCGGTGGTAAGAACCAGGTGTATGGGATTCTCATTCGCCGTTTCAGGCACACCCAGAATTTCTAAGTCTGATCGAAGACGTTCGTGAGATTGTCTGTTGAGTTGGTCTTGAAGCTGGTATACTTGCAATTTGAGAAGATCATTTTCCTTTTCTTTATCTTCTAGCAGCTTAATTCTCGACTCGTAGCTCAAAAATTTGGCCGAGAGATCGTCAAACCTATTAGCGAAATCAGTCTGCATTCTGGCCATATCTTGACGCAAATTTTGAATTTCCATAATAAGAGATTGCATGTTGGAGTCTGCTGGTACATCTGATTTTGGGGGCTTGAAAATGGGCTCCGGGGAGTTGCATGTTTTTTTACGAAGTGTTATATTGTCATTTGGCCGAATAGGAGTATGGGTATTATCCCCGCTTCTTTTATTACCTGCACAACAGTCAGGACAAATCCATTTTTTCACGTGTTCACGGGTTAAGTGCGAAGCGTTTGCACACTGAAGATGAAACATCTTGGTACATTTTCGAATTGAACAGTAAATAACTTCTTCTTCCGCAATTTGTTGAAGACACCCGGAACAACTCATCTTGACTGTCGGATTATTTCTTCTTGTATCGGGTTCAAACGGGCTCGGCGGGCAAGTCGACTGGAACGCTAAAACGCTCCTCGGCGTGGGGCCCGGACGGGTGCGAGTGACTCGCGACAGCGGGAGCGCGGCGAGTTGTCGTAGGTCACGGTCAGTAATTTCTTGAGATAATAAACACTTGTATCTTTTTTATTTCTTGGAATTTTAGAAAAACTTTATGATGATCGGGTAGGATTTTTTCTTAGCTATAGAGTGATGTAAATTGTTGCACAATACTTTCGAATTTTACCGGATAAATGATTAAAAATTAACGGAGCGAACGGAAATGCGTCTTTGCTGTACAGTGCCAGCGGCCGAATTGAAATGTTCAATCACGAAGCGGAAATAACTTAATTATACGCGTTTTAATGAATAAAGTAAGTAAGAGCTGTCCGGAGTTTCATTTCGAATCTACATTGATAACTGCATTGATATTTGTGAAGATGTCATTAAAGAATATAATGGCGTAAATGTTTCGTAAATAATTTATTCTGTTGCAGAATCACTTTGACGCTTAAGAATGTTTCTAACTAAGCTATTATAATAAATAAATAACCCAAGACATGCCACGCTGGGCCACACAGCGCCACCTAGCCCCAAACTAAGCCGAAGCTTGTACTATGGGTACTAGACAACTGATAAACTTACTTAGATACATTTTTTTTGTAAATAGAAATACATAATTATACATAGAAAACACCCAGACCAATACAAACAGACATGTAAATGAACACAAATGTCTGTACTGTGCGGCAATCGAACCCACGACCCTTGACTCTGAGGGCAGAGGTCACTACAAAATGAGCCATCGAGTTATAGTAGTGCTTATGTATGTAGATATTATATATTATGTATGTATTGTGTAATAGTATGTAGGTATAATTTGATTCATGTATGTATTATTATCTATTCTTATCCATCATAAATTATGATTCAGTTGATGGCCCACCCACTATTTTGACTATCCTCTACCCTAAGGTTTTGAAGAGATCGCTTATAGTGATAAGGCCGCCTATATTGGACAACAAAATGTCTACTGTAACTAGTTTTAAGTCAATTGTTTGGTGTGCAATAAAGAATATATCTATCTATCTATTTAAATAAAAAGTACCTCTTTTTATTTAAATAGCGAAACTTCGCTCGAACTGAGCCACCCGTCCGGGGAAGGACCTGCACCCTATAGAATACCGTAGCCAAATGACCTCCGGGTCGTGTTTCTGCCGGTGAGTAGGGTTTTCGGAGCTCGTGGGGGGTTAGGGTTGTCAAACGTCAATTTGTCATTGCGGGAAGCCTATGTCCAATGGTGGGCATTTGCGGGCAATGATGATTATTAGACGTTGCAGTTACGACTGAAATTCAATCAAGGAAATAATTAATTAAATATTTTCAGAATCTCACCTCCAATTAAGTAAATTTTAAAGATGTTTATTGCCACTAGTAACCTTTAATCTTCTAAAGAGTAACCACCATTTTTATTCTCCTTTTCTAAAACCAGCTCTTATGACATTTAACGATATTTGCGGAGATACACATTTGTCACTTTCAAATTATATGTTTGAACGCATTAATATTTATTATAATTCTGATAATGGCAAGTAGCTTTTGGCAGATTATATGGCAAACAAAACTGCTTAACTAATGAAATAAAATAGCAAAAATATTGTGAATATGTCGTGTACTCAAAGCGACTTGGGTTTCACTTTCGCTTTCCATCAGGTACTGGGAAGATATTATGTCCAGCTACTATAAAAAAATAAACCTAAACCTTCATATCACCAGATTTCACATAGCTACAGTTCTTTCCGACTGTACGGCAACCAAAATCTTGTATGTTCAGTTGCCAATTTTGTTGCCACCCAGTACATCGGTAAAAAAGCACTCTGTGCGCAAAGAAAATCAGTTGTAATTTTTTGGGTTCCACATCCAATGCTGGACATTTAGAAAACGGTACGGCGTAGCTTTTCACACCGGTAACTGCCCGTCATCGGTTTATGTCGGTATTTAGCTACGCCTTAAATTGTGATGGTTATACCGCCACAAGTCGGTTGCCTGAACCTCGTTTGTTTTTCGGCAGGATGCACCACGGGCAGGTGAGGTTGGCTTGGAGCGAAAAGACGATAGGCCGCTCCCTTATACTTATTCGTTACGTCACCAGTCGGTTGAATTTCCCCATTTTTCATCTCTTTTTATTGGGTGTAATTTCTAAATAAAGTATTCTACGATATGACGGAACCTTTTCGTATTCAAGCCGAATCTAACGTGCTCATTTTTTACATTCATTAGGTATTTTTACAGAGATTATTAACGAATCTAGCCCGTCATGATTTGTTAGCGTTCTCTCCATATGTATCTCGATTTGAGTCAATATTGATAGTCTTCCAATACAACAGATCAGACAACAAATTATTTCATACTACCTGCTGCCTGCGGCTCTGCCCGCGTGAATATTCGTGTAAAACATAGCCTATATGTTAATCCAACGTATAAACTACATTACTGTAAAGTTTCATTAAAATCTGTTCAGTAATTAATGCGCGAAAGAGGCATCCATCCATACAAACAAACTTCTGCATTTATATGTATTAGTAGGACTATAGCTATAGCCTTTGCCCGCGGCTCCGCAATTATATGCAGTAACAGTAACGCACACGACGCGCAAAAATCTGTCGCGAATATTTCACAGACTCAGTGCATACGACGCACATCTTCGATCATTCTGTCGGCAGACCTAGACGCTCTTTTTAAATGTTTCAGACGCAGACTCTATCGCACAAAAAGTGTGACGTCTGCGCTGCACCTTATAGTTTACTAAATCGTTGCAAGCAATTGCAATAACGTCCAACACGCATGTGTTATTTATATTTGAACCCACGATCCACAGCTCAAAAGACTAAATCACAACCAAATGACCCACTGAGCCAGTCAACACAAATCCGTTCAAACATTTTTTTTGCGTAAACAAGTAGGTACATAAAAGATGATACAATTAATACAACATCACAACAGACCATAAAAATCACTATATGGTGTAAACTTAACGTCCGTTTCCATAAACACACCAATTTAAAACAAAAAAGCCCATAAACAAACCCTATAAGAGTCAATAACTTGCCATTATCGCCTACGAATACATTAACTCATAATATATTGCATTTTAACCGTTGCCACGGCAACCGGTGATTCAGATTTGAATAAACAAACTAGAAAAAGTTCAAAGGACAGATTGAGACACAGTGACCCAGTATTTTTGTAGGAAAAAACATTTTATTGAGTAAAAAACAATTTAGTTCGTCACAGTGTAACGGGTAGGCAGTAACTTGTGCTTGAATGAATTTGTTTTGTATGCTACTTATTTACACTATTATTTTAAAGAGGAAAGATTTTTATTTTTGTACGTGTGCATGTTTGTTAACTTAAAAACTATTGAGCCGATTTCAAAAATTCTTTCACCATTGGAAAGCTACATTCTCTCTGAGTAATAATATAAGCTTAATTATTGCAAGAAAAGCTTAAATACTAGTACTATTAGTAATATAATAGCGAAATTTTGTTTGAATTTATGGTTAAATGTTTGTTACTTTTTCACGCAAAAACTACTTAATTTGTTTTAGTGAAACTTTATAGTAATATCACTAATACACCAGGTTAAAACATAGGCTATAATTTAAATGAATATTGTCATGTGAATTTTAGCTCTTTCTATCAAAATAAAGATGAGTATTGAGTATAAATGTGGAAGTATATAGAGGAAGAGGAAGACCGATAAAGGAATGGATGGACTGTGTGAGAAATTATATGCGTGTCAGAGGTGTGTCGACTTATAGAGAAGAGTGGAAGTTGAAAACATGTTGTGCCGACCCCACTTTGAGCGGGATAAGGGCAGAAGAATGACGATTAATTAGATGCATGAGTATGTAACCGGAGTTGGTTGTATATAAATTGTACACATTTACACTATGTCACTACATCATGTCACTTCCTAATTTTTATGAACGGATTTATGATTGCTAAGTGCATCATCATAATTAATAACAAGAACCACCGTCTTACCAAGCACTGTGGGCCCATTCTTTTTTCCGCGGCTTAAAACAAAAAACAAAATGGCGGATTAGGAGTTCGAAAAACGAACACAATGAGTGGATCGTTGTTTTTACGACCACCGGCTCGTGTGATAACGAAAGTTCTTTTTTTAAATTCGCGATGCGTATCGATGGCAAAAAGTCTTGCGTAATTAGGTGGCACTGGCTGGTTACGCTTTTTTGTATTTTTTTTGCATTCCAATTATAAATTTTTATTGATGTTTAGGCATTTTTATTAATTGTTATTTTAATCGAGGTTATTTATGATGTTTTATGCAAGATGATTTAGTGACATTTGGTATATTTTTTGCGCTATGTACGTAAGGTTAGCAGGACCTTTAATATCAGCTTTTTGTTCTTTGTTTTCTACTGAATCTTTACTTCTATAATGTCTGCTTGTCCGTAATATTATTAATGTAATATGGTTTATATTCCAAAAGTCAAAGCCCAGAGAATACTTTAATGCTAAATACTAAATATCATGATAAAACATAGGTAATTTATTACATTACTTGAGATACCATTGTATGGAGTGGAGGGACTTGAACTGAGACACAGGATTCATGTTAGTTCAGGTATCAACCTGCCATAATCACTCTCTTGGGCATGTTGCTAAGTCCACATTGGTGATAATATTGGTAATAAGTATAAAAAAAAACAAAATTAACACTTAAAAAAGGATTCCAAACTGCTAGCAGACCCTAAGGCCCCCCCATCCTATACCCAGTTCCATCTCAACTGTGTTTGCGCACACACTTATACACTTTAATTCTCCCAACATACTTGGTTAGTCTCCTAAGAGAATGTATATGATAAAAATTCGGTAGAGTATTATTAGCAAGCAGCTTTAAATGATATTATTTTGTATCAATAAGAATACTTTGATGGATTACTTGCATTCTAATATTAAATCAATGTGGGTATCTATTAATTAAACTGTTTTAACGAATACGATTACACGCTGTGCGAGAGTGCAAATCGAGTTTTTGTATTAGCATTCGTAGATGAATTAGTGTTCTAGCAAAATAAATCTGTGATATTTGAATAGTCTTGATTTGTGGTTAGAAATAATGTATGTAAAGACAATATCAGTTGGTATACACCTAAATAAAGTAATAAGATGCATATAATAAAGGATAAATAGTATAGATCATATACGTATGCACATTTCTTTTAAGTAGTTGATGTTATATCGGTTGGCGTCCCAGGTACCTCTGGAAGGACGAGGTAGAGAAGGACCTGCTTGGGGCACAGATCGGCAACTGGTCTGAGCTGGCTCAAGATAGGGAAGAATGGCGTTTTGTTGTGTCGGAGGCCAAGATCCACAACGGGTCGCTGAACCAGCGGAGTAAGTAAGTTGATGTTATATAGAAAATAGAAATTATTGATAGCAAAAATGTTCACCGCTTATTCACATGTCATTTGATGTCACGTACATAACAGTTGGATTATTATCCAACTATTTACCTACTTTTTATATAAAATGGCCAATTGACGCACTTCAATATTGTAATAGAGATATTCTCTATTGCCCACCAAATACTTGCCAGAACTAGAAATAACCAGGCTTATCGTTTTAAGCGATTTCTCCCAGCCCATCTTCGGGTAGAGGATAATTTAAAGAAGTTGTGTTGTTAGGTTGTGTTCAAATTAATTAATCTTGTAACACGCAAGGGAGTATCAGTCTTCCCTTCTAGCAAATGACGTTCTGCGGTCTCTTTTAAATAGTTTTTTACCAAATTCATCTTCGTTAAACGAAGTTTCTCAATTATAGAGTCAAAAAAGTTGAATAGAGAATTACTTTTATGGTACGCGAAATGAATATAAATGCTAATGTGGCTAGTTACCTCCTCAAACTTAACATCAAGTGTGTAATTTCGCGTTATCTTCAAGTATCATCGACCATTAATTCCTTATCATTCACTAAATATAGTACAAAATAAAGAATATTTAATAATTTCATGCTATGTTTGATACATGAATAATTCAAACACTAGACTGCGTCCGAATCCTAACTACTTGTCTAAAAGTAGCCTTAATTATTGCTATTTGCCAATTTACATAAAAACAGGCTTCGACAACCTGTTTTGTTATGGTATACACATTTGGCGATTTGGCTTTGCATCTAAACGCATGTATGTTTAATAATAAGAACACGCATCTATTCAATATTTGAACATATACGACACCATCTTTGTAATAAAAATACTTATATACAATTAAATACATCTTTGTAACAAAACTATTGACAATGTAGACATAAATTAAGTCCGCCTTTTGTACACTTATTACTTGTGCAATAAAGATTAAATAAATAAATAAATAAATAAACTTGTCCTAATACTAACAATAGGTATTAATGCGAAAGTTTATTTGGATGGATAGATGGATGTTTGTCACTCTTTCACAAGAAATCTACTTCACGGGTTTCAATGAAACTTTACAATACATAAGATTAAGATATTTCACATATCACCGATGTTGGTAAACAATAAACTTGTATATACGTACATACTTCTTAACAAAAAAAACAATATCACATTGAACAGCAGCTATAAAATAAATATTAAAAGAGATGAGTGAAAACAAACTAAATAAATTTAGCACGATGCTGGCGCGATCTCTTGATCAATATAATGCAGAGACAATTGCTTTAGATAAACTGTGACATAATATATTACCGAATTAACATATCAGAACAATAATTTTAACACGTTGAGAATTTAAATCGGCATCAAAACACAACGAACATCTATAAATAATCACACATAAAACTCCGTGACGACAAATGCGATGCCAAAATTAGACCACGTGACGTGTCACATCGAGACTAAAAAAATGAAAATTAACTCTCCACAGTCAGTGGTACCATGGACAACGCGGAAAGCCTTACCGGAAAAACCTGGCGTGTAGGTAGCAATCTCTTTGAGTATGCGTCAGATCACGAATATTCCACCACGTAACGATTCGACTTAACTGCCACGGAAAATAAACAACTCAAACTTCACTCTAAGCTTGTAGAGTTAGAGTTGAAAGTCGCGTGGATGGCAGAAAGAAATAAGGCATTATAAAACATTGTGATGTAATACGTGTCCGCTACAAGGTCAGCATAGACCGAAAATCAGGTTTTGGTCCCTCCCCCCCGCACCGTGCGCGGGAGTCGCGTCATAGAGGCGCCGATGTGCGTTAGGCTGGCAGCACCGCTTGAGTTTCAGATATTGTATATTTTCAAGGACACGCTAAAGAAATTGTAAAAAAAAAACAACGGTTTGATGTTTGATTATTAATTAGTAATGCGATATATACGCCAGGTATTTGGTCTCAAACTAATACCATTATTGTATTATAAGTATGGTAGTAGAGATGTAAGGGAGTGGCTAATCATCTTTTCGCTCCAAGCCAACCTCACCTGACCATGGTGCATCCTGCCGAACAATAAACGAGGCGCTGGCAACCGACTGGTAGCGGTATAACAATCACAATTGAAGGCGCGTAGCTAAATACCACAGACCGATGACGGGCAGCAGCGTCACCGGAGCCAGAAGCTACGCCCTGCGAACGCCAACCCGCCTGCCCAGCGTGGCGATTAGGTATGGATATGTCCTCCAGATGTTTGCCCTAAGTGGTATACTACTGGAGAGGTCTATGTCCTGCAGTGGACTGCAATAGGCTGATGATGATGATGTAGGTATTATAAGTACTCTGGGGGATTTTCTCAGATAACGCCGAGCTAATTTACACTATTATTACAAAGAGAAAAGATTTGTATTTTTGTATGTAACGAATAAACTCAAAAAGTACTTACCCGATTTTAATAATTCTTTTTTATTAGAAAGTTACATTATCACTGAGTAACATAGGCTATATTTAGTTTAAAAATTGCGAAGCAAAGTGAGGGCAGTCGCTAGTGTAAAAAAAAATACCAACACCCCACAGCACCTTGCTATCGTAACACACACAGTCTATTCGGAATTCGTCAAAATACTCGACAACGAACTACCACATGGCTCGCGAGTCATTTTTCATCGGTTACGTGTGCGCGTGAGTTGCGCGTGTGTGCGCGCGCGCATGTGTGCGCCTGCGCTTGCAACGCTTTGGTGAACCTTTTTGAACATCATTAGATGACGGGGGTGATAAAATTGGTGATAGAGACGGTTGTTTTTAAGACGATTTTCTTGAATATAGTAATTTTAAAATCTTTTTCAATGATTCAATTTCGATATGTGACATTTATTTAGCAAACAATAACAACACATAAAGAGAAATAATTTTTTTCAATAATTCAATTTTAAAAGTTTTTTTTTATATTATATGTACATACATACGCCTTTCTCTCAGAGGGGCAGGCAGAGACCACGTCCTTCCATTTGCTACGATCCTAGCACACAACTTTTGCTTCGTCCACATTCATCAATCTCATCACGATTTGGCAGCGATAAAAATAAATATTTGAGTCGTTAATTATTCACCGAAAACTTCTAAACTGGAGACCTTTTGATAGTAAACGCGGCATGGAGCTCCAGGGAGTCGCAAGATGGCGCTGGAAGCAACTGACAGTTGTGGAAGTCTTTATTGACCTTATAGGGACAGCCTATGTCTAGTAGTTGACTTCCTATAGCTAATGATGATGACGATTAAGAATGTGATGAATTTGGTGAACATCATATAATCAGCTTAGTAGCTCCTCGCTCCGGTGATGCTGCTACCCGTCATCCGTCTATGGTATTTTATTTAGCTACACCTTCAATCGTGATGGTCATACCGCCACCAGTCGGTTGCCAGAGCCTCGTTTGTTATTCGGCAGGATGATCGGTCGCTCCCTTACATCCCTTATTTTGGTTCACAGTCTAGTCATTGAATAGGCCTCAGATTGAAATTGTGTAATCAACAAAGATTAATATGAAATGATCCACTACGCCACGGTACTCACAACCAATTTGTTAAATTTCTCAAGGTCAATAGCAGAGCAAGGAAATATTTCAAACCAAATGGACTTGTAACACATAATTATGTTTCACGTTGCCACTTATTACTACATCTTAAATCTACTCCTTGAATAATTACTTTGTAGTCACAGTAAAGACAATGCTTATTTAAGTCTGCATTATTCAAAATACACGCGAAATTGTCTAAACTAACAGAATTTTCCCGAAATAGGTGTTAGTTATCTTGTTCATGAATTTTAATCTACTTGTTTTAATTTAAATACTTAGTTCCGACCGTTGTGTAAGACGCACTCAGGGCAGGTGGAATGACGATTTGCGCAAGGATAACATGAGCTGGATACGAGAATCCTAGGATCGAGCAAAGTGATGAACAATTGGAGAGTCCTAAGTTGCAAGAGGCTGATGAAGATGATGATGATTTAGTAGATAGGTACCAAAGCAATTAGGCAACTTTTGACAAAGTGTAAGAATATTTGTATGTAGGTAAACTATTAAAATAAACATATCAATGCGCACAACAACAAAAGCTTCATTTTAATAGCTTTCATTGATTGCGACTTATAATGATTAACAATCACCCCATCGATGACGGTAACGCCATCTAGGACACTTCGATGGAACTAAAGCTTAGTTCAAGACGCTTACGCTAGATGGCGGTACTAGTTTGCTATTAGATCATTAGGATCGATTTCACGTGCCGCAGTCAGACAATGCAACGTGTATTTTCGTAATTGCATTGAGATGCGCGATCTTTATGCTAATTTATTCTGAATTTACCTTACAATGTATCGGCTACTTTACATACCTGCAACAAATGTAAAATGTTATTAGAACAGGGCTTGACAATATGATAAATAATATAATTTCGGTAATTCTGATAATAAATGTTGACTTAAATGATTCGTTTATCTTACGATTGCCACTTATTACTAACGCGGTTTAAGTACTTATTTTAGCCACCTATTTAATTGTGATAGTAATTTTTATCAAGAACTATTAGCATTATGGGAACGATTACTCTACCAGGAATGTTAACTCTAAATGGATTAGCTCTCCATATTTGCTTGCTTTTAAAAACATACAATCGTTGTCATTTTAGCTCCTAAAATCCTTTACAAAAAATTAAAATAAACACAATTTTACTCTTATATGATCAAAATATGAAATTATTATATAAAATAAAGATTATAGATAAATTATGGCAAAATAAATAACGTCTAAAACTGCAATTAACATTATTTTAAATTAATTAATTAAAATT
Organism: Conogethes punctiferalis; assembly: GCA_031163375.1. Lineage (NCBI taxonomy): Eukaryota > Metazoa > Arthropoda > Insecta > Lepidoptera > Crambidae > Conogethes > Conogethes punctiferalis. The sequence goes on along the minus strand of CM062100.1, from coordinate 6,867,377 downwards.
GAATGATAAGAACTTCTATAGATCATTTTGAAGAACATTTGTACATAAAGCTTAATAAACACAACTTCTGGCCAATGTGTCTCATAAAGCTTTGCAGCCGTGTAAATAAAAAATACTGACTTTTAGGTGTAACATTTCAAAAGAAATGAATGTAGATTTATCTGTCTCAATAAAGCAGTTGAGCGAATCTCAGACTACACATCAATAAAAAATGTTCAAAAAAAAAGTAAACCAGTAACGGCCTAAAACACTCCACCCTGGATACGAACAATTCACCCTGAACATTCCCACAGTTTAAGACTGAGATTGCAATTTGCATACCCGAGTATCATTAATTTTTTATCCGGTACATACTCTTCTTACTCACCCCACAAACGCTGAAAAGATCTAACACAATAAGATGCCATTAAAATAAAAGATTAAGTAGTATCACTCATTTGCATGAGCTTGTGAGAAAGGTGTCCCGCAAGGGACGTGGCTGGGTCCAACTTTTTTAAACGTATGCACGAACGGATAGACAATGAAAAAATTGTTTTTATGTTTATCACTCTCACCATGCAAGCGGTTTTTTTATTATTTGTTTTTCACGTTCAACTTCGCACGGAGATTTGCATAGCTTGTTTCGGTCGCCCTTTCTTTGTCAATTTTTGCATACTATTTTGCATATGAGACTGTCTTTTCGAGTATGTGTGTTTACTTTGATCTTTATTTTAACGACAGAGGAATTTTTAATTCGTTTCAATTCTTTGGGGGGGTCAGGTTTTTTCTTTATGCGTATTGTGTGCGTCATTAGTGATGCTATTGCGATAGTGTGAGAGATTTTTGAAGATTCTTAATAGTAAGGTGAATAATTAAAGTTGTTTGGAACAAGAACTTTGTCCCCACAATGATTTCTTTTGTATATCTAATTGAATTCCGGTTTTGATGCGCCAGTCATCGTTTGTTCATTCTTTTTTGTTTGAATATTAAGGACTGGTGGTTTTTTATGTATGGCCTTTGATTTTCGGTGGCTCATTTTTTGAGAACAAAACGGACAGGCAGATGTGTGCTGGGTCGTAATTAAAAAAATCGTGAGAACACGGGGATGCGGAAGCGCGTATTAATTATGATCTTTGTTACTGTCTTATTGTGGAGCAACCGTTAGTTAAAGACGGTTACGTTCAGTTACATTTAACTGTTACTACTTAGGATTACTGGGTTTTGGTGAGTCATTAATACCTTTGACAGGCTCGGTGGCTCATTTGGTAGTGACCTCTGCCCTCTGAGCCAAGGGTCGTTCGATTCCCGCACAGTACAAACATGTGTGTTCATGAACATGTCTGTTTGTATTGGTCTGGGTGTTTTCTATGTATAATATGTACTATGTATAATATTTACAAAAAAAATGTATCTAAGTAAGTTTATCAGTTGCCTAGTACCCATAGTACAAGCTTCGGCTTAGTTTGGGGCTAGGTGGCGCTGTGTGTACCAGCGTGGCATGTCTTGGGTTATTTATTATTATTTTTATTATTTGACTATGTGGGATTAAAATTGCAGTTGCTGAGTAGCTTTTGACCAGATGGTGGGAAGTGTTCAAGTTGAGTGATTGATCTCGCCTGTTGTTAAACGTTAGGCTTATACAACGAAAACTTCATCATCATCATCAGCATGCGGACCTCCACTGCTGGACATAGGCCTCCCCCAATGAGAATTACCTTTTGGGGGATTTGCTTTAGTCACCACCCTCGGCAGGCGGGTTGGTGATCGCAGTAGACTTTATTTGTACACATTTAAATGCTGCTGCTCATTTCCTGATATTCCTTTAGTTGTCTTTAGCGACACCCATGGGATGAGATGGGGTGGTTCTATCCCGAATCCGGAAACCACATCCACAAACCGATCATAGGTGATGACTGCATACCACCACAATTATGTAAAACACCAATCGATACCCTTTCACAATCACAATAACTATTGAAAAAAATCTATCAGCGCATACCAATAATGCAATACAAATTATAATTCGATTAAAACCATTTGCCCCAATTTTCAATAGTACAATGTAACAATGAATTCAATTCTATAAGTAGGCTTGTTGGTCTCATGTATACTGTCAATAGTATAGGACCCTTCTTATAGATATTATGTTTCAAGGGTTGATAAATTCATAACTGTTACCTATTGATTTTTTATCCACCGTTTTAAATTGACACGTGCCAGATAACTATCTATCTATAGATCGATGATTGAAGCTACGGTAAAGGATATTTCTTGCGAACTGTGGTATCTTATTGATCTTATCTAAATAGTATAAAACAAAGTCACTTTTGTCTGTTTGTCTCTATGTATGCTCAGATTTTTGAAACTACGCAAGGGATTTTGATGCTTTTTTTAAAAGATAGAGTGATTCTAGAGGTTCTTCATGTTTATCAGCTTCTTAGAAGTGCTACAAATACTATTCATCATCATCATCAGCCCATTGCAGTCCACTGCTGGACATAGGCCTCTCCAGACGTTCGCTACTTAGGGCAAACATCTGGAGGATATACCCATAATCGCCACGCTGGGCGTAGCTTCTCCCTCCGGTCACAGATTAATAAATAGTTACTGCTGCCCGCCATCGGTCAGTGGTATTTAGCTACGCTAGAGGTTGGTTTATTTGTAAATACCCAAAGTGAAGCAAGGGTGGGTCGCTAGTAAAGATAAAAATTATATAACTTAATCTAGTATTCTCTATTGCACAAAACACAAAATTACATAAAAACATATTTTACATTTAATATTATATAAGTCCTATCACTCATTAGCAATCACTTCAAGATAACCTTCAGGTAGAAGAAATTTTATGGACAGATAGGTAAAGTCATGAAAAATTGTTACCAATAAATACTTACTAATAAACTAAAAGAAACTTATGGGTATATCCTCCAGACGTTTGTCCTAAGTAGTGAACAACTGGGGAGGCCTATGTCCAGCATTGGACTGTAATTAAATAGGCTGATGATGATGAAACTAAAAGAAGAAAAGATCCTTACTAAAACGACAATAATGTAACCCGGGGCGCTAGTAAAAAAATAAAAATAATATTATTTTATGTTTACGGAATTCTAAATTTCATAACAGTACTGTTATTTTTTCTTGCGTTTGACATTGACGCGTGGTTCGATAATGATCTATGCATCAATGATTTGACACCGACTGTACTTTTTGTAGCGACCGCAGCAGCGGACGAACAGACGTTTTGTCATTGCACTTGTATTGTCGGATAGTTGGTTCCTTTCCGGTTTTTTTGTGTTATATAGGATTCTGTGCCTCTGTTTATACAGATAGATAGATATACTTTATAATCTAACTAGCTGTGCTCGCGACTTCGTCCGCGTGGAATAGTTATTTTTTCCTCGTTTTTTTACATTTTCCATTATTTCTTCGCTCCTAATAGCTGCAGCGTGATGTTATATAGCCTAAAGCCTTCCTCGATAAATGGTCTATTCAACACAAAAAGAATTTGTATCAGTTTGGACCAGTAGTTCCTGAGATTAGCGCGTTCAAACAAACAAACTCTTCAGCTTTATAATATTATAGTATAATAGTATATAGTATCTAATTATATAAAAGGAGAAACTGACTGCCCAAGTAGCATTCAGGGTTCTATATAAGCTGTCTAGAAGTTCACATGTACTCCACAAGCTATATTTATAGCAAGCTATACAGCTCTTATACAGTTTACTTATACAGATCTTATAAGCTGTATAAGAGCTGTATAGCGCTATACAGCTCTTATACAGCCAATTTGGGCACAAATTATACGGCCTTAAGTTCACTATGGCTGTACATTGGCTGTATAATAGCATTATAATAACTGTTTAAGTAGTAACATCGGACTTAAGGCTGACTTACGGCTTTATATGGGATTCAGTGTGAACCATGCAACAGCCATGAGTGACTGACCGACATATTAACGCACAGCCTAAACGGCTAAACGTAGGCACTTGAAATGAAGGGACGTAGCTTAGGTATCGTAGACGGGCACTAAGAAAGGAATTCCCGAAATTGTGAACTATAACGCAGGTAACACCGCGGGCGCAGCTAGTACGTCATAAAAATAGACTTGGAACTAGGAAAGTATACAATTGTTGCACAATTTAGGCATTATTAGGTATATTTCAATATAGATATAGAAATGTATTTATAGAAACAATCTATACTCATGAGGTTAAGTACTAGTAGCTTAATTACGTAACGTAAGTTGTTAAAATACGCGTATAACGCGCTTCCCTATATTAAGAAGCGATATAGGTAACTTGATGAACTGGATCGATCAAAGTGGCGAACATTGGGAGAGGCCTATGTCCAGCAGTGGACTGATAAAGGCTGGTGATGATGATGATGATAAGTAACTTGACTATTGTGTGGTATTTTTAAATATCCAAAGTATATTATATCACCTGTAATTTATAAGCTCATAATATTAAGGGGACAGCAGTCTCAAAATCGGACTGAGAAAGAATACATTAGACCCTTTTAAATGTTGCTTGGGACAAGTATAATGTAAGTACGTTAGTTTTCAACACTCGATGATCAATTTAAGCAGTATTTCGATACTTATACAAAATACGGAACCTTTTGTTCGCCAATTCGATTTGAAATTGCTGCATTTTTTTATCTTTTATTTCATTCGCAAGAAACTGTAAATGATCTGTGGTTACCATCGCGATTTGAATGCGATTTTTTGTTCATTTTGCATCGATCTGTGTTATTTTGTGATCTATTTAATGTTTGTTTGTATTGGATGGATACAATTATGTTTGAAATCTATTCTATACTTATAATAAATCTGTAGAGAGGTCCAAAAATAATTAAACACATATTTTTAAAGTAGGTACGCACTATAAAAATTTACTTAGAACTAACAAAGTATAAAACTATTTCACAGTGTAGGCGGCAATCAGAGAATTCACGGTAGTAGATAAATTTTCATCAAATGGCATGTCTTAAACCATAAAAAACTCCTTTCTCAAATTGCTCCGACCAGGAATCCAACCCGGAACCTTCAGGAACTTTAAGCGAACACCTCACACAAAGCTCTACCAATCTCATCAATTGAAGTGATTACAATATTACCACCACTCTACATTACAATCAATCAATACAAATCAATACTCAAAATCGATTCACCACATACAATAACTCGCAAAATATATATAAAAAAAATTTAACAAGACCCGTTTAACCCTTCTCGCCTACCATAATACGTCAATACCCAATAATCTCATAATAGCAGGTATTGGAAGGGTTAAAAGTCTTTTACAAAATGGCCTATTGACAGAAATCGAAGGGTTACTTCTTAAAAGATTAGTTAAAACCCTTTGCAGACGCTTTGTGGTAAAACAATGGAGGGTAGTAACAATTTTAATCCACTTTTGGGATCTTCATTAGGGTTATCTGACTTTTTTTCTGTGAATTCTTTAAGGGTCTTTTGTAATGATTTTTAAGCTTTTCCGTTAGGTAGGTCTTTGTAAATGAAAGCGAAATAGTCATCTAATGTCTACCTACGGATATATTTGGTCGCATTAGAATTACTTTTAAATGTGTCTGGTCTGCGCTGGTAGCACTCCATTCTAATACTAGCTGCGTCACACGCGTGGTTATCAGGTTTCACAAAACGGACTTCCATAAAATGGTGCCTAAATTTTAAGTTAGACCTCTAGCAATACATTGGGGAAAACTGCATTCAATTCCATGCAGTCTTCGCGTGATACGCTTTTAAACATACAGATAAAACTTTCTCCCGTTTTCCCAACACTCCCTTCACTGACCTGCTCCTACGGATTGTATACTATAACCTGCCCAGGAGTACAAAGAATAATTGTACCAAGTTTCGTTGAAATCCGTCTAGTAGTTTTTGATTCCATAACGAACATACAGACATGTACAGAATTGACCCCTCTACAGTAATCTCTTCTATTAAAAGTATAAATATAGAAGAAGATAGATGATATGAAGTTTGAATGTCATTTAAAGAGAAACAACTTAAAATTTTGTTTATTTACTCGATTTTTAGTTTAATTAATACCTTGTTCACCTAAATAGTGTGAAAAAACTTGTCTCTCGCGCGTTATGAAAGCCTAAATCGTTGTGGCAACGGACAAGCAACGAAAAAAAAAGTCAGTAGAATTAAGAACCTCCTTTTTTTAATTCGGTTTAAAAGTAAGTAACTCTTTACACACACATACCACACTATCTATAAGATATCTGCCAAGCATATTTGAGCGATGCCAATATTCCCACATATCTGCCAGTTAGACATTATGCTAAACCACTAGACAACGCAAATAACCATACTATCGTAATCTATCGAATTTCCATAAAATCGTGCGTAGCTTAAGAATTTGGCAATGACAAATTACTTTAATCTACTTGCAAGACATTCTCACGTAGAAATGTATGGGTGTGTATGGAATTGTATGGGAGTGTATGGGGTTGTATGAGACAGATGCTTGCTTCACTTCTGCTTAGTAATTGGCGCGAATCGATTGTGATGTAAAGTAAGGCGATTGTGATTGTGTATGTTGACATAATACCATCAATCTGTTGTTTGATTTATGCGTAGGGATGTCGAGTGACATTGTCGATAATTTTCAATAACATGGAATGTAAAAGTGGGACCTCCTGACACAAGTATCTGCGCATACTTGATGGAGGGTCTCCGTCACTAAATCGGCTATTATGGCTAAAAATTGTACTTAGTCCGTCTTTTAGTTTATTCAAAAGTACAAGACGCGTATTTTTTTATTTGTAAATTAGACTAAAAATTACAATTTTAAAAAAAAAAAAAACAAAATTCTTTATTCATTTATTTATTTTTAAGAAACCAACGGCGTAACAAACATAATGGTAATGGAATTACATTCAGTTAATAAGGCAAATTAGAGGTTTCCTTTAAATAACAACTAGTATAACAATTGCGGAGTGGAGTTTATTTAGTTATAGCCCGTTGAAATGATCTCTACCTCGTCTATGATCCGACAGACGCTGTCGAATCTAACACTCATACGAAGTAAGTCAGGCTTTTAATCTTTTAAAATGTACTGTACAAGATCATAAAAAACTATCTATTGGTTAGACTATTCATATTTTATCATAATAAAATCGACAAAAAGACCATACTATTGTCATTAAAACAATTTTTTTAGATGGTAAAAAGTAACCCTTATTTTTTTTATACGAAGAGCTTTCAGGGTGACCTCACTCGGCCTGATGGTAAGCGGTCGTGAGGTCCAAAAGTTAGGTCGACAGGCATAATAGAACAAACCCATTACGCCTGTCGCCCTCACCCTAAAGGCCCCTCACCTTTAATTTAATGCAGTTTAAAGAAAGATTTCAGTTAGATTTCAAATTCCCCGTCAAATATAACCGACAAACTGTGTCGATATCGCAGTATCGACATCTAACTCCCTTACCATCTTTACCAAACAACCCTAATCTATTAAAATGACGGATTATCTACCTAGGAGTGCATACAAAGGTCTCCTTATACGCCATTAGCAAACCGAGACATTGTCATTCTAATTTTGTGTTTAACCTGCATGCGTCTGAGGAGAATTTTTTATGCAAGTTCGTGCACAGAATGCAATGGGACGGATTAGAAAGACGGTAATATCGTCATTAGTGGGTTTGGCTGTTTTATTTTTGTTGCTTTTAGTATTTATTTTTGTTGCTTTTAGTATATATCTTATATATATATATATAGTAGGCTGATGCAAGATTAGGGAGATTTATCTGATTGATTTGATTTAAATGTTGGTGATAAAAACGTAAAAATAAAATAAATAAATAAATAACCCAAGACATGCCACGCTGGCCCACACAGCGCCACCTAGCCCCAAACTAAGCCGAAGCTTGTACTATGGGTACTAGACAACTGATAAACTTACTTATATACATTTTTTTTGTAAATAAATACATATTATACATAGAAAACACCCAGACCAATACAAACAGATGTTCATGCACACAAATGTTTGTACTGTGCGGGGATCGAACCCACGACCCTTGGCTCAGTAGGCAGAGGGCACTACCAAATGAGCCACCGAGCATTAGTTTATTTATGTTGCTTTTAGTATTTCCGCAAGGCTGATGCAAGATTAGGGAGATTTATGTGATAGATTTGATTTAAATGTTGGTGATAAAAACGTAAAAACATGTGGGATGTAAGGGAGCAGCCTATCATCTTTTCGCTCCAAGCCAAACGTACCTGGCCAATGACAAACGAGGCGCTGGAAACCGACTGGTGGCGGCATAACCATCACAATTGAAGGCGTAGCTAAATACCACAGACCGATGACGGGCAGCAGCGTCATCGGAGCAAGAAGCTACGCAGAAGTTGTGCAATAAAGATTTTTATTAAACATACAGCTTGACATGAAACCCAATTTTGACATGTATAATAATGGAGCTTGACAATTTTTAATGGACCTAAGAAAAAAAAACTATTTATGTTAAAATAATTATTTAATAGAGATGTTACATATTATATTCAGCATTATTATTATAAAATAATCTCACATGCCTAATGGTAAAATGGACGTTCTCATACCTACAATAAGACCTACTCTGTACTCTGTTTTCAGTGAAATAAAGCATCATTGCATTTCATTTCAAGAGTATCTGTCAAATCCCCCCAAATGGCAACTGTCATTGGGGGAAATCTATGTGCCGTGGACGTTTGCAGAGCTTATTCTGATATCTCTTCTAAGTGCATATAAGACACTTACGGACCCCCAGGGGTCTGAACCGCAGGTTATGAAACACAGTTGACTGAACCATCTTCAAATAAAACCATAAATCGCTTCAAAACAGCTAAAGATTCAAACTCGACGTCTAAGATTTGTCTTGTGGCCAACTTAAGGACCCAAGTCGGCATACGGTAACCACATGTAAAGTAAGGGTCTTGTTTTCATCTTTCCAGCGAATTATGTATAAGTATTGAATTGTTTAGAAATATGTTTTGCTAATAACATAAATAAGTCTACTTTTGTGCCATTATAAACAATATAAAATTATTTTTTGATGACAGTAGGGTGAACGCCCTGATAGTTATTTTGAAAAAATATTTTATGTACAGAATTGACCTCTCTACAGATTTATTATAAGTATAGATAGTCACCGAGTTATCACAATTTCAAAATCATCACTAATTGACGAGTCCAAAAACACTCCATACAAAATGGCTATGTTTGAGTGACGTCACTGGTATATTATTTCGCATGCTGCGTATACAAAGTTTGTTAGACAGCTATATTAAATATTGCGTTTATGTAATTGGTTTTATAACAAAATATTTTACCTATATTTAATGCTACTTAAAAGATGGTATAATATTTTTGAATAAATTTTCCACTTTGAAAATGGTATTTTTCTGTCAATTTTGCAGGCCTATTGTCGTTCCGTTTTGCAACTAATTTTAGGTGTGATTTGTTAAATAGGTTAAGTTTTACGGATACTTTCTGGTAATCAATTAGTAACAAGAAAAATCAATCATAGTGGAATACCCTATTCTTAATAATCTTATCTAATCTTAAAAAGACTTACAAATTACAAGACTGCAATAGGCGTAAATAAACAACAGTAGGTACCGTCCCCCCTACCCACCATTGACAACGTTATCAAGGCGGTGTTAAAACCACAAAGGCTACATTAGATCTGTATGGGTAAAGCGAAACTGGGGCTGACAAGATTAATGGAGTAACTTGGCAACTTGGGGACGGCGCGGGGCGTTCTGAGAGGATATTGTTGTAGGTGACGTGTCGGTGCAATGGGGCTGGTGATGCATAAGTGTGCTGTGGAGATAATTATATTAATAAATGTTTATCTAAACTATCTATATTATAAAGAGAAAAGATTTGATTGTTTGTTTTATTTGTTTGAAATGAATAGGCTCCGAAAGTAGTCCGCCATGTTTCTCATTACTAGAGCACACTACTCCTGTTTCTCATATTAAATACATTCTTTATTATCTTTGCCGATTTTGACATATACGGTTTTAAAAAAAAACAAGCATGTGTAACATTGACATTAGAAATTATGGCGGTGGTTAACTTGTTGTTGAAAATATACATTTGTCTTATGATCATTAAGTTTTACGGAAAACCCTATGTTTGATCTGTCAAGATCCCGATGCAATACTGTATTAAAACATGCCAATAAAAAAATATATTTACACAAACAACCGCATAATAATTACATACAAGCTCACAAAATCGCACACTGTCCACTTACAAGGCTTACCGACCGTAAAACCAATGCCTACACATCAATTTCTCACAATATAATGTTTTTAAACGTCAATTTTACGGTACACTTTCGTATCTTGATCTTCGCGAGCACCAGCTGTGGGCAGGGCGCCACTGGTCATAATTACTACAGTGTCCAACTAGACTTCGCTAAATAGACATGAAATTGGTCACTTCCTCAACTTGTGTCGTTCTGCGAGCTTCTGCCGTGAAATTAAACAAAGTTAAGGGAGTTTTTGAATGTTTTGTCGGGTTCTGGACATTCGATCGGGATATAAGGGCGCTCCCTTCATCTTTTCGCTCCAAGTCAACCTCACCTGCTCGTGGAACATCCTGCCGAATAACAAACGAGGCGCTGGCAACCGACTGGTGGCGGTATAACCATCACAATTGAAGGCGTAGCTAAATACCACAGGCCGATGACGGGCAGCAGCGTCACCGGAGCGAGAAGCTACGCCCTGCGATCGCCAACCCGCCTGCCCAGCGTGGCGATTATGGATATATCCTCCAGATGTTTGCCATAGGTGGCGAACACCTAGAGAGGCCTATGTCCAGCAGTGGACTGCAATAGGCTGATGATGACTATTAGGGCCCTTTTAATCATTTTAGGGTTACTTACCGCCACTGCGTAACCCAAGCTAATTTTCGCTCGCAGCCGCCACATAACCAATGGAAGAGGTCTATGTCCAGCAGTGGACTGCAATAGGCTGATGATGACTATTAGGGCTCTTTTAATCATTTTCAGGGTTACCTACCACCACTGCGCAACCCAAGCTAATTTTCGCTCGCAGCCGCCTCATACCGAAGCGGCAGTAAATTATCAGCGGCGTGATAAGGCCGGGCGCTAACGGACGCAAACGGACATTATTAATATAAAAATGCTAAATTACACGCTATGTCTAACGCTTACTTGAGGCCAGTAAGATGGCGGTGCTAAGGATTCGCGATTCGAATAGGGATCTTTCCAGGGTCAAAATAAAAATATTATACTACTAAATTTAAGAGCGCTCTTGTCGGTGGAGCAACTTCCACTCCTCCCTGGACTCCGCCAGCGACTTCAACTCCTTGTACGTCATGACATTAACTTTCTCCTTTAGCATCATCTTAAGAGAGGTAGGGCATAGCGAATCTTCGCTCGAATTGAGCTGCCCGTCCGGGGAAGGACCTCCACCCTATAGAATACCGCAGTCAAATGACCTCTGGGTCGTGTTTCTGCCGGTGAGTAGGGTTTCCGGAGCTCGTGGGGGGTTAGGGTTGGGCCGGCATGGCGGTGGCAACTGACAAGTAACTGACCAGTTACTTGCCCGTTGTCACAGCGACTTGGGCTTCTCTTTCGCTTTCCATCAGGCGTAGGGAAGCCATTATGGCGAGCCACTATAAAAAAAAAAGTTGTGTAAATGTTCGTCTTGGCCTCCCTCTTCCTCTTCTGCCTTATATTTTACCTTCAAGTATAGTTTTCATAAGTGTGTCATGACGCACAAGGTGTCCCACCATTTTCCCTCTCCTGTTTTCAATCGCCTGCATTAAGCATCTCTTTTCCTTGAATTTAAAAACATTATATTTAGTCCATATTTTAGATAATAAAAATATATTGGAACATTTTTTTTTTAATTTAAACAAAAAAAAAACAAAGATACGCGGCATCAAAATGTACCAGTGGGGGTCTTTGACGTCACTCAGTGGCGAAAAATCTCTCACTCTTTGACGTCACGCGTTATTTTAACGCGCTATATCTTTGTCATTTCTCAGACATGAGGTCTAATTTACAAATGAAAAAATACGTGTCTTTTATTTTTGAACAATCTAAAGACGGACTAATTACATTTTTTAAGGCAACAGGCCTATTGTGAATTGTGTTATTCAGTGTGAAAGATCCAGAGGAAATGGGATCCAAGTAAAGGAACGAATTTTAATGACGCTTTATCAGCAACTTTTCACCTCGCGCCTTGGTTTTGTGGAACCAACTTCCTGCGACAGTCTTTCCGAACAGCTACGAATTGAGAACCTTCAAGAAAGGAGCGTATTCATATTTAAAAGGCCGGCAGCGACCCCAGTACTCGATTTGAGGTGCATGTGTCCATGAGCGGTGTCGACTGTTTACCATCAGTTAACACTTGCTCGTCTGCTGCCTCTTGCATAAAAAAATTGACATCAAGAAGATCTACTTCTATCTTCTTCTTCGTCGATGTCACTCTTGTCAGAGTGGTCGTGGTCGTCATTTCAGGCGTTGGTGGCCAGCTTCACAACGCGCCGCCATTCGTCTCTCACAGCCGCCTTCCTCGTGCATTCGAGTAGAGACGACGAGCCCCTTACGGTTGCCTTTATCTGGTCCGTCCATCTCATAGGCGATCTCCCTATTGGCCTGGTACCCTCAACCTTTCCCTGGACCACAAGTCGCTCAATAGCCACCTCGCCTCGGCGGCATACGTGACCAAAGAAGGCAAGGATACGGGACTGTACCAAAGGCGATAAACGCTACTTCTATAGCTAGTCGCTATTTGTATGGCCCCGCGGTAACGGCGCAGGTCTTCGTGTCAAGTTTTAATTGCGCGTGCGCCGCCCACCTGCCTCTGCGTTTAATGTTTCAATATGACATACAGACGGTAGTACCTACAGTCAGCTGCGTGTGTGACGGTGTAAAGGTCGCTGAGCTGTTGCTAGGTCAAACAGATAGACTGATCGCACTTTATTTTAATCTGATGATAAGGGTTAGTGTCATAGTTCTCCTAATTATGAATTTAAATAAATAGCGATCATCATCATCCTAGGCTTTTTTCCCGATTGTGTCAGGGTCGGCTTCCCAAACTGAGAGATGCGGCGAGGGCTAAGCTTTTACACATAGCGACTGCCATCAGACCTCCGCAACACTTAGGGTAAGCTATTCCCATTCCCAGTTTAGGCGTCAGAGTTATCATCATCTCTGATATGATGTAACGACTGCTATCTGAGTTGGTAAAGATAGCACCCGGGATCAACAGCTTAACGTGCCTTCCGAAACACGGAGGAAATCGGTGTCAAATTTTGGTCACCCATCATCGGATTGACCGCGCCAATGGTTGCACAACGTTGCGATCATTGTTAAGCGAACAAGACCTCGGCGCCACCGAGCTCCTCTCTATGGATTTAAATAAATAAAATAAAAAATAGATAAATAAAGACTTAGCCCACTGGGCCACACAGCGCCATCTAGTAACAAAATAAGCCGAAGCTTGTAATATGACAACTGATAACGTTAGGTACAATTCATGGGATGTCCACTTTTTACTTTTAAAGCAGCTTATTATAATATATATTTTATAGAGGTAGTCTGGAAGAGATCGCTTACTATCGATAAGACCACCTAAATCGTGCCACAAAATGTCTGTAAAACGTTTTTTTGTAAATCTTTGCATTTAGGTTGTTATGAATATCTAGAATCTAGATTATTCTTTATTGCACACCATACAATTGATTTAGAACTAAGGCGGTCTTATCATTATGAACGATGTCTTCCAGACAAGCATTAGTGTCTAAGATTAGATAGAGAGGGTTAAACGGAAATAAATAAATAATAATAAATAAATAACCCAAGACATGCCACGCTGGGCCACACAGCGCCACCTAGCTCCAAACTAAGCCGAAGCTTGTACTATGGGTACTAGACAACTGAGAAACTTACTTATATACTTTTTTTATAAATAAATACATATTATACATAGAAAACACCCAGACCAATACAAACAGACATGTTCATGAACACAAATGTTTGTACTGTGCGGGAATCGAACCCACGACCCTTGGCTCAGAGGGCAGAGGTCACTACCAAATGAGCCACCGAGCCTGTCGAAAGAGAACATTATTACAATTGTAGATTTTTGTTGTTAGATATGATTTACAGTTTGTTATTCTGTGTAATTTACGACATCTTTTCGCAGTGGACTGTACATATTAAAATTGCTAATAACATAATTATTATGGAAAGTGCGCATCCTTATTTACGCAGTTATATTAATGATACGGTGTGCTTCAAAACAATCGTCGTGGCCGCCGTTGAAAGAGGTTATTTTGTTTATAATATAAATGACTTGATAACAAGAAGGACTAACATAACCAGGATTATCAGTAAATGGGCAGCAGTGTTTTTTTTTATAGTGGCTCGACATAATGGCTTCCCTATGCCTGATGAAAAGCGAAAGAGAGGCCCTAGTCGCTGTGATAACTGGCAAGTAACTGGACAGTTACCTGTCAGTTGCCACTGCCATGCCGGTCCAACCCTAACCCCCCACGAGATCCGGACACGCTACTCACCAGCATCTGTTTAATCATCATCATCAGCCTATTGCAGTCCACTGCTGGACATAGGCCTCTCCAGTTGTTCGCCGCCTAGGGCAAACATCTGGAGGATATACCTATAATCGCCACGCTGGGCAGGCGGGTTGGCGATCGCAGGGCGTAGCTTCTTGCTCCGATGACGCTGCTGCCCGTGATCGGCCTGTGGTATTTAGCTACGCCTTATAACGTGATGGTTTTACCGGCACCATTCGGTTTGCCAGAGCCTCGTTTGTTGTTCGGCAGGATGCACCACGGGCAGGTGAGGATGGCTTGGAGCGAAAAGGTGATTGGTCGCTCTCTTACATTACATCCCAATTATATTAATACATATTAATTATGTGCAGCGTACATAGCTAGTCTTTAAAGGCTGCTGTGGCCGAAATTCGGAGAATATTTCCACCAAGAACTGAGGTGATGATATCAGGTGCAAGATCTCTCCAAAAAAAAAGAAATCCCACGATTTTTTGACCATAATCCATTTAAACCTCCAGCTAATGGTTGCAGCGGTCCAACACAGGCCCTCCCGATCCCTCACAGTGGTTTTTGCGACGTCTAATGATGTCATTAGGACAAAGGGCGAAAATGAGAGAGTGCATTGTCCCTCGGAGGGACGAGAAACGGGGGAGGGAATCTTCAGATGGATGTCGGTATGTTTGTGGTAATTACATCGGTTCATTGATTTTTGCGTTAATCACCTTTTTTGACTGGTTTTATTAGCCGTAAGTTGTGAGAAATGGGTCATTTTAGACTACAATAGATTGACTCTTTACTGCACGCTTAACATTTTACTTAGGAAACTAGGCAAAATGGTAAGGGAGCGGCCTATCATCAGTCCGCTCCAAGCTAACCTCTCCTGCCCGTGGTGCAAACGCCTGCCGAATAACAAATGAGGCGCTGGCAATCGACTGGTGGCGGTATAACCATCACAATTAAAGGCGTAGTTGTTTGCCAATTTTGGCAAACATCTGGAGGACATACCCATAATCGCCACGCTGGGCAGGCGGGTTGGCGACCGCAGGGCGTAGCTTCTCGCTCCGGGGTCGCTGCTGCCCGTCATCCGCCTGTGGTATTTGGCTACGCCTTCTATCGTGATAGTTTTACCGCCACCAGTCGATTTGCCAGAGCCTCGTTTGTTGTTCGGCAGGATGCACTACAAGCAGGTGAGGATGGCTTGTAGCGAAAAGGTCGCACCCTTACATCCCTTGTCAAAATTAACTACACTTTTCTTTACATTTACCACATCATCGGAAATGGACATACGACCGAAATAGGTGCCTATCCCATTTTCCCTCCTGACAAATAGCAGTCAATGAACGATGACGTTTTTGACCAAATGTACTTATAAAGAACCACAGATGAGTCTTGAACTCAAACTCCAGAGCTTTGAGTTCAAAATCGCTTGTGTTTTATAAAATACGTCACTGATTTTCATACAGTAGGGTGACGAGTGGAGATATTGTTTAGTTTTTAAGACAAGGGAATAGAGTTTACTTTAGCGTGATTGAAGGTCTGTAGTCGATGTGATATTGGGTGTTTGACAAAATGACAGACATTTGTCTGATCGTCTGAGGACTTATTGCGTACTTCTGGTTTGGACGTCGTTTGCCGTATTTTATTGAAACTCGGGTTCTAATGTTGACATTTGTAGAGGGTATGTAATAGCGAGATTTATTGGAAATGATAGATTCAAGCAGTATTAAATGGGTTTTTTTTTAAAATACATTGGGTAGCATAAGACCCAACTCGCCTGATTAGAGCCTACGAATTTTTGTAAACCAAAAAAAACCACAACGGTCGCTTTAAGTCGCTGAACGTTATTGCATTTAAAATACAAATTAAAAAGTTACTTATTAATAACCAAGACATGTACCTATTCGCCGTGTGCGCGATGACAGCGCCCCTAGTGGCCTCAACTCTTCGGGATATGACATCTATCAAATCATATCAACTAGATGTTTTGATAACGATTTTCGACTAGTTTTTCAGCGAATTTAAAAGATTATTGTAAAAAGTGAGTGTGTATATTATACCTAGTGATTTTCTTCCTTGCCAAAAATATGATCATTATAATACGTACGGGATTTGCTTCAATTAAACATGAAATACATTGCCAACCTCAAACTGCGCTAAAAGGGAAGAAATTGGATGTGAGAGAAGTGGAAGAGCTTAGAACGAACGAGGAAAGCTTCTTAATAAGAGCTCTGATCATAAGACAAACGTCTGTGACACAAACTCCCTACAAAACATCATTAAATGTGAGTACCTACATAATCAAGTTATAGAAATAGAATATTTGAGTTAGCCATGGAAGTATCAAGTACTACGTACAAAATGCGCTCTATCTATGCATCTTGCAGCTAAAATAAAGAAAATGAAACCTTAGGTCGTAAGAGTCTTGTTGCGCGCAAAATAAGAACGTAACCAATGAGAGGGAAAATAGTGAACAAAACGTCCCTTTCTAGCAGCGACTAGATTGCTAGATAGAGTACGAAACACTGGACCTGGGCCCCTACCACCAAAAACGAAAACGATCGCTCGCTGAACGGATGGCGGTACCTACCCTTGAGCCATGAATCCCTCTCATTTGTCCCCCCCCCCCCCCCCCGTGTTCGAATATACAAACTAAAATTCGTCAAAGTTGATTTTCGTTAATTAAATTCATATATTCAAACACGGAAAAGGAATAATGGGAGGGATTGATTTTGCAAAAATACACGATCCGTTCATCGAACGATCGCTCTCGAACCGGTGGTAGGGGCCCTGACAACTTCACATGACATCGCCGACTTTGACGTCGGTGGGCGGGATTTTTAATTTGTTATATTTTTCTTAACGTGTAATTAAAATGGGGAGAATTTGTGTCGGGGGGCTTGTGAAAGCGAGTATTATCCGGATTGTAGTTTGTCTTTTCACAAGTAATACTTTTAAACATAATTTGTTAGTGAAGAATTGGGGTGACCATGCATGACTATCCAATCATAAAGTCCGTTGTTTTTTTGTATAGGAAAACTAAAGCATGTTTCCCGATTCGTCTTCGAAGTTCTAAAATACACGTAAAAACTATTTATAACATTATCAAATCAATCATTAAAAAACGTAGGTACACAAAAATAAAACTACCATGTATGTTGTCCAAGAATTTTATAGCAAACAACATAGGTACATTGTTAGATCCACCACATCCTTCTCAATCTATATTTGAAGATCCACGTGATATTCAATTGGTAAAGGCATTAGCCAATTCATATTTAAATTTTCGCCATATTGAAGTCGGTTTCTTTGCAAAAAAAAGTGGTGTTATTTAAAAAAACGATTACGAATAAAAAATATTTTGGCTTTCAATGTTGGCTGTTTTTTTTGTACGTATGTATTGTCATTGTCCTTAAATCATATTTTAATATAGTCACCCTATTCAGAGAGAGACAAAAGGGACATGCACTGCGCTTTCGTTCGGCTTCGATTTTCCGACAACAGCTCGTTCCTTATATATTACTTCCATGGAGTTAGCTTATTATTTTATCATAATTAGTTTTATTAGTTTTATAAATATATTTATTTATAAAACTTGAACGAACTGTTGTTCCCATTGTTTTTACAATTTACGACACAGCATGTACTGTGACCCATATCGCAAATTTTTACGTTTTTACATAAAAATACAAAGGAATCTATGAAAATAAAGCAATTTGACACATGACATCCCAGAAGTAATTCACATTTCTGCCACATCGTGCGTTTCGATCGATTTGCCGTTCCCCACCACCCACTTCGCACAAAGCGAATAATACAATACTAGATTTTTAAAATGCAATTTTATGTAATGTCAGAATATAAAAATAAATAAAATAATTCACGTCAAAATTTATCATTTAAGAAGTCATTTATAGAATAATAACATTTATTAATAAGTGAGGACAGGCTCATTTGGTAGTGACCTCTGCCCTCTGAGCCAAGGGTCGTGGGTTCGATTCCCGCACAGTACAAACATTTCTGTTCATGAACATGTCTGTTTGTATTGGTCTGGGTGTTTTCTATGTATAATATGTATTTATTTACAAAAAAAAATGTATCTAAGTAAGTTTACCAGTTGTTTAATACCTACAGTACAAGCTTCGGCTTAGTTTGGGACTAGATGGCGCTGTGTGGCCCAGCGTGGCATGTCTTGGGTTATTTACTTATTTCCTTTGATCCCAGATTCTAAAATTCCAGCGAATAGTTCCTAATTCAATAGTTTTAATTAGAAAACCGTTAGTTGCATTGTTTGGTTTTATTCGCCGCGGTGGCGTCAGACGGAGTTCACATAAAAAGTGCCGACGAGGTAGGAAGGAGTGGTCAACAGTTTTATACAAAGTAACTATACAGCGTTAATTCTAGGAAAATCTGGTATTGTCCTTATCATTGTGTAACACTATTTAATCGTTATTTACTATACACTATTTAATAGGGTGTAAGGGAGCGACCCATCACCTTTTCGCTCCAAGCCATTCTCACTCGCCCGTGGTACATCCTGCCTAACAAGTTATCAGTCTATTAAATTTTATCCGGCGATTGATAAATCCTACTAACAGGCATAACTTAATAGGAAAACATACAATTGTTGCACCATTCAGGCGGCCTTATCGCTAGGAGCGACCAATTCCAGACAACCTTTGGGCTCTACTCATTATTCTCTAATAATAGAAAAGGTGTAGTGTATTTAAAGTATCTATTTTGTTTTGTAAAATGAATGAACATTTTAGCAAAATAAAATATGTAATTTTCTTTTCATTCTACGTTTTCTATTGGTACATAATTTAAGCTTTTGACTACCGTGAAATAGAAAAACTGTTGTTTGCTGGTAAACATCATTTAACGTGTCAAGTTACTTTTGTAAAGATTCACCATTACCATCATCAGCCTGGTAACTTCCACTGCTGGACATAGACCTCCTCCAACAACAATTACTATCAATTGAGGAGACTTGTTTTTTTTTTAAATTAAAGTTATCAGCCTCACACTAGCCCTCTTCAAATAAATATGTAATACCAATGACCTGCAAAAGGTTACGCTCCCCATCAAAAGGAATAGAAAGCGAAACCGCTCAAGTCGGGAATTCAAAAATTTACACAAACGCACCCAGTATTAGCCGATGCGACTTTTTGTTGCGCCCGCGCAGACGACTCTGCGACATTTTTGCGATGACATTCCGCCGGCCAGATTTTGATTGGAGACAATCGGTGAACTTTGCGACGCTTTGAAGATATTCCGGAGAAAGTTTTATAATTTTTTTTCTGTTTGCTTTTTTGTTTAGGTAAAATTAATAAATACTAACGACGGGAGATTCTTTCGAATCGCTTTTGGATTTGAAACCGTTGTAATCATCATCATCAGCCCGTAGACGTCCACTGCTGGACATAGGCCTCCCCCAATGACCTCCACACGGACCGGTCCTGAGCGGTCTGGGTCCAAAGGATCCCCGCTATATCTTCTAGGTCGTCAGTCCATCTCATAGGGAGCCGTCCCCGTATTCACTTATAGAGAGAACAAAATAACAATAAAATAAAGTAAAACAGTGCGCTCGAAGACCCAAAAATAGATATCTCTTTAAACGCCAGGTCACCGATCCACATTGATGCATAACTGTGACTCAAGTTCGTGTTTTGGCATAGTTTTTCCTCATAATTCATTGGTTACTAGCTGTGGCAGCGGCTTCGCCCGCGTGGCCCCCCATTTTAGGGAAGTAGGGGGTTAGAAAGGGGCAAAAGGTAACCTATGTCACTTTTCATCCCTTTAACTATCTCTACTTAAAAATCACGTCAATTCGTCGCTCCGTTTTGCCGTGAAAGAAAGACACACATACAGACACACACACTTTCCCATTTATAATATTTGTATATCATTCCATTTATATTTATTTTGTATTTATATACATAAAAATGTTTATGTGCTATGCTACAGTATCCTACTGATAATATAAATGCGAAAGTTTGTTTGGATGAATGTTTGTTCCTCTTTCACGCATTAATTACTAAACGGATTTTAATGAAACTTTACAGTAATATAGCTTACTAGCTGTGCTCGCGACTTCGTCCGCGTGGAATAGTTATTTTTCCCCGTTTTTTTTACATTTTCCATTATTTCTTCGCTCCTAATAGCTGCAGCGTGATGTTATATAGCCTAAAGCCTTCCTCGATAAATTCAACACAAAAAGAATTTTTCAATTCGGACCAGTAGTTCCTGAGATTAGCGCGTTCAAACAAACAAACAAACAAACTCTTCAGCTTTATAATATTAGTTAAGATATACATAGGCTATGTTTTATACGAATATACACGCGGGCAGAGCCGCGGGCAGCAGCTAGTAATAAATAAACAAACCTTATTAACAGAACACATTCAAATCTAAATTACATTTTCATAGACATACCGCCGTGTCCGATCAAACCAAATGAGAATCAACACCGACCCTTGCATTAACTAATGATTGTGACGAATTATTTGCGAATTAAACCGAATATTGTTTAGATATTAAGAAGGGATACATCCGTGCCGTTGGTGATGAACAAAAAACACCCAATAGAGAATTAATTGCGAATTCTGCAGGATACGACGCCTTATGTAGCGTTAGCAGAAAAACTATTTTTATTTAGTGAGGTAGGTATATTTGAGAAATAATTATGATCTTTCTTTTAATCCTCTACCTAAAGATTGTCTGCAAGAGATCGCCCAAGACCATTCAAATTTATACTTTAATAATATCATAAATTGTGATGATGATGATATGGTGCTAGTTCCAAAGATTCAAACAGAACATTTCACCCCTGCCTTCATAGTGCGAATGGCTAACTATTTTTGACCCTTTTCTGGGGTCCTTGTTCCCCAAAAGATATAATCCGGGGAAGGACCTCCACCCTATAAAATACCGCAGCCAAATGACCTTCGGGTCATGTTTCTGCTGGTGAGTAGGGTGTCCGGAGCTCGTGGGGTGTTAGGGGTGAGCCGGCTTAGCAGTGGCAACTGACAGGTAACTGACCAGTTACTTGCCAGTTGTCACAGCGACTTGGCCTCTCTTTCGCTTTCCATCAGGCGTAGGGAAGGCATTATGTCGAGCCACTATAAAAAAAAATCTTTCGATGTTCAAGGCAAGAGTGAAGCAGCTTTTGCAAAGTAAGTGGGCTCCAAAGCAGACTGCGAAATGATATCACTTACCATAAGGCGATTCGCAATCATAGTCAGATCCATTTTGAATAAAAAAAATGTAAATTTTACGTTTTGTTTAACCCTTTGTTTTCCGGTGTCGCTTATATGCCACAGTGGCAATATACTTTCCATTGTGTCTCATTTCCCGATAGTCAAAGGTTTCATGAGTTTGAAAAAAAGTATTCACATACTATACTATTATACTACTATATATACTTTTACTCGCTTTTCAAGTAAATTCAATATTACGAAATGCATGAATTCGTGAGAAATAAGTGCTCTTAAAATCGAAAAATTCTTTAATTAAATATAATATTTATCATTACCACACATAACAATTAGTATCGCATGAAAATTAATCTTTTCATTATTTCGCATCGAAATGCTTAACAAATTTCATAAAACTGGCTAACGATTAATAATAAATTATTATCATTAAACGATAAAATACCCGTGAAACTTATCGTGAAAGTATGTTTTAATGATGACTTCATTAACAGGAATGGTTAAAATAAATTGTACAAATTAATACCTATACCTTAGGAATGTACGGACGTCAAAGAGATATTTTTACAGATTTCATATTTTTTTTGTTATTGCGATAAATTATAAAGAAAAATGTTGTGTTTAAATTGATAAGTTAATAGAAATTGGTTTCTATAAAGGCAATTAATTAGTGTTGAAGTTTTAATAACGAGAATACCACTTTCATCTAACTAAATAATTAGCTCCAATAGAATTCTGTTAGGAAATTAATTGTTTCATTTGTGAAGTAATTTATGATAAGCGAAGCTTTAAAAATATCTGATGTTTGCGTGTGAATACGTATGGTATAACGTCTAAGTAGGCAATTTCGTAATAAAAACAGCATTCAAAACGCCAAATTGATTTAAAAGGATAAATAAAATGTAAGAAATATAAAGTTTCTAAGTTATTGAAATATATTTGTTTTGTTAAATGGTTATGTTTTTCTTCTAGCTATAACTTTATGGCGCTTAAGGCTTCCTTCAGATTGACGTTTAACCGCCATCAAACCGCCGTCAAACCGCTACCCCTGTTCACACTACGAACGCGGCGGGGCGCGGCGTTCAAACTGCGGTTTGGCGGTTGATTCGCTACCCCTGTTCACGGCGTATCGGCGGCGGCGGCCGCGTTTTGACATCGGCGGACTAGGGCTGCTCTATAGTCAAATTGTGAATATCGATGAAAGTAGAAGACAAATGCCCATCGCGAACCTTACATATGCAAAGTAAGCGTATCTGCACTACGTAGTGTCACTAGGAAAATAACTTAGTGCCGACGTACGTTCTTTAGTGTAGGTACTCTCGTAATTAATGGTTCACAATTGGCGGGCAGCAATACTATCCATATTTTGGGTAAAATTTTCAGCTACTAAATATTTTTAGCTAGAAGATATACTCTACCACAAATCAATGTCGCAAAATTTCATATTCATTAATTCTAAAGAGGTTTGCTCTTGTCAGGTGAGCAATATCCACCATTCCCTGAACTCCGCCAGTGCCTTCAGGTCCCATTACGTAAAACAGTACTCGAAGGTAATATAGAATAGGAAAGAAAGGATGAGAGAGGCCACGACGACCATTACACAACAGCTAAGGAGAAAGTTATTTAACTATTTCCTAAATGATAATAATGGCCCGTTTGCACTTTAAAAAAAAATACCTTTCTTTACTCTTTGTCGAAATATTTTCTCAAGAAACTATCCATTTCCATTTAAAATTATTTTACTTTTCAGCTTATTATATTTAGATATTATCGAAACTTTAATAGCACTCTACCTCCATCACTAGCTAGTGACATTTCTTCTTCTGTTTTATAGAACGTAACTTTACACGGTTAAAATAAAATATGAAACAAATTTATTTGAATTTATAAATTATGGTGGAAAATATAAGTACACGATGAGGCCACACTAATTATTTAGAAATTGTTATTAAACTATAGATACATTTTTAGTTAGCATTTTTCTATACCAAAAATCAAACATTATTTTCTATGAAATACGAAATAATGGAAATCTGAACATGATTAATTCATGAATACTTATATCTACCTATTTTATGTGGCTTTAGGGAAAGGATTTTTTAAAAGAATATTAGTAGATTTTAATTAGTTTTCCTTATTCAATAATATAACATATTTTATTAAATTGAAAATGTGAATTGTAAGTAAATTAAAAGCGCCGTAAATTGCCATCGGTTCCGGTAGAACATGTTGCAAAATCTCGTTCCTACTTCCCTGAGGATTCAAACCACATAGAGATTTTGGTTAACGCCCCCAATTGAACCGTTATCGACCCTGGGAGATTTGTTTGTGTGCGCGTCGACGATGGCACCGGCATGACTGATGTGTACTTCTCCAATTGAAAGTACCAGGAGTGCATAATCACATAGGAAGTTTAAATTATTCAATTCCTATACAAGAAGCATTGTAATATTTGATAAGAATTTCTTTAAGAATTGTGGGAACGAAAACTCCCATTAGATCTACCGTAAAAACAGGTAGTAGAATACAACATAATACATCATAATTTTAGTATGAAGTAAGTAAATACAATAATTCTTGATTTTCGCAACGCGCTTCAAAAATGGTTACGTTCTGTTAGTAGATACGTAATTGTTTTATTTTTAGTGTTGTTACTATTTAATCGTTACGTTAATGGATCATAATGATTAATCGATATGTGAAGAGTACAAATTGTAATCACAGCATGGGTCACCAGAAAGTTAAACGATCACTAGGAATCGTTAATTATTTGCTGTTCGCCTAAGACAATTGTGACAACTGTATTAAATGTAAGTTTATGAAATTTATTTCTTAAGTGAAGATGTTATTATAGATAAAAATACGATAATATTATGATTTAATCAAAACTTAACTTTTGTAATAATATTTGAAGTTTGTAGACATCAATAAACTTCTCATTTGCAATCAATTTAGTACTCATGGCTCTCAAACAAGTTAAATTGTACTTCTTCTTAAGGTGACCAGAAAGTAATATAGAACAGTAAACAATCGTGTATCCTATTCCCAAAAACAGAGTTATTAAAGTCATACATAAATTATCTTTAAAGCGATTATTATCGATGTTTAGATTGTAAAATCATTTGGTACTTGAATCGATTTATTCTCACTAAAGAATCAACTATTATCTATAGCCGACCATCGATCTACAACACTACCAGCTGCCGAACCGCAAAACCGCGACCGCTAGTGTGAACACCTCGGCCGTTTTGCGGTTGATCGGCGGTCGATTTGCGGTAGCCGCCGGGCGGATCAACCGCTAGTGTGAACGAAAATAAACGCTAGTATGAACAGGCGCTAAATTGTAAAAAAAATCGTTGTATAAGCAGATTTTATAAAACAAGACGTGTGTTTTTACCTTCTAGAATCAGCAGATAAAGCGTTTATAACCCGTTACATCTTTACCCCGGTAAGGGCTGTTTATGGTGATATTCTTCAATAAAAACATATTGTCAATCATGTTTCTTTTTTCATGGGATAAATGAAAAACAGACGTCTTTTTCCACGGAATTGTCTTACTTTTCGGTGGTAAAAGAATAAAAAAAAAATTTTAGTCTTTTTTTTTAAATTTTAGAACACCTTTTCTGCTAACGCTACCCGGCCAGTTGACGAATTGAATTTTGATGAGTGACAGCCGGCCGCGCTCATTATCATTTCGCCATCGTCCGGCGCGGCAAGACGGCAGCGGCCACGCCCACGGCGTATAGTGACAGTTTGCACAAATAATAAAAAAAAGTTTGAGTTTTTTTCATTCGATAATTATAAAAAGAATGGGAGAAGAATGATCAAGAACCTCTCAAGAAGCTCTGTATTTGCCAGAATAATAAATACATTTATTTATTATTCTGGCAAAATTTCATTATGGGTCATATTCTGGCAAATGTCTTGAGAGACATGCTAAACTGGTCCACATAGCGCAATCTAGTCACAAACTAATACAGGAGCGCGGTCCGGCTAATGGCAAAAAAAAAGTTTGAGTTTTTTTCATTCGCTAATTACTTTTCACCGCACACAAACTTGATCTCAGCATGACCTAAAGGTTGACTGGTAGAGACTGGTGGGTTTATAAGTAACCTAAAACATGTCACATGTCATGTCATATCGCCCAAGGCGTATAGTGCCAGTTTGCACGACTAATGAAAAAAAAGTTTGATATTTTTTTTTCTTTCGATAATTATAAAAAAATGGGAAAAGAATGATCAAGCAGCTCAGTATTTACCAGAATAAATTATTATTCTGGTTATACATTATGGTAAATAATTTATTATTGATGGAACAATAAATAAATGACCCATCAATTATTAAAATGATGGGTCATTTATTTATTGTTCCATTGCCAACTTAACCCGGAGTGCCGTGAAAACCGGCTAAGGGAACTGTTGCCTAAGCATAGCATTGAGCTGTATTAGCACCCGTAGGTGAAGGGACTATCACCACGACGGAAGCAATCCCAAAGAGGGTTAGCGTCAAGCTGGCGATCGGCTAGAAAACTTGGCCAGAAAAATGCATTAAGTAACATTTTTGTGTGTCTGTCTGTATGTTCGTTACTAGAAACAAAAACTACTAGACGTACTTTAACGAAACTTTGTACAATTATTCTTTACACTCCTAGTCAGGTTATAGTATACTTTTCATCACGCTACAATCAATAGGAGCAGAGTAGTGAAGGGAAGTGTTGGGAAAACGGAAGAATTTTTTATCTGTATGTTTGATCGCGCATCACGCGAATACTCTGCATGAAATTAAATGCGGTTTTCACTTTGCTAGAGGTCTTGCTTAAAATTTAGGTACCATTTTATGGAAGTCCGTTATTTTTTTAAAACACTATATCCACGCATGCGACGCCGCTGGCACAGCTACTTCAAAATATAACTCCACAGTGCATAATATCTTAATTGTGATATCGAAACTGCAATTCGTCACGCCTGTTACGCAGAAATGACGTATACGCCTGTAGGAACACACATGCTGTTTAAATCGACCATGGCACTTGAGCATAGATGCTTGTACGGATAAGAAGTGACGTCCTTTACTTAAGTGGGCTGTTTATTGCCTTATTATAAAGTATACGTAAACTTGATAATACTTAGTGATATTTCG
Source organism: Conogethes punctiferalis (assembly GCA_031163375.1). Classification (NCBI taxonomy): domain Eukaryota; kingdom Metazoa; phylum Arthropoda; class Insecta; order Lepidoptera; family Crambidae; genus Conogethes; species Conogethes punctiferalis. The sequence goes on along the minus strand of CM062100.1, from coordinate 6,840,472 downwards.
TGCGTGCGTAAAAGGGACCTGCCATTTCTAAGAATAAGTTAAATGAACGTTGCACCAAAATATTCAAAATTAATTTCATCATCATCATCATTTTTCTATCCTTATGCCGATCTAAGTGGGGTCGGCACAGCATGTTTTCTCCTTCCCCTCTTCTCTATCAGCCGTCATCTCCACACTCACACGCATATCATTTCTCACACAGTCCATTCATTCCTTTTTCGGTCTTACGCGTTAGGTGAGCCCTGAGCTTAAAGTAAAAGCTTTAAGATGCAACCTTGACTTTTCTATATTGATTTGATAACACACACACACACAAACGTCAAAACACACACACACTCACAGATACATATAAACTGCACCCACATAACAAAATGTTTAGTAAGGAAATTAATGTAGTTTCTCTACTTCTGTTGACACAAAACTATTCCTGGATATTTTACTCGTATATCAATTCTTACAATATTTGTAATGGTTTCTGCAACACAGGCTTCCATTCTAGTGCAGTCTAGTCAAGTTTTACGACTTATTTCTTACTGTAAACAAAAGGATGACGAACATTTCAGCGTTATTTTCTTATCCAGAGGTTCTCAAATAGTGGTCTGAAAATGCTGCAAAATGATTCCAGTAAAGAATGGTACGGCAGTGTTTGCTTCGATATTTCTCGGCGGGCACGGCACTATCTACTCCAAACACCTTAAACTTAAAGAAAGACTTACCTGCGGACACATTTTGCAGTGGTACTTCCTCGCGTGGGCGTGCAGGGGTTGCAGCTTGGCTGGGCCCTTGCCCAACGGCTGGGGTACCACTAGCAGCCCGCTGCCGGCGTTGGCCCCGCCCACTGGAGAAGATGATGATGACCCTGAAAGAGGAGTGGGGTGAGGTTAGAGTAGGTATAAGTTAGGATTCCTTCGTGCCCCGAGTGGTAAGCGCGGGGGCGCGAACCACTCAATGGGGCGTGACGGTGTGGTGGGTGCAGCTACACCGTTGCACGAGGTCCACCCGGGGAGCATTCCATCGCTCCCCGGAAGCCGTATTTGCCCTCCCCGGACCATGCCGGCCGCCTGTTATCTGCGACTGGCCAAGGCAGGCAGGGATGCGGCCGTATGCTTCGGCGCTACCCGAGTCCCTGCAAGCTGCTGCCCACTGGCGACATAGAGGGCTTTAGTGGGTATGCCCTCCCAGTTTGGGAGGCGTGAGTCCAACATACGCATCTTTTCGCTCCAAGCTACCCTAACCTACCTGTAGTGCATCCTGCCGAATAAGAAAGGAGGCTTTGGCAACCGCCTGGCAGCGGTTTAACCATCACAATTGAACGCGTAAATACCACAGACCGATGACGGGCAGCAGCGTCGCCGGAGCGAGAAGCTACGCCTTGGAATCTCAACCCGCCTGTTCAGCGTGGCGATTATGGGTATATCCTCCAGATGTTTGCCCTAGGTGGCGAACAACTGGAGAGGGCCTACAGAGGACTGCGATAGGCTGATGATGATGATGATGATAAAAAGGGACCAGCTCTGACAATGTGGTGGGGTCAAAAAGTTCCTGTGATGTAATTGTAACGGACACTGGGAGAAACTTATTTAGATTGCCATCGACACGAAAAGAAGATCTGCTTCTGCTTACCTGACCGGCCTGGACCCAGACCAGCTCCGTACAGCATCTGGCTCATGGACTGGTGGTGGCCGAGCCGGTCGTCCGCCTTTTGGTGGCCGCCCACCGTCCCGTCTGCCGTGCTCATCTTGGCCTGGAAGAGAAAAGAAGACAGGGTCATTATATGGAAAGGGGGGGCCCTTTTCATTAAATCATAATAATAAATAAATAAACCAAGACATGTCACGCTGGGCCACACAGCGCCATCTAGCCCCAAACTAAGCCGAAGCTTGTACTATAGGCATTAGACAACTGATAAACTTACTTAGATACGGTTTTTTTTTTGTAAATGATTCTTGGTTATGTTGCTAGAGCTCCTCGGAGCAGTCTTCGAGAAAAAGTTTGCAGAGAGCTAAAGTCTCTCCGCAGGTCTTACGTCTCCAATTTGTTAGTGAGTGATATTACAATGACTTTCTCAATGCAATGATGAATATAGTAAATCTTTTTTTAAAAGAGATAGGGCACAGCGAATCTTCGCTCGAATTGAGCTGCCCGTCCGGAGAAGGACCTCCACCCTAAAGAATACCGCAGCCAAATGACCTCAGGGTCGTGTTCCTGCCGGTGGGTAGGGTTTCCGGAGCTCGTGGGGGGTTGGGGTTGGGCCGGCATGGCGGTGGCAACTCACAGGTGACTGACCAGTTACTTGCCCGTTGTCACAGCGACTTGAGGTTCTCTTTCGCTTTCCATCAGGCGAAGGGAAGCCATTATGCCGAGCTACTATAAAAAAAATGATTACTATACATTCCTTTCCCGAAGTATTTAATGCGGGTACGATGATCGAAGGAATCGTTACCCTGCCTCGTGTCTCTAAAGGGTTTTTAGAGAAGTGGATGACCACAATACCGAGTCACAAATCAGCAGTCCAAAATGATACACAGCCGGGGTGGAGACAGCGGTCATTTTGTTAGCAACAAGACGTGTATGAGTTACGCCGATAACGGCAGATAAATCACTCTGTAGTACACGCGGCACTAAAGGATGGCGAGCTGTACTGAAATGATGCGTGGACTCAACCAATAAGTAACCAAGTTCGAAGATGTGGAACGCTAAGAGACCAGTTATACTGAGTAATAGTTAACGAGTAGGTATAACGTTTTAATAAATAAAATAAGCAATAAAATACTTTATCTTTTTTATTACAAATTATGATCCGTCTGATATTTTTTTGTGCAGAATAATATCAAATAACGTTTGGATTGGCGTCTCTAGAACAGACAGGCTAGAGACAATTTTAAAAGTTAATTTGTCTGGCCAGACCGGGAATCGAACTTGTCTTCGGACCGTTCGCGCTTTAGCCTTAACGCTCTAACCAGTGCGCTAGACGCTCTAATCAATAACTAAATACATAAGAAACTCCCAGACCTATTGGTCTGAATACAAACAGACATAATTCATGCACACAAATGTTTGTACTGCGCGGGGATCCAACGCTTGGCTCAGAAGGCAGATGTCACTACCTAATGAGCCATCTGGCTAGTCAATTAGTAGGTATCGAAACCCAAATAGTCTACCTACCTAGTTTTCGAATCCAAATCCGCTATCGATGTAGGTCTTGTATAGGTAAATAGGCGGGGCTCAACCATTTGTCGATCAGTAAAGCGATACTTACCTACAACGCAGTAGTAATTACAACCGTATTTCAATTGTTCTAATGAACAAGTGATCGTTAAGCCAAGACACAATACAAATATTCCGACACTCGATTAACAGTTGTGCTAATAAATCATCGTCAGTGTCACAGTAACGTTGCACATGATCAATATTGCTAAAACAATCATACGGCCACACATTGGAGATATTTGCACCAACGTAACGTTTTGCGCCCAATTGAACGCGTTAGTATTGGGCATTGGACAGTGATTGGACGCAAAGTTGGATCCAATGTGTGGCCGGGGCATCATACTTCAGTGTATTTAAAATTCGCCAATGCAAATGCTATTTGCAGTAAAATTTGTAACTACAAACTATGCGATGAGGTCGTAATAGGCTATTATGGCTAAAAATTATAATCAGTCCGTCTTTCAGCTTATTCAGAAAAAAAAGACACGTACCTATTTTTCATTTTTCATTTCATGACTGGCTCGATGGTTCATTTGGTAATGAGCACTGCCCTCTGAGCCAAGGGTCGTGGGTTCGATTCCCGCACAGTACAAATATTTGTGTTCATGTCTGTTTGTATTGGTCTGGGTGTTTTCTATGTATAATATGTATTTATTTACAAAAAAAATGTATCTAAGTAAGTTTATCAGTTGTCAGTGCCCATAGTACAAGCTTCTGCTTAGTTTGGGGCTAGGTGGCACTGTGTGGCCCAGCGTGGCATGTCTTGGGTTATTTATTTATCAGAAAGCACGTTAAGCCGTTGATCTTGCCGTTAAGCCAAGAGACACTATTGAAAAGCTATTGTTATTGACGCGTAAGCGTCAACGGCTTTCAAAGGGTTAAATTTTAATTTTAAAGTTCTCCAAACTAACTGTCTGTCTGTATGTCCCAATCTCGATCGCCTTGCGATATTTAGGTCTTGGTGGCACTTATTGTTGTCAACCGGGCAAAAACCACCCTCCACCCTTTGGTCATTCACATCTTAAAGCGGATTCGTACAGAGCGGTTAATGCCGCCTACAAAGTGGAAATATTTTTGTTGTTTGTACAGTATTTGTTGCTTTGTAGAGTTGAAACTTTAGTTTATCACTAGCTGTGCCAGCGGCGTCGCTCGCGTGGATATCGGGTTTCAAAATAACGGACTTCCATATAATACCTATCTATACCTTGTGCCTAAGTTTTAAGTTAGACCTCTAGCAATACATTGATGAAAACCGCATTCAATTCTATGCAGTAGTTTTCGCGTAATGCGCGTTCAAACATACAGGTTTAAATTTCTCGCGTTTTCCCAGCACTTCCCGTCACTGCTCCGCTCCTATTGATTGTAGCGTGATGAAAAGTATCCTATAACCTGCCCAGGAGTATGAAGAATAATTGTACCAAGTTTCGTCAAAATCTGTTCAGTAGTTTTTTTTTCTATAACGAACATACAGACAGACAGACAGACAGACAGACAGACAGACAGACAAAAATTTTACTGATTGCATTTTTGGTATCAGTATCGATCACTTATCACCCCCTGATAGTTATTTTGAAAAAATATTTTATGTACAGAATTGACCTCTCTACAGATTTATTATAAGTATAGATGATGTAAATTATTAAAATAACTAGAAAAATCTTGGTTTGAGACAGTCGCTCATATTGACAGGCTCAGTGGCTCATTTGGTAGTGACCTCTGCCCTCTGAGCCAAGGGTCGTGGGTTCGATTCCCGCACAGTACAAACATTTGTGTTCATGAACATGTCTGTTTGTATTGGTCTGGGTGTTTTCTATGTATAAATGTTATTTACAAAAGAAGTATCTAAGTAAGTTTATCAGTTGTCTAGTACCCATAGTACAAGCTTCGGCTTAGTTTGGGGCTAGGTGCCGCTGTGTGGCCCAGCGTGGCATGTCTTGGGCATGTCTTGGGTTATTCACAACTTAACCGAAAACTGATAGGTAGGTATTCGAACACTATGCTTTGTCTTTTTCGAAACTAAGCAATTCATGAAAAAACATGACTTCCCGTATCGTAAACGTTCCCGAAATGTTGAAAATAATGTGTTCCTTTCGTACTACCTTTTAACTCGACATTTCGATAAAAATAGAAGCATCCGAACAGCAATGTACCTATAGATAGATATTATAATTCACTTCAAACCAGGTACATATAACGGACATTTTAATTGCACAAGTTAGTAAATATGCGCATTAAATCCTGAACTTTTCATGTATTATGTATATTAACATAACGCGAAAGTGTAAAAAAATCTTCAAATTATAACAGGGAACAAGGGGGTAATAGCAGCTCCGAGCATTTCCACCTTAACCCTTAAACGAAAGCGCCAAAGGGCAGTCCGAAACTAATATTTTAAAGTCACTAAAATTAAATGAACAATCGGACCAGGGTGGACTCAAATCGTGCGTGACTAATGTCCCGACGTCCTGAGGTAAGTTATAGGAGTTGGACACCCTATCGTTAATTAGAGTGGTGGGTGTTTATTAATCTGTGACGTCATTTGTTTGTTGTGATTTCGGACAGTTTTGGAGATAAAATTAAAGCGTCTATGTATTATGGGGATGTAAGCGACTAAATTCAAATTCAAATGTAACTAATAGCGTAAGTAGGTTATTTATGTAACAGAAGTGAGAACTGCTGCCGACAAACTGCTTAGCAGTTTGGCAGATATACTTATTGTAACCTATTTGTATGTACCTTGCATTCAATAATTTAAAAAAAAAAAATATCATCTTTTCGCCCCAAGCCATCCTCGCTCACTTGTGGTGCATACTGCTGAATAACATACGAAGCTCTAGCAACTGACTGGTGGCAGTATAACCGCCGTGATTGAAGGCAAAGCTACCACACAGGCCGATGACGGGCAGCAGCGACACCAGAGCGAGGAGCTACGTACTGCCATCACCAACCCGGCTACCCAGCGTGGCGATTATGGATAAAGCCTCCAGATGTTTGACTAAAGTGGCTAAAAACTGGAGAGGCTGTGGACTGCGATAGATCGATGATGATGATGATGATCACCAATTCTAACGGTATCATAGTTTGTTATCATAGCTACATGGGTTTCCATTTTAGCTCTCCGTCAGGGAAAAAATGCCATAATAAAAAAGGCAGAAGTTTTCAAAGCTCACTGTTTAAAATATGATTCATTTTTAATTTTTATGGCTTAGAAAGTTTCAAGTTCAAAATATTTAATTTTTATAGCTAAAAATGCTGAATCTTTACCCTTCAGTAGAATATTTTGAGGTAGTATCATGATAAGCAATGAATTGGTGAATTTACCGAATTTTGTTGCCATTAAGCTTTTTTTTAATTAAAAAATGAATTTATAATGTTAATAAATTCCAATAGGTGAATAAATGTCACAGGCTAACATAATCCACTCTAGCAAATAGAATACAAACAATGCACACCCACCAACATAACTAAATTAGAGGTATACATGGGTATTACAAAATTCGAGCAAACTATTCGTAACCCAAAGGTACTCCCGAACGATAAATCAGAAACTATAGGGTCCCAATGGCGATATACAGCATTCGTTACGAATTAATTTGGTACAGATAACGCCCTCTGGCGACGAGATGTGAAATTTAATTTCACTATCCGCAATTTAGGGTTGAATTAACCACTTGTACGCGTTAAAATTATACTGTTTTGAAATGGGAAGAATTTTGCACTAAATCATGGACTATCTTTATATGCATAGTTAAAGCTTTAATAAATATTAAAGCTTTAATAAATATAAAAACCAATTCAATTCCCAGTCTAGTCAGTTCAGAGCCTGGGTGTTCTGGAAGACGCCCCAGTCATACTAAGCAAACTCTAAGTTTGAGACCAGGTGGTTGACATGAATTCATAAAGAGCTATCCTACTTAAAAGACAACTAAGGCATTGTGTGAGGCGTTCTAGGAGGTTCGATTCTTGACCTGAGTTTTTAGTAGATATCCCCTGCCTCACCACCATCTTGAGGTAGGGGAGCCACATACACGTACTTTCCCCGGTTAAAATAACAGATTCGACTTTAGCCTAGCTTGCGAGTTAGGAAACGTACTTTTTACAAAGTACCTCATGTAGTAACAGTAGTACCTACTTAATAATGTCGTAGTATAATATACTAAGGATTTGAACTCACCCGAGACAAGAATTCACGTACATAATATATTTGTAAGTTTCGTATCTGGGTGGTAATATTGCATTTCAGTACCTATATCACATGACACGGTATTAAGTCCACCTTTTGTACCTTAGTGTGTATTAAAGATTAAATAGGTAATAGGGAATATACAATGATTTTTGAAATTGATTTATTGAGATCTTTTATCTTCCAGATACAGAAATATGGAAGAATTTTTAAACTATCTTTTCTTTTAAGCTAGTTATAAAGCGTTAAAGTTATTGGTTAGACAGAGAGATCCGATGTGGCGGATGACGTCACGTACCGTGCGCGCCATACAAACTCCATAGAAAAATCTGTTTCGCGTGCGAGAGACGGATATATTACTTTCAACGACTGTATCTCGCCCATTATTCAGCCAATTTTGTTTTCACGATAAATTTTATGATAAATTACTAAGTACATGAAACTATTTCTCATGCATATTCCCTATTAAAATCGTCCAACAAAAAATGTTTGTTCCGCTAATTTAGTAGTTTCTATAGAGAAGAACTGTAATAACTCTTTACTTACTGTTTACTTAGATTAGTTTTAACCGTCCATCGATAAAGCCATCAGAGCTTAACTTCAGTAATTTTACGAGCATATTTATATGGAGTTCAATCAAACTACAAAGTATGTAGGTCACAATATTCAACAAAACACTTTTATGCGGAGTCGTAAAGTCGCGTCAACGTCCCAGAGTGCATTCTGTGGAAATTCTTTAGTACAGCGCCATCTATCCAGGGTTAATGGCAACTTTTGACGTAAACTGCGGCGGACGTAACAAACAGTGGTGTTTTTCGACCCACTTCGAAATTTTAGGGTTATCTAACGGGAATGTAGGATTTTGCGTTAAGTGATGGCTTATTTTGGGGGCATTACTATATGTGAAAAGTAAAGCAAAGGAGATGGCATTAGGTGCTTGAGTCCAAGCAGTAAAGTTTATTTTTCAATACAGCTGATCAACGTTTTTGTTTTCGGGTCTGGTAATCTGTCACACAGGTTCGCAAGGTACGCTCACAAGGCTATTATTCTTTTGTAAAAATAAATAACTGTGTACCTACCCTATAGATACGGTACATAATAGGTATAAAATGTTAGAATATGAAAAGAAAAATAGTCCGAAAACGTTTAATTCAAAAAGACGACAGGCGAGTGATGTCTTAAGCATGTTTTATGTCTTATTTTGGATCCCTCGCTTAAAAAGTTTGTTTGATAACAAGAAATTTTATAGATAATGCCACAAACAGTATTGTATTATGTCTTAGAATGAATTTTACGTTTTCTAAATTAACTTTCCAGATCAACTTTGCAAGCCTACCTACATCTTATTTTGCAACAAATTTTAGTTGCTACTTTATACGGAATACATAAGTCTAATTTTATGGTTTTTTTTCTGGTAGCTATGAAGAAACATACAAAATCAAATATAGTCAAATACCCTATTAAATAAATAAAAGACCCCTTCTGTCATAACATAACTATACAACTTGGCATGGAAGTCGTCAAAAGTCACACGTTTTTACGACCCAATAGTATTTCAATAATTTCTCTTCTGGTCTTAAAATCGACAATAATCAATTTTTATCTTTACAACCATTAAACTGAATTAATTGCTAAGTCGTTATAATAGAAATTGGAAACAGAAGAACAATAAACAGTTTAATTATTAATTACAAAAATCATATTAATAGACGGCCATTTCTTTTTGTTATTTTTATGTTACAACTTCCGGCTTGTGGTAATGGTTTCATAAATTATACATAATACCGGAAATACTTATAAATGATTCTAAAGAAAGCAACATCGGAGTATATGCGAGCGAAGAAAATTAACTAATGCAAACCATTTTGGAAGCAATATAACGAGACAGCATAAAGTTACATAACATTTACGCTACAACTCACCTCCTATATTTGTTTGATGGTTCATATTGAGTGTATATCTAATTCTACATGTGACATAAGTTGACACAAAGCTACATAATATTGAGATAATTAGGCTACACCTCACCTCTGTGTCCTGTATCATGACTGTCGACGAGTGTATGTCTCGTGCTACGTATGACTACGAACATACAAAAAACGTTTGGGATACACCTCACCTTGTAGCCTTGTGATGCCCTATGACCGAATGTATCTTTATGCTACATGTGACTACGAGTAAACACAAAACTACGTAACATTCAGTACACCTCACCTCCAAGTTATATGTTGTATGGGCCATCGTTAAGGGGTTTCTTTCATACAACATACGACTACGAACATAAAGCTACATAAACATTTAGGGTACATCTCGACTCGTAGCCTTGTGTGATGTCCTGTGTTCAGTGTATCGTTTAGGCTACATTATGACTACAAATAAACACAAAGCCACATAACATTTAGGTTACACCTCATATTGTAGCCTTGTGTAATGTCCTATGATCAGTATATCGTTTAGGCTATATTATGACTACAAATAAGCACAAAGCTACGTAACATTTAGGCTATACCTCACCTCGTAGCCCTGTTTGATGGACATGGCGCCTTGTGGTCGAGTATATCTCTTACGCTACATGTGACTACGAGTTAACACAAAGCTACGTAACATTTAGGCTACACCTCACCTCGTAGCCTTGTTTGATGGCCATGGCGCCCCGTGGTCGTGACCACGCGGCGTATTCCAGGCCATCTTTTTGTTGACAGTGCTGTAGGACAAAAAATCATACTTTATTATGATATATGTACTTGTATGACTATGTATGAATTTAACATTGATAGAATTAAGTTCTGATATTTTCTTGGGCTAACATGGGACGGTTAAGCGGACGACTGTACGACTGTACGGACGATTGTCTGTACATTAAATATATTTTCAAAAGAACTATCAGGGGGTGATTAGTGATCGATACTGATGCCAAAAATGCAATCAGTGAAATTTTTGTCTGTCTGTCTGTCTGTATGTTTGTTATAGAAACGAAAACTACTGGACGGATCCTAACGAAACTTGGTACGATTATTCTTCATACTTCTGGACAGGTTATAGTAGGTATACTTTTCATCATGCTATAATTAATAGGAGCATAGCAGTGACGGGAAGTGTAGGAAAAACGGGAGAAATTTTTATCTGTATATTTGGTCGCGCATCTGCATGGAATTTAATGCGGTTTTCATTAATGTATTGCTAGAGGTCTAACTTAAAATTAAGGTACCATTTTATGGAAGTCCGTTATTTAAGAAACTTGTTATCCACGCGTGCAACGCCGCCGGCACAGCTAGTATTATATATCAAGGCCTAGTCTACCTTTTAGACAAATTTCATGCAAATCAGTTCAGTGGCTTAGGAAGGCGTGGTACCGTCAACAGGCAAAGTTTCTTTAGCATTTATAATATTGAAGTAAGGATATACATCCTTTTGCTAAAACTAAGTTTATCATTCAGGTCAAACAGGTGAATAATTATGTTACCAGAACCACCTCACCGACCAAACTTTAGGCTAAAACACCATGAACTTTAGACTCGACATAAAACTCTGTTATTGATTATCTATACAATGTTATTTCAAGACCGACAGCATAATATTTTACTACCCAAGACGGCCACCCACACACGGGCGGTCACACACACACGAATAAAACACACACATGGGGAAGTTAAGAAAAATACTCGTGTCGTGGGTTTTTCTTGGGAACAGGGAATGGTGGAGCCGGCGAAAGTCTTTGCACATACAATTTTTTAGTTAAATAAAAAAGCTTTTTCTTCAAATGTTGGATCGAATGGTTGATATTGGCTTTGCAAATGCAAGTACGCTTAATAGATAAAAAGTGTGTAATTTATAAAAATATATTAGACTTTTTTCAGCATAGTTAACTTCCTCTAGGTACCTGAATGTTGTCTAGAAGAGATCGCTTATTAGCGATAAGACAGCCTAAATCGTCTGTAATACCTTCTCTATAAATGTTTGTATATTGTGCAATAAAGTATATTTTACTTAACTGCTATTATAGATTCACTACTAATACTGTTGCATGTTACAATTTGTACCTACTAGTAATTCGACGTACATACTGCAGCCTGCAAACAAGAATTGATGAACAATGTCAAAAATTTAAAATACAAGTAATATGTAGTATATGTTTAATATTCTAATAAAGCCGGCAAACTTTCTACCGCTACAAAATTCACCATTCCTTAAGCTGCGATTAGGCGTGAAGGTTTTGAGTTCGATACCCTATTAGGTCATTTTGAATTCTCCGGGTCTGTCTAGGGCGTTCTCTATTTTAATTTGAAATTACATACCTACCTCTGATATATTTTGATTATTGCATATGCCTTTAAAAACCTTTTTTTTATCAGATTCTATTTAGCAAACTACATTACGCAAACTGACTAACCAAGAATGATCGCACACCCAACACGGCTAACAAAACCATTAACTATCAAGCTTATAAATATTTCACACCAAAAAACCGACTCCACCCCATCCCCTAACCTTTTCCCTACACGTACCTCGTACATATACGTCTTCACTCGCGTCACACGTGAATACATCCCTCTCTTTCCCCCCTACTACGTCAGAGAGAGACAGCCCCCCAGTTTAGGACTAACGTTTTATATGTTGGCCGGGTCATGGATATAAAAATCGTTTTTCCAACATATATATATACATAAAATGTATGTAAGTAGAGCTGTAACGGCATCGTGGAAAGCATTAGGAATCTTCAATAATAGAGAATTATTGCTATTGTGGAGCCATTTTAAAGATTATACTAGTATTTGGATTCATTTTACGTTTATAAAGCTGACCGTAATAGCTGTGTGAGGTAACATACTATTAGATGATAGTTTACGCCTGTGGGATGTAAGGAAGCCTATCATCATTTCGCTCCAAGCCAACCTCACCTGCCCATGGTGCATCCTGCCGAATAACAAACGAGGCGCTGGCAACCGACTGGTGACGCTTTAACCATCACAATTGAAGGCGTAGCTAAATACTGATGGCGGGCAGCAGCGTCACCAGAGCGAGAAGCTACGCCCTGCGATCGCCAACCCGCCTGCCCAGCGTGGCGATTATGGGTATCCTCCAGACGTTTGCCCTAAGTGGCAAACAATTGGAGAGGCCTATGTCCAGCAGTGGACTGATGATGAACTTTATCAGTAGTCTAGTACCCATAGGACAAGCTTCGGCTTAGTTTGGGGCTAGATGTCGATGTGTGGCCCAGCGTGGCATGTCTTGGGTTATTTATTTGTTTATGTCATTTAGCATAATATGGAGTATGGTTTAAGGTTATGGTTTTTCATAGTGACTAGTTTATTTGGATTAAAATCGTATTGCCCAGACATAGATAAAACAAATGGGATTTGGATTTTAAAAGGACATTGGGCATAACAGGGTTAATTTAACGTGCGTAATAAAAGACCCAATAAAGTTCTTTCTGTAGCCAAAAACACGAAATACAGTTAGAAGAATACGATGATTAACCGTTTAGCTGCCGTCGTAGTAGCGGGGACGATGCGCGGGTCATTTGTCACCCGCGGACTATCTGCGGTAATGACCGTCGGGTCCCGGGTTCGATGTGTGATGCGGCAGATAACACCGCACGAAAATGGAATGAAAATGTCTTTCGTATGTCTTTAGATTCGATTTGATTCATCTTGGGGGCTAGGAAAAAGATTTTTTTTTACTTATTTTTATCTTTCTTTTAGACTTATAATAAATCTGTAGAGATGTCAATTCTGTACATGAAATATATTATCAAAATAACAATCAGGGGGTGATAAGTGATCGATGCTGATGTCAACATGCAATCAGTAAAATTTTTTTCTGTCTGTCTATCTGTCTGTCCGTCTGGCGAGGAGACATTGATTTATGGTGCAGGTTCCAAAAAGCGCTTTGCCTCTTCATTTATAACGGCTAAACTATGGAACTCTTTACAGGAGTCCGTGTTCCGCGAGGAATATAATCTTCAGATTTTCAAGGTAAGAGTGAATCGGTTTTTGTTGGGTGAGAGCACTTTATCTTAGGCTTCAACATCGCTTAACATCAGGCTAGTTGGGGTCAAGCACTACCCATTCACTAATAAAAAAAACTACTAAAAACCCCGGAAAGAACATATTATACGCCAACGCACTAAAGTCGCCAATAATGAAGATAGACAACAAAGGATAGGTACTACAAGCCTTCCATCTTTTTCCTTTCGAGGTACAGAACCCTGAAAATATTAAACCTCAACTTTTAATCGTTTTTGTATTGTGCTAATGTTTTAACAGCTAGTTGAGACTTAATTGGACTACAGCCGGAACGAAAACGTTTGTCGTTAAACAAAAAGTTCACACGAAACTAACTTAGAACGTTCTGTTTTCAGTGAATTTTTAGAAAAAGCTTTGAGTTTTAATAAGCCTCCTATTTTTACTTTATTGCACACCATAGTAATTGACTTTAAACTAGGTAAATTATTTGTCAATTTACGCGATCTTTTTTTTTATAAGAAGAGCATTCAAGATGACCTCACTCCACCTGATGATAAGTGGTCGTGAGATCCAAAAGTTAGGTCGACAGGCACAATAGAACAAACCCATCGCGTCTGATCGATCTTATCGCTATGAGCTACCTTATTGCTATAAGCAAACTCTTCCAGACAACCTGTTAAAACTACTTGGTTTAATGGATCTCCTGGCCAAAAGGTTTTCCTTTTTATATATTTTTATAACAAACAGTGTCCTCTGTCGATGCTGTGTCAACACAATAATGATAGACATCTCACGGAAGCTTGTGTTTTAATCCCTAAAATATTCAGACAACCTCCAGATAACCTTGACAATTGAAAAGAAAGGGTGATCTCACACTTAACTTGTATAAAGCATAACACAGGCGTGTTTATCATTTGTCCTCTCGCATTTGTTCGTAGCCAAAGTTCTAGCCATGATTATGCCGTAATGGGATTTCCACCATAGCCTCGAGTGTGCGAGGGCGTTCTGCGCCCGACGGTGACTGATGGGTTGTCGCAGCAGACAGGGGGACGATGGGAATCACTGATGGCATCATCGGTTGACTGATGTTGGATTTTTCTAGAGTTCCGCGTTTATTTCTCGGCTTAAATGCGTCTGTCGTCTTAGCGTCAATGAAATTCTAGCAGATACAGGATTTTTCTAATCACTATCTGAATTTATAAATGATTATCTACGTGACAGGCCTAGCCTAGTGTATAAATCACAGCAACCTTGTGTATTAGACTCTTCTCGACGCAACCTTAATTTTTAGAGCACATCAAAGAAAAATATGTTATGCTAGGGTTGTTAAATAAACTTTATTTTATTTATTTATTTTTATATTACTAGCTGTGCCGGCGACTTCGTCCGCAAGGAACAGAGTTTCATCCCCTATTTTATCCCCCAGTGGGGTAGATGTTATCAAAATCCTTTCTTAGCGGATGCCTCCGTAATAACATCTACCTGCATGCCCAATTTCAGCCCGATCTGTCCAGTGGTTTGGTCTGTGCGTTGATAGATCACTATGTCAGTCAGTCAGTCACCTTTGAGTTTATGTATTTAGATTAAGATTATATTATGAATATCAGACAACATCACATACATTGCTCCGGTCCCAAAGTAAGTAGCTTACGCACTTGTGTTATCAGAACAACGAAGGTACCACAAATAAATACCTACTTAAATACAAAATATAAACACCCAGACACGAAACAAATAAGTACAAGTGTTCATCACACGAATTTTTGTCCTGGTTGGGAATCGAACCCACGACCCTTGGTTCAGAAGGCAGGGGTCACTACCAATTGAGCCACCGAGCTAGTCAAATTATATTTATTTAATATTAATTGCACATAAAATATTGTACAAATGGCGAACTTATTGCAACGCAGGCCTACAAGTCAACCACTTGACTTGTTGTTATTAATCTATTGGGTCTAATAAAAAGATATTTCTTAAATTCTAGTAAAGCTTGTGAGTTATCGGGCAACTGTCAGTGACGGACAGATCAGCTGATGGTAATCTCGTGACGTCACAATTATAAGAGCCTCTCTTATATAGGAGCAGAGCAGTGAAGGGAAGTGTCGGGAAAACGGGAGAAATTTATATCTGTATGTTTGAACGCGCATCACGCAAAAATTACTGCATGAAATTGAATGCGGTTTCCACCAATATATTGCTAGAAGTCTAATTTAAAATTAAGGCACCATTTTATGGAAGTCCGTTATTTTTGAAACCCGATATCCACGCGTGCATCGCCGCCTGCACAGCTAGAAAAGAATATATCTGTCACCGGAAAATAGCAAGAATCGTAAGTTGATCAATTTCCTAGGTAGTTGATTAACTTTCGGAATATAACAAACGATAGTTGAAATGTATTATTTAACGCAATGGATTTCAGTTAGTTGATCAATTTACGGTAGCCTGATAGTCATTTAATAATTTACGATTTTGACACAAGTAAAATAGTCCTCAAATGGGCCAATCGTTTCTCAATGTACTATTTATCGGTGCACTATTACCCGTAACTTAATACACTGTTCCCTGATTGGTTGCCGGGATAACGCCACGTGAGCCATTAAACCAATCAACGTTCACCTCACCTTCGTCGGATGATTTTACGGCAAGACCCCGTAAAATGATCAATTTACTAAAATACATACGTTGAATAATACATTTCAACTGCCGTTTATTATTTTCCGGAAGTTAATCAACTACCTAGGAAATTAATCAATTTACGATTCTTGCTATTTTCCGGTGACATATCTATTAAGTCACTAATATGACCATTCCGTCATTTATTCAAAGGTACGTACGTTGCTTAACCAGTAGTACGTATGTAGCTTGTTGTAAGAGTAACGAATTGTCAAACCGATCCGTCCTCGGCTTAGAAGGCCGATTACACGGTCTCAAAGTGTCCCTCAGACGAGCGGGGGTCACACCCTAATCTCCAGATCCGGGTATCTTTCCGTCCGGGTGGATTGACGTTAAGCAACCTTTTGGCTAACGAGTGGATTGGTGACCGGTGGCAGTTATATTTTTCGACAGACTTCTAAATTGTCTGAAAAGGACAAGCCCTACTACAAAAAACGAAAACGATCGTTCGTTGAACGGATCGCGTATTTTTGCCCCATAAATCCCTCTCATTTGTCCTTCCCGTGTTCGAATATTATGAACTTAACCCTCAACCACTGACGTGTTATTTTGTTACACTACCACTGACGTACGTATAGTATACGTACGTTACTTTGAAGACGTTCTAATGCGTCAATTGAGCGTAACTTTGGTGAATACTGTAATCTACTTATTTAGACACATTCAAATGAAAAAGGAATAATAAAAAAATTGGGATAATAATTATAGAAAAATATTTATTAATCAATAACCACTGAGGTAACCGAAGTTATATAGACATTTTTTAAAAATCAACACAAAAATATTCTCTAACAATAGGAACTTCTTTTTTGGTTTTAATAATTAATAAAGACGTCTCGAATTAGGAAAAAAATCATAAATAACATAAATTACAATATAAAGCACTTTTTAACAACAATTGTTACAGGTCGACTTAGAGTACTGCAAGCAGACAGGTTGACGACAAACTTGACAGCCGTAGCGGGTTTTGCGATGTTTCAGTTTGAAAAATATATGACAATTCACTTGAACACGTACTATTTTAGATGTAGATGGCATAGAAGAAGTATTAAGCCGCTTACGGTTCATTTTATCTGCCGACAAATATAAGCAAATATTAAAAAAAAATTACACTAACACTGACGCTACGTACCACATACGTCGGGTGGTCAAACTCACCTGCTTAGGAGCGCGCCAGGCGACCACTTCCCGCCGCCGCACACGCGTCACTGGCAACTAGGAAACTACCAAAAAGGACGCGCAGAAATTCCCGCGCAATTTGAAGTGTTGAACGAAAAACCATTTGGGTGACGTACCACATACGTACGTCAGTGGTTAAGGGTTAAATTCGTCAAAGTCGATTTTCAACAATTTAATTGATATATCAGAACACGGGAGGGACTAATGAGAGGGATTTATGGGGAAAAAATACGCGATCCCTTCAATGAACGATCGTTTTCGTTTTTTGTAGTAGGGCCCCAGGTTTTTTTTAATATTAGTTTTTTTTATTTGGCACGTCATAGTGGCTTCCCCTCGCCTGATGGAAAGCTTAAAAGGAAGCCCAAGTCGCTCTGGCCACGGGCGGGAAATCTTCGTTTCCAGTCGCCACAGCCATGCCGTTAGCCTTAGTAATTTTCACGATCTTTTGATAGTAAAGTTTAAAAAAAACGTCTTATACGTTTCGTAGCGTTTCGTGAACGTCCACTGTTGGACATAGGCCTCTCCAGTTCTTCACCACTTAGGGCAAACATCTGGAGGATATACCCATAATCGCCACGTTGGTCCGGCGTGTTGGCGATGGCAGGGCATAGCTTCTAGCTTCGGTGACGCTGCTGCCCGTCATCGGTCTGTAGTATTTAGCTACGCCATCAATTGTGATGGTTATACCGCCACCAGTCGGTTGCCAGCGCCTCGTTTGTTATTCGGCAGGATGCACCACGGGCAGGTGAGGTTGGCTTGGAGCGAAAAGGTTATAGGTCGCTCCCTTACATCCCCTATAATCTATAATATAAAAATGAATCGCAAAATGTGTTGGTAAGCGCATAATTTAAGATCGTCTGGACCAATTTGGCCAATTCTTTTTTTTAAATGTTCGTTGAAGACCAAGGATGGTTTTTGACGGCGGAAAAAATTGAATAAATGCAACGATGAACTGCGGGTAACACCGCGGGGCGCAGCTAGTTAATAATATACCTATATTGTTCGACTCACACGTCTGTCTGTCTCGTGTCCACAATAAAACAAACGGACCGCCTAACATCGTCCCGCTAATAAGAGAGGGGCGATAAAGTAATCAATTGTGCACAAAACGTTACCTAATAATTACCTTCTTTCCGCTACGGGTCAATTACGACGAACATTTAAGACGCTTATAATGTTCTGACCCCTTTCATGGGTAGCAGACAAGCTCGTAAGAAAACTTAAAATCTCAAAAACTCCCTTAAACGACTCTGCTGACACCAAAGACACAAAATTCAACCGAACCGAACATAAACATCAGCAATGCGAATGGCACAGCCTGCCGTGCGGTGACGGAAACAGAATACAAATCACTTGTCCATAACATGGGTGTCGGCAGAGGCGATCAAGGGAGAGATTTCAGCTTCTTAACCGGCGGTAAGGTTTGCTTGTCTGGTTGGAAACCACCGTGAATAGCGAGAAATAATCGTAAAGTGACTTCAGTCATGTCATGGTGGTAGCAATTGACAAGTAGGTACCTAATGGCTCATAATATGCATGATCCAAAGGTTGACTGGTAGAGAATGCTCCTAGGAGCATTCTCGATGCTAGCATTCTCGAGCATTCTCGATGCTGTACTTGAAGCTAGCATCTAGCTAGAAATTTGCCTTTTGTACCAATTTTGTGCAGTAAAGTTTAAATAACAAAATAAATATTATTCTTTTTTAAGTTCAAACAATCGCGTTTAGTACGAAACACAAATTTATGGAAAAGCATATAGGTACGTTACAGGCTCTTCTGTGATTATATTACAAAGGTCGTCTAGATGAAAACACTCAGAGCGATAAGAATTCCTAAATTGTAATTAAATTTATCTTTGTGCCTAGTTTTAATTCAAATGTTTGGTGTGTCTTAAAGAATATCTATATCTCCTTGGCTCGGAAGCCGATAGCAGCTGCCTGTGACTTATCCGATTTGGGAAAAAGTGTGCACTAACACCGGGCCCAAGGTGAGATTCCCTTCTATTCATAGAGCAAATGACTCATACTAAAATAATTGCACCCCAAAACAAAAGCGCGTAGCAATTACTCCCCAAATCGAGTATTCGTCGTAGCCAGCCCGCACGCCGCAAACCATCCGTCTTAGGCCGTCGACAGACCGACTTACCGCCACTCATCCTGCTAATACGAAAGTGTACACAGTTTGGGTATAGCTTTGTATAGCCACGTCTTGGCCCGGTCTATGCAAGATATTTAAGAGTTCTTATCTTTTACTTCTTTTTCAAGGCAATAATAAATAGGTAAAAGCGATAATACCGCCTAAATTGCACTTCGAATCTATCTTGGCAGAGTATCTTTTTTTTTATGCTAGAGGCAAGCAGTCGACACCGCCCATGGACACCCCGCAGCTCTAACCGATCTCATTGCTTATTGTTCATACGAGTAGTTCGAGATGCTATAATGTCCTAAAACCGTTGAGAGACTTTTTTTTTATAAAAAGAGCGTTCAGTAAGTACGTACTCACTCCACCTTATGGTAAGCGGTCGTGAGGTCCAAATGTTTGGTCGACAGACATAATAGGACAAACCCACCGCGCCTGTCGCCCTCACACTGAAGGTCCACTGAGATGCCGTTTCACGCCCCGTCTAAAGAACCCAGGAATGTCGCTACGACTTGTCCTTCTTCAAACGTGGTCTAAAGAGATCTCTTTCATCACGGTAGGCAGCGGCTTAGCTGTGCCTCTGGCATTGCAGAGTCTATGAGCGGCGGTAACCGTTTAACATCAGATGGGCCGCTTGCTCGTCTGCCACCCACAGTAATAAAAAAAAATGACTGAAATTCCATCCACATCATCTCGATGGCTGGCGATTCTCGACTGTACGTTTTATGAGGAACTTCTTGCCTCGCGCCTCGGTTTTGTGGAACCAACTTCCTGCGGCAGTCTTTCCGAACAGCTACGACCTGGAAACCTTCAAGAAACGAGCGTATTCATATTTAAAAGGCCGGCAGCGACCCTAAACTCGGTCAGAGCTGCGGGTGTCCATGGGCGGTGTCGACTGCTTACCATCAGGCATCACACTTGCTCGTCTGCCGCCTCTCGCATAAAAAAAAAAAAAAAAATGTACGAAGCTTCCAAGCTCCTCCAGGAGACTGGTGTGTGGTGGTGGAGATTTGAAGGAAACTTGTAGTACATGTCACCAAATAATAACGCTTGGCATCTCCTTGAACACCCATATACTTAGGCAATTTTAAAATCTACGTTCCCTAAATAAAATTCATCTGACCGATAGAGAATTGAACCCAGTACTTTCGCATCTTCTATAAAAAAAACGCATTACACAATGCGTCACCGATGTCATCAAATATAAATAAAGAAATCTTAAGACACCATTTTGTATACACACCTCTTAATCATTATCTTCCCATAAAGTTTCAACAAAGAGATACCTACTAAATCTTTTTAATACTTTGTACAAAACACTTCGTCTACAAAGATGACAAAACGCATTTTGTATGAAAAAAGTGGATAAAAAGTGTACAAAAAATATGCAGTGGTTAGATGTCCCGCTGATACAGAATTATGTTGTCTCGATGACAGTTAGAAGCTGATTTTATAGTTCAATGTAATAGTTTTGATCAAAGTTGATAATTTTTTTTGGTATATTTTAAAGTTTATTTATTTATTTATTTTATTTATTTATTTATTTCAATTTCACAACATACTTACAGTTAATTAACTAAAACATACATTGTTTAACTTAAGTATTAATAGGACTTAAATATACCTATATTATGTATTTAATATAACTTACATACTATTCAATTAAATATTTTGCGTACATATTCACTTATAAGATAAGGTTTTTGTACAAGGAAATCGGCCTCCGGGATCTGTTGGTGTATTTCGTTTATAAAGCGAATAGCCCTGGATGTGGGGCCATTACATCCGCGTCGCGTGCGCACTCCCTCGAGATCGGCGAAAAGACGCGCGCGTCGCCGCGGGGCTACGTCACCCAGTCCACCGCTCATGTAGCTCTTTGGGACCACCATCCTCAAATTCCCTATAACCTCCATATTATCAATTTTACCATGTAAAATTGCATGGTAATGTAGTACCAGTGCTAATTTCCTCCGCAAAGCAAGTGTATCTTGCCCTGTCATACCGGAAACGAACAAAGAAGGATATAGGTAAGGGTAATATCCATACATGCGTTTATACATAAATCGGAGGAACTTTCTTTGTAGTTTTTCGATCATATAACAATATTTATGCTCATATGGGTCCCAAACGATTGCGTTATACTCCAGCTTGCTCCGGACATATGCATTATACAAAAGTAGTGGTATCCTATTATCCCTAAACTGTGAACTTATACGCATTATGTATCCGAGCGTCTTGTTTGCAGTTTTACACATCTTATCTATATGTGGCTTAAAACTAATTTGGGGATCCATAATAAGGCCCAAATCGCGTATTGTTTCCTCTTCCTGTAAATCTGTGTTATTCAGAGTATATGTGAAATTTAAAGTGTTTTTGCTTCTACTGAAAATCACAATCTTACATTTGGATTCATTGAATTGCAACTGATTCTCATTTGCCCATACCGATACAGAATTTATATCGTGCTGTAACAGATCCGCGTCAGAAGAATCGCCAACGGCAAAATATAGTTTTAAGTCATCTGCAAACAAAAGACACTTAGCAGTGTTTATTACGTTAGGAAGGTCATTGACCATAATCAGAAACTGGGTAGGACCCAAATTACTACCCTGACTCACACCAGAACGCGTATAGTAAAGGTCCGATTGATACCCGTTTACCTGAACAAACTGTTGCCTGTTATTTAAATAGCTGGAAACGAGTTTAAGGAGCTTCGGTGTGAAACCTAGAGAAGAACATTTCCGGAGTAGTATGTCGTTATTAACTAAATCAAACGCCTTCTTAAAGTCAAAATAGGCTACATGAACTTGCTTCCTACTGTCTAATGCTGTGTGTACATAGTCTACAAAGTTGATGTGATTGGTTACAGTTGATCGTCTGGAACGAAATCCATGCTGTGAGTTGTCGAGCCAGGCTAGAGTTTGCTGTCTAATGTTCTTATCCAGTATAGACTCCAACAACTTCCCAAACACTGATAGTATAGCAATGGGCCTAAAATTTTTAACATCAGCTCCAGGAGCTTTTGGTATCGGTGTAACTCTAGATATTTTCCAAGTAGTTGGATATTCTGATTTAGCAAGTATCAAGTTGTTAAATTTGTTTAACAAATGTACTTAGTAAAATATAGATTTTTGGAGGGCATTTGAAACTCTAATTAGTCATTTGAAAGCTACTGCTTTACGTCATTAAAATTATATTTTATTATTACAAACATTCGTTCCTTGTAAAAACATATAATTTAAAAGATTTTGTTCATAATTGCAGAAAAATCCATAAAGTTACATTATATTTTGAATAGGTTTCCTAAAGACAGAATGCATATACATTGAACATTTGAATATGAATTATAATGAAAGTAGCTAGTGGTAGTTGGCTGGCTATTTCAGCCGCAGAACCGATAACCGTTGCTGTAAATGAGATATAGAATGGCTTCGCTGATACGAGAATCCAAGGATCGGTCAAAGTGGCGATTAATTATAGAGGCCTATGTCCAGCAGTGGACTCTAAGAGGCTAATAATGACGATGAAAGTACCTGTTGGTAAAGTATCAAGATCACTAAATCAATCTTCAAATAAATCAATAAGGTGATACCACAGCAACCCTACACACCTCACTCACCCCTTTACAAATAATTCTCAAAGAGCTTACGCCGGGAATCGAATTTACGACCCCAGTAATACGGCCCGTTATGAACTGGCCATTGTGAGAGCGTCATAATATTGTCTTCAAGTGTTATTTATTTGCTATCACCTTTTATTTAGACAATAGATGAAGTGTTCTCAAAGATATGAGCTTTTTGAAAAGCTTGACTAAGCTTACACACGCGCTTTTTTGTCGCGAAGCCAGAGTTATTAAGCTGGAAGTTATTTTTTTTTGTTTGAACTTAACCTACACTAACTCCAAAGTAAGCAGCTCAAGTAGCTCAAGCAATTATGTTGTAAGAATTAATACAATGAAGGTAATACCTACCTACCACAATAAAAAATTATAAAGACAGGTTACAACTCAAGACATACCACGCTGGGCTCGCATGTAGCTCAATGTGGCATGATAATGACATCATCATCATCGCCATCATCATCAGCCCATACCAGTCCACTGCTGGACATAGGCTTCTCCAATGTTTTTTTTTTTTTTATAAGGAGAGCTTACAGGATGACCTCACTCCACCTGATGGTAAGCGGTCGTGAGGTCCAAAAGTTAGGTCGACAGGCACAATAGAGCAAACCCATTGCGCTTGTCGCCCTCACCCTGAAGGCCCACTGAGATGCCGTTTCACGCCCCGCCTAAAGAACCCAGGATTGTAAGAGGAAGGAAACACATGAGCTGGAAGGGCATTCCATGATTTAATGGCACGGGGCAAGAACGAGGAACTAAACCTCTTAGTGCGCGCCACCATCGTCTGGATGGTATGCGGATGACAACGCTGTCCAGCACGTGTTGTTCGGGAGTGGAAAGGAGAGGATGGAACGAGTTGGAATAACTCTTCGGAGCATTCCCCATTGTAAAGACGATAGAGAACACTAAGACTGGCTATGTCTCTACGTAGCCGAAGAGGTTCCAGGTTTTTGGTCACCTCTTGATCCCCAACAATACGGATAGCACGCCGCTGCAACCTATCAAGAGCCTCCAACAAGTACTTAGCAGAACCGTCCCAGAGATGAGAGCAGTACTCCACACACGGACGAACCTGCGTCTTATATAAGACACAGAGCTGCGCCGGAGTGAAGAACCGTCTCACTCTGTTCAGGATTCCGAGTTTACGGGAAGCCGTTTGCCATTGCTAACGGCATGCTAAGCCGAAAATTGTATTGCGACTTTGGGGACTAGATAACTGGTAATATCAAAAAAACTGACATTCAATAATTATTTTCGGGATTCGAACCCTGAACCTATCGGCCCTTAAGTGGAATTCGTTTCTAAACCAACGAGGTCAAGTGGATTGCCCTTATCTAAGAGTTACACAAAAATAAACCCGGACCAATACAACCAATAAAGAACTTTCTAGTTTTACAACCATTGCGTCGCCGCGTGTTCCTATAACATACCCTACGAGATAACTTTGCTCTGTATCTACCCCTACGTACAGATATACCTATACGATCTTGTACAGTACCCTAGAGACTAACGGAGTATTTGATCGAAATGTATCACTTAAGTCTTATTTTACTAGTATGTTTAACAAGGGACGTAAGGGCCTATCATCTACTTAAAAACCATCCTCTTACTCAAGGAAGAGTCTAAAAAAGAATTATAGAAATCGGTTCAGCTGTTACAAGAATCAGGCGACCTCAAAAACTGCTAAGTATTTTTTTTAATTCGTTATTCGTATTGTGGGTTACTATTCACCTGATGTTGAGTGATAACGAAGCCTGCGATGTAAGGGATCATCATTTCGCTCCAAGCCAACCTCATTTGCCTGTGGTGCATCCTGCCGAATAACAAACGGAGGTGCTGGCAACTGACTGGTGGCGGTATAACCACCACAATTGAAGGCGTAGCTAAATACCGATAGATGACGGGCAGCAGCGTCATGAGCTAGAAGCTACGCCCTGCGATCGCCAACCCGCCTCCCCAGCGTGGCGATTATGGGTAAATCCTCCAGATGTTTGCAACTGCTAGTCCACTGCTGAAAATAGGCCTCTCCAGTGGTTCGTCAGTTTGGGCAACCACCTATAGGTTTTACCCATAATCGCCAAGCTGTGCCAGCCAGTTGGCGAGCGTAGGTTACTTCTCACTCCGGTGACGCTACTGCCCGTCATCGGCCAGTGGTATTTAGCTATGCCTTCAATCGTGATGGTTATACCGTCACCAGTCGAATGCCAGAGCCTGGTTTGTTATTCAGCAAGATGCACAGGCAGGTGAGGGTGGCTTGGAGCGAAAAGATGATGGGTTGCTCCCTTACATTCCACAAAACGTAAAACCTTACGATAGTAGCTTTATCTTAACATCACATCTACAAAAATACTTATCTCCAAAGACAACTCTCGCAAAAATTTCCTTCAAAACTTTCCTCAACACACACACAAGTCATAATTAATACTAAGACAAAGGGACGCACACACGCTCGTGTGGCCACGATTTTGACAGCCCGGAGACCGGTCCCAAGATTAATGGTCGTACTCGTCGTAATGACGCGGAGTCTAATGACGCCAGGGTGACTGGGCGGAGGGAAAATGTGGGATTGATTAGTTTGTGCCCGTTTTGGGAGATGTTTGGTCTGTGGTGGCTTTTTTTCTGTTATTGACCTTGGTTTTAGTGGCTGTGACATTGTGATGTGAGGTGGGTTTAATTAAGTAACAATCGGATAATACCTTTCTTAAGATGTACTGTATTTGGGATTGGCAATGTACAGATTAAGTATTTATTTCATTTTCATATTATTACCTTAGTTTAGACAAATATTATGTGGATGATCTTAATCACCATAATTGTTAATAAAACGATATATCTTGTAGTATTCAAGAAACAAAAATAAACTTCTTGAAAAAAAATCTTGAATAAGGAATGATGACTTTAGTTTGAAAATATAACTAGGGCTACACTTTAAATAAATTATTTATTGTAAGTATAATGGTACTTAAAAATAGTAAATAATTTATTCAAAACTCTGCGCAGCTTCTATGGTTCTATCCAAAACATTTGCTAATTCTTCTTCAACTAATTGAACATTCATAACGTAAGTCAAACCATCTTTATGTGTTTGGCGATGGCCGACTACTGGCACCCACCGTGTCACATTTATTTATTTAACTTTTATTGCCAAAATGGTATAAGGCGAATTTACGCTAGGAGCATTTTCTACCAGTCAACATTGTATGACGTCATACCACAGCAGCCGGATTACCACTCCTCACATATCCCCCAAAACCCAAAACCATGGCCACCCCCCAAGCATCCTTGCTTAATGTCTTCAACGTAACGAAAAAAGCCTGGCATGTTTATCTTGCGCGAGACGGTGCGGCGGCGGGAGCGTAATCGATTTACTCCGGACCCGTCTAATTTGCCGCACTAATCGTGGACACCCTCGCGCTCGCCCAATTTACCTGTTTATTGTTAATGACGGTTTGTTTTGATCCGCGCGAATGGGTGAGAGATGGACACACTTGTGTTCGTAGCGGTTTGCAAAATGTCAATGTCAATTTGACAGTTATTGGTAGAAATTAATCCATACTAATTTTTAAATGGGAAAGTGTGTCTGTCTGTCTGTATGTATGTATGTTTGTCTTTCTTTCACGGCAAAACGGAGCGAGGAATTGACGTAATTTTTTAAGTGGAGATAGTTGAAGGGGTGGAGAGTAACATAGGCTACTTTTAGCCCCTTTCTAACCCCCTACTTCCCTAAAATGGGGGGCAACGCGGGCAAAGCCAAGGGCACTGATAGTTTATAAACTAGCTGGCCCGGCGCGAATTCGTTCACGCTGTTCCTGTTTTTATAAAATTAACAATGTAATATCAATTTCACGTTCGTAGGCTACTCCCAATCGGGCAACATGATGTACCTACTGGAATAATAGTAATTCACACCTTGTAAACATTGATGAAAGGCAAAAACCAATTTGATTTGATTAAAATACCCTAATTTTGCTATAATGCTAAAAAAAAGCTAATAGTAATAGCTCCCTGTTTCCTTTTGCCGTGATAACAAAGTGACGGAACATATCTATGCAATAATGAGAATATTTATTCCCAAAGATGATATTTGCCTCAAGCAAAATCAAAGTCAAACGAGCATAAATATTCACAATCCATCCTACACCTGGCCTAAACAAAATTAATTCCTATCACAAAGGCGATTTGCTTTGCCCTTTCGAAGCAAATCAAGCGAGAAATTTTCGTAGCAAGAAAAATGTAACTGGGGTGCCTAATGATAAACTTATGATTCAAAATGTTAGAAGTCGGCAAGTGTTTATAATTCAAGATGTCGGGGTTCCGATCAAAATTTTCATTTAGGCATAATTTGTAATCTCTGTATATTTTCTGAATATCTAAGTACAACAATAATAAATAAAATATTTTACATTAGTTGTTTTAAAACCTACCTAAGGTAATCTAAAATAATCGGTCATAGAATAGGATAGAAATGTTTTTTATTCATCAGACATGAATGATTAAGCAATATTAGATGGATTGATAGGTACCTCCTAAAACATACTTAGGTATTGTGTCTTCTAATAAACTTATTTACCGAATTGTTTATGGTTCAAAATAAGAAATGTATTAATCAACAACCTATAACATTCTGAACAGCAAAAAAAAAACATTTATTACGCAAAAAAATCATACCGATAACAATTATGCCAACGATTTCAAAGAAGGTTATTTCCATTACACGCAAAGATCCCTAAATATGATTTGAAATGAAGACATTACATCGCACAGTGGAACAGAAAGGATTACAGATTAGAACATTGCACACTGGTAGGGTTACGGAAACAATGGACAAAATTCACTCGCGCCCTGAACAGTGATTGTGATAAACCATTATGAATTAATCTTATTCAAATAGCCGTGTGTATAATTCCATTTGACATAACGTAATTAAAAAATTATTGATGTCAGATCATTTTTGTTAATACGCGATTTTGACGCTTGACTGACTTTTCGTTCCTATGAGAAACTGACATGTTAAATTGTGGTTTCTTAAGACTAAATTGTTAACGTTTTTATTGATGAAGATGGATTAGACGATCGTGCAATTTTCAGTTATTATTTATAATCGTATGCAATTATGGAATGAAATACAGTACCCGCTTTTATGTGAAACATTATTTATTGGTAGATAATTTTTAATGAGTAGTTTATGTTTATTCATTTTAATTGTGAGCGATTTGAATAGATAAAGTTATTCCACCGTTTGAATCAAAAGGTAACTTATAGCTAGAATAATGAGCAAATATTCTAGAGATAGTCTTTTTAATCGTCAATTTATTTGAAACAGAATTTATTTATAATGTTATATGAACACTAATGGATATAAAATCAAAATTAAATATAAAATTATGGATAGTGATTATTATAATAGTAGATTTACTATTTTATTAGAATAATATATATTTAATTTTAGCTTTTTATTTTTCTATACTGCTAACATGTTATTGAGAACACACAATTAACTTAATATAGGCGGTCTTATCGCTATAAGCGTGAAAAGAGGTATTACTCTTTTTTATTATGATACGAAACACAACTTTCTTCCTTTGAATAATTATTATTGTTGTGGCCATTAGTATGTAAATACTAATACATCTTTCGATTTTATGTAACCTAATATCTGCCGTAGGTTATACAAGTAGGTACTATAATTGTGCAAATTTCAAATCAATTTCCGTTTAATGACTTTGTCCGCTTACATTTGATCATAAAAACATAGGTATACGACCGTAACATGCATCCCTCGTCTCCAGTACCACTAACGAACTTCAAAACCACTCCCAACAACCTTGAAAGCTGAACAAAAACAAAAAAAAACCGTCTCGATCAAATTCAGACGTGTTAATGTTAGCGCCACATATTATTTTCACAAGCCACCTTTTTTTGTCCGACAAAATATCGAACCCGATCCACTGCGCACAGTAGTCTCATGACTTTTTCCTTTTTTTTTCTCCGTCTTTTTATTATTTCATTATTGTTCGCGCCCAAGCCAGTCATCAAAATATCGTTAGTTCACTACAACAATGTATATTGGCGATTTTTTTGCAGTAAGTCAAAAATCGACTTGGCTTATATCATTTTTATTATGCGACATGTCAGTGCGGTGGTATTGTTTTCTTTTGTCTGTCTAGGCGTTTTTTGTTCCAAGGTGTGAAATACTGTTGCATTGTGCTGAAAGAGTGTATGTGTCAATTATCTCTTTGTGTGTTTTTGTGAGCGTTTTCTCATCTGATTCTAGGATGCGAAAGTTTGCGTAGTAATCTATTGGTTATTGTTTGTGGTAAATGTGTATTTGTATTTAATGCGCGGGCGCTTAACTGATTTCAAAATACTGCACAAAATAATGCAACTTAAAAGCTGCATAATCTGTTATGAAACCAATTACTTACATAAACGTAATTATTAACATTGATAGCTATGTTAACAAAGTTATTAAAGGCAAATAAAATAGCTACATGTGACGTCATATTTTATGCTTGTAGCCTTTTTGTATGGACATGTAAATATTACTTACGTCGTAACTCTGCGATTCTCTATTAAAATAATACCGATAACAATTATGCCAACGATTTCAAAGAAGGTTATTTCCATTACACGCAAAGATCCCTAAATATGATTTGAAATAAATATGATTTGATTTTTGAATAAACTAAAAGACGGACTAATTATAATTTTGAGCCATAATAGCCTATTGTCATTTAAGGGAGCCTATGTCCAGCGGTAGAAGTTTGCAGACTGATGAGGCATAAGAAGCTTTATTATTATTATAATTGTAACACCACATTAAGCATATTTTATATGAACTATCTATTTACCAAATAACATTGCTAAACTAAACAATTTTACACCTGTTTTCTGGGTAGGCGTGTTCAGACACAATTCAAATACCTATCCTTTTGAACCTTAAACCAATGCTTTAAGATCTAACGTTATCAAGACATTATAAGTTAAACAAGTGCAAATCCAGTTTCCATACTGTTATTGATTTATTATTCATTTTGCTAATCCAATTTATAGTTCGTGTGTTAAAAAATTCAACAGCTAAACGCAATGCGTTTGTGAAGTGAAGCGATTGAAAATGGCGAATTAATGGTGTCGATAAGACAATAATGAGATTAAAAAATCACTTAACTCATCATCATAATTATCAGTCTCGTAATCCAATGCTTTTTATACTACTAGCGACCCGCCCTCGCTTCGCTTCGGGTGTTCCAGATAAACAGTTTTAAACTAAACATAGCCTATGTTACTCAGTGATAATGTAGCTTTTTAATAAAAAAAGAATTATTAAAATCGGTCCAGTACTTTTTGAGTTTATTCGTTACATACAAAAATGCAATTGAAACCGTAGTTAAAAACAACAGACCGATGACAGGCAGCAGCGTCATCGGAGCGAGAAGCTACGCCCTGCGATCGCCAACCCGCCTGCCCAGCGTGGCGATTATGGGTATATCCTCCAGATGTTTGCCCTAAGTGGCGGACCACTGGAGAGGCCTGTGTTCAGCAGTGGACTGCAATAGGCTGATGATGATACAAAAATACAAAACTTTACTCTTTGCCCGCCTGATGTTAAGGGGTTACCGCAGCCTATGGACGCCTGTAACACCAGGGGTATCACACGCGCGTTGCCCTCCCTAACCCCCGGCTGCCGGTGCAGTACTCACGCCACGAGCTTCAGAAACCCTACTCACACACGACCCGGAGGTCATTTAGCTGCGGTATTCTATAATAAGTGTCCCCAAGCCAGGTGGAGCTACAATTTGGGCAGGACTGGCAAGTGCTGGACGCGGGATGCCCAGGATTACTTAACTCGTTAAACATATTTTGTCGGCCGAATATGGTACTAAAACCACGGATTAAGATTTTGACTGAAATGCTAGTTTGCATTATCGCTCTTCTCTTCAGAATAGGACCATCCCATCTTTACCTATGGTTTTCGTAGAATACGACTAAGGAAATAATATTAGGAACCAGGAACCAGCGTTTACTTACAAATCAAACCTACTGCCAAGCATGGTGACTAAGGCAAATCCTATTTTTATTCTAAATATTCTTATTCCTCGCTCCGGTGACGCCGCTACCCGTCATCGGCCTGTGGTATTTAGCTACGCCTTCAATTGTGATGGTTATACCGCCACCAGTCGGTTGCCAGAGTCTCGTTCTTTATCCAGCAGATGTACCACGGGCAGGTAAGGGTGGCTTGGAGCGAGAAGATAGGTCGCTCCCTCAAATTCACCCAAATGATAAATTGGTTAAATATTTATCTGATTTTGATAAAAGCATGCTTCTAATGAGCTTATGTTCAAGGGAAAAAATGCCGTTGCATATTTAGATTTTAGTAGGTAATCTGGTTAAAAACGGGGCATCTATTTATTGAACCAACACAGATATTTGTCCCAAGTAGAATTTTTCAGATGTTTTTTGTCAATGAGAGTTTTCTGAAAATTAATCCACTAGATGGTATCATATAACTGACTAGCAGCCCGTCTCGGCTTCGCACGGGGTAGACAATTATATTGTTCAAATTTTACCAAGGATCCCTAATTTTTTTCAAAATGAAATGTAGCCTATGTCAAATTGGAAGAAAGTAGCATTCTATTGGTGAAAGAATTTTTTAAATCGGCCCAGTACTTTTTGCGCCTATTCATTACAAACGTACAAAAATAGGTACAAATCTTTCTTCTTTATAATATTAGTGTAGATGATGATGATGATGATAAGATCTCATACTTATTACAATCTAACTTAAATCGACATCACATTTCACGCAACACTACAAGTGCTTTCTCGTTCGCACACAGACCGTAACGACGCGAAAATTCGTGCGTGTCCATAAAAAGTGATCTGCGGATCAGTCGAGCGGGCTGATAAAGAGATGGGTGGCCGCGATAGACGCCTGCGATAGCAGGCGAGGGTGACCAACTTATACGAAAGTCTTAACTAAGATACAGATGACGATTACAGGAAAAATATAAAGATTACATTTTCTCTCTAATACAGAGAAGCTGAGGGAATATTCAGTCCAGGCCTGTCCAGTGGGTATTCAACCGCGTGAATTGTCGTACAGTATTCAGACTTCAGGGATGTAAGGGAGCGGCCTAACATCATTTCGCAACAATCCAACCTAATCTGCATCTTTCCGAATAACGATAAGAGAGGTAGGGCATAGCGAATCTTCGCTCGAATTGAGCCGCCCGTCCGGGGAAGGACCTCCACCCTATATAATACCGCAGTCAAATGACCTCTGGGTCGTGTTTCTGCCGGTGAGTAGGGCTTCCGGTCCGGAGCTCGTGGAGGGTTAGGGTTGGGCCGGCATGGCGGTGGCAACTGACTGTTAACTGACCAGTTACTTGCCCGTTGTCACAGCGACTTGGGCTTCTCTTTCGCTTTCCATCAGGCGTAGGGAAGCCATTATGTCGAGCCACTATAAAAAAAGAAATCCTGGGCTTCTCGCATTCCCTTAGTCATCATTCTTAATCCAGAAACCACACAGACGAACTTAATAATAAAAAAATCAACCCTACCTTCCCACAACTGTCTCAAAAAATTTCAATAAAAAATCCAATTTTAATGACCACAACCCTACCTTTATTTTTTCCCAGAGTATTTATGCAAAAATATTACCAACAGAACAATACTAAAGGATACTGCCGACCTCAGGAAATATTGGAAATAATTAATCAAAATATACTCTAATTCCTTCAAGACTCAGGATATTTACCTAATCCGTCATCTTTAACATAATCTTAAGTACATCGTTTTGTTAAAAAAAAAAGAAATGTCATCCTTATAAAACAACCAATAGAATACCTTTTTGAAAAGCACGTAATATGGGGACTTTTAAATAAAATCAAACCTTACTTCTAAGGTGATAAGTCTCAATTTTATTTGGCAGTAACAAAGTATAGGGTTGTCGAATTTGCATACTTTTGCAACGCTGCGGGCGACAAAAATTTCATACAATCGAGTACTCTTTCCATTAACGTGACAACGATAAAAAAAAATGCAAATTGAATCTTATTCACCTGATAATAAGGGTTTTACAAAAACTGTATTTAATTTTCGATACCCCGGTAATGATGCGTACAGAATTGATAAACAGGTTTTGTCTATTTAGTATACGGTGCGCGATTTCTTTTCTTTTCTTTTCTTCCGTTTGTCTATTAATGATCTAGTCTATGGGACGCGTATGCAAAATAGTTCGTGAGAAAAAATGGTGCGGTAACGTTTTCTTTTCTGTTATATCGATGTGAAAAAAAATATGGAGAGAATGTAACATTTGGCATACCATAATATTCCTATGCCTTAATTAAAGGGAGTGACAGTATGCTTTAGTCTCAAATAATGTTTATCTATTCTTCTATACTTATAAGAAATCTGTAGAGAGGTCAATTCTGTACCCCCTTGTCATCTGAACGGGGCCTTAGGCCGACGAAAACTTTAACAATCAGACAGATTATGAACAATGAACGATCGAGTCCTTTCTTGTAAGACTTTTAACTTTCCTCTACCCGAAGGTTGTCTGGAAGACATCGCCTATGTGGTATTAATTCCGCCTTTTGTACACAGTTTAATTGTGCAATAAAGATTAAATAAATAAATCGCTTAAAGCGGTAAGATGGCCTATATTGTGCAACAATTAATGTCTATTATATCTAGTTTATGTCAATTGTATGGTGTGCAATAAAGTCTATTTATCTATCTATCTATGGTTGTTATGTACGCTTAACAATGATCGCAACGTTGTGCAACCATTGGCGCGGTCAATCCGATGATGGTTGACCAATATTTGACACCGATTTCCTCCGTGCTTCGGAAGGCACGTTAAGCTGTTGGTCCCGGGTGCTATCTTTACCAACTCAGATAGCAGTCGTCACATCATATCAGAGATTATGATAACTCTGACGCCCAACTGGGAATGGGTATAGCTTACCCTAAGTGTTGCGGAGGTCTGATGGCAGTCGCTCTGTGTAAAAGCTTAGCCCTCGCCAAATCTCTCAGTTTGGGAAGCCGACCCTGAGACAATCGGGAAAAAGGCTAGGATGATGATGTTCTATGGTTGTTATGTATTATCTAACGCTATTAATTTATTCTCACAAACTAATCTCACTACGGCTTCATTCTAAGGCGCGGTAACAATAGAAGGCCGACGATTAGTGTCCGCTGAATATGGAAATGTATTACTACTAATCAGAGAAGAATTTACTACAACGACCGCTACAAAGCGCGATGTTTCGTTTTAATTATCATTGATCTCAATCACGGCATGTCCTGGTTGGACGTGGATCTGAAGATCGTCATTTACATTGAATGGTGGCCGTTCACTCACTTGTTTCCTAGGTTTTGTCTAGATAGTAGTATTTGTACTATGTTTTTTCTTAGTATAGTATCAGCACCAGACGTAGCAGGTCAAATAAGGCTGTCAGATTGCGTAAGAAATAGATGCATGCACTTTTCTATCCTAGAACATGCGGCAGGCCCAAGAAACGCTGGTTGGATGTCGTTAGAACAGACATAATAAATATCAGACAATATCACATACATTGCTCTAATTCCAAAGAAAGTAGCTTAAGCACTTGTGTTATGGGTATCAGAACAACGAAGGTACCTTTGTGGAAATACTTAAATACAAATATAAACACCCAGACACGGAACAAACATGAGTGTGCGTCACATAAATGTTTGTTCCGGGTGGGAATCGAAGCCACGACCCTTGGTTCAGAAGGCAGGGATCACTACCAATTGAGCCACCGAGCCAGTCATCCTTTGGTATGAGATTGTTCTCAATCACATGACAGAGAACAATCTCACACCAGAGGATGCCGAAGGTAAAGTGGAGGAGATTGTATTGTGTGGGAGCGGCTTATCATCTTTTCGCTCCAAGCCCACCTCACCTGCCCGTGGTGCATCCTGCCGAATAACAAACGAGGCGCTGGCAACCGAACGGGGGCAGTATAACTATCACAGTTGAAGGCGTAGCTGAATACTACAGACCGATGACGGGCAGCAGCGTTACCGGAGCGACAAGCTATATCCTGTGGATCGCCAACCTAGGCAGGTTAGCCATAATGGAATATACGTGAACGTGAACGGGACGTCACGGGACGTCGCCTTCGTCGGACGGAAGTGGCCTCACCCTTCGGGCCGCTCCTGTCGCTCCCCCTTAAAGGGTGCCTGTCGAGCCTACTAGAGCGCTGCGCTGGTGGTGTCTTGGAGGACAGGTTTCGTAGGACCCTCGACACCACCCCATAGCGCTTGACGAAGGAGCCGGGGTTTTTAGTGGGTATTCCCTGCCGCATTTCCATCTCGTGGCAGGGTGCCGCCCTCCCGCTCTTGAGGGCGGCGTGAGTCCCACATACCTCGTCACTCCCCCAGTGACGGGGATGCGAAAACGCATTTTCCCCGGCGAAAAAAAAAGGCAGGTTAGCCATCACAGGGTGTAGCTTATTATATAGCAGCATGGCGATTATGGGTATATCCTCCAGACGTTTGCACTAAGTGGCGAACAAATAGAGAGGCCTATGTCCAGCAGTGGCCTGTAAACGGGCTGATGATGATGGATGCATTAGGAGAAATCAGTTAATTTCCTCCGTTCATGCTCGACATTAAAAGTATACAAGAAAACAAGTAATTCACCGCGATTGTCGGCCACTCCCCTCGTCTGGGGCTAATTGCCGGCTCAAGTAACGCAATTTGACGGAACTTTATGCAAATAAGTAATAAGTTGCACCAATTATTCGCACACAAGGCGTTTGAGAAACGGTGGCGGTAGAGGCGGTCTCTCTGTTGAGTTTGTATCTTATGAGGATGTTCCGACATTTCAATGTGATAGCAACTGTGTGATGTTTCTTTCATTCAAGATATTGATTACTAGTACGTTTAACGTACCTATTATGTTTATACATTTTTTCTTTCTTTCATTTTTGTGTACTTTATTCCAAACTTGCGACGGGAATAGGGATGTTTCTAGGGTTAAAATAATTACCTTATATTTAGTACGTATTTTAGATTATAAAAATATATTGGACAAGTACTTTTCCTTTTTTCATTTAAACAAAAAATAACAGAGATCCAAGGCATCAAAGTTTAGGAGTGGAGCTTTGACGTCACTCCGTGCGATGAAATGTCATACGGCGTGACGTAACGCGTAATTTCCTCCGCCTCTAGGCAAGCTCTGCACGGGGGGCTGTCTGTGATGTCTAGGTTTAGGAGGTGTTTGTTAAGTGGTCCGTGGCCTGTCATGGCCGCCACGACCTGCCTTCATCATCATCATCGGCAGCCTGCGGCAGTCCACTGCTGGACGTAGGCCTCTCCCAAACTGCGCCATTCTGCTCGATCGGCAGCAACACTCATCCAGTTGATGCCGGCCGCCCTGCGCAGATCATCGCTCCACCTAGCTGAGGGGCGTCCCACACTGCGCTTGCCTGCACGCGGTATCCACTGTAGAACTTTCTTACTCCACCTATCATCAGTTCTGCGGCAGACGTGACCAGCCCATTGCCACTTCAGCTTACTTATTCGAGTAGCTATGTCGGTTACCTTAGTTCTCTGGCGTATTACTTCATTTGGGATTTTATCCCTCAGAGAAACTCCAAGCATAGCTCTCTCCATAGCTCGCTGAGCCACTTTAAGCTTATGGACCAGCCCCACCTTCAGTGTCCATGTCTCCGCACCATGCCACGACCTGCCTTATTTGGACTAAATGTAATGTAATGTGCTTAAGCTAGGTACTCACATCGACTCCGCCATTGTTCCACGGGGGCAGGGCGTAATGCGTGGGATCGTGGTGCCCTCCCCCCATGTGCTCCGCCATCACCGACATCCAGTGCACCAGACCTTGGGCCCCGCCGCCGCCCGACGTACCTGGAGAACAGCTGGTCTTAATACATGGGAAGTGCTCTGAGGAGTTTGGAAACATCACGACAGTGTCACCACTCTACCGTCATACTACTAGACATTGACGGACCTCCCTATAGAATACCGCAGTCAAATGACCTTTGGGGTCGTGATTCTGCCGGTGACCAGGTTTTCCGGAGCTCGTGGGGAGATGTAAGGGGGCGACCTATCATCTTTCCGCTCCAAGCCAACCTCACCCGCCCGTGCATCCTGCCGAATAACAAACGAGGCGCTGGCAACCGACTGGTGGCGGTATAACCATCACAACTGAGTGCGTAGCTAAATACCACAGGCCGATGACGGGCAGCAGCGTCACCGGAGCGAGAAGCTACGCCCTGCGATCGCCAACCCGCCTGCCCAGCGTAGCGATTATGAATATATCCTCCAGATGTTTACCCTAAGTGGCGGATAAATGGAGAGGCCTATGTCCAGCAGTGGACTGCAATAGGCTGATGATAATGATGATGTGGGGGTTAGGTTCATCTGCATTGCACAGGCTCCATAATGGGGGGCTCACGGGGCCAGGCACCACCCGCGGAGCGCTGGAAGGAGGTCCCTGTTTATTAGTGGGTATTCCTTGTCTCTTCTCCATCTCAAGGAAGGAAGGGCATATCGCACTAAAAGTCTGACCGGGAATCAAACCTGTACTCACCAGTTGGCACGGCGGCGGGCTGCGCTGCCGGCTGCTCCTGCCCCCCTCCCCCGCTGACCCCCCCGCCGCTCCACACGAACGCAGACGACGCTCCTGCCTTCTGAAACAATACATGCCTGTTGACACCTGTTGATGTGGCCTTATTAGGCTTCGGGAGTAAGGAAAGATGAGGTTAGGTTCTAAAAACGCACTCGGCGAGTTGGGGGCGCTACACAGCGCCATCTAGCCCCAAACTAAGCCGAAGCTTGTACTGTGGGTGCTAGACAACTGATAAATTTACTTAGATACTTTTTTTTATAAATTATACATACATAGGAAACACCCTGACCAATACAAACAGACATAATGAACACAAATAATTTTGTACTGTGCGGGAATCAAACGCCAACGAAAAGAGGTAGGGCATAGTGAATCTTCGCTCCAATTGAGCCACCGGGGAAGAACCTCCTTATAGAATAATGCAGCCAAATGACCTCCGGGTCGTGTTTTAGGGTTTAACATGAGTAGGGTTTCCGGAGCTCGTGGTTAGGGTTATTACCTCGACATAATGGCTTCCTTACGCCTGATGGAAAGCGAAAGAGGAGCCCCAGTCGCTCCGTCAGTAACGGTCAGTCACCTGTCATTTGTCACCGCCATGCATTCCACACCACGAGCTCCGGAAACATTATTCACCGGCAGAAACACGACCCGGAGGTCATTTGGCTGCGGTATTCTATATGGTGGCGGTCCTTCCCCGAACGGGCGGCTCAATTCGAGTGAAGATTCGCTATGCCTTCTGGCTAACGACCAACCGGACATAACGTTACAACTGTCAAGTGACTTTAGTCATGTTTTGGGATCAGTCGACTTAGCGATGACAAACGACAAGTGGTTGACTTGGTCACTTGTGTTACCAATTCCTTGGCACTATTTATTTATTTATTTCCTTTGGCATACACAACAAGTAACAATCGAATATTTGACAACATAAAAGAAAAGATGCTTAGAACTAGATTCTTACTCAAAAATGTGTACACACAGCATGATTAAAAATTACGTAAAATAAGTAGGTATTCAATCTTTATTAGATAAATTATAAGATGTTACCGTACAATAAAAAGAAGAAAACAGAGCAATACATTTTAGTTTACCCTAGACTATGACTATGGTTTCTGTATCTGTGATAGACTTGCTGTTTAGTCTATGGAACGATTTGTTTTTGAGTGAGTTTAGCGGGTGGAAGTAATCTTCCAAAGTTAATACTTTGCTTGAGCCTTCAAAAAGATTGGAATATAGGATTAAAGACCAAGGAATGGTGTTAGATATGATTCCTGGGTGGTTTGTGATTGTCCTGGACCACAGTCCTGGACGGATGATCTTTATTTTAGTTGTTGAATACTTGCCTAGTAATTTATCGTTGACCATTTAAAACTAACCTCACTTCTGGTTTCTAAAACTTGTTTAATACCGTAGTGTCTTGGGCTCTCTTTAGCTTTCCTTCATGCGACGAGAGACTATAATGAGGTAGGTACTATTAAAAAAAATTGGTTTCACAATTGAACAGTTATAAACAATCACTTAATGGGATATGTGATAACTCTACAAGTATAGATTAAATTATTGGCTTAACGCCAAGAAGTCGTAAGTTAAAATCGCAGCCCGCACCTCTTGGTTTTCTTTGAAAAACTCTATCAAAGATTATCACTACATTAAAGATTGAAGCTTATACGGTCATATAATACTAGATTAAACAATCATCAACCTCAACCTGTATTCAATAATTAGTCAATTAGTCATACAATATACCTACGCAACCGATGAATTTTCCAATAAAACGAAAAAAAAACAATTCTAATAACGCAATTCTTTACATTAAGTATCAAAAATTCTTATAAGATAAAATTCTTATTAGATATAATGTAGTAGCATTTAGTTCCTATAGGAAAGTTCTTTTACACACCTTTTCCAGTTTTCTAATGCCTTTTTACCAAAACCAATAAGAAATGATTAACCACTATGACTGTATAGTTACCTCATCTGGCGAATCCGATATCCTATCCGTGTTGTTCTCATCATCAGACGCTTCAAACCCGAAACTGTTGGACCCAAACAGCATATTCCTGGGATACAGCGAGTAGCAATCCGACACATTCCGTCTTCTCTTCCCAAGACTTGCCAAAAAGCTCTTGTACAACTGCGTGGGAAGCAGGAACGGAGACCGACCTTGGAAGCCATCTTTAAATGCCAAATTCTGCCCTCGAAACGGATTCCCAAAATCAAAATCCGGCAAAAACTCCTTCTTTATAAATTCTGCAACTGGTTGCAAACTCAACGCATTCTCTGTGTAATCCAGCGCAGTGTTACCAGTATCTTCATCATTCGGCCCGTTATTCTCCAAATCGCTTATTTCAGAATTAGCATCGCTTGTGTTGCTATCATTCTGATCAATCTTCCCTTCACCTTCTGCAGTGAACTCATCAAATTCCGTCTTCATTTGAAGGTTTTTAATAAAATTTGCATTAGTCAATGTCACAGACATTCTAATTGGCACTTTGTTACAAATATATATCTCACTAACTATACACTAGTGTTCATATAATCTCGAAATAAAAATAAATATATCTTCCTAGTTAAAGTTAGGTAGGTATTTTTAGGAACTATCGTTGGATTGGGAGGTGCCTGGATCAAAATCGTTTGATTAGTGTATTTTTTTAAATTCATATGGGACACTTTAATGCAACAGCTAGACTTAAATTAAGTCTAACCTAGGCATTGTAGGACATCCATCCGTTTCGCTTTGATAAATGTTTTGGAGTAGTTTTATATTTCTTTTCATATTATGTTTCCTTTCAAATTTCTTTTCCTATATGTTTCCAATAGGAAAAAAAATTGTTGTTTCTTTTTCATTATTTTTCGACTTTTTTCCTATAAGTTTCATTTTGAAGCTTACAATAAGAATATTTTTTAATTTGCATCACAAAATTAAGATATCAGCTGCTTCAGGCATGTTTCTTTTTTGGTTAGAAAACGTTTAATATGTCCTGCATTAATATTTTTTGTATTTATGAATAAAGCACCTTATTATAGCAAATAACATGAATTTTAAGATTGTGGCATAGATGACCTTATTATATTATCTGAAAGAAGTTTACAGTACTTCAGCATTCAAACCACTCTAAAAGCAAAACAAAAAAACATGAATATTTTTTTCAACTGCATATTTTATCCTCCCTTCCCTCAGGAAATTAGGTAACTCAAAATAAAACCTATAACATTAAAATCAATAGCACGGACTGGTAGTCTAGACTTCTATCCGATATAGGTCGGCCAAGTTTAAATATTTCGTTCAGCGTTCATATTTTCTGGCGAAAATAGACACCTGTGCCTGATACCTAGATGTCTGTGTGACCTAGATTATCTG
Organism: Conogethes punctiferalis; assembly: GCA_031163375.1. NCBI lineage: Eukaryota > Metazoa > Arthropoda > Insecta > Lepidoptera > Crambidae > Conogethes > Conogethes punctiferalis. The sequence continues at coordinate 6,799,519 of CM062100.1, read as the reverse complement.
CAGGCGTTTGACTAACTTAGGAATTGTGTCACTGACGTTAACTAGAACTAAGGCACAAAACGAAACAATTAAGGCGATTTCGTATATGGTTTCCGACTGGTGGCAGTATAGTTTTTAAGAGAGGTAGGGCATAGCGAATCTTCGCTCGAATTGAGCTGCCCGTCCGGGGAAGGACCTCCACCCTATAGAATACCGCAGTGAAATGACCTCCGGGTCCTGTTCCTGTCGGTGAGTAGTGGGGGGTTGGGGTTGGGCCGGCATGGCGGTGGCAACTTACAGGTAACTGACCAGTTATTTGCCCGTTGTCACAGCGACTTGGACTTCTCTTTCGCTTTCCATCAGGCGTAGGGAAGCCATTATGTCGAGCTACTATATAAAAAAAAAAATAACCATCGCGATTGATGGATAGCTAAATACCACAAGCCGATGATGGGCAGCAGCGTCACCGGAGCGAGGAGCTACGCCGTGTGATCGCCAACTAGCGTGGTGATTATGGGTAAACCCGCCAGGTGCTTGCCTAAAGTGGTGAACAACTGGAGAGGCTTATGTCCAGCAGTGGACTGCGATAGGCTGATGATGATATGGTTTCCTACGTACGCTATGATGCCTTCCGATAGAGAATGCGGAGTGGGACACCCTCCAGGGACAAGAATTGACGACATATTAAAGATTGCAGGACGGGGCGGGATGCCAACAACTTGCAAATGGTCGTTGTGGAAGTTTTTGAGGAAGACCTATGTCCAGCAGTGGACTTTTGCATGCTAATGATATTGGTACATGACGCTGGACTTAAACCACTGTGCCTAGTATGAATGTTAAAGGATCCAACCAGTATACTACCGACCACCGCGAAGAACAAATGCTGAGTCTCTTAGAACACCCAAACTTGAGTCCATCTAACGAAAGGTTTTTTTGGTACTGAGCTTTAAGTGTACAACTATAATACTTTTTTTTACTTGTTCTAAATCATGTCTTTTGGTGTGCCATAAAGAGTATTTAATTTAATAACATCTACTTATATGTCTATAAATTTGATACCCATACATTGGTAGAGGTGATTAGTAATAAGATTTAATTGAAAAAATATATGTTAGCAAAAATATATCCTGTTTTCAATTAATCAACAATGAAGATTGCTTTCCGAAATAGAAGAGAAAAAAAATAAGCCCTTAAATAGTAAAGGTAAAAAGTATTAAGTTTATTTAAAGAAGTAACTACTACATTTGATATTTATTGCCGAATGTTTTGTTTAATTTTTGATAAGATGACTCGTCTGAAACTTTGTCTAAAACTCTGAAACATCTAGAAGAAATAAAAATTAAGCACTGAAAATAACAAAACACAACAAAAAACACGACAAAAATACGAAAGAACCATGTTGAAGAATTAATTTCTAAAAAGAATATGAAGATTCTTTCGTATTCTCATTAAGTACCTACTAACATGTTCCCTAATAAAAATTATTACGTTCAGTTACTAGAAATCTAATATTTCTTTTTACTTTGCTTTATAATGGTACTTAACATACAAGGGCTTATATTAAAGCCTTTGAAAGACATAATGAAATAGCAAATTGAATATTCGAGAGAAAATATTCATCCCCGTGCTTCCCACAAATCATTGTGATATGTTTCCGAGGCATGATATAGTAGAACATACGCGATTTAGCTCTTCCGCCATTGACTTAAGATTTATTTTCCTTTGACTAGAACGATGGACCAAATTTCAAATGTTTTGTTTGTAATGAGACCACAGATTAGACTGTTGCTAATTAAAAGAAACGAGGTTGGTTATGAATTTATACACGCCTGCTTTTTCTGCAATAGTGAATTTAAAAAGATGTCTCGTCTTGTGTGAGACAAAGGAACATAAGTATCAAATCTAAGTGTAGATATACGTATTATCCTTGTAAATACCTAATATGTTTAAATAATAACTGCTTAATAATTAAAAAGAAAAGACTATGAAAATTATTTTGTAAGGAAATAAACAAAACAAAGATAGACTATTGAAAAAATGATTTTACTTTAGTAATACTAAAGTAAAATTATGAAAGCAATAAAAATGTTACATTAAAGAAAAACCACCGTAATGTAAATATTAAAACAAAAACACAACAATAAAAACGTAAAAATATTTGCTTATTACACTAATTTATTAGCATTTTTTATTTTATTTACCACTAAAAAATTTCGAAATCATAAATGGACTGAATGTATGAATTTTGTATTTCCTGTATTTGAATTCTTCTATGATTTAAGTTGCACAAGAAAATCCTGCCTATTTCCTTAATAGAAATAGCATTACTCTTTTTTTTTCAATTTAACAAATTAACTAATGGTGTTAGTGTTAATGCTAAAATCTGTTTCATTTCAATATTAAACACATTAACACTATTAAATGTAAATAAATCCACGTATTAGTTACTCTAAAGCCCGGAATCACCATCACTTACTAAAGAAAAACAATAAAGTTAAAATAATTCAAATCAAAACGCAACATAAACTAAAACTCGCGACGCGAGGCGCAAAGAAAATTAACAACACAAATTAAACAGACATTTCCACACGCAAACTTTAGACAAAGGACAACAACATCCACACAGACACTCTCATTAGAGTACGTTTTAACACATTTACATCACTAATGCCAGACCACGTGGCTCCATTAACTAACTCCAATCAGAACTTTCAATTAAAAATTCCGTCCGGAACATCGTAGTAACAATTTTTTGTAGTACATTTTTCGCGCTTTTTTCTCTTACACTGTTTTTTCGACTTGGACTTTTTTACGCGAAACGGGTGGCATGCCTTTTTGAATTTCGAACGGGCGCCATAGCCGATCGATTACTGAGTTATTTGTGAGTAAAAAGTTTAAATTGTTTTTTTTAAGAGCAAGTTATTGTTTTCGGTTTTTGTGGCAAAGGAATTTCGGGACGACTAGATAGACTAGTCTTTACCGCGAGGTATTCGCTATGAAACTCTTCCCGTGAGGTTGGTGCAAGGAAAAGCATTTTCCCAATACATGGAAGGTTTTCTTCGGAGCGCAGATGTGTGTGTTCGCCTACAGTTGCATACACGTCTGTGTTGACTGGCCCGAGGCGTTGTGCGCCTGTGTGAGTCCAAATGTGTGTTTGTGTGAGTATTTTATGACTCTGAGTGCATCCCTTTCGGGCTGCATACAATTTATATGTGTGCGCTTGTATTTTTTTTCTAAACGGTACGTTTCCTTGTGTATACGGGCGAATTTTTCGTGTATGAGTGTTCTGTTTTTTCGATATGTAGCGTGCGATTTTGAGTTTAATGGCAGATAGTTTAGGGATGCTTTTGGTTTGGGTTGGGAAAATGTATTTTTCAGTTTTATATCGGCGATATGAGAATCGCGGATAGCAAAGAAAATGTGGGTGGAATAAAAAAAATGCGCCGTAGATTTTCAGGTAGACACATTTTTCTTTAACCCATTTATAGACGTGTTTCGCGTGTGTGCTGCATCTGGGGTGGTGGGGGCGGCAAAGGGTTGAGTGGGGGGTGAACATATAAAAATGATAACGCATCGCAAGACGGCTGCTTTTATGGTTTTTCTTTATTTTTTAATGTTTTATTTTTTATTTGAAACGGCGGAGTAGGTACTCTCTGGTAATATTTTGATGCTAGTCTGGCTAAAGTGATGGCGGATGGGGTTTACTTAAGTGAAATCTTTAATGGAAATCTAGAAGACCATAAAGCAATATTTTGTTTTTATTTTTGCAGGAACCACTTTTGTTATTTATCAATTATTCCATGTGGGAAGATTTAAAAAGTCCATAGACACAAAAGTCCATATAAAGATGCAATAGTTCCATTTAACTTACTTGTTATGTACTCGTGGTTATATCTAGTATGTTTTTATATGAGGTCATTCGTCTCATCCCAAAGTAAGTCTTGAACATTGTTTTCTGAGTCAAAGGAGATCTTACTTCAAATATGATACTTGAACATAGGATATAGGGCATATTCTATGCCTTGAAAGCCTTGCTATCAGATACGACAGAATAATTTTGGTTGACTATACATACATACAAACAAGTCTTATAATACACATACAAGTCACATACAATACAATCACAAGTAAACGTTTATTTTTTTTTAAAAGTATCACATCAATTGTATTATCTTTTGTATGACTTTGAACTGACGATCCTCTGGAGAGAAGCCAAGGTTCACATTATTGTGATGGGCAAAAGCTACTGTATAAAAAACAAAAGTATTTATTGATTAATAAAAAGGTAAACACATACAAAAATACAAAAAATATCTGCAAACTCGCAAATTATATAAAATTGATCTTTTCTTAATCCAATTTTGTCTTAGTTTTGTAGTATACCTACTTAATTTTAATTCTTAAAACAACATAATAATTTAATAATAAATGTTGTTTCAAGCACCTAGACCTTTCTCTACCCAGAGGTTGTCTGGAAGTGATCGCATATAGCGATAAGACGGTATTGTGCCTACAACAAATTTCTACTATAATTAGTTTTCAGTCAATTGAATATAATTGAATATTGTATTTATTACACTATGTTTTAAGATAGTTTACATAGGTATACTAACTAGTACAACATAAAGAATCTATTTAAAACGAAGTAAAACTCAGTTATTTGGTTTTAAATGGGTGCCCCATCTAAAGCAAAAGCTGATTTCTTGCTAGCAATAAAACTATGTTACGCAAAACAAAATTGTGAAAATCTGAGATATCCGGTTTCAATTAGTGACCCCATTTATTTGATTTATAAAGAAAATTAAAAAGATATGCCCCGGGTGAGGATCGAACTCACGACCTTAAGATTATGAGACTTACGCGCTGCCTACTGCGCTACCGAGGCTATGAATGAACTGATGAAATTAAACGTCAGATTCCATAGTTCATGGAAAAATAGCTGTGGTTTTCTACCACTTTTGAAGCTGGCCCTCTAGGATCGATGGTCTGTGCCATTTTGCCGGTATGCCACCCTATTACTCCAAAACTCATTGCCGTCTTATTTCGCAACAAAATCTATGATTTCTCGAATAAGTAGTCATAATAAATCTTATTGATTTCTCGAATCTCCCAGAAGAGAAACATAACGATACTTAATCTACCTATATGTAGGTAAAAAATTTATTAAAATATAGATAACTTTATCTGCAATTTCTATAAATAACACAAACTATGCACCAGTCAATGTTGTGTGAGATTTGTTTAACTTTAAATAATATACTATCTTTATCACATTGCTAAGAGGAATAGGGAATATGCATGAAAAATAGATTCATGTATTTACTAATTTATCGTATACAAGTAATACAATACCATTATATGCATTTGGTAATAATAATTATGGTTACTTGACTATTTTTCATATTAGTTTGCAACCTATAGACCTCTTTTTTAATGACAGAGTGGGCAAACGGGCCTGAAGGTCACTTAATGGTAAGAGATAACTTCAGCCCATAGACAGAGCAACACCAGGGGAACACAGTTGCGTTTCTCAATAGGCTATTATGGCTAAAAATTGTAATTAGTCCGTCTTTTAGCTTATTCAAAAATAAAAGACGGGTATTTTTTTATTTGCAAATTAGACTAAAAATTGCAAAGTTATAGCCCATTGAAATTACGCGTGACGTCACTCGGTGAGGCATTTTTACGGGAGCGAGTGACGTCAAAGATTTCCACTCCTAGCTTTTGATGCCTTGTATCTATGCTATTGTTTATTTGAATGAAAAAAGGAAAAATACGTGTCTTTTATTTATGAATAAGCTAAAAGACGGACTAATTAATTTTTTTTGCCATAATAGCCTATTATAAAAACATTGGTGAAAATGTACAAGTCTCTTAGTAGAGATGCCTAGAATCGGTTTGAAGGCTCCTTTGATAGTGACCCCTGCCTTCTGAATCAAGGGTCGTGGACTCGATCCCCGCCCGGACGAAAATTCGTGTGATTGGGGGGATTTGCTTTGGGATCTGCTTTGAAGACCTCTCTGGGCAGGGGCGGGTTAGTGCATTAGCTTTTATTAGTACCTACCTAGGTAAGCGCTGCGGCCCATTTTCCTTAGACGTATTCTAGTACCCTTTTTTTAAGAGGGAATGCATTAGGCACCTTCCTGCCGAGGATGGTGACTAATTCAAATCCCCTTAATGTCATGAACGTTTGCAAAATGATGAAGATCAGATTTGGCGAGGGCTAAGCTTTTACACAGAGCGACTGCCATCAGACCTCCGCAACACTTAGGGTAAGCTATACCCATTCCCAGTTTAGGCGTCAGAGTTATCATCATCTCTGATATGATGTAACGTCTGCTATCTGAGTTGGTAAAGATAGCACCCGGGACCAACAGCTTAACGTGCCTTCCGAAGCACGGAGGAAATCGGTGTCAAATTTTTGTCACCCATCATCGGATTGACCGCGCTAATGGTTGCACAAAGTTGCGATTATTGTTAAGCGAACAAGACCGCGGCGCCACCGAGCTCCTCTGCAAGATGATGATGAACAAAATATGAAGTTCAAATCAAACATTTCATTTAAATCAAGACCCAACCAAGAAACGGTGCTCTGAATAGGCCTTCCACGTTTTACTTCTCAATTTTCCGTCGTCTCGGAGCGGGACGCAAAAAAACAGGCAAAGTGAACTAAAAAAATACTCGCCCGTATGTATGTACGTACGTACATAGTGAAAATATAAAATACTACCAGTAAAAAATATATAAAAGCAACAAAAATATATTATTCTCAAGACGTGTGTGCACACAGGTGCAACGGGAGAGTGTTTGAGTGTGTGTAGGGTTTTGGCGTGGAATGGAGTCGCTTAGAATTTTGCATCATTTTTTTTAACCATCATCATCATCAGCCTATTGAAGTACACTGCTGGACATAGGCCTCTCCAGTTGTTGGCCACTTAGGTGAACATCTGGAGGATATACCCATAATCGCCACGCTGGGCAGGCGGGTTGGCGATCGCAGAGCGTAGCTTATCGCTCCGGTGACGCTGCTGCCCGTCATCGGTCTGTTCTATTTAGCTACGCCTTCAATTGTGATGGTTATACCGCCACCAGTTGGCTGCCAGCGCCTCGTTTGTTATTCGGCAGGATGCACCACGGGCAGGTGAGGTTGGCTTGGGGCGAAAAGGTGATAGGTCGCTCCCTTACATCCCCATTTTTTTTAATGTGGATACTGAATTGAAAAGAGCGAATTTCTTTGTAGAATATTACACTTAGAATAGGGGGTAAGTTTGAACTGTGTTTTTTTAACCTATAAAAAGTTTACGTTGTCTATGGATAATATAAATGTGTCACATAATGTAGAGAAATAAGTAAGTTTATTATGGAGATACTTCTTTGGTTTTAGATTTCTATATAAACGCAAATAGCAAAAGGCGATAATAAGATACATAGATAGAATGCAATTAATAAAAAAATATCGCAGTTCACGATGAAAACGATGTATTGTAATGGTACAAGTTTTTTTTGAAGAAGACTAATATTTATATAAAAGAAATATCTTTTTCATATTAATAATCTGGCAATATGACTATTATTTAATACAGTATAATAAATTTTCATATAGATTTTTCTTTAAAATGGACGATAAGAGTAAGATAAAACTTTACATATTTTTTGGGCCTTACAATATTTTAATGAAAATGCCATGTCAAGGTAGGTTAATAGTCCAGAACATTCATAATTATTTCCTATTTAAAACAACAGACTATCATAATTGCGTGATTAAAAGTCCATTGACTGAACGTTTCCAAGCTTTCATTCGTTCAATCTTCCAACAAATTTTATTAATGTGTATGCAGCTCTCTAGATTTCTCTGTGACCTATTCCTAGACCGAATAGGCGACGGTGCCTTTGTGTGCGTGCATGCACCTTCGCGTATGGACCCTAGATGCTAGAAACGGGCACTAAGCTAGATGTGACTAGATAATAAAAAAAATCTGTTAAAAAAAGATTTTCTATTTTTAAAAAATTGTTAAACTCGTTGAAACTCTGTTACTGAAACGCAAAGAAATTATAATTTCTAGCGTTTTAATTGGCTAGTGGCCTGTCAGTGACCTGTCAGTCACTATTTTCTCAACGCGAATGAACTATAGTAGACGTTTGCATCCTGCCTATTTTAACTTACGGTGCCCAGACTTGGTCTCTGACTGAACTTAAGAAGTACAGGCTCAAGGTTTGCCAAAGAGCCATGGAGCGAAGTATCTTGGGAATTAAAAGAATTGACAAGGTCAGGAATTCCATAATTCGCTCCAAGACAGGAATCGTAGATGTCGGCAAAAAGGCAGCGAAGTTGAAGTGGGAATGGGCGGAATCCATCCTGCCGACGTGGCCCACGTCGGCAGGATGGATTCCGAAAGGTGGACTAAAATTATCACCCAGTGGCAGCCAATCGATGGATTCCGTCAGAGAGGCAGACCAAAAAAGAGATGGCGTGATGATTTGGACAGCCACCTACGCGACTGGCAAACTGTGGTGAATTATCGCGAGCAATGGAGAAACTTGGGGGAGGCCTTTGCCCAGCAGTGGGACAATATGGGCTAAGTAAAAAAAAAAATGACAACAGTTGTACATTCTGGTCTGATCGAAAGACAGTTTGACACAACTGAAGACCTCATTAAGTGGAAGACAAAACACTCCTCTTTCTGCACGTCTGGTTAAATACTACAAGTCAGATCTAGGCGCAGTATTAAGACCTAGACATCTAGGTGCACCCCCACAGAGGCGGCCCGCGTATACGACACGAACCGAACTCATATCGTACTTACGCCCTTATACGGCGAACGCTTGAGAATACACTGCGTGCCACGGAAACGGGTGCTCAGATATGTTTTAAGATAAACGGTTTTTTAACGGATGGGATGGGAACGTATGGTATGTAAGGGAGCGACCTATCATCTTTTCGCTCCAAGCCAACCTCACCTGCCCGTGGTGCATCCTGCCGAATAACAAACGAGGCGCTGGCAACCGACTGGTGGCGGTGTAACCATCACAACTGCTAGCTACAGGCGTAGCTAAATACCACAGACCGATGACGGGCAGCAGCGTCACCGGAGCGAGAAGCTACGCCCTGCGATCGCCAACCCGCCTGCCCAGCGTGGCGATTATGGGTATATCCTCCAGATGTTTGCCCTAGGTGGCGATCAAGTGGAGAGGCCTATGTCCAGCAGTGGACTGCAATAGGCTGACGATGATGATGATGATGATGATGGTTTTTTAACCTACTTTAAAAAAGGAGGAGGTTTCTCAATTCGAGTGCATGTTTTATTTTCTTTCTACGGCTTAGAATATTATAATGTATATCGCCTTTAGAATGAACATTGAACAGTCATCGAATCATTTATGAAATTTCTTGAATATTCTTTTGGAAATATCGAAACAACATGGGCTCTTAGGTTGTGACGAACTGTCGTTCTATCGAGTTATGATGGTAAAGGAATGCTTAGTGAGCATAAGTACACTTGAGCGCATACAATACCGTCTGCGTGATTTGCTAGTCACCTTAGACTTCCGTAGCATAAATACGGTTAGGAGAGCATTATAATTTTAATGTTGTATATTAATGAATGGCTGAAGGAATGGCCGGGATGTAAAGGAGCGGCCTATCATCTTTTCGCCCCAAGCCAACCTCACATACCCGTGGTGCACCCTGTCGAATAACAGACGAGGCGCTGGCAACCGACTGGTGGCGGTATAACCATCACAATTGAAGGCGTAGCTAAATACCACAGACCGACGACGGGAAGCAGCGTCAACGGCGCGAGAAGCTACGCCCTGCGGTCGCCAACCCATCTGCCCAGCGCAGCGTGGCGATTATGAGTATATCCTCCAGATGTTTGCCCAAAGTGGCGAATAACTGGAGAGGCTATATCCAGTAGTGGGCTGCAATAAGCTGATGATGATATTAATGAACGACATGTGCTTTTTGAGCTATACTCGCACCGATATACAAGCCAAACTGGACGATCTACAGCAAGAGGCTTTGAGAAAGGGACTGAAAATAAACACCCGGAAGATCCAGGAGAAGAGATGCGAAAGAAATAGGAGCGAAGTGAGGCGTGAAGCCTAAGACCATTTGGGATAGCGACGTACTGTGGACACCCTCTGCCAAATCCAGGGGACATAGAACATTAAGTCATATTAATGAATGTATAAAGTTGAGTATTTATTGGCTTTTTTATAGTTGCTCGACATAATGGCTTCCCTACGCCTGATGGAAAGCGAAAGAGAAGCACAAGCCGCTGTGACAACTGGCAAGTGACTGGTCAGTTACCTGCCAGTTGCGACCGCCATGCCGGCCCAACCCTAACCCCCCACGAGCTCCGGAAACCCTACTCACCGGCAGAAACACGACCCAGAGGTCATTTGGCTGCGGTATTCTATAGGGTGGAGGTCCTTCACCGGACGGCGGCTCAATCCGAGCGAAGATTCGCTATGCCCTACCTCTCTCAAATTTTTGATAATCTTAGGCCTGGAAATCATAACATTAATTTCTGAAGATTTTAATGATGATCATCATCATGACTGACACTTATAATATCACACGATTCTTAACACTTCACTTTAGCCACACTTTCACACAATAAGTTTAAAAAAAAAATCACATATCACGACACCTTTTTAATGTAATTAAACTGTACGAATATTATAAGTCTACCGCCGATCACACACAACTTATGAATGGGGCCCATAGCCTTTTGCTCGAGTAACTTTAAACCATAATAAAAATTTATCAACAAGTCGCCGTTATGGCGTGTGAGTCTAAATAAGATGTTCTCAAACTTTTCCAGTGGCCCATTTGAAAATAAAGTATTTATTCCTGCCCCCTGAGGATGTAAAGGAGCGACCTATCACCTTTTGCTCCAAGCCATCCTCACCTGCCCGTGGTGCATCCTGCCGAACAACAAACGAGGCTGGCAAACCGACTGGTGGCGGTAAAACCATCACGATAGAAGGCGTAGCTAAATACCACATGCCGATAACGAGCAGCAGCGTCACCGGAGCAAGAAGCTATGCCCTGCGATCGCCATCTGCCCAGCAGCGTGGCGATTATGGGTATATCCTCCAGAAGTTTGCCCTAGGTGGCGAACAACTGGAGAGGCCTATGTCCAGCAGTGGACTGCAATATGCTGATGATGACTGCCCCTTACCTCAAAATATTTTCGTGCTATTTTAGTCAGATCATAGATCTAGATCTCCAGCCCACAAGGGGGCATGATCGCCCACTTTGAAAAGGACTGATATATGAGTTAAGTATGGTTCTTAGAAAGTGACGTCATTAATTTGAGTTAACGTAGGCGTTGCTCGGCACTTTTGACGTTCAAGTGATTGTTTTTTATATGTTTCTCGTTGGTACTTGGTCGTCGTTTTATTATAACTTTGGGAACTTATTTTTTTGGGTGAGACCTTGAGTTTTTTCAGAAATAAGACAAAAATTTAAAAGATCGCCAGGAGTGGCCTATATCCAGCAGTGAACTGCGATAGGCTGATGATGAAGTACAATAACTTTGTAAATTTTCACTTGGCATTGGCAGAAATGTACCCTGTAAAGAGGTCAGTTGAGATTAGAGTTGAGGTCTCTTGACGGATCCGCCTACGGTGCACACAGCAGATCTCTCGAGGCATCCGCGGAAGACCAGCGTCGCGGCGTCCCAGACACGGCTCGGCACATGCTGAGCGAGATGCCTTTTTAGTATCAGCGCAATTGCTTGTGTTCGGTCATTTTATTATGTAACAAAATGTGTGATGCTAAATAAATAAAGGCAAAAAATTTTTTGCCTGTAAGTACTAAGATTCTGCTAATGCAGGCACTAGTACTGCCGGTTATCGACTATGGGGATGTGTGTTGCTCCAATATCTCTCAAGAGCTCCTGAACAAAATTGACCGCCTCCAAAACAACTGCATACGTTTTATTTTCGGGGTTCGTAAGTACGACCACATTTCCCACTATCGTTCGCTCCTGAAATGGCTTCCTATTCGTCAACGTCGGAGTTTGAGAATACTCTGTTCTCTTTTTGGTATCCTTAGAGATCCAAAAGCTCCTGATTATTTAAAATGTAAATTTTCGTTCCTTAGTGAGACTAGCTCCCGAGATCTTCGCACCTGCAATATTCTCAAACTCCGCACTCCCGCTCACAAATCTGGCTACATGTCAAATTCATATACCTTGGCGGCTATCAGGCTGTGGAACTCTCTTCCTAGGGATATTCAATCCTCTTGTAATAAATTAGCATTTAAGAGATCAATCCGTGACCTTTTCTTAAGTAGTGCTGTCTGAGTCTGTAGTCTTTGTTATATACAACCTTTCTTTTGATGTCTATGTCTGAATATATTATTTATTATTATGTATATATAATATATATATATATATATATGTAACTATAATATAATAATATATTATTTATATGTATATTGTTATATTCTAATCTTAAGTATTTTGTATGTAATATTATTATATGAAATATATATGTAGGTATGTGCATTACTTATATATAGGTGGATATATTATAGCAGTTGTTAGAAAGCCTATTACCGCACCACTTTATAGATTTCTGGCTCGCCCAATGGTTGACTGGTAGAGAATGCCACACGGCATTAAGTCCGCCTTTTGTACTTTCCTTGTGCAATAAAGATTAAATAAATAAATAAATAACTATTCTATTCTAGTTGCCATTCAAATAAAAAAAGAAACGTGTTCTAAAACTCAAACATAGTTATAATTTAATTATCAAGGGTCTTAACATATCTACATAAATAACTCCAGGTATCATTTCGGTCAATTTACGTGTGGAAAAGGCGTTTATCAATGAATTTAAACGCCAATTCAAATGAGTGGACGTGATCGATGTTTCTGGCGGGGCTCTTGTGTGCACGAACTGTTGCGTACAATGTATTTATGTTGCTGTACAGTGTTGACTTGTGACGGAATTACAAATGGCAGATTTTTTCGTACTATCTTTGTATACTTGGTAAGCTAAAAGAATTATGCTCCCCCGCAGTGATTAGTTTTCTTTTCCGTTACCGCACGAGGAATACGTTATACATCAGTCTACGTTCAGCAGACACTGATGATGACAAATTTATCCACCTAACAGCTCACTGCTCCCTGCCATTCTAACCTGCCCGCGGTGCATCTTGCCGAACATCAAACGAAGCTCTGGCAGGCAACCGACTTATGAACCGGTATAACTATGACGATTGAAAGCCAAATACCATACCACAGATTGATGACAGGCAGCAGCGTCACCGGAGCGAGGAGCTACGTCCTACGATCTCCAACCCAGCCCAGCGTGTTGGCAATGGCAAGGCCCAAAGTGGCGAAAATTAGACTTATGTCCAGCAGTATAATACGATAGGCCGATGACGATGATAATACTCGTTTACCCTCAGTCACAGAACCAACTGCCAATGTGGCTAATATTTTAATAAGGTGAAATTAATAGTCAAAACGTGTTTTACCCAAAACCGCACTTCCGCAGCGACGACGTAAACGCAGAAACCACGTGTTCGATGAAGCGACTAATACTGTAATCGCTGGATTTTTAACATTTTTTACGCTGTTCGCCGATTAGAAAAAGCGATAATCGTATGTAGCTCACTCTTTAATGGATGAACGGGTCTACTGTTCATTTTTGTTGCCTAATTAATGAGATCGCGATATGTTGCTAGATTTAAGTGAAAACGATGTAATGTCTGTAAGTTTTTTTGGACTAAGGGAAGTGTCAAGGCTTGTTACATTATCGCTTATTAGCTAATTTACGAGGGAGATATTGACTTCGGAAAACATTGTGTTTTCTGAAGTGACAGTTGGCAGAGTGGTTACTTGTGCATTGCTGCAACAACTTGGGCTTCTCTTTTCCTTCGCGTCAGGTAAAGTGAAGTCATAATAAAAAAAAGAATATATCCCTCGTCGCGAGTTGAGGAGTCACAAATTAAATAGACGCCAGCTACAAGCGATTTCTTCGAAATAATATTTGGGGTGAGCAAACTTGAAAGAATGAGGTGGAGTAGCACAATTTATACAAGACTACCTGTGCTCGCGACTTCGTCCGCGTGGAATAGTTATTTTTTCCCCGTTTTTTTTTACATTTTCCATTATTTCTTCGCTCCTAATAGTTGCAGCGTGATGTTTTATAGCCTAAAGCCTTCCTCGATAAATGGTCTATTCAACACAAAAAGAATTTTTCAATTCGGACCAGTAGTTCCTGAGATTAGCGCGTTCAAAGAAACAAACAAACTCTTCAGCTTTATAATATTAGTTAAGATTTCAAACTGATTAAGTTTTCACCGATAACATTAAGAGAATATGCTTACGTGGCGGATTATGGGTATGTCCTCCGGGTGTTTGCCCCAAGTGGCGAACAGCTGGAGAGGCCTATGTCCAGCAGTGGACTGTAATAGGCTGATTATAATAATAATAAAAACGTGGTGGTTTGCTCTGAAGGAATTAGAGCACCTGATTATAGATTTGTTTTTGGTAAGTAAATAGGCAAACTCAAGCCCATTTTCCATGAATAAATTTACTTAGAAAACACCAAAATCAATACAAATACGCAAGTTCATACACACAAAATAAATGTTTGTTGTTAGATTGAACTCGCGACCACTGGGTCAGAGGCAGCGTTTACTACCACTGAACCACAGTGGTTGTCAAAAAGTAGCTGTAGATTGAATTCTTCGTGTAAAACATTATGAATAATATTCAAATAAAACGTATCCAATTACTTTGTCCGCCAGTGTAAAAGAAAAGCCTCGTACGGTCAGAAAATACATAAAATATTCTATGAATTTATTTCGGAGCTTTTCAGCGAAATTTCAAATATATCCAGCGCTGTATTTTTTTAGTGTTTCAATTTCCTGATGCTATAATTTTTGTTTCTTTCGAGTGGAGAGATTTTCTCATGTTTCTGCTCATATTGCAGATGCGTTTCAACGTTATCTTGTAAAGTCAAGAAAAATGAATCGGTACATTCTATTATCCTGCCTGCATCCTGTCTCTATAGGCATGGTGATCGATCATTAAACGCGGTTTAAAAAAAACCATACGGTCGAATTGAGAAACCTTCCTCCTTTTTAGAAGTCGGTTAAAAGAGCTCTTCCTTAACGATAGGCAGCGGAAAGACAGTGCCCCGGCATTACGGCATTGATATCCATGGGCGGTGGTTACTGATTAACATAAGACACGCGGCTATTTGGTCTGCCACCTAATAAAAAAATAGGCGTAGGTAAGTCCATAAAATGGTGCCTAAGTTTTAAGTTAGGTACATACAGGTAGGTTTATGGTAGGGCTATGTCCAGCAGTGGACTATGGAGAGGCTTTTGCAATGTAATGATAATGAATCCTTATGAAGCGTTATCTGATGTTTATTTCATATTTTTTGAAATGAAAAAACCTTACATAAATATAACACGTTTCCCTGCGGACGCTACCTGCTATCTCCTCGCTATAACTTATAGTTTCGGATAATGCATTAGAGAAGTTCTTTATGGTACGGAATATTCCCGTATCTATGTATGAAATATCATTATTTTTATGGCAGTAAAGTAAAAACGCGAATGCATCGGGAGTTGCAATAATAACGCAGTTTCTATTACCCCTTGCTTTTCTATGGAATGGCTGTTATGCAAAAATATATCCGATTTTTGTATCTGGATAAGTAAGTATAGTATAATGAATAACTGTATCAGTCTTTTTCTTCTTGTTGTATCTGTCACCGGGAAATATCAAGAATCGTAAGTTGATTAATTTCCTAGGTAGTTGTTTAACTTTCGGAATATAACAAACGGCAGTTGAAATGTATTTATTTATCGCAATGGATTTCTGTTAATTCTTCAACTTAGGGTACCTGGCAGTAATTTAATAATTACTATTTTGACACCAGTAAATCGTCCTCAAATAAGAAGGGCAATTGTTGCTCAATGTACAATTTAAGGGTGCCCGTTACTTAATAGGGTTTGCTTATTGTTATTGCTCGTTTGTTATTCAGCGGGATGTGCCACAGGCAGGAGATGGTGGCAACTGTCTTTGAACCTGGGTTTCTCGCATCCAGCACTTGCTGGCAATCCAGTAATTTTGCCAGCCTTCAGATGTTTTACAAAAGTGACAAACAACTGGAAAGGCCTATGTCCAGCTGTGGACTGCGATAGGCTGATGATGATGTTCAATAGTGGACTGTGATGTTCAATAATAATAGTTCAGATTTAAAATATACGCAAACTTAATAAAACAAAACGGACGCATGTTAAATACTTTCCGGTGTACTCGACTCCAATTTAATCGATCAAAATCGGTAATATCGATACGGCGTGTACCGCAAAAACCGATCGCGTCGGTTTATTGAAAGGTAATCGGTCAATTACATCGATGTGCTTTGTTTATGGTAGAAGAACATGAAAGCTGTTCCGAGTAACTTTTAGCAAACGGAAGTTGTATGAATCTGTTACTCGATTAAAATTTACCAACTCGGTAGCTCAGTGGTGGTAGAGGGTTCTGGATTAAATGTTTTAGGTCTGGGTGTTCCGAACGACGCCCAGTCATATTTTTTTTTATATTAGCTCGACATAATGGCTTCCCTACGCCTGATGGAAAGCCAAGGAGAAGCCCAAGTCGCTGTGACAACTGGCAAGTAACTGGTTAGTTACCTGTCAGTTGCCACTGCCATGCCGGCCCAACCCCAACCCCCCACGAGCTACTTACCAGCAGAAACACGACCCGGAGGTCATTTGGCTGCGGTATTCTATAGGGTGGAGGTCCTTCCCCTGACGGGCAGCTCAATACGAGCGAAGATTCGCTATGCCCTACCTCTCTTTATAGTTATTATCTAGTTCACATTACAAAGGAAAATCTTAGATTGAGTCATTAACGTCTTATTACCCTCAATGTAAAGTAAAATATGTACCATATAAGTCAATTAATATACGATTCCAAGACAGGAGATATTGGTCTGAGACTCTGAGTGTTCTAGGATAATTGGGTCATGGTATTCACAACACCTAAATAAGAAACCTTATTTAAAGATCAAATAAACTCTATGGCACATTTATTTAAGTTTAATTAAGCGAAACTGCCAGGAAAGGAATAAGTAATAGTGTTTGGATGTAAGAGAGCAACCTATCACCTTTTCGCTCCAAGCCATCCTCACTAGCCCGTGGTGCATCCTGCCGAACAACAAACGAGGCGCTGGAAAATCGACTGGTGGCGGTAAAACCATCACGATAGAAGGCGTAGCTAAATATCACAGGCCGATGACGGGCAGCAGCGTCACCGGCTACGCCCAAGAAGAAGAAGCTACGCCATGCGATCGCCAACCCGCCTGCCCAGCGTGGCGATTATGGGTATATCCTCCAGATGTTTGCCCTAGGTGGCGAACAACTAGAGAGGCCTATGTCCAGCAGTGGACTGCAATAGGCTGATGATGATGATGATGATGAATAGTGTTTGTAGCACTTCTAACAAGCTCACTACTGACAGCCTATTTCAAGAGAATTTATAAAATTATGTGGTTACTACATGACCATTACAGGTTCACTCCAAGAACACCTAAACTCGAACCAATTACAAGAAAGTTCATTAGCGAAATTGACTCAACCAAACCTCGTACCCGGAAGCTTTGAACATCTTACACAACGCGCCACTAAGTTCGTCAAACCTGGTCTTGTCCAAATAAGCAGGCACTGATTACCAGTGGTCCGATTACAGTAGTCGGGTTGTGGTCGAGCTGTGGTCAGCCCCACCAGTATTGGTCACTGAACTATTGTGATTTAACGAGAATGTTATCATTATAGGGTGCAGACGAGGTAATGGATCAAATGTTTGTGTTCATGAACATGTCTGTTTGTATTGGTCTGGGTGTTTTCTATGTATAATATGTATTTATTTACAAAAAAAAATGTATAAGTAAGTTTATCAGTTGTCTAGTACCCATAGTACAAGCTTCGGCTTAGTTTGGGGCTAGGTGGCGCTGTGTGGCCCAGCGTGGCATGTCTTGGGTTATTTATTTATTATTTATTGTGATCTAACGAGAATGTTATCATTATAGGGTGCAGACGAGGTAATGGATCAATTTTTTGTGTCCATGAGGGGCTGCGCAGACGACAGACTTTTTGTGCGATAGAGTCTACGTCTGAGACATTTAAAAAGAGCGTTTAAGTCCCTATAGTTCTACCGACAGAATAATCGAAGATGTGCCTTGAGTCTGTGAAATATCCGCGACAGATTTTTGCGCGTCGTGTGCGTTACTGCATCACAGACTAAAAAGTGCGTCACGGATAGTCTGTCGTCTGCGCTGCCCCTGAACATGTCTAATGTATTGGTCTGGGTGTTTTCTATGTTTTTATTTCAAAAAAAAGGATCTAAGTAAGTTTATCAGTTGTCTAGTACCCATAGTACAAGCCTCGGCTTAGTTTGGGGCTAGGTGGCGCTGTGTGGCCCAGCGTGGCATCTCTTGGGTATATTTCTTTTTTCTTTCTTTAAATGTACAGATAGAATTACCATAATATTTTATTTACTGGCTCGATGGCTCATTTGGTATAGACCTGTGTTTTCTGAACCAAGAGTCGTGAGTTCGATTCCCACTCGGGTCAAATACTCGTGTAATGAACATTTTACGTTTTTGTTGTGTTTGTTCCGTATAAGATACGGAACAAACAACAACAATTTTTTTTAATTTTTTATTTATTTGGACTTTAAAGTTCAATAAATTTATAAAAGGAAGTCTATATAATAATATAATTAAGTATAATATTCATATATTATAAATCAAAACATCAATGTCAAATCAGCTTGTAAGTGCAATGCTTAGAACTTTAATAACCAAAAGTTAAGCACGCTTCCTAATACAGATCCCCGACTCCCATTCAGAAGCAACGACCCAATCAAATCTTACTCATTACACCAAAGACATCATCACAACAAAACAAATAGCCCACATCTAAAATAAGATGTAAACACCATAACATAATGATACCAAATTCGTTCCGCCGCCATTTTAGCTTCCGTTCGATTCAAATTTCGAATTCTTTTTTCTCTCATTCCCGTCGGTATCGGCTTTCTTTTCTTTTTTGTTTTTATTTTTCCACCAGATAATGGTTTTTGCGTTCCGTTTTTTACCGGCCAGTATTATTGTTTTCTGGCTAATGATGATTGTTTCATATAATGAATTGGAGCGAAGCCTGATATCAAACTAATTTGTTGCGAAATAATCTGTGGTGCGGCGTTCGGCCTAATATAATGTTTTGTCTCTGTCTCTCTTTAGTGGATAGAGAGAGATAGGTAATCGTTTTCGGAATTGGGTGATCCTAATTTGTTGGGGGACTGATTGGGAAATGATAACCTGTGGTAGTTAATACGAAACGATATTTTTTTCGATAGAAAACTTGATTTTGTTATGTTAAATTAGTCATTGTCATCTGCCTATCGCATAGTCTTGCTGCTGGACAAAGGCTTCTCCAGTTGTGCGCCATACATCTGGAGGTTTTAATTATAATCGCCACCCTGGGTTGGCAATGGCAGGACGCTGACGCCTTTAATCGTCCACAGCTGGACAAAGACCTCGTCCAATGAAAATTTTGCATTTTGGGGGACTTGCCTTAGAGTCACCATGCTTGGAACCGCAGGCGGGTTGGTGACCGCAGTAGGTTTATTTGTATCCAGGTAAACGCTGCTGCCCGTTTCCTGATATTCCCTTAGTCGTCTACGACATCCACGGGATGAGACGGGATGACTTAGAACCTCAATCCGGAAACGAAAACGGAACAGAGTTCTACGTGTGACCATGCGAGGATCGAACCTACGACTACTGTATAAAAGACAGCGTTTCTAACCACTAAACCAAACTCATCATGATTCGCATACCTTCATAAGTTCGTGAGAACTCTACCAAACCAAAAAAACGGACATAATTCGCACCAAAGCGCATATGATCTTTAGTGTTTGTTTAAATTGTAAGGGTTAAGTATGTGGTCGTTTTCGGAACATTACCTGTCAATGCGGCCGTGGCGTTTACGACCCGGCTGAGACGCTCAATGGGGCGAAGCCCTAAGAACTGTAGACCTGGCACAGCATTGGTTAAGTATTTAGGAGTGATTATGGACTTGCAAGCATATGTCACCTACAGAGCGTCAGTGGATTAACAGTTAAGGACTTTAATGCGAGAGGCGGCGGTTCAAGCCCGGGCACGTCCTATTAAACAAATATTTTTTTATTGTACATCAAACAATTGCCTTCAAATTAAGCACAGATATATATTAAAGTGACTTCGTGGCTCAATTGGTAGTGACCCCTGCCTTCTGAACCAAGGGTCGTGGGTTCGATCCCCACCCGGGACAAACATTCGTGTGATGAACACTTGTGTTTGTTCCGTGTCTGGGTGTTTATATTTGTATTTAAGTATTTATTTGTGGTACCTTCGTTGTTCTGATACCCATAACACAAGTGCTTAAGCTACTTACTTTGGGATCAGAGCAATGTATTGTGATGTTGTCTGAAAGTTCAATTAGGCGGTCTTGTCACTTCTTCTTCTCGTGTCATTGGAAATCCAGATTATATTGAACGCATCCAAAACTTTCTAGAACGCTCTGGAATTCCAGAAAGGAGGCATTGTTCAGCAGTGGACGCAAAAATGCTGAGAAAAAGAAGTGTAGGGTTGGCTTGAGCCCATCCTGGGGACATGTAGGTAAGGGCAATCTGATAATAACTGTTTATAATATAGATACTGTTAAATCTACATGGTTTAATGGACATCCTGGCCATAAGGTTTTTCTTTTTATATATATATTTTTATAACAGTGTTCTGTGTCAACTACTGTGTCAACACAATTATTATAGACATCTAACGGAAGCTTGTGTCTTAATCCCAAACCTAACTCCCTAAATATTCAGAGATACCTTGTCGTTTTTACGATAAATCAGTAAATACATAAAAAATATTTTTGATTCATATTCCCTAAATTGCACTATCAAGAATAACCTCTACATTTTATTAACCCTTCACCGCCCTACATCTGGGCATCAACGTCCACACATTTTTAAAGCAAGGCGGTGCCCCATAAACCCGGGGTATAAACGACCAAGCCCGTGGGACTGACAGTTCGTTATATTAGTAATAAATATCCGAACGGTGATACGGGTTAAACAAATAAATGCCCTTTTATTTGCTTTTGTTACTGATTTTTAATGTTTTGAGAGTTGCGAGAATACTTTCAACAAGTTTAGTGTTTTAAATCTTAACTAATATTATAAAGCTGAAGAGTTTGTTTGTTTGTTTGTTTGTTTGTTTGTTTGAACGCGCTAATCTCAGGAACTACTGGTCCGAATTGAAAAATTCTTTTTGTGTTGAATAGACCATTTATCGACGAAGGCTTTAGGCTATATAACATCACGCTGTAACTAATAGGAGCGAAGAAATAATGGAAAATGTAAAAAAAACGGGGAAAAAATTACTATTCCACGCGGACGACGTCGCGAGCACAGCTAGTTTACAATAATCATGTTCCTTGTAATACTTACCTAGCAACTTTTAAGCAATCTGGAGCTCTGGTGCCAAGGGGCCGGTCTAATAAAAAAAAAATTTTATGGCTCGTTTGGTAGATGCTACTACTTTCTGAACCAAGGGCGAAAAATCTCCCACTCTTTGACGTCTTTTATTATCTTTGTCATTTTTGGTCTACCTAATTTACAAATGAAAAAATACGTGCCTTTTAT
Organism: Conogethes punctiferalis; assembly: GCA_031163375.1. NCBI lineage: Eukaryota > Metazoa > Arthropoda > Insecta > Lepidoptera > Crambidae > Conogethes > Conogethes punctiferalis. The sequence goes on along the minus strand of CM062100.1, from coordinate 6,777,803 downwards.
TTTTGAACATTCTGAAACGTCTTTCTACGGACTAATTACATTTTTACGGGAACAGGTCTTTTATACATAAAACACTAACCAGACATCATCTTACTTATTGTTCCGCTCCCAAAGAAAGTATCTTTCAAATTATAAAATTTTGATTAATAGTAGGTAATTATTTTTTATATTCGTATAAGTATTTATTTTTATACCGTCTTCAAGAGGTAACAAAAATTTCAATCTACGAAGAACTTCGGTACTAACACTCAACGGTAAAGCGCCACCTAGCGGAGTTTCTCGAGTACAAATGAAAGTCTGTCTAGTGTTCAGATAACGTGCTTTCAAACCCTAGTCTGAAATATCTTAGTACTTAGGTATGTGTAAGTGATTTTTTCTCTGCTACATGTTGTTTAAAATTTCAATGGTACCCAGGAGCTCATTAGGTGTGATGTACCTATTTTGAAAATTGAATAGTTTGCACCGGCTAACGAAAATCTTCTTTCAGCAATGTTTCCTAAGAATTTTTATTACACTAAAATTATATCGGTATAAAAATGTTCTCAATTACCTACAGATTTAGTCATTAAAATCTTGGTAAAAAGTTTACACATTCGATTGTTAATTACATACTCGATCTACCGAATGAGACATATGCCTGTCACATCTTTAATTATTGTTATAAACATGACACAAATCATATCAACAGGTGGCTATCATATGATGTGAACTATGAAATAATAACACCTAAAACAATAATAATCGCCTATATTTTTGTTTAACCCACAATTACCACATAATCTGAGAGGTCTGACTAAAAATAACAAATAACAAACATTTTTATAAGCACGATAGCAAAAACAATGTCAAAAGTGCTTTCAAACAGTGTCAAATATCAAAAGTATTAGTTTAAAATCGTCGCCATTAATTAAAACCTAGACGATAATTATGATCGTTTATCATACTTTATCTATTATTCTCTCAAAATTACATAAAAATCCCAAAATTTTACGCGGCACAAGTAAAATATCACTTAAAAACGCTTACGAACTTACCTCAACTACATCGTAAGGATTAATCTTTCCAGCAACCCTCCAACGCGACTGAAATCACATTGTCTCACGAAGGCATCCCGAACATCGTCCACAAAAACAAATTTTCCCACCAAAACTAACCACTAGAACGGTCACAATAACAAAACATAACCTTTCATACACACGTACGCGCAAATACAAACGTAACACGCCACAAAAACACTAGAAACTGATGTATTTCATCTCAGTTCTATCAAAACACAGCTCGAGAAACAGAGGGTCGCAGGCAAATTAAGTCGATACGTAATTAAAAGTGGAACAACGCACACATACAAAGCATCGACATAAAAATGCGGGAGTGAAAAAAAAAGTATAGGTTTAAAATTTGCCCGGTATAAATTTGTGTTTTTTTCCCTTCACCTACTTATGTATGGGGACATGCGCAGTAAAGGGTTAAGAGGGGATAGTCCGGCGAAATTTGAATGGTCGTCTCTGATGAAGTAACAATATAAGATTACAAAAGCTCCTTAATTTGGTTGGGTTAAGTTTTTCAATTAGTTCACAATTTTTCCGCTCCCGACGCGGCGTTGTAGTTGCAAAATTGCAATTTTTGAATCGCACGAAATTTTTTAAAATTAGTTTCTTTGATGTACCTAGTGCTTAAAGTATTAAACACTCCCTAATTGATTTTGTTCGAAAAGTAAATTCAAATACATTAGAACATTTTCTGTAACTTTATCAATCCGCCAATGTCTGTACCTACGTTATAAGGGGATGTAAAGAAGCCACCCTCACCTGCCCGTGGTGTACCTATCCTAAAAACAACAAACGAGGCTCTGACAGCCGACTAGTGGCGGTATAACCATCACGATTGAAGGTGTATCCAATACCACAGACTGATGTTGGGCAGCAGCGTCACCAGTGAAGCTACGCCCTGCGATCGCCAACCCGCCTGCACAGCGTCGTGATTATGGGCAAAGAAGTTTTTTTATGTTTTAAATCGACGAACAAAGTGGCGAATAACTGTAGAGACTGTGTACGTTATAAACTTTCTCATGTGTTTTGTAATAAATGGTAACATTCATCAATTTTGGAGATTTTTTTTATAGTGGCTCGACATAGTGTCGACGCTGTGACAACGGGCAAGTAACTGGTCAGTTACCTGTCAGTTGCAACCGCCATGCCGGCCCAACCCCAACCCCCCACGAGCTCCGGAAACCCTACTCACCGGCAGAAACACGACCCAGAGGTCATTTGACTGCAGTATTCTATAGGGTGGAGGTCATTCCCCGGACAGGCGGCTCAATTCGAGCGAAGATTCTTTTTGCCCTACCTCTCTTAATACGTGGGTATTCTTTGAACTTAGGTTTAGAAGGCATACACATGTAGGTACCAACATTTAGTGGCTTCTTACGACAGACGTGCAAACTGTGGTAGTAGGTACGCCAACTCAAAATACCAACAGTCAGCGTGCATATCAAAGGCACATAAATCAACAGAAGCAAGACTTAACACTTCTCTTCTCACTTTATACAAAAGAAAATAAATAATAATCACGTAATAAAACATTTTTCATTCTTAAGAAATTTATCAGTTTCCAGTGTTTTGGATTTCTATCGCAAACTTATCATTTAGACAAGAGATAAGAATTTGTACGAGATATTACTTGGAAAATCAATCTAGCATTGCACAGTGGTCACACATGAAAGACTATTGAACATCCAAACATTTACCAATACCATTCTTGAAGTTATTTGTGGTGCAAAAACGCACACCTTGCTTGGAAATGATAAATAAACATGAAACATTACGTGCAACCTTTCGGTATGGGAAGCTATATTTTTAATCACATTTTTTTTTATTTTTCCCATTACTAGACTGTTTAGGTTTGGTTTCATCATGATAAAATAATTATTATTTTTGTTTTTTTTTTATATTGGCCTCTCTTCTACGCCTGATGAAAAAAAAGCCCAGGTCGCTGTAGAAACGGTCAGGCAACCGATTTAATCAATTGACAGTCACCATCATCATCATCAGCCTATTGCAGTCCACTGCTGGACATAGACATCTCCAGTTGTTCGCCACCTAGGGCAAACTTCTGGAGGATATTGACAGTGCCGCCATTTAAAAAATAAGAGAATTCCAAATCTAGTTGATTCTATATCATAATAAAGTCACGTCATATTACGCGCATAAAAGAAAAAAAAAAGATTGACTTCAATAATTTGAATTTAAAATCAAAATAAATTAACTGGTATGTAGTTCACATCTAAATCTCCAACTCTTCATCATCATCAGCCTGCAAACATCAACTGCAGGACATGGGCTCCCCCAATGACAATTGTCATTTGGGAGAATTGCCTTAGCAAAGAAGAAGAATAAGAATATTGTAGTTGCACATGTAACCAATTTTGACGCACAAAACCGTGGGCTGCAGCTAGTTTAATTAAAAAGCTATTTATTTTTCTAAATGACTACGATGATGGCCAAGGCGGCCTTGTCATCATCACCGGACTGTGTTAAAAAGCTATTTTAGTTGTGTCTTACCAAATATAAACTTTAACAAAAGTATCACAACTAGTACCAAATCCTAAGAGTGCCAGAATCAGACACTCGTTTCAACTATTTTATATTATCTACCACTGAAGACTCATTTGAATCCAGTATTTTTGTGTTAAAAGCTTTCTAAACAAGTAAAAATAAAGCATGTCAAAAGTGTTTGGATCATACACACAGCATTGTGAACAATATTTTAATTAAAATGTGAAATTTATAATAAAGAAAAATCAAATTCAATCAAAATACGAGTGTTTGGTGAACGAATACATTGAAGATGTTAAGTGTACATAAAGGACAATTATCATTTCAAAGATCACTGGCAAAAGTATTGTGAAATAATATAGCTTAATGGTAAATTAAGATGTTAATGTAAGCTTTGGAGGTTATAATAATAACAAAAGGCAGGCCTATTAGAGGGATGTAAGGGAGCGACCCATCATCTTTTCGCTCCAAGCCCACCTCACCTGCCCGTGGTGCATCCTGCCGAACATGGCGCTAGCAACCGACTGGTGGCGGTATAACCATCACAATTGAAGGCGTAGCTAAATACCACAGACCGAAGACGGGCAGCAGCGTCACCAGAGCGAGAAGCAACGCCCTGCGATCGCCAACCCGCCTGCCCAGCGTGGCGATTATGGGTACAGCCTCCAGATGTTTGACGTGACGAACAACTGGAGAGGCCTACGTCTAGCAGTGGACTGTAATAGGCTGATGATGATGATGATGAAATTTACGTACTGTACTTAAGTATTTTGTTTAAACTGAAATTGATGTGCTGCTTTAAATCTATTTTAATATCTTATCTAAAATCGTTTAAAGAGTAATGCAAAAAACGTCTATTTACGAATAAAATACTTATATAAAAGAAATAGGACTGAATGTTCTTTTAAATTCTTAATCTATTGTCAAAACTATTGAGTCCGGAAATCTCGGTCTTACGATGTTAAACTTATTAGGTCAACAATCTTTTAACAAAACTTAAATATCAATCTATTAAAAAAAATTAAATTTACAGATATACACTTTGTCCTCTTGAATATAACATGGACAAGCAAAAAGACACCTCTAAAAGTAGATACAAGTCAACTTTTTCAACCAATTAAGTTTTAAGAATTGGTGAGTGTTATACAAAGTTCTCTTATGAACCCATCCCAAGCCTTTTCAATCTATAACCACATCTTAATTCTAACTACAAAAGGCTATAGAAATACCCAAAGAAGCCCAACACTGGACGTTTCATTCATTAAACGAACAGCGCCATCTACTAACGGTGAATGGAAGCACTTTTTTATCAAACTTTTTCAGTCGTCTGAAGCACAGATTATAATGTGACGAGAAAAAAGTGTCCAGAGGGCGCAACGTGACTGGCCACTTTTTTCCGGCGAAGGTTTTAGATTAAAAAGTTATGCTTTATCTGTTGTGTTGGAACGTCATTTGGTCGGTTTGGCGGGAAACTTGTCGGAAGGAAAATGGCGGGCTTCGGAAAAACGTGATGCGCATACAATGGATCGTGTTATAGTTTATTGAACGATCTAATTGCTTTTCAATGTCAGTAGGTAGGTACGATGACGCTTAGGAGGTAAATGAAAATATAGAGGAAAGGAACGGACGTTTTGGAAGACAGTAACTTTGTCATTTTGACACTTGACGTAAAATGGCGTTTGACAAGTACGACGCAACTATATTTTTCGACATAGGTTTGGGTACAGTTGTTTTTAATAACGACGAGCAAGGCTAAGATTAAATGAAGAATTTTGGGATCCATGATTCATTCGGTAGTGACGCGCCTCCTGAAAAGGGTCGTGAGTTCGATCCCCACCCGGGACAAACATTCATGTGATGAACATTTGTGTCTGTTCCGTGTTTGTGTTTATAAGGGGCAGCGCAGACTATCCGTGACGCACTTTTAATACATAATTATTTAAATATTACAATTATCACTTATTTTTGAAGTCGGTGCCAAACAAATAAATATATTGTCGTGTTTGCCGGCCGCGCGCGTCAGTCTACGTTAGGTAGGTACCCAGAGGCTGGCACCGACTTCAAAAATAAGTGATAATTGTAATATTTAAATAATTATGTATTAAGGATGGAATTACTTACGTTATTTATCGGTTTTTAGTTTTTTTCGTTTGTGTTTTTTTCGAAGTCGGTTTAATTTTTTTTTAAAAAATAATAAAATATCAAATCTTCCTTGTACATTAATCCTTATGTTACTAAATCAGTTTTGTTTGGCCAAAAAATTAAACCGACTTCGAAAAAAACACAAACGACCAAAACTAAAAACCGATAAATAACGTAAGTAATTCCATCCTTAATACATAATTATTTAAATATTACAATTATCACTTATTTTTGAAGTCGGTGCCAGCCTCTGGGTACCTACCTAACGTAGACTGACGCGCGCGGCCGGCAAACACGACAATATATTTATTTGTTTGGCACCGACTTCAAAAATAAGTGATAATTGTAATATTTAAATAATTATGTATTAAGGATGGAATTACTTACGTTATTTATCGGTTTTTAGTTTTGGTCGTTTGTGTTTTTTTCGAAGTCGGTTTAATTTTTTTTTTAAAAATAATTTTGTTTCTCTATTTTTAGTTGCGTTAATCTGCTGTGAACTTGAATAAAGGCTAATTAATGTCCTTAAGAGTTTTACTTAGGAATGAAAAATTTTGCTTTAAGTCAAGTGAAGACTTTGCGATCTAGAATCAAGCAAATCACTTGTCCAAATCACCTGCCCTATTAGCCCTGCATAAGTACATACTACTACCTAGTTTAATATCGACCAATGTCAGTACTGTCCCCTAACTCCTAACCGTTAAGGAGTTCTGTGGCATCATCATCAGCACCAGATGTTGACGCCCGGAAGCATATACCTGAGTAAAATATAATTACGTAACAAAAACACCATATGAGCATACAATTTTCGGTTGTTGCCCTCAATTTCTCCAGGATCCCATCATCAGATCCTGACTTGGTGATAATGGGACCACCTCGGAAGTGTCCTCTGTCGAACTGTCGAAAAATTTTTGAAATCCATCCATAATTGACGGAAATATCGGTGAACAAACATAAAAAAAAAAAAAAAAAAATATTATACATACAGACGAATTGAGAACCTCCTCCTTTTTCGAAGTCGGTTAAAAAGCCCGCAAAGCTGAAATTTTCCCTTATTTTTATGGAGCCAAAATGGAACAAAATAAATAATAATTTATACCGTCGTTGTTCTGATACCCTTATCACAAACAAGTGTTCAAGCTACTTACATTGGCATTGGAGCAATGAATGTGATATTGTCTGATATTTATTTATTTAGTATGACTTAATATTAGTCTGAATACGAACAAAGTCACAGGCGGAAGGTAGACAAATAATAAAACCTAGAACCAATGCGCTTAATAATGAATGCTAATAATACCGAACGTAGACTCGCAAAAAGTCTATATTTACATTACTTTTTTAGGGTTCCGTAGTGTTATTGAATATTTCCCGCGGTAACGGTTAGCCTGACCCTGAAAGATGGAATAATAAATACTACACGGATAATTGTAATATTTTCTGTCATCATCATCAGCCTATTGTAGTCCACTGCTGGACATAGGCCTCTCCAGGCTTTCGCCACTTAGGGCAGCCATCTGGAGATTATACCCATAATCGCCACACTGGGCAGGCTGGTTAGCGATCGCAGGGCGTAGCTTCTCGCTCCGGTGACGCTGATGCCCGTCGTCGGTCTGTGGTATTCAGCTACGCCTTCAATTGTGATGGTTACCACCTGTCGGTTGCCAGCGCTTCGTTTGTTATTCGGCAGGATGCACCACGGGCAAGTGAGGTTGTCTTCGAGCGAAAAGATGATGCTCCCTTACACCCTATTATTTTCTGTCATAGCACAGAAATTAAGTAGGTTTATAAAAGCAAATAGTTTTTAGACTACCCTAGGCAAATACGGAACCACAATTACTTAGTCTGAATCACACTTGACTAGTTTTTTCATCCTAACATACAGTAGACGCTTTGAAAAATGCAAAGGCATGTTTAATTATGCTAATAAAAATATTCTGCATGCGTCACGGATCAACGCACACCTTGCCATAAGTTCAGCAAAGAAAAGCATTACAGGACTCGTACTACAAGATTCGTCTAATGTGGCTGCCCAGTTGTTTTTTTTATAGTCGCTCGACATAATAGCTTCCTTACGCCTGCTGAAAGCAAAGAGAAGCCGAAGTAGCTGTGACAACGGGCAAGTAACTGGTCAGTTACCTGTCAGTTGCCACCGCCATGCCGGCCTAACCCCTCACGAGCTCCGGAAACTACTCACCGGCATAAGCACGACATGGAAGTCATTTAACTGCGGTATACCCAAGCTTCTTGGGTAAAGTCCAAATAATACGTAAAATAAAATATAATTCGGGGTTTACCCATGCTCACCTAGGTCTACCCAACTCTGGCTGGGTAAAAAAAATACGCAACACCTAAGTTTACCCACCCAGAGTTGGGTAGACTTAGGTGAGCATGGGTAAGCCCCGAATTAAAATTTATTTTACTTATTATTCGGACTTTATCCAAGAAGCTTGGGTAATCCTAAGTAAACCCGGGTAAACCTAGATTTACTCCAACTTCTAGCTAATTATATATGTTATTACCCGTAACATATAATAATAATGGCGGCTACAGAAATGACAGAAAGCACCAACCCTACTAGTTAACTATGCAAATGACTGCATACTAAACAAGTTATGGATCAATGCACTATGTTTCTATATGGGTTGGCCTTTAGATCAATGCTTATTTATTAATTAGGGCTTCCTCGTTTGCAATTGTGTCGTAAATTACAATTTAATTACTTTGAACTTCAACCTTTGGAATGTAATAACAATTGCTTTCTTTGTTACGTGTCTGCAGCGAATAGAATGATAAATATGTTATAAATGTTTCATATTTCCAGTTGGGATGTATGGGATCTTTTTGCTCCAAGCCAACCTCACCTGCCCGTGGTGCATCCTGCTGATAAACAAACGAGGCACTGGCAACCGACTGGTGGCGGTATAACCATCACAATTAAAGGCGTAGCTAAATACCATAGGCCGATGACGGGCAGCAGCGTCATCGAAGCAAAAAGAAAGCTACGTCCTGCGATCGCCAACTCTCCTGCCCAGCACGGCTATTATGGATTTATCTCCAGATGTTTGCCGTAAGTGGCTAGCAACTGGAGAGGTCTATGTCCAGCAGTGGACTGCAATAGACTGATGATGATGATGATCACTTCAGCCCCTAGGGGTGAGAGCGTTCCGCTCCCCTAACAGTACGGTGATGACAAGGCCGGCCTGGCCATCATCGTAGTCATTTAGAAAAAAAAATATACTTCAGCCCAAAAACACCAGGGGTGATAAGAGCGATCTCTTCCAGACACTCTTTGGAAACTATTACCTACATATTTTTAGATCAGTCAATAGACTCGTTTGTGCCAATTTTTAATCCAAAAGAATCATAGTTCATTTTTGACTACCATTTAATTGCCATTGAAACTTATCTATAAGTTGTCTTTTTTTCACACACATGACACACCAAGATAACGAGACGCCCGTGATTCCAATTTCAAACGGTCCCAACGCGTCTTTAAACGGCAAACGTCACTGTCAACGGTTCAATGACCCCGGCACGCAGGGGCGGATGATAGTGAGTAATCGTTTTGCCGCACTTTTTGCCATTTTTTGCCGCCCAACTTGACGCATCCTGACGATTTATGGGCGTCATAGCTGCGTCAGACAGACGGTGTTTGTAGGGCACGGGTGTTTAATAATGCGATTTATTGAGGGGTCTGCTTGTGGGAATCTTGGACTTTTCGGATGCGGCACGAAACTGTGTGTGCAAGGTGTAATTCGTAATCGTAGTATCTTTTCCGACGGCTTCGGTGGCGCAATGCTTAGAGTTAGATTGTCAGTATTAGAAGTTAAGCTTGATTCCCTCATATGCCTTCTTAATAGCTTTCAGAAAGAACCATTAAAATCGGACTTATTTGAGAAATCACAACCAAATTATTTTGCAAAGTGAGAGGCCTACAAAGTTCACCGGGAAAGTCCATTTCAAAAGTATGATATTAATCAAAATACATTATAGCACTAAGGTTTAACACATTATAAAACATATTTTTAATATGAAATCAATGCCAGCAAAAGTTGTAAAATCTGATAGCAATTATCTTTTTTTTGTTTATTAATAAATAAATAAATATTAATAATAAATATCAGACAACATCACATACATTGCTCTGACCCCAAAGTAAGTAGCTTAAGCACTTGTGTTATGGGTATCAGAACAACGAAGGTACCACAAATAAATACTTAAATACAAATATTAACACCCAGACACGGAACAAACACAAGTGTTCATCACACGAATGTTTGTCCCGGGTGGGAATCGAACCCACGACCCTTGGTTCAGAAGGCAGGGGTCACTACCAATTGAGCCACCGAGCCAATCAATATTGGCTTGGCAGTGGGCCTTTAGGCCCTGAAGTCTAGGGTGAGGGCGACAGACGCGTCGAGTTCGCCCTAGTGTGCCTGTCGACCTAACATTTGGACCTCGCTTACCAATCAAGGGGAGTGAAATCATCTTGAATGAGTGCTCTTTTCATTAACAAAAAGTCCAATCGCTCTGGTCACGGGCAGGAAACCTCAGTTTCCAGTCAGTCACCACTGCCATAACGATATGGGCCTTTTCCGTAAAAAATATAATTAGTCCGTCTTTTAGATTGTTCAAAAATAAAAGACACGTATTTTTTCATTTGTAAATTAGACCAAAAATGACAAAGATATAGCCCGTTAAAATTACGCGTGACGTCACAAAGTGGGAGTTTTTTCGCCACTAAGGTCAAAGACCCCCACTCCTAAATTTTGATGCCTTGTATCTTTGTTATTTTTTGTTTAAATGAAAAAAGGAAAAATACGTGTCCAAATATTTTTATAATCTAAAATACGGACTAAATATAATGTAATTATTTTGACCCTGGAAATATCCCCAATGGGGAAAAAGGGAAAAGGGGGATAAAGTCCACACGAACGAAGTCGCCGGCACCAGCTAGCTTAAAATAACAAAGAACTTCTTAAAACCCACAAATCCCCTCTTCCCGCAGCCCCCTCCAGGATTGCACATATTAATGATCTGTGTGTGGGCTTGAAATACAGCGTTTGTCTTTTAAATTAATTGTGCAGATCTGTTCGCGGCGTGTCTGCCTCTCAGTGTTGGTATAGATAGATAGATACACATTCTTTATTGCACAAAAATGTACAAAAAAGTTTTGAGGATAGTTAAGGAGTTATATCATGGCGATATCTTTCAGACAATCTCTAAGAAAGTAAAGGTGTTTTCCGGTTGGAATAGACGGAAGCTTAACTACAGGTAGAGCTTATTTTAATGTATTTGACTGGCCTGCTCAATGCTCATTGCTTTCCTATTTATAATAATACTTGTACATAGAAAATACTACTGAGGTGACAAACAAGCCTACGGCCCGCCTGATGTTAAGCGGTTACCGCAGCCTATGGACACCAAGACTGGCTCGGTGGCTCAATTGGTAGTGACCTCTGCCTTCTGAGCCAAGGGTCGTGGGTTTGATCCCCACACATTACAAACATTTGTGTGCATGAACGCTGGGCCACTCAGCGCCATCTAGCCCCAAACTAAGCCGAAGCTTGTACTATGGGTACTAGACAACTGATAAACTTACTTAGTAAATAAATACATATTATACATAGAAAACTCCCAGACCAATACAAACAGACATGTCCATATGAACACAAATGTTTGTACTGTGCGGGGATCGAACCCACGACCCTTGGCTCAGAGGGCAGAGGTCACTACCAAATGAGCCACCGAGCCTGTCAATAATTGATATTCCCTTAGTCGTCTTCTACGAGACCCACTGGATGAGATGAGGTCATCCTATTCTAAATCAAAATAAAAATTGCTTAAACTGTATGTAAGTTAGCCTTTACTTTATACATTTACCATAATTATATTAATAAAGGTAGCGCAACAAAGGTATTTAGAAATACCTAAAGTATATACTTATCTGTACTAGCCAGTACCCTACCCAAAGCGAAGGCAAACGTTTAAACTCCACAAAGACGCTTTGTTCACAAAGAGCGGCGACCGCAAATCGTCTTAATATCATCTTATATTTGGGTCACACGTCTAATTCGCTGAGACGAGTCTCCTGCGGGCCCTTGACGTCATTAATCACGAGGGGCGCGGCTGGCGAGCCCTGGAAGGGGGTAGTGACGACAACAATCGATTCTATGGACAACGATATATTTGTGATTGAAAGTAGCTGATGAGCAATTGGCATGACGACAAATTTTGTATTAGATTGATTTGTATTGCATCACTCAATTTGAAAGACCAAATCAAACAAAACAATGTTGAAAGATCCCACGAAATGTCCCCACATCACATCAGCCTATTGCAATCCACTGCTGGACATAGGCCTCTCCAGTTGTTCGCCACTTAGGGCAAACAACTTGAAGGATATACCCATAATCGCCTTGATGGGAAGGCGGGTTGGCGATCGCAGGGCATAGCTTCTCGCTCCGGTGACGCTGCTGCCCGTCATCGGTCTGTGGTATTTAGCTACGCCTTCAACTGTGATGGTTATACCGCCACCAGTCGGTTGCCAGCGCCTCGTTTGTTATTCGACACGATGCACCACGTGCAGGTGAGGTTGGCTTTGGAGCGAAAAGATGATGGGTCGCTCCCTTACATCCTAATGTCCCCAAGATGTCACAAATTCAAAATCACAAGTATGAACTCGGCCAAAAATGTTTTATGGTAACTGCTACTTGATAGATAAAATATTCTTTATCCTACAACCACTAAAGATTATTAAATATGTAGTTAAAAGATTTGTAGGAAAGACAACAAAATATTATAGAACAATAAAATACAGGCGGACTTATCGATCGCAGCGATCTCTTCCATATTTCATGGTGTTTTATTATGCCTAGTATAAGAAGTTTATTTGATGACTATTTCTTTCTGTTCATAAAGGATAAAGTTCATGTACCATAAAGAGTATTTTAATGTATTATGATTATTTGGGAGAGGCCTATGTCCAGCAGTGGACTGATAACACTTTTGAAATTACCTTCCCTGATGAAATTTGAAGAGCGTAATGCTCTCGAATTTGCAAAAAGTTGTTGTGATTGGTAGAAAAAGACCATTAAAATCGCACTTTAACCATGAAATAGCATGGAAAATCAAAGTCAAAGGAAACTATGTCTATTTTTTATCAGTTATTTATTCATAAACTGTTAAGTAATTCGATATGTAAGTATGTACTTTCGCATAAAGTTTGCAAAAAGTGTTGACTTTTAATGAAGAATTCCCGATTGAATCAATGAATAGAAATCATTTACTTTTTTATTAATATACTTTTCATTTCAAATATTGGTGCTTCGTGAGTTCAATAGTTTCATTTCCGTAAAAAAAATTAAATCAAACAAACACGAAAAAGTATTTAATAATAAGTAATTTATTTTTTAAAGTAATTTCTAGTCACTGTCATACACTTTTTTAATCAATTTCGTGTAGTTTTTAAATAGGGAGGAAGCAGCAATTTCTGATTTTTATAGAATAAATTTCAAAATAATTTAATTTTCTTATTGCAACCATCATCAAATAAGAAAGTGTTAAATTAATTCAGTTCCAAATTTTATGCGTTAAAGTTAATACATAATGTTTTACATTTTTATGTTGTAATGTGCGCTGAACCTTATATTGAGGTTTTTGCATGTACGACACGAAAAAGGCCGTTTTACCTAGCCTACCTAAATTTCAAATATTAAGTTCGCATTATTATACACACAACAAATGTATTCACTATTTTTAAAGTGAATTATAATTGCCAATTAATGTTATATGTCATAAACAAACGAACATCGTACCACAATTTAGCAGCCATTGCGTCATTCTACACAAGCGTTGGATGCATCAAGACAAATGTCTACGGACAGTCGCAGGAATCATTGCGGTATCAGAGTGTACCCTGAGGGACTGCGTAGACATTTGGCGTCATCAAACGTGACTTTAGAAAAACGTTTCAATGATAAAAGATAACGAAACTGCAAAAAAAATATCAAAATGTTTATTATCTATTTATGAACTATTTACATCTATGAATAAAGTTTAGATTTCATTGTATCCTGCGAAGGACTATCAATAAAATGAATAAAAACTATCAATTCTATTTCATTTCAAAGCTAACTTTCACTCTATTATTGGTTGCCTCATCTATACTCAAAATAGTGTCGGATCTGACAGAAAGTGTTTTTTTTTTTTATAGTGGCTCGACATAATGGCTTCCCTACGCCTGATGGAAAGCGAGAGAGAAGCCCAAGTCGCTGTGACAACGGGCAAGTAACTGTTTAGTTACCTCTCAGTTGCCACCGCCATGTCGGCCCAACCCCAACCCCCCACGAGCTCCGGAAACCCTACTCACCGACAGGAACATGACGCGGAGGTCATTTGGCTGCGGTATTCTATAGGGTGGAGGTCCTTCCCCGGACGGGCAGCTCAATTCGAGCGAAGATTCGCCATGCCCTACCTCTCTTAGTGTTGCGAAACAAAGGAGGAAAAAAGGAAAAACGGAAGGGCTCAAAGGAAATCAATAAAATATAATAAAAAAGAAAAAAATAACACAAAATAAAATAACAACATCACGCACAAGAGATTGGAATGACACATGAAATTTTCATAGAAACAAAAGATCAAAATATATAAAAGACGGACTGTCCGTCCAGTAAGTCTTTCTTGTAGTTCACCACTGCAGACCATGGCACATTTGCTCACCTGCCAGCTGTGTCCCATTACGTGCACGGTAGACGATGTTTGCAGGGCTAGCGACAGTGGTATCCAGGTCGCCAGGTTTTGGAATGGTTTTGTTTGAGGTACTATCGACTCGAGAAGAAGAAGTAAGTCTTTTTTCTATTTAGAAATTACAATATAGCAGCATAGAGCCAGGAAAGTTTAGTTTTACTTATTTTGATAATTAAGGTTATGTAATTCTTACCAGTTAACTCCAAACTGGATACCTCCAAAATACAAGCATTGCATTTTAAACACTCTCGAATCGCTTCTCGAAATTCTGTTGTTGAAGCTTGCTACATGAAAACTTTTTTCAATTTTAATGACTTTCAAGCTCAGGTCTTTGCATTACCAGCTTGCGATTACTTTGTTATGCTTTTTTTTTTAAATTATGAAAGTGATAAAACAGATAGGGAACATAATATTTGAGACTACAATTAGGCACTATGCCATCATCTTGTTTCTGAAAACAAACCCAATAATGGAATGTGATCAGGACCAAAACTTGTCTTAATTATAATGTCGCGGCCACACATTGGATTCAACTTTGCGTCCAATCACTGTCCAATGCCCAATATTAAGGCGCTCAATATTTTCATTATGAAATGAAAGTACCGATACACACATTGGTGCATTGGGCGCAAAACGGTACGTGCAAATCTCCAATGTGTGGCCGCGGCTTAAGACGATCTTTTTTGTTTTGCAAATTCTAAAATCTTTCCCGCAACCGTAACCAAACGTTCGGATAACAAATGAAAGCGTAAATAAATAATTTCTTTTATTTCCCAAACTCCGCTTGGCAGGAAGATGTCACCAAGACGGGACGATACATCAACGTCGGGGGTAGGGAAGATTTTTATAATCCAACCTCGGCTTAACGACAAACTGTCTCTATTAGACGAGGGGCTTGAGCGAGCAGTTTGATGGTGGCGAAATAAAAGCATCTCTGATCAATGGAACGTGTGTATTTTCTTGGGTATGTGGAAATTGCTTCATAATAAAGATTATTGGTTAAGGTAATCACAATAAAGGTTATTCTTTAGTTGGTATTTTTAGTCTTTATTATGATAATCTAAACTATTAATATTATAAAGCTGAAGAGTTTGTTTGTTTGTTTGTTTGAACGCGCTAATCTCAGGAACTACTGGTCCGAATTAAAAAATTCTTTTTGTGTTGAATAGACCATTTATCGAGGAAGGCTTTAGGATATAAGTATAACATCTCGCTGCAACTATGAGGAGCGAAGAAATAATGGAAAATGTAAAAAAAAACGGGGAAAAAATAACTATTCCACGCGGACGAAGTCGCGAGCACAGCTAGTAATAAATAAATACGATAAGCCTCTTCAGCTATTCGTCACTTTGCGCAAACAACTGGAGAGCTTATGTCTAGCAGTGGACTGCGATAGCCATGGTTGATGAAAATAGGTAAGAAGTACAAGGATTTCAATGTGGAGATCATAGGGTAAATACTGCATCGGCCGGAGGTTAGGGTGGGCAATGCGCATGTGATTGACCTTTGGTGTCGCAGGCGTCCATGGGCTGCGGTAACCTCTTAACATCAGGCAGGCCGTAGGCTTGTCTGCCACCTCAGTAGCATAAAAAAAGGAAATAGCCCAGAGCAATACTTTAATTAAACCAAAAAAATCCAGTTAATTTCAGCATGTACCACAGAATCCAAAGGCACGTCCCCGGCACAAGCCTTTAACAGTTCCGCAGCTATGCTCAGATGACAATATCAACAGCCCAAGCAAGACGAACGGAGATTACTCCGCATCCATGACGCCGCACACCCGTGCCATCCGAGATGATGCCGTAAAAAAACCCCATCAAAAAACCAAACAACCTGTTTATACTACTCCAAAACGGTTACGCACGATCGCCCGTAATCTTCCACGGTACGGGTTCGAGACCTGAGCCGTTTTAGGGGTCGATTTTGAGAGGAAATGAATGGATTTTATTGCTGAAACCTTGTCATCGAGGTATTGCTCGAAGCGCACTTTTAGTTGCCCTCATCATAGCAAAATTAACCAAGAGGTGCTCTTGGAAGTATAGTTTGGGAGGGCTTCGTTAGGGGTGCTTGAAGAATACTTATCATCATCATCAGCCCATCACAGTCCACTGCTGGACATAGGCCTCTCCAGTTTTTAACTGCTTTCCGGAAGATGATATGTCGCTCCCTTACAGAGATAATAGAAAATCAGCTAATTTGGATAAGAAACTGCTAGAATGTCCACCAGTGGACTGCTATTGGCTGATGATAATCAGGATATAAATCTGGATTAATGAGGACAGCAAATTCGTACAAGGAAAAAAGATTTTCTTAGAGTCTAAAAAAATATCTATGGAATAGAACTCTGGGGTTAGTTTTACACAAAAGTACGGTAGGTGTTTTTTTATATACTAGTAAAGCATAGTGGTCACTACACATATCCCGTCTCCTGATTGTAAGCGAAAGAGAAGCCCAAGAGGACCAGTATTGGAATCAATAGGTAGATGTTGTATAAGTGGAAATATATCCAATAGTATTATGTAACGAATGCAAGATGTCTGGTAATAATTATTCCCTAAGTAATAACTAATTCAATAATAGTTCATGCAGCTGTCTTGGCGAGGTACAACAGGGTCATCTTCCAATTTTTTGATAATACAATAAAACTATAAATAAACACGGAACCTCCAACAGCCACGTCAATGGCGCTTGACCATTTTTTTTTTCAAAACTCAATTTCCACTTCCTATTGGGTCCATGCGCCAGAGACTGGGTGTTGAAAAACGCGGTCACGTCTCGGATACGTGAGTAATCATCTAGTTAGCTATTGACTTTGCCACCTGTTCCGCTGAATGGCTCCCATTCAATGTCCGGTGAATGGGTTCGGATGGCGGTTGCATGGCTCCCATTCATAGATTTTGTATGAGGCGCGTTCTTGAAACTTTTTGACTTTTTTTTGGAATGTACCGGGAAGCGCCACTTGTATCGATAGCAGTTGCAGTACTATACCGTTACTCATTAGGGATTGGTTAACTCATAAAGGTCGTTAATGTAATAAGGAAAAAGCGTGGGTCCAAGGATACTGCCCTGAGGCATTCTTGATGTGTTTGCTTCGATTTTGATAAAGCTAGTAGAAAGGTTTATGTTAATGAAATGGTTATTTAACCACAAAATTCACAAATAATTTGTATAAATCCTCAAGTCGCTCGTAAAACTATAAAAAGTAAGGGTCTAAGAGTCTTGAGAGAGGCCTTGGGGTAGACCATTTCTTTTTGAATAAATTTCGATAGTAGCTAACGTAAAGCATATTTTTAGTAAACCTTAAGAAAAGTTTGATGAAATGGTAAAAACACAGATTCCATTTGCGAAGTTGCGGGGTAACGGGACGCCGCCGTAGAAGACGTTCTAACGCCCGCCGGTTTGGCTATGACCCGTTCTATAGAATATCAGGAGATCCTGTTTTTGTTATATGTAATAAAAAAGACAATTTACAATCAAAGCACAACACGTGTTTGTTTGACAATGTAATGTTTCGCCATAACCTAACCGGGGCGGTACAAGATTTGTTTTAAGTAATAAAAAAGACATTATTTAATAGATTTTACATTCAAAACAGAACTTTGCGTTTGTTTGATAAAAGGTTTGAATGCTATAGCCTAACCGCGATACAAGATGTCATTACCCTGCGAGAAAACAACCATTAAAAAGTAACAAGCAAAATGCACAAGCCTTACCTTAATAGGGGGCGCGTAATCCACCGCCATCATACAGTCATTGTTGACCCCAGCCTCGGTCTTGATCATGGGGGGTCCATGGTGGTACAGCTGCCCCATCTGGTGATGGTGCATCCCCGTGTCCCCCCTACTGTACCAAGTGGTGTACATGTCGCAACTTGGTTCTCTACAATCACTCATAAATAACGCATTTTTCAACGAATCGTCACCAATTTCCTATCGTCCTTGTCCTTTTAAACACATTCATCCAATTTTCACTAAAATGTTCTATCGTTCACCACACTAGACGTTGCGTGTTCATCATAAAACGAATCTTTTGCACATATTACACACACGTTTCTTTTATTATCTCTCCACGTTTTCCGAAACATTATACGCTGAATAATTAGTATACTGTTCCAACAATATATTGTTCAGATTTTCTATTACAATGTTCATAATTAACTTTTTTAAAACGCGATTAACTATCGTATACGTATGTCTTGATCACAGCGAATTGATTTAATTACGATCAATTTCGAAAAAAAACTTTAACAAGAACGAAAATGAGCACCTGTATTTTCAATTATATTGATGAAAGTAACGATTTTTAATCAACTATAAATTAACTTATATAATTTATTGCACTGAGTACGTTAAAATAAATTTATTTGACTATAATATTGCCATGTTTTTGTTGTTTTTTCGTCTCCTCGGCACCATCTGAAACAGAAAATTATGTTTTGTAATTATGTAATGTAAATGCAGAGCAATTTTAGGTGTGTAATTTTTTTTATAATAGCTCGACATAATGGCTTCCCTACGCCTGTTGGAAAGCGAAAAAAAGCCCAAGTCGCTGTGACAACTGTCAAGTAACTGGTCAGTTACCTGTCAGTTGCCACCGCCATGCCGGGCCAACACTAGCCCCCCACGAGCTCCGGAAACCCTACTCACCGGCAGAAACACGACCCAGAGGTCATTGGGCTGCGGTATTTCATAGGGTGGGGGTCCTTCCCCGGACGGGCAGCTCAATTCGAGCGAAGATTCGCTATGCCCTACCTCTCTTGTATTCTTTATAGCACAAAAAATTCAACATTTACAGGAAAAAGTAATCATCATAATACTCTGCCTCGTGCAACCGGTCTTTGGAATCAGCTTCCTGCTGCAATTTTTCCGAGTGGATATGATTAAGGGACCTTCAAAAAGCGAGCCTATAGATTTCTCAAAGGCCGGCAACGCACCTGTGACTCCCCTGGTGTTGCGGTGTCTATGGGCTGAAGTGATCACTTACCATCAGGTGACCTTCAGGCCCATTTGCCCCCTCTTCCATAAAAAAAAAAATCATCATCAGCCTATTACAGTCCACTCCTGATCCTCTTCAGTTGTCCGCCATTTTGGGAAAACACCTGGAGGATATACCTCTAATCGCCACCCTGGACAGACGGGTTGGCGATCGCAGGGGCATAGCTCCTCGCTCAGGTGTCGCTGCTGCCCGTCATCTGCCTGCGGTATTTAGCTCCGCCTTCAATCGTGATGGTTACACCGCCACCAGTCGGTTGCCAGAATTCTGCTATTCAGGAGAATACGCCACGGGCAGGGCAGGTGAGGTTGACTTGGAGCGAATAGATGATGGGTGACCCATCCTATAAATTGGGATGTAAAAAAGTTCTTTTACGTCCCAATTTATATCTAAACTAATATTATAAAGCTGAAGAGTTTGTTTGTTTGTTTGAACGCGCTAATCTCAGGAACTACTGGTCGCTGCAACTATTAGGAGCGAAGAAGTAATGGAAAATGTAAAAAAAACGGGAAAAAAATAACTATTCCACGCGGACGAAGTCGCGAGCACAGCTAGTTAAGTTATATTCTTCATACGTACCATATAAACTTATTCTCATTCTTAAATTATCTTGAAAAATAGATAGGACAATTCCCTTCGGCCGTCTATGTAACCGTAGTCTCGTAACCAATTGCGAATGGGGAATAAATTTTGTATGAAATGTCAGTTACGCCACAAAAATTATCACCATTTATCATTGGAATGCCATAATTATAGGTTGACTTTCTGCACATAATTGTTACATTTCTGCGGTATGACAGTTTTTTTAATATCGCATAAGCCAATTATGTTTATGTTAAAATGTAACGGGACAAGATAGATCATGTACACACAGTCGCACATCTTTTGTAAAATGTGTTCAATGGTCGCAGGTACCATCATCATCAGCCTATTACAGTCCACTGCTGGACATAGGCCTCTCCAGTTGTTCGCCACTTAGAGCAAACATCTGGAGGATATACCCATAATCGCCACGCTGGGCAGGCGGGTTGGCGATCGCAGGGCGTAGCTTCTTGCTCCAGTGGTTGCAGGTACCATCCCCGCACAATACCTACTGACATTCGTAAGCATGAATGTGTTTGTTGGTCGACCAGTGGCCGCGGATTCGATACCCGCTTAGTACAAATATTTGTGTATAAACTGAACATGTCTGTTTGTATTGGTCTGGGAGTTTGCTATGTATAATTGTATTTATTAGCAAAATATAGTAAGAGAGGTAGGCCATAGCGAATTTTCGCTCGAATTGAGCCGCTCGTCCGGAGAAGGACCTCCACCCTATAGAATACCGCAGCCAAATGACCTCTGGGTTGTGTTTCTGCCGGTGAGTAAGGATTCCGGAGCTCGTTAGAGCCGGGCCGGCATGGCGGTGGCAACTGACAGATAACTGACCAGTTACTTGCCCGTTGTCACAGCGACTTGGGCTTGTCTTTCGCTTTCCATCTGGCGTAGGGAAGCCACTATGTCGAGCTACTATAAAAAAAATTACCTAAGTTCATTAGAAAACAGTATTTAAGGATTGATCAGTTGCTTAGTACCCATAGTACAAGCTTCGACTTAGTTGGGGCTAGATGGCGCTGTGTGGCCCAGCAACGCTGCTGCCCGTCATCGGGCTGTGGTATTTAGCTACGCCGTCATTCGTGATGGTTATACCGCCACCAGTCGGTGGCCAGAGCCTCGTTTGTTATTCGGCAGGATGCACCACGGGCAGGTGAGGGTGGCTTGGAGCGAAAAGATTATTTGGTATAGGTTGCTCCCTTACAACCCTATAGGTGGTCACCCCACAATAAAGGAAGTAAAGTTAGATATCAATGTACGCGTAATAACTTATTTATTTAACGACCAAAGAGGAAACGAGTTATAAATAAAGATGACAATAAAAATGCGTATTGTTAAAATTCTCAATTACAATTCCGACGATAGTTAACGGTATGAGTCCACATTGTGAGAATAGTTAAGCCAGAGCCTTCTGAGAACTTACACCTATCGTCTAAAAATGTATACGGCGTTGCCATACATGTATAGACATAGCAATAGAATTGCAAATTGACTGACATACCTATCACCTGGACGCGAGTTGCGGGGGTCGATGACCGGCACGCCACGCCCACCGGCCCCGCCCACCGCGTAAGCCCCGCCCACACGAATTCGGGTGACGTAATTTAAGATGCTACCCAGCTAATTTATTGTTTGCGACTGTTTTTTTTAGTGGTTGTGGTAGGTTTTTTTTATTTTGTTGAAAAATAGATGTGCTTACTTTTTTTATTTATGTAATTAGTTTATTTAAATGTACACGCACATAGAAAGCTACTTATAACAGTAATAGGTCTGTATGAAAGATTATAAAAAGATCTTTAAATAAGCATTTACTAAAGTGTACCAAGTTATAAATAGGACACCTAATTGGTTGGGATATTATTAAATATTCCTAATTATTAACCGACTTCAAAAAAGGAGGTTCTCAGTTCGATTGTTTGTATGTATGTATGTTTGTCTGCGATTATCTCGCGTTTGGCTAAATCTATTTGGATGCGGTTTTCAGAAAAGTATTTGTTACATTCAGGAGAAGGTTTTAGTACTTTAACCGACTAAAAAAAGGAGGTTCTGAGTTTGAAGTCAAATTTATTTATAAGTATATTGTTAAATTCCTACAGCGTGATACCATTTTGCGTTCGAATCTAACATTCGAAATAACGACGCACACATATCGCTAAAATTCAGTTCGATTGCGAGTTTTCCTTGAAACGATCGCTTGAAACTATATTTAGAACGCGTGTTGGATGTGAACCCTTTCTATGATACGAGGATGCGAATAAGGTGCATGTTGCATTTGAACTTACGTTCTGCAAAGGAGAATGTGAATAACTTTTATCATGGATTTATTAAATTTGTTTCGCCCAGATATTAAACAAATAATAAATGTAAATTAATTAGGTATATTTGAGTTAAATAACAATAAAATATTGTATGAGAATACAAGATTCATAAACACTGTGTGTAAGCTTATAATAAATCTGTAGAGACTACTCGACGGATTTTAACGAAACTTAGTACAATTATTCTTCATACTCCTGGACAGGTTATATGTATACTTACTTTTCATCACGCTACAATCAATAGGAGCAGAGCAGTGATAGAAGGGAAATGTTAGGAAAACGGGAGAAATTTTATCAGTATGTTTGAACGCGCATCACGCGAAAATTACTACATGGAATTTAATTCGGTTTTCACCAATGTATTGCTATTTGAAATTTAGGCACGACTTTATAAAAGTCAGTTATTTTGGGAAACCGATACAAACGCGTGGGACGCCGCTGGCACAGCTAGTCTATACTTATAATAAATCTGTAGAGAGGTCAATTCTGTACATGAAATATATTTTCAAAATAACTATCAGGGGGTGATTAGTGATCGATACTGATGCCAAAAATGCAATCAGTAAAATTTTTGTCTGTCTGTCTGTCTGTCTGTCTGTCTGTCTGTCTGTCTGTATGTTCCTTATAGAAACAAAAACTACTGGACGGATTTTAACGAAACTTGGTACAATTATTCTTCATACTCCTGGGCAGGTTATAGGGTACTTTTCATCACGCTACTATCAATAAGAGCAGAGTAGTGAAGGGAAATGTTGGGAAAACGGGAGAAGTTACTCCATTTTTTAAGTTTCCGTCGCGTGTGCAGCCTTAATGGTTAAAGTTACATAGAAATTATGTATGACAGAAATATTTTACATAAAATTGACTAAAAAATATCCCGCAACAGCATATGTCTATCTTTTATGGTTGACTCACAATAACACGTGTAACTCCTGATAGCTTAGCAGTTCGGAGCATTCTGATTATATTTGTTTACTCTTACGTTTATAATACTCTCATTCATCCCTAATTTAAAAAAGTTATCATTATTACCTATTCAATAAAAAAAGAATCATAGAAATCGGTATAGAAACACCAAACTTATACATGAAATAAGCCATCGCGCCGTCGCACGTGAATACTGAATCATGCTATAAGGATTATTTTTGTGTAACGGTTGCCGCACTCGACACGGGTCGCGGCGGCGGTAGGGTATAAAAAGGCGGGAGGTCCGAGAGCTAGCTTCATTCAATATTTGGCTGTTGATGCGTTCAGAGCGATCGACCTTATTGACAGACAATAAATTGATATTGAGAAACCGTGCCAGCGCGACTTTTAGTTTTTAAATAGTTTATTTGAATTTCTTTTGTTGTTATATTGTAAAATATTCGTTCAAATTAAAAATTATTAAGCGTAGGTACTTTTATTAATTAAAGTAGTTATAAGTATTTATTTTTAAGTGAAGTTTCAGCTTCAAAAATATATTTACAAAAAAAGTATCAGGGGGTGATTAGTGATCGATACTGATGCCAAAAATGCAATCAGTAAAATTTTTATCTGACTGTCTGTCTGTCCGTCTGTCTTTCTGTCTGTCTGTATGTTCGTTATAGAAACAAAAATTACCTACTCAACGGGTTTTAACGAAACTTGGTACAATTATTCATCATACTCCTGTGCAGGTTATATGATACGTTTCATCACGCTACAATCAATAGGAGCAGAGCAGTGAAGGGAAGTGTTGGGAAAACGGGAGAATTTTTTATCTGAATGTTTGATTGAGCATCACGCAAAAAGTACTGCATGGAATTGAATGTGGTTTTCACCAATGTATTGCTAGAGGTCTAACTTAAGATTTGGGCATCATTTTATGGAAGTCCGTTAGTTTTGAAACCCGATATCCACGCGTGCGACGCCGCTGGCACAGCTAGTAATATAATAAAATTATGGACGTGTAAAAAGTTCGAATTTCTTGCCGATGTTTCTCGGTAAAATCCAAATTCTGTATAGGTATTGTTACTTGAAGTGTATAATATGAATAAAATATTTTCTTTTTTTATTCTTTTAAAAACTTTACTTTCTATACCATATGTTATTCCTTTTTTCAGCTATAATTTGACCAGAAACCCATAGGTCTCTGGTCATAACCCGCAGCGGGTTACGATATGCTGATAATCTTGATCAGGGGTTACTTTTATTAACCGACTTCAAAAAAAAGAGGTTCTCAATCCGACTGGTTTTTTTTTTAATATGTTTATTACGACATATTTCCGAGAAGCCCGACGTAGCAGACGTTCGGGATATGCCATAGACGATACGCTTAACAAAATACCGTATTGCAAAACAAGCTTGACATAAAAAATACATAATACCTACTTGTATTCTTAAAAATGACATGACAACTTTACGTAGGTAGCTCAAGTACAGTTTATAATAGCACATATCAAAATATTGGACACTTTGACAAGTCGCGTGAGGAGGTACCGATGTGTTTTCAAATTTGAAATTCATATGTACGTTTATTCGACGGAAAACATCATGAGGAAACCTGCACACATGACAAGAAATTCTAAGGTTGTCTGGTGGACAGCGGGGGAGTTTGAGGGACCTGCCCATTTAGGTCGACTACGCTGGTGGTGTCAGGGCAGCATAGGTCTCCTAGGACCCCTGACACCACCCCATGGCGTTTGACGAAGAGGCCGGGGTTTTTAGTGGGTATTCCCTGCCTCTTTACCATCTTGAGGCGGGGTGCCACCCTTTCCATTTTCGAGGGTGGCGTGAGTCCCACATACCCCGCCAGTATTCCCCCGAACGGCGGGGATGCCTAAAAGCATTTTCCCCGGCAGAAAAAAAAAACATGGTTGTCTGGTGGACCAGACCACGCTTGGTCAGAGTTGTTAACTAAGACCTTATCGCCTAGTTTAGGGTTGTTTAGAGCCCCTATATAACTCAAAGGTGACTTACTGACTGATATATACTATCAACGCACAGCCTAAACCACTGGACGGAACGGGTTGAACTTTGGCATGCAGGTAGATGTTATGAC
The DNA here is from genome assembly GCA_031163375.1 of Conogethes punctiferalis. Taxonomy (NCBI): domain Eukaryota; kingdom Metazoa; phylum Arthropoda; class Insecta; order Lepidoptera; family Crambidae; genus Conogethes; species Conogethes punctiferalis. The sequence continues at coordinate 6,752,430 of CM062100.1, read as the reverse complement.
GCAGGCATACGCTAAGAAAAGACTTTGGTCAATTTTACCCCCAAGGAGATGAAATAGGGGATGAAACTCTATTCCGCGCGGACCAAGTGGCGGGCACAGCTAGTTGAAACCTAATGATATGAATTGATAATGACACTTGTTCAGAATATTAACGTCCAATATTTTATGATACAAATCATTATAATGAATGTTTACCCCGGGTGAGGCTCACATGATCTGAAATCAATTAATTACTAAATATGACTTAGGTACGTTAGGCACTAACCTAGCTTTAAATACAAACAAACGAATCTTTTTCATTTTACCTTAGTCAAGCGGAATCAACAAAATAAAATATTTATTTAGATTACCAACGATTGTTACCTAAACTAAAAATAGACTGAAAATTAAAATTTAAATAAAGGTTTTTTAATATAAATATCCATCCATAGATTGGATGTAGGTATCTATCTATCCCATTCACGAAAAATGATGATAAAAAATGTGTTTTCAACAAAACGCTTATTAATGACGACTATTTAACCTAAACCTGTTTCCAATCATCAAAAAAGACCAAACAATTTCTATTTCATTCACAAAAAAATCTAAAATATGAATCAAACATCTCTAAAAGGAAAATTGTAAATGACAAAATAGCTAGTAACAGAACTGGTATTTTTTGTCACATAGTACAGATATCGAGTGAATGCGTTTAATATGTGCAGTTATTTATTTTTAACACGATTTTTATTGATGACAATTTTATAAAACGCGTCGAGAATTTCTAGGTTATTATTACTTTTATGATATTAACCGTTTAAGATCTCTTTTGTGAATTTGTGGAATTATAAAATAACTGTTCATTTGTTATTATGTTTTTGAGGATTACATTGGAGTATAATCAGAATTGGTTATTTGGGTTGCTTACGACTGTATTCACAAACGTTACTATGCGTCGCGCAAACGCTAGCGTGCATCCCCGCCTGAGCAGAGCAGAGCAGTGAAGGGAAGTGTTCGGAAAACGAGAGAACTTTTTATCTGTATGTTTGATCGCGGATCACACGAAAGATACTGCATGGAATTTAATGAGGTATTCCCCAATTTATTGCTAGAAGTCTAACTTAAAATTTAGGCACCATTTTATGTAAATCCGTTATTTTCATAACCCGATACCCACGCGTGCGACGCCGCTGGAACAGTTAGTACTAAATAAACAAGTACCTTTCTTCTCCGCGTCCAACTTAATATGGCTCATTATACAAAGCACGAGACAAAACGTCATACAACATATACATAACAGACAAGAACACGAAAAGAAATGAATTTTAAACGATTTACCTACTCGTAGTGTGCTAATGACGAGGCAATTAATGTAAAACAACATAATATTATGTTGCTTAAAATTTAACATGTAAGTATGTTATGTATTACCTACATTAAGTTTTCTTACGGCTTGTCTTATTAAAACTAATGAAGACCTGACTTGAATGCATGAGCGGCAGTTCTAGTAATTCCAAGCGCCGTTTAAAGACTAAAATCTAGGGTTTGAAATCCGAAAGGGCCAAAAAAAAAAGTATAAAGAAATCGTCACAATAAATATCAAACAACATTAAATACATTGCTCTGATAAGATAATACGAGTATGAGATAGTAAGAGACTACAAGTAAGTAGCTTATGCACTATTAAGGGCATCAAAGCATCGAGAATGTACCACAAAAAAGAGAGTAAAGAGCGATAGGGCATAGCGAATCTTCGCTCGAATTGAGCTGCCCGTCCAGGAAAGGACCTCCACCCTGTAGAATACCGCAACCAAATGACCTCCGGGTCGTGTTTCTGCTGGTAAGTAGGGTTTCTGGAGCTCGTGGGGGTTTAGGGTTGGGCCGGCATGGCGGTGGTAACTGTCAGGTAACTGAGCAGTTGACGATATCTCTCAGTTACTGACAGGTAACTGAGAGATGGGCGGGACACCTGGCACGAGGGAAGGATGGAAGGTGGAGCACATCCATTACACAGTGGTGGCCAGGGCAGGGTAAGCGAAGTAGCGGGCGTCCGCCCTCCAGATGGTCGGATGATATAGGTAGAGTGGCGGGGAAAACTTGGGTGAGAGTAGCGCAGGACCGTGGTAAATGGCAATCAAGAGAGGAGTCCTATGCCCTGCAGTGGAACCGATAATAAAGGCTGATGATTACTTGCCCGTTGTCACAGGGACTTGGACTTCTCTTTTGCTTTCCATCAGGCGCAGGGAAGCCATTATGTCCCATATTATGCAAATAAATAACCCAAGATATGCCACGCTACAATGATAGCGTGGCTGGAGGGCTGGAGGAGCTCGGTGGCGCCACGGTCACATATTAATAAATAGTTACTATGTCTTGTTCGCTTAACAATGATCGCAACGTTGTGCAACCATTGGCGCGGTCAATCCGATGATGGGTGACCAAAATTTGACACCGATTTCCTCCGTGCTTCGGAAGGCACGTTAAGCTGTTGGTCCCGGGTGCTATCTTTACCAACTCAGATAGCAGTCGTTACATCATATCAGAGATGATGATAACTCTGACGCCTAAACTGGGAATGGGTATAGCTTACCCTAAGTGTTGCGGAGGTCTGATGGCAGTCGCTCTGTGTAAAAGCTTAGCCCTCGCCAAATCTCTCAGTTTGGGAAGCCGACCCTGAGACAATCGGGAAAAAGGCTAGGATGATGGACGCCACACCTCAATGATACAGAGCTCCCCCAATGGGAATTGTCATTTAGGGGGGTTTGCCATTGTCATCACGCCTGGCAGGCGGGTTGGTGACCGCAGTAGGTTTATTTGTACCTAGACAAACGCTGCTGTACGTTTCCCGATTCCCTTTACCATCTTCTACGACACCCATAGGCTGAGATCGAGTGGTCTTGTTCTAAAGAATAGAATAGAATAGTTTTTTATTTGCAAGAAAAGTGGTACATAGGATGTTTTTTTATTTTATTTTTATAGTAGCTCGACATTATGGCTTCCCTACGCCTGATGAAAAGCTAAAGAGAAGCCCAAGTCGCTGTGACAATTGGCAAGTAGCTGGTTAGTTACCTGTTAGTTGCCACTGTCATGCCGGCCCAACCCTAACCCCCCACGAGCTCCGGAGACCCTACTCACCAGCAGAAACACGACCCGGAGGTCATTTGGCTGCGGTATTCTATAGGGTGGAGGTCCTTCCCCGGTGTACAGTGTTATAAAAACCGGAAACAACACGAAGTCACGAAGTCAATACAAGATTCATAAACAAAGTAGACAGACAAAAACAGCCAAGTCGAAGCAACGGATATAAATTTGCATATCAATTATTACCCATTACCATTGGCATTGTGTATTTGTTGTTTTTTTACACTTATTATCTAATACGCGTTGCGTACCTACGCGTAAAAAAAAGTTACGCATGTGCGTAAAAACGCACGTGAATACGTTTGCATGATCGTTTGATTGAGTTATTAGTTCTTTAGTGACATTTAATGGAATTTTTACGCAATTTGTTCTGTTTGAAATTTATTTCAACATTTAAGATGTACCTTATATTGTTTTTGACGGTTTAAAGGTTACTTTAATATTAAAGTAACCTTTTCTGTCAAATATCTGCAAGTTTTTGCACACAAATGTTTGTACCGTGAGAGGATCGAATCCACGACCCTTGGTTCAGAAACCATTCATTTAAGTTTTATACTATTCCATTCTAAAATACTAATTTCAGTTCTGAGTCTGACAACTAATTAACGTTTTTCAATCGTAATACCCGTTCCCTAATTATATTTATTGTTACATCGCAATGAATAGTGCATTTCACGCCTAAATCGAGCCACGCCGTTTTAAAAGCGTCTATAGAATTAATCACAGCTTAATTATTTGTTTGGGTTCATTTCAAGTGACTTGCCAGCCGTTTGTTACTTTGTCTGAGAATTACAACATTGTCAATGGAATTTTATGACAGTGATAATTTAATCAGTTTTATCTCAACTTAATATTATAAAGAGGAAAGATTTGACTGTTTGTTTGACACGAATAAGCTCCGAACCTACTGGACCGATTTGAATAATTCTTTCACTGTAGGAAAGCTACACTATCTCCGCTGAACATTGGTTATATTATATTTTGAAAAAAGTTAGGGATCCGTGCTAAAACTCCAATTAATGTAACCCGAAATTACCAAAAAGTTTTTAATCTTCAAAAACAAGAAAAAATCTTACATACTGACGTCTCTTGACAACTTTCCCATAGCAACCTAAACTGTTATGACATCTAAATAAATAATTCTACTGTGAAGTATACCTAATGTATGAAATGTTTTGCTGAAATAATTGAATTATCCGAAGCGAAGCGAGGAGCGGGCTAGTCATAAATAAAATAAATAATAAAATAAACTAGTTGTCATTGAACCTAGTTTTAAGTCATCTACCAAACAGATGACAAACAAAGAAACAATAAGAATAAGTACAAATAAAAAATATCTCTCTATCTATATACGTGACAGATAACTTATTAACCTACCTAATCTTAAACGATGATTTTTTATAATATGATACGATAAAACAGCTCTTGTTAATTTTAAGGACTTGTGATGAAGGGATAACCCATCATCTTTTCAAAAGATGATGGGTCACCTGCCCGTGTTACATCCTGCTGATTAACAAACGAGGCTCCGGCAACCTACTGGTGGCGGTATAACCATCACATTTGAAGAAAGAAAAGCACCAGTAGGTAGCTAAATACTACAGGCCGATGATAGGCATCAACGTCACCGGAACGAGGAGCTACGCCCTGCGATCGCCAGCCCACCTGCCCAGCGTGGCGATTATGCGTATATCCTCCAGGTGTATGCCCAAAGTGGCCAACACATGGAAAGGTCTATGTCCAGCAGTGGATTGCAATAGGCTGATGATGATGATGATGACAAGTTTTATGGACAGCATTTGCCTAAGTACAAATACAACCTACTACGGTCACATGACAATTAGGTAGAGCATAGCGAATCTTCGCTCGAATTGAGCTGCCCGTCCGGGAAAGGACCTCCACCCTATAGAATACCGCAGCCAAATTACCTCCGGCTCATGTTCCTGTCGGTGAGTAGGGTTTCCGGAGCTCGTGGGGGGTTGGGGTTGGGCCGGCATGGCTGTGGCAACTGACAGGTAACTGACCAGCTACTTGCCCGTTGTCACAGCGACTTGGGCTTCTCTTTCGCTTTCCATCAGGCGTAGGGAAGCCATTATGTCGAGCTACTATAAAAAAAATACATTATGGAGGCTTATGTCTAGCGGTAGACGTTTGCAGGCCGATTAGGAGCCAACAATAAATTACCTCACACGAATTTCTTGGCTTTCTGACCCCTCAACCCTATGCTATTTTATTAAAGACTAGCTGTGCCAGCGGCGTCGAACACGTGGAATATAAGGTTTCTAAAATAACAGACTTCTATAAAGTGCCTGAATTTTAAGTTAGACCTCTAGCAATACATTGGTAAAAACCGCATTCAAATCCATGCAGTAGTTTTCACGTGATGCGCGTTCAAACATTTCCCGTTTTTCCCACACTTCCCTTCACTGCTCTGCTCCTATTAATTGTAGCGTGATGAAAAGTATACTATAACCTGCCCAGGAGTATGAAGAATAATTTTACCAAGTTTTGTTGAAATTCATCCTGTAGTTTTTGTTTCTATAACGAACATACAGACAGACAAAAATTTTACTGATTGCATTTTTGGCATCAGTATCGATCACTAATCACCCCCAGATACTTAGTTATTTTGAAAAAAATACTTTCTACAGATTTATTATAAGTATATAAGAAGAAAAAGATAAAAAAAATGGTATACGTCATATAAAATAAAAAAAGAACTTGACAGATTTATTTTTCCGACACTTTCATTTGATTTTTTTTAAATACTAAATTAGTGTTCCTATGTTCTTTATTGAACAAACCTACAAATAAAAAACAACGAATACTTTGCAAAAAAATCTTCAGAACACCAAAGAACTTACAATTAATTATTAGTAACGGTGTTGATAGATTTCTTGGTAACTAAATTTCGTAAATACTTTGTTCAAGCACCGCTATAGAAAGTTGATTTTGTTTCAAAGAATTTAGTTTTTTGTCATTTCGTTAATAGAATCCGTTACCAGCGTTTCAGTGACAATTTATTTATTGGATTACCAACATAATACATTAAATTATTTATAATACAGTAACTAAGGCTATGATGTTAACTGTCCATACAATTACAGGCAATCTGCAGCATGTTATGCAAATAATTATAAAATAAAAAAAATAAAAAAACTTATTTTTTAAGGTGTAAAATTGAGGTTTTAGATTTTTTTTATGGTAGAGGGGGCAAACGGGCCTGAAAGTCACCTGATGGTAAGTGATCACTTCAGCCCATAGACACCGCAACACCAGGGGAGTCACAGGTGCGTTGCCGGCCTTAGCGAAATCTATAGGCTCGCTTTTTGAAGGTCCCTAAATCAAAAATAAAAAGAAAAAAAAATAGAATAAACAAATAAAGACTAAGAGGGGGTTTGAGGTACGCCAACAGATTCCAACACGGAAAGAAACTTTGGTAGAGTTTTTTTTTTATTCAAAAAAAAATTTCAATATTTTTTGCGCTTGGCCACAATTCACCTGGTGTTAAGTGATATTGAAGCCTACGATGAAAATACCGATTCACTCTCGCCTTGAACACCTCAAGATTATATGTCTCCGGAAACAAAGAGTCCGGCAAGGAGTTCCATAGTTTGGCCGTTCGCACCAAGAAAGTAGAGGCAAACCACACCGTGCGGGTCCTTGGGACCTGCACCATAAAACGGTTTTTATGTGATTTCACAGTTTGGAAGTGAATATCAAGTTTAGGTAGGTTTTTAGTCAGATCGTTGTACAGACGAGACAAACGAATCATAGGGGAGTCACGGCCCAATCTGGTTCTGCAAAATGTTTTCCTAAAGAACTAGAATTTAATGAACAATTATGATATCAAAGTACTTAAATTAGCGTCAATAACCAACCTTAATTAAGATACAATACCATACAAATCCATAATTTTGAATTAATTGCTTTTTGAACCTACTTATATATTTTTTTTACTGGGCCTGTCACTCTCATCCTGAAGGCCCATATTAGTAGGCAAGTAGGGATATGACGGGACGGGAAAGCGTAGCGTAGACTACCTATGGAAAATGACAATTGTCATAGCCTAGAGGCCTATGTCCAGCTGTGGGCGGGATGATAATGATGACGTATAATTCATTTAACACTGTTCGTCTGTCCTCACACCTATTTGCAATACCCAAAAAGTGACTAAGTCATAAGTTCATACATTGTACACTGTACACTTAGTGAGCAAATAAAGAAATTGAAGTGATGATGATAGGGTTTCCCTAAACTCCCAGACCCGGGCCAATTCAAAGCCTGGTTTCTAAATTACGCCGACTGATATCGAATCCGGTACTTTGGCAAATAACTCTTCAGACCGAATTTCGGTCACAACACCCACTCTCCAAGGATACTAGTTGATTGCGAAGGAGATATGAAAATGCACCAGTGCGTGTGCAAACACTGATGTACTCTTTTCCTTCACTTCCCCAATCCAGATTGGGTTAAAGAGAGGCAGGGCTAAGCGAATCTTCGCTCGAATTGAGCCGCCCGTCCGGGAAAGGACCATTACCGTACCTACATAATACCGCAGCTAAACGACCTCCAGGTCGTGTTTCTGTCGGTGAGTGGGTCTTCGAAGTTCGTGGGGGGGTTGGGCATGGCGGCGGCAGTTGACAGGTTACTTGTCCGTTGTCACAGCGACTTGGGCTTCTCTTTCGCTTTCCATCAGGCGTAGGGAAGCCATTATGTCGTGCTACTAAAAAAAAGTCCGACACGCCCGGAAAGATCCACTGCTGGACTTATCCAAAGGCCTATGCCTCCCCCATTGTATCTGTCACCGTAAGATTGTATAACGTTAGATTATAATCTATCCAGCGAGATTGTACCTGTCGACAGCTCGTGAAACAAACGTGCTGCTTATAATTTAACGTATTTTTTTCGATAGATTGTAATCAATCAAAATGAAAACGTCAAATTGTGATATGGTAATGCGACGGAACGCATCTCGTCCTGTCACCGGTCTGTGGTATTTAGCTACGCCTTCAATCGTGATGGTTATACCGCCACCAGTCGGTTGGCGGCGCCTCGTTTGTTATTCGGCAGGATGCACCACGGGCAGGTGAGGTTGGCTTGGAACGAAAAGATGATAGGCCGCTCCCTCACCTCCCTTGTCATTTGAACGGATTTGCCGCTCATTACACTTGGGGTGGTGACCGCAGGGTTTTATTTGTAGCCACATAAACGCTGCTGCTCGTTCCTGATATACCCACCCTATTCGGTGCACGGGGGTATGTTGATATAAAGAAAGCCAAGAAGAGAAAAGAGAAGAAAAAGAGCCAAAATCTTGAATCCGGTACTGCTACAGAGTAATTTCTTGACAGAAACATCTAGTAACACGTTTCGACTCGGCCCGGGATTCAAATCGGAGACTTCTCGTCCGGCAAGTTACGTCTTGCTACCACTAAACTAATGAGACAGTCATAATAAGTAGGATATATAGTAAAATACAGTTTTCCAGACCTTTATCTATACTATTCATAATCATCAACTTGAAACTACCTGGAAGAGATCTTTTATAGCTATAAGACCGCCAAATTTGTGCCTACAAAAGTCCATAATGCATTTTCCTGTAAATATTGTCTTCGATATAGAATATATGTTTAAATCTAGTCATACAAATCACTATATTCTTATAATACGAGTAATATATTTTTATACGTAAGTATGAAAGATTTTAGATTTGTTTGGACATGTGCTATCGTCGAATTTTTACTTGATCAATGTTCATTTGATTTAATTACGATCGTATGCAGACCAATCATAACTTAAAATTACTAAAATAAGTTTACCATCTACAGCACAACGGTACATAACAACCGCATAACCCAAAAACTGCGAAAAAAATCTCCAAAGAATTTATTTACCTTCACACAAAATCTCACAACACAATCACATCACCACACTAGCACACACACACGTCATTACCATAGATAACGATAGGTACAGATTACGAGAAAAAAATGGCGGCAAAAAAAAACCGCCCGGTACTTTTTTTTTGCGCACGGATATTTTTTCCGTTCGGTTCGAGCCACGACCGCGCCGGCACAGCGTCTTTGCGGAGACTAAAAAGTGACTCGCCGAGCTGCGTAGGCGTAATGGGTAGGAGGGAGAGGGAGATAGGAGGGCCACCGTGAGGGACAGAGAGGGATAGCGAGGGAGTGGGCGTGTCCACGTGGGTGTGGCCTAAGTTTGCATAAGTGATTGCCAGTAGGGAGGACTACCATATCTTATGGGCAGCAGTTTTTGTCGGGTGCATTGTCTTATATTTTTTATTTCGGATAAACTATGAAACTGTGATGTTTGGACGCGATTCGCTTTGCTTGTGGTAGGTTAGGGATAGGATCTAGGTACGTACTTAAATGGGGGATCGATTTGCAGATACATTTGCGTCTGTGAGTAATTACCTTTTTGATAGATTGTCTGTGACTGCGTACCTACTTATAATCGTATGTACGTTAAACTGATAGCGCAGTGGTTAGGCAAAGATGATGCGAGAAATGCCAGGTTCGACTCACAGTCCAGTATGATTTTAGGTTTAAATCATTTCTGATGCCGCCGGACTGATACTCGTATTTCTTTATCCGTGCGGTGAGGATGAAGAAACAAATCACCGCTTCATATTTTTTTCTCTTGATTGTCGTAAGAGTCGGTAAGGTGAAACTACTTTTTTTTCACCTTCTTTGCTGATGGTATACCTACCTATAGGGTTTATCCCCCTAAGCGACCGCTGAACAGCATGACAATGTTATGGCAAATGACCATTGATTGATTTACTTAGTTACTTGCTGGTCCGATGACACAACGCTTTAGGTCCCTTTTCCACGTTTCATCCTCGGCACATGACAGGCTCGGTGGCTCATTTGGTAGTGACCTCTGCCCTCTGAGCCAAGGGTCGTGGTCGTGGGTTCGATTCCCGCACAGTACAAACATTTGTGTTCATGAACATGTCTGTTTGTATTGGTCTGGGTGTTTTCTATGTATAATATGTATTTATTTACAAAAAAAATGTATCTAAGTAAGTTTATCATTTGTCTAGTACCCATAGTACAAGCTTCGGCTTAGTTTGGGGCTAGGTGGCGCTGTGTGGCCCAGCGTGGCATGTCTTGGGTTATTTATTTCATCCGGCGACGGAGGCCATTCTCTAGGACATACCTACTATGTGCTGCTATTGATAAAATACTTTTTTTTTAGCCCATGCTGTCCCACTGCTGGGAAAATAGAATGGAAGAAAGGTAGGGCATAGCGAATCTTCGCTCGAATTGAGCCGCCCGGCCCGTCCGGGGAAGGACCTCCACCCTATAGAATACAATAGTCAAATGACCTCTGGGTCGTGTTTCTGCCGGTGAGTAGGGTTTCCGGAGCTCGTGGGGGGTTACCTAGGGTTGAGCCGGCATGGCGGTGTGTTCGCCACTTAGGGCAAACATCTGGAGGATATACCCATAATCGCCACACTGGGCAGGCGGGTTGGCGAACCTTGCTTTAAACTTTTTATAATTATTTGCAGATAAATTTGAATTGTCTCTTTGTTATACACTTCTAGACAGTTGTAATTTTCATCAATTATAGCTTTATTTACAAATAGCAGTGCCAGCGGCGTCGCACGCGTGGATATCGGGTTTCAAAAATAACGGACTTCCATAAAATGATAATACATTGGTGAAAACCGCATTTAATTCCATGCAGTAGCTTTTGCGTGATCCGCGATCAAAAATACAGATAAAAATTTCTACCGTTTTCCCAACACATCCCTTCACTGCTCTGCTCCTATTGATTGTAGCTTGATGAAAAGTATACTAAGTATAACCTGCCCAGGAGTATGAAGAATAATTGCACCAAGTTTCGTCAAAATCCGTCCAGTAGTTTTTATTTTCTATAACGAACATACAGTCAGACAGAAATTTTACTGATTGCATTTTTGGCATCAGTATCGATTACTAAAATCACCCCCGATAGTTATTTTGAAAATATATTTCACTAGCTGCTGCTCGCGGCTCTGCCCGCGTGAATATTCGTATAAAACATAGCCTATATGTTAATCTGATGTACAAACTATATTCCTGTAAAGTTTCATTAAAATCCGTTCAGTAGTTTTTGCGTGAAAGTGGAACAAACATCCATCCATCTATCCAAACAAACTTTCGCGTTTAAAATATTAGTAGGATGTACAGAATTGACTTCTCTACGGATAGGATAATAATTTACCAGACTAGGTACTAACAACATCACATACATTGCTCCGATCCCAAAGTAAGTAGCTTAAACACTTGTGTTATGGGTATTAATACAGGGAAGGTACCTACTACAAATATTATTATACTTGAATACATATTATAAACACCTAGACGCGGAACAAACACAAAATGTTTATCACACTAATGTTTGTTTCGGGTGGGACTCACGACGAGGGCAGAAGTCAATAATGAAAGTTCTTTAGCTATAAATCATAAGCATAATAATTCCTTTTCATATAACTTTTACAACACAGACGTAGAAATATTGACTATCGTGTTCAAATAAAAATTAAGATATAATTGCCGAGCAAGTGAACCTCATTGTAACTTAATTTATAGGAAACAAAACGGAATTTTAAGAAGACAAACTTAAAGAAAAAATTTAAAAGACACAATTTGGAAAACGAATGCCGCGCATTTCTCGGCGGCCAGTATTTTATGCTAAATTTAAAATTTCAAATATCGAATCGCTTCGAGTTCCAATTTTCAAATTTGAACTTGGAACGTCCAGTTCGGATGACGCGCAAAAACTGACCGCGCAATGCCGCCCGTCATCTGCACGGAACAAAGGTGGTAGTGGAGTCGACTTATTGTATTGTTTTATTTTTAATAACCAAAGGCAAGTAACTGATTGGATTTTGAAATACATTTACATTATTTATTTTATTAATTGCACATGTCATACATCAATAAAAAGTAAATAGCATGACCCGGGTAGGGATACTTTATACCATTTATGTATTGTACAAACAGTTTTTATAGCTTTTATGGTACCAGCCACGCTACGTTCATGTTTTCGTTATTTCTTTCTTTATAGAATTGTTCCTGTTTTTCTAAGTTTTAAAAAAGTTCAGGTGCTAAATGTTACATAGTTACATACATTGCATTAATGTGACAATAGTAAAATCCTAACGGCCCTGGGGTATTTTACAAGAAGTAATGTGGTCTATGACGACTATCCCCGAAACACCAGTCCGAGCTAAAATAGATAACATAATATCGCGTATGTGACACGCGTTATTCAGAACACCCTTAAGGCTACCAAGCACAATAGGAATTAAGTAAATTTGTTTTTTTTTTTCGGTCACCGGTTAGTGCACCGATAAAAAATGGACTTGTAACAAGACATTTGTTGTACACTTTATGCGGTTTTATCGCTATAAGCGATCTCTTCTAGAGAACGTTTGAGTAGAGAATAGTAAGATAGAAAGGGTGAGGTGGTGTGATTCATACCTACAATATAAGAGTTCAGATAAATTAATATAGAAAATAGTATAGAGTTATGAATGTTTGACTTGTAAAATAATAATATTATAATTTCTGAATGTACTACTCCATACACTGCTATGTTCTTCAGAAATATGCCGCCTAGCCGCGCAGACTATGCGCAAAAAGGACGTCCTCACCAAACGTTCATTTTATCACATACGTTCCACGGGAGAAAGAGACAGCTATATCGTCCAACATAACAAGACCTCCATCTTACCACGCCGTCTCCAGAAGACGCAATGCAGCGGAAAATCCCGTTCAAACTGGAAGCTCAGCTAATTTTGGCCTTAGCTGTGAAAAGGAGCGAGAGGTAATTTTTTGTCTTTGTTTATTATTGTATTGTGCGAGCGAGAGGGGTGATGGCCGGTGTGATGTGCTTTCAGCCTGGATTGATAAATTTTCAAATTGACTTTGAGGATGGATATAATGTACCTACTTATATTACTTACTAGCGAACCAGCCTCGCTTCACTTCAGGTATTTCAGATAAACCCCAATTACTCGTAATGTGTACTTATTTATATTCAGTAACAATAAAAGTACCTACGACTTCATAATAGTTATTTATTTAAATGACATAACAGTTTAGGTTGCTATGGTAACGTTTTCAAGGCACGTCAGTTCGTAAGAAAGCTTTTTGGTAATTTTTTTACACTGTGGGTTTATATTATCTTAGAGTTTTAGCATGGATTCGTAACTTAAAAAAAAATGTTATATAGCTTATTTTCATGGGGATAGGCTAGCTTTCCGACAGTGAAAGTATCTATTATTCAAATCGGCCTAGTAGTTTTAGAGCCTATTCAATTCAAACAAACAAACAATCAAATCTTTCCTCTTTATATTAATTAGTGTAGATGTATAAGTGAAGATACGCATTTAATACAAGTTAGGATCAGTAAGCTGAAGTGGCAGTGGGCTGGCCACATCAGCTGCAGCACAGATTAATAAATAGTTACTTGGCCGCAGAACCGATAACCGTTGGGGTAAACGAGTTCTGGAGTGGAGACCGCGTCTCGGCAAACGTAGTGTAGGACGCCCTCAGGCCTGGTGGAGTGACGATTTGCGCAGGACGGCTGGCAAAGGCTGGATGCGAGAGGCCCGGGATCGATTAAGGTGTGCGAACTTTGGGAGAGGCCTATGTCCCAGCAGTGGACTGATGCAGGTTGATGGTGATGATGATGATGACAAGTTAGGATTTAAGTAAGTAAATCATAATGTCGTGTGGTTTCCGACTTTAGACTGAGACAACCCCGTTTTCGTTTGATTTTCTATTCCTTTATTCATAACTAGCTGTGCTCGCGACTTCGTTACGCGTGGAATAGTTATTTCCCCGTTTTTTTTTTACATTTGCCATTATTTCTTCGCTCCTAATAGTTGCAGCGTGATGTTATATAGCCTAAAGCCTTCCTCGATAAATGGTCTATTCAACACAAAAATAATTTTTCAATTCGGACCAGTAGTTCCTGAGATTAGCGCGTTCAAACAAACAAACTCTTCAGCTTTATAATATTAGTTTAAGATTAGTTAAGATTTGTATGTGACTCTAATAAACGTTTTTTCTTTCTTTCTTTCTATTTCACCCCGCGGGTGTCATAGAAGAAGATTAAGGGAATATCAGGAAACGGGCAGCAGCGTTTACCTGCGTACAAATAAAACATACTGCGGTCACCAACCCACCTGCCAAGCGTGGTGACTAAGGCTAATCCCCCAAAGAACAAATTGTCATTGTCATGTCCAGCGGTGGACGTTTGTAGGCTGATGATAATGGTGATCATCATCATCATCATCAGCTTATATTGCAGTCCACTGCTGGACATAGGCCTCTCCAGTTGTTGGCCACTTAGGGCAAACATCTGGAGGATATATTTTTTTTATAGTGGCTCCACATAATGGCTTCCCTACGCCTGATGGAAAGCGAAAGAGAATCCCAAGTGGCTGTGACAACAGGCAAGTAACTGGTCAGTTACCTGTCAGTTGCCACCGCCATGCCGGCCCAACCCTAACCCCCCACAAGCTCCGGAAACCCTACTCACCGGCAGAAACACGACCCAGAGGTCATTTGACTGCGGTATTCTATAGGGTGGAGGTCCTTCCCCGGACGGGCGGCTCAATTCGAGCGAAGATTAGCTATGCCCTACTTCTCTTATATACCCATAATCGCCACAATGGGCAGGCGGGCTGGCGATCGCTTTGCGTAGCGTGGGCTCCGGTGACGCTGCTGCCAATCATCGGCCTGTGATATTTAGCTCCGCCTTCAATTGTGATGGTTACACCGGCACCAGTCGGTTGCCAGCCTTCGTTTGTTATTCGGCAGGATGCACCACGGGCAGGTGAGGGTGGCTTGGAGCGAAAAGATGATAGGTCACTCCTTATCATGATAAAGATAGCTTACTATTTAATTAAAATTTCAAAAACGACATGGCACTCTTCAAGCTATTTACAAAAAAGGTTTAAATTAGTATTTATCTCCGCGGGAGGCAAAAAAGCGTTTTTTCTCAGGCGTTCATAATAAGCATAATTAGAACACCTACAGTCATTCTAGAAACTTCAGAGCTCTTTCTCAGTAACTAATTATAGTTTACAATATAAATAATTGCTGTGAATTGATAAATAGGACGGAAATGTAATGTGTTAAAGTCATTTACCTACAATAGGCTATTATGGCTTAAAATTGTAATTAGTTCATCTTTTAGCTTATTCAAAAATAAAAGACACCAATTTTTTATTTGTAAATTAGACTAAAAATTACAAAGTTATAGCCCGTTGAAATTACGCGTGACGTCACTCGGTGAGGCATTTTTACGGGAGCGAGTGACGTCAAAGTCTCCCACTCCTAACTTTTGATGCCTTGTATCTTTACAATTGTTTATTTGGATGAAAAAAGGAAAAATACGTGTCTTTTATTTTTGAATGAACTAAAAGACGGACTAATTACAATTTTTAGCCATAATATTATAAAGAGAAAAGATGGGAAAGGAAATTTGATTGCTTTTTAGTTGTACTTGTTTACCTAAACTTTGTTTACTTTTTTATAATAAGAAGAGCTTACAGGATGACCTCACTCCACCTGATGGTCAGCGGTCGTAAGTTCAAATGTTAGGTCGACAGGCACAATAGAAGAAACCCATTGCGCCTGTCGCCCTCACCCTGAAGGCCCAATGAGATGCCGTTTCACGCCCCGTTTAAGAACGAGAAGAAGAAGAAGAAGAGAAGATTGTAAGAGGAAGTGAAACACATGAGCTGGAAGGATTTTAATTTTGACTGACTAATAGGCCTGTTGCCGTAAAAAATGTAATTAGTCGGTCTTTTAGATTGTTCAAAAATAAAAGTACCAACGTATTTTTTATTTGTAAATTAGACCAAAAATGACAAACGGGCTATATGCCCGTTAAAATTACTCGTGACGTCAAAGAGGGAGAGCTTTTTCGCCACTGAGTGACGTCAAAGGCCCCCACTCATACATTTTGATGCCTTGTATCTTTGTTATTTTTGTTTAAATGAAAAAAGGAAAAATACGTGTCCAATATATTTTTGTAATCTAGAATACGGACTAAATAATATAATTATTTTGACCCTGGAAACACCCCTATTCTGACTCTTTCGACACCTACGGGAAGAGATGTGGCTGTGATTTGTTTTCTCTATCCCTAACTGCATGGACAAGCGTACAATTTTGCACGTCATCATCATCAGCCCATTGCAGTCCACTGCTGGACATGACGGCTGTCCACTTGTTCGCTACTTAGGTCAAACATCTGGAGGATATACCCATAATCGCCACCCTGGGCAGGCGGGTTGGCGATCGCAGGACGTAGCTTCTCGCTCCGGTGACGCTGCTGCCCATCATCGGTCTGCGGTATTTAGCTACGCCGTCAATTGTGATGGTTATACCGCCACCAGTCGGTTGCCAGCGCCTCGTTTGTTATTTGGCAGGATGCACCACGCGCGGGTGAGGTTTGCTTGGAGCGAAAAGGTGATAGGTTACACATTGCTCGTCCTTACATGTAATAGTGAAAAAAAAAACGTTGTGAAATGTTTTGAGTCGTGTCATGCAAGTCTAAAGCAGTTAGCTGCAGGTTATGCTAGGGAGTAAATGTCACCGCTCAAGCGAGAACTCGTGCATTCAACTCCCGGCAACGTTGTATCTATGTGCGTGTGTTAACACTGTTAAGTTAGTATTGTAGTTATGAAGACTATGCTTGTTCAAAAGCGAAATTATCGTAAGGAAATGATAATATTACATTACAATGCTAGGGCAGACTAGCATAAGTTAGAAAATTTATTATCTTATGGATATTATAATATGTACCTATTATGTATTTATTATTATTATTGTAATAAATAAGTGAATTAAAAAAAAATAACCCAAGACCTGCCACGCTGGGCCACAGATCGGCCCAAACAAAGCCGAAGCTTGAACTATGGTTACTAGACTTTTTAAATGAATACATATAAAACACTAGCTGTGCTCGCGACTTAGTCCGCGTGGAATAGTTATTTTTTACATTTTCCATTATTTCTTCGCTCCTAATAGCTGCAGCGATATGTTTTATAGCCTAAAGCCTTCCTCGATAAATGGTCTATTCAACACAAAAAGAATTTTTCAATTCGGACCAGTAGTTCCTGAGATTAGCGCGTTCAAACAAACAAACAAACAAACTCTTCAGCTTTATAATATTAGTTAAGATTAGTATCAATTTATCTATGGCTTTGTGTATATGTAATTTAAAATCATAACTGTCGACCTCCGGGTCGTGTTTCTGTGAGTACACCGACAGAAACACGACCCGGAGGTCATTTGGCTGCGGTATTCTATAGGGTGGAGGTCCTTCCCCGAACGGGCATTACTATCCCTCTTAAAACGTTACGTTTAAGTTTACTGTGCAATTAAAAATATGTATCATTTTTGTGTGTAAAAAGTACGCAGTTACATAAACTGTCCAGTTTTAATATTTCACATGCAATAAATAAATAAAATAATCACCAGTTTATTGAGCACACTGTACTCAAACTAATTATAAACTAGGTTTACAGAAGAAACCAACATTGTCACTTGGTTATATAAATGGGGGCGCAATAGGCGAAAGTGTGTGGGATTTGTGCGTTTTTGCGCGAGCTTTGTGCGCGTGAGAAGCCGCGGTATGGAGTAGGTGGAGCTGTCAGTGGGTGGTGGGTAGAAGGTAGGTCTACCCTTTGCCGCTGCAGTGCTGGATTCCCAGGTCCGGCGACATCGCCTCCTATGGGCTCTTGACGAAGGGTCCGGTGTTTTTAGTGGATATTACCCGCCTCTTTCCACGAGCGGGACGCGGCGGGCATGCCTAAACGCATTTTCACCGGATTAAAAAAAAAACGGTCTACCCTTTGAAGAAATACCTACAAAGGAGCGCAAGGTCTTTTTAATATAAAGATGTAAGGACCCATCATCTTTTCAGAATGTGATGATGTGGTGCACCCTGCAGAATAACGGAGGGATGTAAGGGACCTATCATCTTTTTGTTTTAAGTCACTTACACTTGCCTGTGGTGCATCCCGCTGAATAACAGACGAGGTTTTGACAACCGACTGGTGGCGGAATAGCCATCACAATCAAAGGCGTAGCTAAATAAAACACTGGATCGAGGAGCAAGGATGCTATCGTCAACCCGCTTACCTAAGTCCTCCAGTTGTTTGCCCAAAGTGGCGAACAACTGGATAAGCCTATGTCCAGCAGTGGATTGTGATAGGCTAATGATGATGAGGCTTGAACCGCTGCCTTCATTAAGGAAGTCCACCGCCTCAACCATTAGACCACCATAGCTTCGAGTATTTATAAGTGTAGGTAGCGAGTTAATCAAGCGCGATGCGCAGGCGCAGGCTACGCTCCGTGAACCGTGGAATACGCGCAGCTCTGCGTTTGGGAATACTATGGAGCTGTGGGCATTTTTCCCTTTGAACAAAGTTTTTTTTTTCTGTGCGGATCTAATAATAATATTAATTTATTTGAAGTGACAAGGAAGTTCTAATTATATATATAATTATATATCTATATAAGTATCTTTTGATGTTGAACATTCTGGTCAGTTTGGATAATGGAACGCAATTTTTTTAAATCTATACCTACATAGGTGACAAGTCCTACTTTATCCTATTAACCTAACAAATCCTCATTATTATAAATGCGAAAGTTTATTAGGCTTTTTTTTATAAAACGAAGATGGGATACATTGCATCCATGAATGTATGGGTGGATGTTTTTTAATAAAATAAAAATAAATAAAATAAAATAATTTATTTCTGCAAATAGATTTACAAGTAAATTCTTTTGCACGTCAAACTTTTTTTTTCCCTACTAGCACTTCGACGTGATAAGGATGAGGCCTGATGAGAAGAAGTGCCGCAAGAAACTCATCAATTTTGGCTTTTTTAAAAAATATATAATACTCACGCTAAAACTACTGAAAGGATTTTATTGAAACTTTACAGAAATGTAATTTATACTTCAGATATGATTATGATACACAGCTATGATTATGATATCCAAAGTATAGAATGACTGAAATAAACATTTCATAAACATTTCATTTCAAGCCTCAAGGACTCGAACGGTGCGTTTTGCCTCTACTTTCTTATTGTAAACGACCAAACTATGGAACTCGAAAAATATGTACCCGTATAATCTTGAAGTGTTCCAGGAGAGATTGAATCAGTAATTTCTGGATCACCACGCTCCATCGTATGCTTCAATGTGACTTAACATCAGGTTCAGAATCGTGGCCAAGCGCAAGGTAGGGCATAGCGAATCTTCGCCCGAATTGAGCCGCCCGTCCAGGGAAGGACCTCCACCCTATAGAATACCGCAGTCAAATGACCTCTGGGTCGTGTTTCTGCCGGTGAGTAGGGTTTCCGGAGCTCGTGGGGGGTTAGGGCTGGGCCGGCATGGCGGTGGCAACTGACAGGTAACTGACCAGTTACTTGCCCGTTGTCACAGCGACTTGGGCTTCTCTTTCGCTTTCCATCAGGCGTAGGGAAGCCATTATGTCAAGCCACTATAAAAAAAAATACCATAATGAAAGAAATTTTTTTTTTGTAACACAACATCTACTCCACAGCCTCGCTGTCATAAAGGCGCTATCACACGAACGAAACGGAAACGTTGACATTTCTATATAAAAGATATGCAGTTTAATTCCGTTGATCGCGCAAAAAAACAGGTGTTTTACACACGCGAAAGGTCAGGTGTCTTGTAACGGACGATAGATAATTGGCGCGGTGCGTGATCCCTGCTCGTAGGAGGAAACGGCTTGAGTTATGACAGGGGCTCCTTGAGGAATGGCAGTGGGGCAGAGGCAAGCTAATACCAAGAAACCTGATTGGGAATAGATCCTACTATTGTTCTTAGATGGCTATGGTGTTTCTGTGATCAATTAGTTTGCAAAAGGGCCAGAAATAGCCATCGAGGAAACCCGATTCGAGAAAAATTTTTTATATAGTAGCTCGACATAATGGCTTCCCCACGCCTGATGTAAAGCGAAAGACAAGCCCAAGTCGATGTGACAACGGGAAAGTAACTGGTCAGTTACCTGTCAGTTGCCACCGCCATGACGGCCCGACCCTAACCCCCCACAAGCTCCGTAACCCTGGCAAGCATGCAAGGGAGCGACCCATCATCTTTTCGCTTCAAGCCAACCTCACCTGCCCGTGGTGCAACCTGCCGAGTAATAAACGAGGTGCTGGCAACCGACTGGTGGCGGTATAACCATCACGATTGAAGGCGTAGCTAAATACCACAGACCGATGACGGGCAGCAGCGTCACCGGAGCGAGAAGCTGCTCCCTGCGATCGCCAATCAGCCTATTGCAGTCCACTGCTGGACATAGGTCTCTCCAGTGGTTCGCCACTTAAGGCAAACATATGGAGGATATACCCCTAATCGCCACGCTGGGCAGGCGGGTTGGCGATCGCAGGGCATATCCTTTAGCATAGCACTTTTCATCGTCAGCCCATCGCAGTCCATTGCTGAACGTAGAACTCTCTAACTGTTCACCATTATGCTCGATCATGAGCTCGCGTATATCGGCCCTCTTGCGCTAATCATTACATCTGGGACACAACGTAAAGACTTAAGTAAGCTCATGTATTTAGTTACGTCTTCAATTGTGATGGTTATACCGCCACCAGTCGGTTGCCAGCGCCTCGTTTGTTGTTCGGCAGGGTGCACCACGTGCAGGAGAGGTTGGCTTGGAGCGAAATGATGATAGACCGCTCCCTTACATACCATACATGGTACAACCATCACAATTGAAGACGTAACTAAATACCACAGACCGATGATGGGCAGCAGCGTTACCGGAGCGAGAAGCTACGTCCTGCGGTCGCCAACCCGCCTGCCCAGCGTGGCGATTATGGGTATATCCTCCAGATGTTTAACCTAAGTGGCGAACAACTGGAGAGGCTGGACATATCCAGCAGTGGACTGAAATAGGCTGATGATGATGAAGCTCATGTGCAAAAGCATGATCTTTGCAAACAATTTCAAAGCAAACCCCTCCATTGTCAACTAATCATTACTCTTCAACATTTTATGACCACTCAAATGTGTTACTTCCTCGCAAACAGCTTTCAAAGTGCAAACCCCTTTAATTGTCAGTTAAAGACTGTACCTAATTAACTTTAAGACATAATTAATTGCATTCACACAGTGTGACGATGGTATCTACAATGCGGGCAGAAAATAAACGTATTTATGATTTTATGAGCACGCTATACAGTTTAGTAGTAATATGAGCAGGGGGGTTTGTTAAAGCTTACCCGATTGGGAAAGTTATATTTCTTGGGTTGTATTCCATAATAATAATAACCCAAGACATGCCACGCTGGGCCACACATCGCTATCTAGTCCCAAACTAAGCCGAAGCTTGTACTATGGATGCTAGACAACTGATAGATATTGAATTTTTTGTAAATAACATAAAGGTACCTCTACTCTGGGATGTAAGGGAGCGACTTATCACCTTTTCGCTCCAAGCCATCCTCACCTGCCCGTGGTGCATCCTGCCGAACAACAAACGAGGCTCTGGCAAACCGACTGGTGGCGATATAACCATCAAAATGGAAGGCGTAGCTAAATCCCACTGAGCGATGACGGGCAGCAGCGTCACCGAAGCAAGAAGCTACGCCCTGCGATCGCCAACCCGCCTGCCCAGCGTGGCGATTATTATGGGTATATCCTCCAGATGTTTGCTCTAAGTGGCGAACAACTGGAGAGTCCTATGTCCAGCAGTGGACTGTAATAGGCTGATGATGATGATGCCACGCAGGGCCACACACCGCCATCACAGATTAATAACCGCCATCTGGTCCCGAACTAAGCCGAAGCTTGTACTATGGGTACTAGACACCGCACCTATAGAATACCGCAGTCAAATGACCTCTGGGTCGTGTTTCTGCCGGTGAGTAGGGTTTCCGGAGCTCGTGGGGGGTTAGGGTTGGGCCGGCATTTCGGTGGCAACTGACAAGTAACTGACCTGACCAAGTTACTTGCCCGTTATCACAGCGACTTGGGCTTCTCTTTCGCTTTCCATCAGGCGTAGGGAAGCCATTATGTCGAGCCACTATAAAAAAAAACATCTGATACATATTGATTTTTTGTAAATAACATAATTATGCCTCTACTCTACCCTATAGAATACCGCAGCCAAATAATTTCCTTTCCAACTAAAGTAATATAAACACGGTATTATTGAAAAAGTTATTTGTAACTATTAAAGCAGCACATTTTAACTAATATTATAAAGCTGAAGAGTTTGTTTGTTTGTTTAAACGCGCTAATCTCAGGAACTACTGGTCCGAATTGAAAAATTCTTTTTGTGTTGAATAGATCATTTATCGAGGAAGGCTTTAGGCTATATAATATCACGCCGCAACTATTAGGAGCGAAGAAATAATGGAAAATGTAAAAAAAAACGGGGAAAAAATAACTATTCCACGCGGACGAAGTCGCGAGCACAGCTAGTTTATAATAACATGCATTATTTATTAACTGAATAAGCAAATAGATTCACGATTTACGTTCGAACATTAAATTCACACATGGTACAGAATACATTGAAGGTTTGTTTCAACAAGTAAAGTTAATAAAGTATGATATATGTGCAAAATGAAATTGAAAATATCTGTGCTGAAGATAGATTTATGACGCTTTGGTTCGGTTTGTTGAAAAAAATGTTAGTTTCATGTGTACAGAAGAATCATTTTGTATAGAGTTTTTTACATTAAACGATAGATAGATAGATATACGTACTTTATTGCAGACCATAATAATTGACTCAGAACTAAGTAAATAGGTATAATGGTCATTTATTAGATAGATAGTTAGAAATGTATTATATTTCCATGTTGCGTTTCCGCAAGAAATATTTAAGTAGTTATCATACCAAAAGAAAGGATTAAATATTTCTCTAAGTTTCCGTTTTTACAACGCAGTAGATAAATTTTAAGAGTTGCCAATTATATGCCGTTTCAATCACACCAGATTATAAAAAATATGGAAAAAAGTAACGTCGATTTTATAAGTAGGTACTGAGTAAATGATTTGATCTTTTGGTAAATAAATGTCAGACAACATCACAACTTCAGTTCTTCCGTCGCTTGACGGAAAGAGTAAGTATTGAAGCCCAAGTCACTGTGACTTCTACACACACTTCCTAAATTGAGGCATCCGAGAATCAAATCCGTGCGCTAGTCTGAATGCTCTAGTATACGCCAAAGACAAAGTGCACACATACGTGGCCGTCAAAGACAAACTCTAGTCAACTTAAAAAAAGAAAACTTTGCGCTATGATTCCTACTCTATGCCCTCGCCTCACCTCCCCACACAAACAATAGACTAGAAATCCGAGCGTATGAGAAAATTAGCTTTCTTAGAAAACTCATAATTATAATATACGGCGTCTGCGATTAGCTATAATCGATATAATTAACTATTGGTTCACTTCCCGTAGATACAGAGTGGTCTGATTATGGAATCGATATAGATAAAGATGTAATCGATAAATAACTAGTTAGTAAGATGAAGTGGCAGTGGGATGGCCATAATATCAGCCCCAGAATCGTTGTCATCATCATCCTAGCCTTTTTCCCGAGTGTCTCAGGGTCGGCTTCCCAAACTGAGAGATTTGGCGAGGGCTAAGCTTTTACACAGAGCGACTGCCATCAGACCTCCGCAACACTTAGGGTATTTCATACTTGTGCAGTTATTGTGATGGAAGTATAATCCCGGAGGCCGATTTCCTTGTACAAAAACCTTATCTTATAAGTGAATATGTACGCAAAATATTTAATTGAATAGTATGTAAGTTTAATTGTACTGTTTTTGTTATTAAGGGTAGGTACCTATATTAAATACATATCTATAAGTCCTACTAATACTTAAGTTAAACAATGTATATTTTAGTTAATTAACTGTAAGTATGTTGTGAAATTGAAGTAAATAGGACAAAATCAAAATCTTTTGATATGAATAAATTAATATGTATGATATTTTGTTACTACCAACTGTGAAACTAGCTTATTTGGAAGACTTGGCTCACCATTTGATTGTCAGTTAGGAATGTTAAGAAAAATGTTTGACGTAATAATACACGACAAAAGATTTAATTTTGTCTACTGATTCAGTAGTAGGCACCTATTTTATGTAATTAATCTATAAATTAAAGCTTAGATTGTTATGTTCAAAAGGTACAAGACATTTTTAGGTAGTAGGTATGAATATGTCTGTTTGTATTGGTCTACGAATAATGTAACTATTTACAACAAAAAGGTGTCTAAGTCAGTTTATCAGTTGTCTAGTTGATATCCATAGTACAAGATTCAGCTTAGTTTGGGGACAGATGGCGCTGTGTGGCCCAGCGTGTCGTGTCATTTGACAGGCTCGGTGGCTCAATTGGTAGTGATCCCTGCCTTCTGAGCCAAGGGTCGTGGGTTCGATTCCAACCCGGGACAAACATTCGTGTGATGAATACTTGTGTTTGTTCCGTGTCTGGGTGTTTATATTTGTATTTAAGTATGTATTTGTGGTACCTTCGTTGTTCTGATACCCATAACACAAGTGCTTAAGCTACTTACTTTGGGATTAGAGCAATGTATGTGATGTTGTCTAATATTTAATTTCATAATTTATGTCTAGGTTATGTTATATTAAACAATCGTCTAACTTTAATATTTATGATCTAAAGGTGGGCACCATAGAAGTATTCGCTTAACGATTTAAAAATGTAAATATGACGGTTAACGGAACATAATAACTATAATTCTGCACAACATACACTTATATACGAGCACATACTATTACTATGTTTACTATCCCGTAACTAAATGCCGATAGAAAGAATTGCTAAAATTGCTTAATAAAAAAACTGGTGAGTGTGTGTTTAAGGTTTATGGATAATGTTGGGTTCTGTATAGAAATCCTATCCTACTGTCCTACTTTACTACTTTACTACTAATATTATAAACGCGAAAGTTTGTTTGGATAGATGGATGGATGTTTGTTCCACTTTCACGCAAAAACTACTGAACGGATTATAATGAAATTTTACAGGAATATAGTTTGTACATCAGATTAACACATAGGCTATGTTTTATACGAATACTAGCTTTTGCCCGCGACTTCGTCCGCGTGTTTAAATTTATACATACAAAAGTTTTTTCCCGCTAACTCCCGTTCCCGTGGGAATTTCTCAAAATACAGCCATAACTAAACTTTATATTTACTAAGGTACCTGCATGCCAAATTTCAAGCGTCTAACTTAAGCGGTTTAGATTTTTCATACAAAAGGATTTTCCCGCTAATTCCCGTTCCCGTGGGAATTTCGGGAATTCCTTTCTTAGTGCACCCCTACGGTACCTAAGCTACGTCCCTTCCAAATTTCAAGTGCCTACGTTTAGCCGTTTGGGCTGTGCGTTGATATGTCAGTCAGTCAGTCAGTCAGTCAGTTTCTCCTTTTATATATATATATAATATAAGAAGATTCACGCGGGCAGAGCCGCGGGCAGCAGCTAGTATAATATTTTTTCAATTAAATGGCATCGTAGTGGCTTCAATTTGCTTGATCAAAAGCGAAAGAGAAGCCCAAGTCGGCACGGCAACGGACGAGTTACCAGATCAATCACTTGTCAGTTGCCACAACGATGGCGGATTGTGAGATAACTCTGGCATACCGACTGACCCCTAAACGTGACTAAAGTCACTACATTAGTTTCAAAGACCATTTTGGTCACCAGCCAGACAGACAAACCTTACGAGCGGCCAAGAATCCGAAATCTCCAGTAGTTCTTTAGTCGACACCCACATGGTGATTTGTATTCTTTATCCTTCACCACCATGCCTGTCTGTAAGATAGCTCAGGATATACCCTACCATCATCATCATCATCATCAGCCTATTGCAGTCCACTGCTGGACATAGGCCTCTCCAGTTGTTCGCCATCTAAAGCAAACTTCTGGAGGACATACCCATAATCGCCACGCTGGGCAGGCGGGTTGGCGATCGCAGGGCGTAGCTTCTTGCTCCGGTGACGCTGCTGCCCGTCATCGGCCTGTGGTTTTTAGCTACGCCTTCTATCGTGATGGTTTAACCGCCACCAGTCGGTTTGCCAGAGCCTCGTTTGTTGTTCGGCAGGATGCACCACGGGCAGGTGAGGATGGCTTGAAACGATAAGGTGATAGGTCGCTCCCTTACATCCCGATATACCCTAGCTGATTAAAAAATGCGGTGGTCACTCTTAAATGACCACTTATGTGTGTGACACACAGTGATTTACTTATAAATACAAATTTCCCGTTTTTCCCTTTCACTAACGATCTCTAATAACCGCTGGAAGTTATTTAACGATAAAAATAACAACAAGGGGTCATAAACCCCTGTTTAGAACTTCAATTAACTACTATTCTATCTAGTAGTACTTAACACTAGAATATATGACGGCTATAAACGGATTATCTAAAATCTAACAGAGGGGAACTTTTTATGCTAATAATTATAATAAATAAAAATAGGTTTATTCCTGAAGTAATTGAAATTATATGTATTATTACAATCTAACGCTTATTTTTAAAAATCTGGCTAAGTTCTACCCGTGCTTTTTTTTATAGTAGCATGACATAATGGCTTCCCTACGCCTGATGGATAGCGTGAGAGGAGTCCCAGTCGTAGTTACCTGTCAGTTGCCACCGCCATGCCCAACCCTAATCTCCGGTTGCCGATGCATCATTCAACACACGAGCCCGGAAACCCTAGGTACTCATCGGCAGAAACACGACCCGGAGGTCATTTGGCTGCGGTATTCTATAGGGTAGAGGTCCTTCCCCGGACGGGCGGCTCATTTCGAGCAAAGATTCGCTATGCCCTACCTCTCTTAAAAATTAAGTCGAACGCATTGCCGCAAGATTATTAAGTTCTCCGCCTAAATTATTAAGTTATTACCTTAAGTTTTATCATCTTTTGACATACAATTAACTTAACTCACACATAAATTTTAACGTCGTGTTAAGCATCAGTTAACAGTCATAACTCGAGATATAACAGTGTACTGATAAATGTTTATGGGACATAAAAGGAACGTGTCTTTAAAATTAGGAATAATAAAACGGGTTAGTTGACATGAAAATAAAATCTTGTCGAGGTATTAAAATACTTTCAGATGGAAATTGCGCAAAACAGCTATGTAAGTTAGTTGCCATGGTAACATGACAAAATCAACCATGTCCATTTCTCAAGAGTCAGATAATAAAATAAATAAATAAACCAAGACACGCCACGCTGTGCCACACACCGTCCGCCCCAAACTAAGCCGAAGCTTGTATTATGGGTACTAGACAACTGATAAACTAACTTAGGATCCTTTTTTTTGTAAATAAATATACACATTATACATAGAAAACCAAACCAATATATACCCTAAAGAATACCGATACCGCAGCCAAATGACCTCCGGGTCGTGTTTCTGCCGGTGAGTAGGGTTTCCGAAGCGCGCGGGTCAGGTCCGGCTTGGCAGTGGCAACTGACAGGTTACTTGCCAGTCGTCACAGTGAACGTCACCTAAGAAAAGACTCGTCTTAATAATTTATTCAACATGGTATTAATTATTTTCGCTCGCCCGAGCGCGATCATAAATAACTAAAGATGTTTCAATCTAGATTTTATTGGTTCCAATTAACTATTTGCATTTGTGTGTCAGGGGATTTTTAGAAACGATCTAAGTATAGCTCATTACTTTGAGATTGATTACGTAATTTTCTCGCATCCAGCACTTGCCAGCCGTCCTGCGCAAATCGTCACTCCACCTGGCCCGAGGGCGTCCTACACTACGTTTACCGAGACGCGGTCTCCACTCCAGAACTCGTTTACCCCAACGGTTATCGGTTCTGCGGCTGATGTGGCCAGCCCACTGCCACTTCAGCTTACTAATCCGGTGAGCTATGTCGGCGACTTTGGTTCTCTGCCGGATCACTTAATTTCGGATCTAATCTCACAGAGAGACGCCGAGCATAGCCCTTTCCATAGCTCGCTTAGCAACGATTTGCACAAAATGGCTGGCAATTATATACAATAGTTGCACAGTTTAAGCTGTCTTATCGCTATAACCAGATACAGATACCAAGAGGTTTAGTTCCTCATTCATGTCCCGTACCATTAAGCCATGGAATGGCCTTCCAGCTCATGCATTTCTTCTTACAATCCTGGGTTCTTTAGGCGGGGCGTGAAACGGCATCTCAGTGGGCCTTCAGGGTAAAGGCAACAGGCGCGGTGGGTATGCCCTATTGTGCCTGTCGACCTAACATTTGGACCTCACGACCGCTTACCATCAGGTGAAGTGAAGTCATCCTAAACGCTCCACTGGCTCGGTGGCTCAATTGGCAGTGACCCCTGCTTTCTGAACCAAAGGTCGTGGGTTCGATTTCCACCCGGGACAAACACTTGTGTTTGTTCCGTGTATGGGTGTGTATATTTGTATTCAAGTATTTGTTTGTGGTACCTTCGTCGTTCTGATACCCATAAGACAAGTGCTTAAACTAATTATTTTGGGATCGGAGAAATGTATATGATGTTGTCAGATATTAAAACGCTCTTTTCATAAAAAAAAAACAGACACATTGTGTGCAATCTTCATTTATCAGCTACAAACAGACAAACATTTCTATTCTTCTTTTACAGTTAACCGTTACCAACTGTCATAGCGGAAAGTACAATTATTACGTAAGTTGATAAATGTCGCGTGGTCTGGCAACGGGCCGGCAACTCCCCCGGCAACGAGGCAACGTTGCACGCGACATTCGCACGGTCTCGCGTACCGACGCTTTTTAATTACATGTGTTATGCGATAATTTATATTGTAATATTAATGAATGGGCGTTTTAGGGTTAAGTTGGTAAGGTACAGGAATTAAAATCTTAACTTATATTATAAAGTTGAAGAGTTTGTTTGTTTGTTTGTTTGAACGCGCTAATCTCAGGAACTACTGGTCCGAATTGAAAAATTCTTTTTGTGTTGAATAGACCATTTATCGAGGAAGGCTTTAGGCTATATAACATCACGCTGCAACTATTAGGAGCGAAGAAATAATGGAAAATGTAAAAAAAAAAACGGGGAAAAAATAACTATTCCACGCGGACGAAGTCGCGAGCACAGCTAGTGTGTATAATAAGTGTGTAATGTCAAAGCTGCGACACAGTCTATGACTTATGTGGCTATCAACTCTATAATGTAACAGTGAAAATGTTAAGTTTCAAATAAAGATAATATATATTACTCGTATACTAGTACTACTAGCTGTGCCAGCGGCGTCGCGCGCGTGGATATCAAATGGTGCCCACATTTTAAGTTAGACCTCTAGCAATACATTGGTGAAAACCGCATTCAATTCCATGCAGTAGTTTTTGCGTGACGCGCGTTCAAACATAAAGATTTAAACTCCCGTTTTCCCAACATTTCCCTTCACTGCTCTGCTCCTATGGATTGTAGTCCCTATAAATAAGCGCTATAATATATCGCAAGTCCCTATAAATAATCTTTCGCCCGCAAAACTGTTTATAAACATTTTACTTAACATATTTCAAGCTAATTAGAGTCTTGATTTTAAAGAATGATGGCAACACGCTTATTTGTTATAGAATCAACCACCGTGCCGCTATGGTGCCGGGGGACATGCGCGCGCAACCTTTAGGGGGGAGTCCTTACTCCCCCAACCAACCAACCTGGACTCCCGTGGAAACGCACAAGGATGCGAGGTGAGACCACAACCCGCCTGGCTGGCGAATACCTTACCCACTGTTTCGGGACTCCTCATCATCAGCCTATCAGAGTCCACTGCTGGACATAGGCCACTCCAGTTGTTCGCCACAGGGTAAACATCTGGAGGATATACCCAATCGTCACGCTGGGCAGGCGGGTTGGCGATCGCAGGGCGTAGCGTCGGACGCTGCTGCCCGTCATCGGTCTGTGGTATTTAGCTACGCCGTCAATTGTGATGGTTATATCTCCACCAGTCAGTTGCCAGCGCCTCGTTTGTTATTCGGCAGGATGTGATATGACTAAGAGTGCGTTTCTGTGAATTTCCGGGTTTAGAATAGGACCTTATGATTATGTCTCATCGTGGGTGTCGTAGAAGATGGCTAAGACAATGTCAGGAAACGGGCAGCAACTTTACCCAATAAAACCTTCTGCGGTCACCAACCCGCCTGGTAACCGTGGTGACTATGGGAAATCCCCTTAAATGACAATGGGTCTGTTGCCGTAAAAAAATGTACCTAATTAGTCCGTCTTTTAGATTGTTTAAAAATAAAAGACACGTATTTTTCCATTTGCAAATTAGACCAAAAATGACAAAGATTAAAATTTACCCGTTAGCCCGTTAAAATTACGCGTGACGTTAGAAAGTGGGAGTTTTAGCGCCACTGAGTGACGTCAAAGACCCCCACTACTACATTTACACTAACCCTAAATGGCTTAAAACATAGCTTTCGTCTGTCTATGTATCCCTAGGTATGTTTAGATCTATAAATAAAACTGTACAACGGATTTTAATGCGATTTTTTTATACACATAGTAATCCAAGAGGAAGGTTAAAATTAATGTATAATAATACATTTATAATTAATAGAGAACAGTAATTTATTTGGAGGATTCTAAATAAAAGGGGTTTTTTAATACTCGAAGAGAAGAGAGGGCGTGTCGCTTCAAATATAGATAGGGTTTTAAAAAAAATTATGAAACCGTGATTTAAAATATTACATTTACAAAAATTTTATGAAGAGCTAATTTTCCGAATGCCTACACTTAGAAGCAATTGGAACCTTTCACGAATATTCTTTAGCCATTTATCATTACAACGGTTTTCTGCCTGAATTAAACAGCTATTACCCTAACAATTCCATTCTCGGAGTTAATAGTCAGGTAAATTGCAACCGTAATAGATATGTTTTTCGTTTAGTGAATAAAAAACTCTGTTATCTATTCTGAAAAGTCTGAAAAAACCTCTTAGAAGCTTACGAAACTGACTAACAGTGATAAATCATAGTCAATAACGCAAAACCCCAAAACGATGCGAGCAAAAAGCATAAAGATCCTAGAATTATTGTCTCTAACCGTTTACTATTACACACGCACATGGTCACAAGAAAAAGCGTAAACATTTCATGATCCGATCGAATGGATTCGGATTCGAAAAGTTAAAAGACGTTTGCCGAATCGATAGTAAAAAAACAATGTTCGGTCATAGTGAAAAAAATTCGGTTGGACACCCCTGGTTTGTGAAAAAGCAGAAATGTGGAATGTAAATTATAGAGACGCCGTGAAAAAGTGGCGGAAAAAAAATGCATTTAACGTATTCTTTGTGATAAGCGAGACACGCGAGCTGCGACGGTAGAATAGCGTGGATACGGCTTAATGTAAAGAAAAAAAAAGAAAGAAGAAACGTTTATTTAGTGCAAAACAATACATGCCAGTTTCGACAAATATGTAAAACGAAGGTATTATTTTTATAGTGGCTCGACATTATGGCTTCCCTACGCCTGATGGAAAGCGAAAGAGAAGCCCAAGTCGCTGTGACAACTGGTCAGTTACCTGTCAGTTGCCACCGCCATGCCGGCCTAACCCTAACCTCCCACGAGCTCCGGAAACCCTACTCACCGGCAGAAACACGACTCGGAGGTTATTTGACTGCGGTATTCTATAGGGTGGAGGGTGGAGGTCCCTCCCCGGGCGGGCAGCTCAATTCGAGCGAAGATTCGCTATGCCCTACCTTTCTAAAAAGATTCGCTATGCCCTACCTCTCTTAGATTCGCTATGCCCTACCTCTCTTAAAAGGTATCACACAGGTAAGTACATCTTAACTAATATTATTAAGCTGAAGAGTTTGTTTGTTTGTTTGTTTGAACGCGCTAATCTCAGGAACTACTGGTCCGAATTGAAAAATTCTTTTTGTGTTGAATAGACCATGTATCGAGAAAGGCTTTAGGCTATATAACATCACGCTGAAACTATTAGGAGCGAAGAAATAATGGAAAATGTAAAAAAACGGGGAAAAATAACTATTCCACGCGGACGAAGTCGCGAGCACAGCTAGTCTAACATAATAACGTACACTAAAAAGGCAATGCACCAAAAGGGTAACCACTCAGCATAAGCCGTGACGCAAGTGCTGCGGCGCTTTTAAAAGTTTCATCTGTGAGGTGATGAATAAAAAATACTGAGAAGATAAAATAAAATAAATACATCTAATACATAAATTCTAATACAAAAATTGCTATAATCATGCTAAAGAGAAGGGTGCAGAACTGATTACAATAAGTTGCTATAAATTATAAATAACTTGTATGATTTTACTTTACTCACAAGACCTAATTGTTGAGCATACTTAACATATAAATTTTACCTCCAATAATGAACATTGTTTTTTGTTGAGTATTACTTAACTTACTGTTCTCAGGAAACCCGTAACTGAATTTTTATAAAAAAAAATTCATGATATTTAATCATCTAGGAATGCTATGTTTTCACTACAACTTTATTCTACGACTTTTATTCTCTTGCCAAATTAAGGGTTAAGAAGTTCCCCTCTTTTGGAAGTCGGTTAAAAAGAAACAATTTCATGTCCACATTAACCCTTCGCCGCGTCTCCCTCCCATGTGAGTGCAATAGTTTTTGCTCGTCCAATCACCGACGATTTATTTCAGAATTATATTAATTATCGCACCGTTGGGAATATAAGAGTGGTACGTACTAAAGTTAACCTGTTACTGCCGGTGCGCTGGTACTCCGCAGGTGAAGTGACTTGTACTGAGGCCCTAGGTACCTACTACAGAAAACGAAAACGATCGTTCGTTGAACGGATCGCGTATTTTTGCCCCATAAATCCCTCTCATTTGTCCCTCCCGTGTTCTAATATATCAATTAAATTGTTGAAAATCGACATTGACGAATTTTAGTTTGTTTATTCTAACACGGGAGGGACAAATGAGAGGGATTTATGGGGCAAAAATACACTGTGTTGGTTTTCAGTGAGTCCTGCTGAGTGAAGCCCACGGACGATAATTGTACCTGCTCTCATATAATCTATATTTTACAATTAATTTAATGTGTAGATACATATATAGATAGACATCATCACTAACATACATACATCATCATTATACATTGCTCCGATGCCAAAGTAAGTCGACTGGCCCGATGGCTCATTTGGTAGTGACCTGTGACCTTCTGAGCCAAGAGTCGTGGGTTCGATCCCCGCACAGTACCTACCCACATTTGTGTGCATGAACGAACATGTCTGTTGGTATTGTTCTGGGTGTTTACTAAGTTTATGTATTTTATTTACAAAAAATTGTACTGTAGGTATCTATAGTACAAGCCTCGGCTTAGTTTGGGGGTAGATGGCACTGTGTAGCCCGCTGGACATTCTGACTAAAACACAAACACAAAACGACTAATAACTAACTATTAGCATTTCAGGGTTACCCTTTGTGTTGGCACCAAAGATGGCCGATTGCACAGCACAGCACAGCCGATTGTGCAATGATACGACATGCCCGTAACGGTCTGTGCGGTGCGACGAACTTTCGCACCCGTGTAGATTGTAGATTCGTACACTCTACACACGGGTATTGTAGATTGTAGATTTAAAAGAAAATAAAGGAAATAAAAAACGTTTAACGACAACACAAAATAGAATATACGACTAAGTTTGATTTTCGTATTATTTGATAGCTGCCAGCAAGAATAATTAAATTCGGACTTATTTGACAAATCACTATGAAATTATTTTTAAAAATGAAAGCGCAATACGCTTTCACCGGGAAAGTCCATTTCAAAAGTGTGAAATGAATCAAAAAACATTATAGCACTATTTATGATATATTATTCAGAGTAAATTTTAAGATGGAACCAGTGCCATGACCTCAGTATTTAATGTAGGCGTCAAACAAACTTCTTGTACGAGGCATACAAAACACCACAAAAAACTCTAGCGTAACGTCACACACAGTTAGTATAAAATACATGTAGCGTTTTTGGGCGAGTTCATATTTGTGATGTCTCGGGGTATTTTTATACAAACGGAGTAATTGTTTCAACAATGTTTATAAGATTGGGTGATGCCTCGATAGATAACAACCTAATCAAATTACAAAACAACATAATAAACGATGGTAGGTATGTAAAGAAGCGATCAACATCATTTCGCTCCAAGCCACCCTCATTTCCCCGTGGTGCATCCTGCCATATAACAAACGAGGTGCTGGCAGCCGACTGGTGGTGGTATAACCATCACAATTGATGGCGTAGCTAAATACCACAGGCCAATGACGGGCAACAGCGTCACTGGAGCGAGGAGCTACGCCCTGCGAGCGGTAACCCGCCTGCCCAGCGTGGCGATTATGGTATGGATAAAGCAAGATATTTGCCCAAAGTGGCGAACAACTGAAGAGGCCTATGTTCAGCCGTGGACTGCGATAGGCTGATGATGATGATAAGCAATATAGTAAAACGATCATCATCATCATCGTTCAAAATCATCATCATTAATCAAACGATAGTAACATAGAAACGATAATAGACAGAATCACATACATTGCTCCGATCCCAAAGTATACTAAATACAAATATAAACACTCGGCTGGGAATCGAACTCACAATCCCTGGTTCAGGATGCAAACGTCACTACCAAATAAGCCATCGAGTCAGTTAAATTAATAAACAGCAGTCAAACTATACTTCTTTTTTTATAGTAGGCATAATGGCTTCCCTACCCTTGATGGAAAGCGAAAGAGATGCCCAAGTCACTGTGACAAGAAACTGCAAGAAACTGGTCAGTTATCACCGCCATGCCGGCCCAACCTAACCTTCTATTCTATTTCTAATCGAAACATGGCATTTAAATTTGGCACTAATTAATTCTACACAACACTTATTTATTAGTTTCTTAATAAAATTTATCGAATAAACTCTAACAAATAATAAAAATATTTTATTCTGTCACTGAGATATTTTAAAATATTCATTTACCGCCATCTAACACTTTGAGATGTTACTATTAACTAATCACAGTGCCATCTGTACGGACGAACACGAACTATTCCGTTGACGGCCAACCTTACTTCATACAAAGTTTCACAAGTATTCAATAGATGGCGCTTTTTGAGTTTGCTTGCTTGGCTTTGCAAACTAGTTTCAAACTCATTTAATAGATGGCAGTGTAAGTAGAAATAAGTTTCAATGTCGGTGAGATAGATGACACTTTCAAAAATAAAAACATTATTAGATTTGAAACACTTGACATTGGCGAATATCCGCGTTAACTCTACACGCGTGATAGAGTCCTTAAACAAAAAAAAAAAGAAATTTGATTCTTCCAGCTTTTCTCAATGTTTTGAAGCTTGATACTTTTTTTTCGATATATTTTGTGAAGGGGAGCAATTTGTTTGAATAATTACTTTATTAGTTGGGGCCATAATAAAGAAAACGAAAATGATCGTTCGTTGAACGGATCGTGTATTTTTGCCCCGTAA
The DNA here is from genome assembly GCA_031163375.1 of Conogethes punctiferalis. Taxonomy (NCBI): domain Eukaryota; kingdom Metazoa; phylum Arthropoda; class Insecta; order Lepidoptera; family Crambidae; genus Conogethes; species Conogethes punctiferalis. The sequence goes on along the minus strand of CM062100.1, from coordinate 6,716,741 downwards.
ATCCCTCTCATTTGTCCCTCCCGTCTTCTAATATATCAATTTATATTGTTGAAAATAGACGTTGACGAATTTTAGTTCGTATATTCGAACACGGGAGGAACAAATGGGCGGGATTAATCACGTTGCTTTTAATCAATTAATCATTTGCTTCGTGGGATTAATGGTGCCAAATTACGCGATCCGTTCAACGAACGATCGTTTTCGTTTTTTGTAGTATGATGATGATGATGATTAGTCGATGAGAAAATGATTCTGATGATGATTCTTTCTTCACGCCTATTCGACGTCATGTAAAACGCACCAATAACAATGTCAACGGTGCGGCGACAGATAAAGGACACAAATCACCGCGTATTTATTTTACTACCGTGCGGCCGTGGGGTATCGTACGAGTCTAAGTATGGGGACTTCTTGACATTTTGGCTTTTTAGCCGGTGGTAGGGTTTTCAAAGTCAAAGTCAAAGTCAAAATAATCTTTATTTGTATAGGTTTTTAAAAAAAACATTTACAAATCGTCGAAGCTACCACCGGTTCGGAAAGCAGTTTACCCGCCTGCCACGACCATTATACACTCGGTGAACTAGCCATGGATCAGTATGTACCGATGTACGCGTACAGCCAGAGCTTTCTTACTGGCCGGCATTGCGATGGCAACTGACATTTCATTGATTTGGGTACTTATTCGTTTCCGCAGCGACTTGGGCTTCTCTTTCGCTTTTCATCACGGGAGGGAAAGAATCAATATTATTATAATGTTTGAGAACATTCAATCTCGCTTATGAAGATAAACCTTTGCATCGTCCGCGCTCTTGGCGATAACAACAAAGAAGTACATTATTTAATATTTTATTTCAATATAATACAATATCAAACAACTTTAAAAATAGTAGTTCCTTCGTGGTTCTTACTATTATTATACTACTGTTAGTAGGTACCACGAAGCAAATACAAAGAGGAGATGCCATAACCAATACTTTCATAGGAAAATTGCGTGGCAAAAAGAAGGGGGGTACGGGGGGACGCCCCTTTCTTATTTCCGTATGGCGGCTAGAAGCCGAACTACTAGTCTCATCTTCTTATGTAGTTTAGCTATCGGGCACTAGATTTCGCTAGCTATATTATAAGGACGTACTCAGAATACCTACCTATTTAATAAAGTACTCCTTGCGACATCTGCGCCTTTAGTCCATAGGAACTTTTTGGATCATGGTGACACCAGAAGTAAGTAGAAGACCACGCCTTGAGGCGACCTATAGTTTTAACATTTTTGTGACTATAAACGGTTGCTTTTTTATTACATTACATCAAGCGCATGACACTTTTCAATTATGTATAACTAAAGGAGAAAGGGTGCATTGATTGGAACAGTAAAAAATAAATAGTGTTTTGCTTGTATTATTTATATATTTATTAAATTATGTACATAATTATATAAAACAGTAAGTATAAATCCAAATTAGCTGACTCTGCGCCACGAACATCGTGGAAAGAAAGAAAGATTTTTTTTAATTGGCTCCACAGGTTACAATGCAACACAACATACAACAAAAAAACAGACGATAGTGATTAACTAATAATATAAACTGTTGTGGACTGTATTCAATTTAAAGGCCGATAGAGTTTCAACAGATTTATTCAGATATACACAATTTACAAAGTCACTTAATCAAACAGAGTTACTAACAAAGTCACTACTTAAACAGAGTTACTACTTGCAATCAAAAACAAACTTTGGGAAGAACAAATTTTGGTGTAGGTATTTGGTAGGAGTCCAGTTTTATCTATTTATTTGTCTAACCCATTCCTTTCTAAGGATTTTATTAGACGGGAATCTAAATATATCAAACGTAGGCATCCGCTAAGAAAGGATTTTGATCAACTGTACCCTCAAGGGGATAAAATAGGGGATGAAACTTCATTCCACGCGGGCGAAGTCGCGGGCACAGCTAGTCTAGAATAAACATAATACACAGTTTAATTTTAATATTTAAATTTATATAATTTTTCTTCAATGAATAATAATCCGAATATAATCATCATCATCGGCCTATTGCAGCCCACAGCTGGACATAGGCCTATGTCCGAATATAAATTACATCCTAATTACGGACCTGGTATTTTGACATTTGTATGCCTCTTAAAAATTGCTGCCAGATAGCACATACTTTTGTACAATGACAATGAATCTACATAAAACAACATTATTTTCATCAAGATAAAAGTCCTTATGCATAAATTAAAAACAAATTTCAATAAATCCAAGGTTTTTGAGCTTGATGTGTCTTTATATTGCTTGCTCCCATTACGCACAGAGGTGCCATCTATCGTTGAGTAAAATCATTATTCGTGCATGAAAGATGTCAAAAGCGTATTTTATGAATTTTATTTTAACAAAATGCGAATTAAATATACTTACACATGAATTGTGATTCCTTTCATTGCAATTGAATGTTTACCAGAGTAATTATTACACATTAACACACAACACTTTCATGATTTTCTTCGTCAAATGCTACAATACGTCGAAAATAGAAATAAGTCCACAGAAAGAGTACTGAGAACGACCGAGTGCAAATTAATAAGCCACGCCCACTAACGACATGTAAACGGCGTTGATTGGTAAAATTTATAGACCGACCTCTAGTTTTTTTATCACTAGACCGAGTTGCTTATGACATCTCCTCTTTGTATTTGCTTCGTGGTAGGTACCAATTTCGCAGTTTTAGCCTAGCTACTCGCCAATAGATGTCGTTACTAGTTTCCAAGTCGTGTTTTAGAATTTTGTGCTTTTCTTATTGGAAATATTTCTACTTATTGGTGTAACTTTCAAATCGGATTCTCTTTAAATTAGATAAATAAATCTTGTATATTACTTTCGACTTTCAATATTTATGTTGTATTAAATTTACATTTTGTATGGCAAAACCACGGGTTAAACTATGTTTTTGGCACATCTTATCACTACAAATAACGTTTTATATTTTAAGAGTAAAAAGCTTTGCATTTGCCGTCGTAATGGCCATTTTAGATTGAAATTCATATTTTAAGGGGGAAATGAAAAACACACTTATGAATCATCCTTTTTATTTTTTAAAATAATTATAGCTAACCGTTTCGGCAATAATAATTACTATACTCCATTAATGACACAATAAGCATTTACCGTTGTTAAAATAATTATCGTTCACAATAAAATAAACACAATATTTGTTCAATAAAAATTATAGGCGCAACTAAAAAATTATTATCCTTAACATAAATCAACACTAAAAAAACTATACAATTCCAAGATTGACTACATACATATTGGGTACAAAAAATAACCATTTATAAAAATATAATATTCAATAAACACATTAATCTGTTTATTTCTAAAATAATTAATGAAAAACATGGCATCGTTTATTTAATATTATTTAAACTTAAATTAACTTACGTAACTTTACAATAAAAAAATATTAAAACAAAATAAAATATAAGTTTAAATATGAATGAACACTGCGATACAGAATCTGCTATTAATTTAGAAATTCCAACATATTTATGTTATATGTTTTCGCCTAAACACCGATTAGGTACATTATATTATCATCACATCACATTCCTAAATATTTACATTCATTTTTGTTTACTTTTTTGTAATATATGCCAAACACGAATTTTGACTTCTAGCTAAACGTACAATCTAAACTTCTAAGCATTATTGAATTTTACAATTTTATACGCCGAAATAGGTACATAATTTTGAATTTCACAAATGCGTTTCCAAAGTTCAATTTTTTACAATTTTATCGCCGAAAAAGTTTTTATATGTGTACCGATTTTTTTCGCAATACTTTCCAATATTCCAAACATCATTTGAATAACAATTCTGTTTCGTTTAAAGATATAAAAAATATGTAAATAAGACTAGACATACACCAATCAGCAATAGAAACGGTAGGTACAATTTTCAGAACAGTAAAAAGGGTAAGGTATTCTTTTTCATGGAATAAATTTGTAACATTTTTGCAACAGAATTTCTGTTCGTTCATTTTTTGTAACATTTTGGTACAAAGTAACAGAATGTAACAACGAAAATGCCCTGTGACATCATAGAGGCTAGGCATACAACGTAGACAAAAATTAAATGCACTGTTAGTATTTTTGTAACCAAAAATTCGTGAAACGTTTTAATTTTCATTGTGTTTCATTTTCATTCATTATTCCGGACGATTTTTATTCCTTAAATTTCTGTAAAAATTTCCTGCTACAACAAATTTTGTCGGAATTGTTATCACTTCAAAAGTATTCTCACTTCAAAATGGATATGACGTTTACTAAAGGGATACAATATTTCCCATAAAACACCAATAATAATAGATTTGATTATCTATGACATTTAAGTACGATTAAGTACACGGATTTTTTTTTGGTATTTATGTATTTTTTATTTCGTTGTTTACTACTTCGGTAACATACATCAAGGACTGTATTGAATGTCTTAACATATGCCACACAAGACCCATTTATAAAAAATGTTTAGATATTGCATGGAATTATTTTATAAATGAGTCTAGTTGAATTACATTACATTAATTATACTAACTTACGGTAAGATACGGTAATAACTACTATGTGTGTTATAATTGAAAACCTGGCTATCTTGTCTACTCTTATATTAAGTGTAATAAATGTGTATATTTAACTATTCATTGTAAAACAAGCTGAAATACAAACAACGCAAACGACGAAGCCTCAAAACAAAACGTTTAACAGTCAATAAGGATGTTTAATGTAAATCAACAAGCAAGTTATTTTAAAAACTCAACAATAAACACTGTGAGTTGTGTACTGAATATTTATATTTTTGTAAAATTGCAATTTCTTTGCACAAAAATTACAAAACCTGCGGAAAATGCAGACACAACTCACAACGTCCTCTTAACATCGAAATAAAAAATGTAATGTAATTGCTTGATGTTATTGCAATTGTAGATGATATTTCCATAAGTACTTATTAATAAGATCGAATTATTTACTCGACTATGTCAACCGAGTAATCGTTTTTGACCTTAAAACTTTTTAACGAATTTTCCTATCAACAAAAAGTCATCAACACAATGAATAAACTGTAAATATTAAAATAGCCAATTAAACTACAACATTATTTGTAATTGTCATATCCATTTCTATTTGAAAATAAACTAACAGCGCATTTCTATCGAGTAAGTGAGATGTGGTGGCGGAACTTGACCACATTATGTGTATCGACAACTGAATCCAGTTCTATTGATACTAAGACACAAAGCAGAAGAAAACTGAATAGGAAAACTGGAAATTACAATTTTCTTCCACTTTGCCACAGAGCAACGAGCTATGTCGTCGCATTACTGTTAATTAGGCTTTATATTAGTATTAAATGTACACAGCTTAACTACGGAATTTTTGTCATAAAATAAATGTAGAAAAAATTTTCATCCTTCATTATTTTTTATCCAGTAACATCAAAAAATGTATCCGTCAAAAACTTAAAAGTAACCTCTGTCAATTCTCAGACACGATCATGTTTTATAACTATTCCTTTTTCGATGATCACAGAAATTACATTTGCGCTTACCCTCTCGTGTGGCATGCCGGTACCCTAAAATCTATTTTGAGTATTTTTTTCGTATATTCAAAAATCTTACATTTAAATTCCGATCTCGAAAATACAACGTCAATACTTTATTTTTTACAAATATTTATTTTATTTTTTTATTTTACATAAAACGCATGCCGCACAAAAATGTAAGCATTATTACCGCTTGAACACTTTCTTGGAAACGTAACTTTCGATCTAAAAATCTAATGTTAGGATTCACGATCCGTGCTTCATAGTTTGTACAACTCGCCTTTCCGAGTTTAGTTCCCTAACACGATGGTTCATTAATTACAACTTTAAAAATACCAAACGTCCATAAATTTTTCCTTCTACTAAGACCTAAATTTAAAACAATACCATTTATACAATATTCATAGGAACTTCTTTTGTTGTTATATTTAATTTATTTATATATTAAATTTATAAGGACATTTTTACATAAATAGCGATCCGTTCACTTTAAAAATTTTTTATTGCATTTGTCGAAATTGTTAATTTTTTGTCAGTCGAAAATGTGTTTTTGTCTAATTAGAGATTCACGTTTCCTAGAAAACATAATCTTTATCGAGTAACCTTCGCGTCTCGATGGTACTGGCCGTCTCACACCAAACAATAAGTTAACACTTGCCGAAAAGTTTTGTATTTTTAAATTAATACATACGTACAAAAATTAAACATTGAATAATAACTCCCTTCCTCAACCAAACGTCACGACATAAATTATAACGAATTTTTGGGCTATTGCATTGTATTTTTTTTCTCTATTTACATTGATACACCGCGACAGTAAGCCAGCTCGTAGAATGGTACAAGCTACAATCACTGTTACACGATAATACCAATATTAATTCAAGAATGAAATAATTACGTACATTAAAATCAGCTTACTATACCCTACCTATGTTACGATTATACGTATAATATTACAATTCCTGTGGACAATATCGATTCCAATACACAATTCTGTCCACAACAATCGCCACTTATTTATAATACATGATGATAATATTAAAAGAATTAATATTCGGCAACACTTGACATTCTTATAGCAAACTGCAAATTGTCACACGAATTTTGCAAAATTAGTGTAACATTTTGCGATTCGATTTTGAACTATAAATCTATTGCAATGGCAACTGTTTAGCATCCTAGATGCTCTGTTACTGTTGTTCTGATGGTTAATTAAAGCATAATTGCTTTATTAACCATTTAAAAATGATTCACTGGGCTATTGTGGTTCATTTAAAAGCGTGTATATTGTAAAAGAAAATAAATATAAAATATTTGGGCTATTTCAACATCCATGTTGATGGAAAGAATGTCGCGTGTCTCGCTTTAGATGTCCTTTAAAAAGCATTAGTTTGTCGAAGTTTTTTAAGATGTTCAGTATAAAAATGTATTATCTTTCTTCGACGTCGTCCAATTCATGTATTTATATAATTATGTATTGTCTTGTCTGTTCTTATGTTTGTTAGTGGAGTGAAAAATCGCTATTTGTTATTCACGTACAATTTCATGTATTTTACAATCAATAATTTTATTTACATAAAAAGAATAAGTAACGGCAGTCTTCTGAAACAAAATAATCAATAAATTTTTATATACAACTATACAAATTATTTTGTAAATAATTATTTTTTTTCGTTAAAATAAAAATAGTTTCAATAATAAAAATAAACGGTTTCTTCTCGTATCGAACAAAAGCATCAACGTTACGTAACTTGCCTACGTATTTACAGTACCTATTAACAACTAATATGGCAATTATTATAAAAATAAAAATATACGCCAAGAGAAGTTAGCAATTTTAGCTTCAAACGGAACGAAAATATAAAAATAAAAATATTTTTCCAATTTTTCTTTTCTATAGAATATACAATTTGTGCGTTCAAAAACTTGACTAGCATAAGACGTGTTATTGCGAGAAAAGATAATATAAAACAAAATATTATATAAGAGCTCATCTACATTATACTACAGAAACTTAATAGGCAACTAAATATTGCAAAGTTTCGCTAAATGCGATAAAAAGTGCTTAAAAACAGTTTGGCACATCCAAAACTTTGTACTAAGCTAAGAAATACACTGCTCCGTGGTAAAGCTAATAAAAAATAAATACTTCATTTAATAATAATCAATAAAAACACTCAATAACAACCAAACAAATAATTATTGAAGATTGCACTGAATATTATTTGTCACGTTTTCTACATCTAATTACTTGTTCGGGCGAGTTTTTGTTCCATTTTGATCATTTTATTTAACTATTTAACGTCCTCATTTATATTTACACGAGAAACATTTCCAACTAAACCTCAATTATTTACAATAGTTAGTTCTATCTAAGATTTAGCTCCATTAATTTAATTTTTACCATATTTTTCCGGCTAAAAATAAAATGAAAATGATAACGTTCCAAAAAGTCCCGTAAAGTTTTAATAAAAAAAATTACTAACCAGAGGCGATTTCTACACGCTCCGTGGAAAAAAAATCATTGTTTCGTTTCAAAAAATACCAAACGATTTGTTTCTATGATTATTCTAATGTGCTATACGATTGAAATCGCGTCGGATTAGTAATAGCTAAATTTTCATGGCTGAGGGTTTTGCTGGAGGTGGACAGCTTGTTGTGCCGCTTGCTGTGCGGCTTGTTGTGCGGCCTGTGCGGCCTGAGCGGCTTGCTGCATGTGCTGCTGTTGTGCGGCCTGTGCTGCCTGTGCAGCTTGTGCGACTTGCTGGGCCGCTTGCTGGGCAGCAGCCGCTTGCTGAGCGGCTACAGCCTGCTGAGCGGCCTGCTGTGCCGCCTGCTGAGCGGCCTGCTGCACAGGCGACGGCAAATTGAATCCTAGCATCCTCGGATCGTGCAATCTCAGTGCTTGCTCCAATCTCTGCTCCTGAGCGATTCTGAACGCCTCCACTAACTCTGGGGATAACTGTCCGCTGGCGTCCGTTGGCGGTTGCGGAGGGAAGCCTCCGTTGTGTCTGAGAGGGCTGGCTGCTTCTGTGTTGTGTGCGGCGGCGGCTTGGGACACCGCTAGCCGGAGGGCCTCGGCCTGACTCCTTAGTAGGGCTTCTGCCTGTTGGATGCGTAGCGCTGCTTCTGATGGGGCTGGCGGCGTTTCTGCTGGTGGCTGGGCTGGTGGCGGTTCCCTGGCGAGTTGCTGTCTCATAGCGGACACTAGATTGGCAGCGGCGACCTGGACAGCGTTAGCGCCTTCTCCGGGCTGTGCCATCATGTTGGCGGCGGCGGCGGCGATGGCAGCGACTCTCTCGTCTCCGTAGGCCTGGTGACCGTTGTTGGCTGATCGTAGAAGGTCGGAGAGCTTGTTGACGGCGGCGCCGGCTTCGGAGCCTGCTGAGGAAGATAGGCGGCCGTTGGAGGACGAGTCAGAGTGCGCGGGCGAGGGCGGGGCGAGGTTGAGGAGGCCTGAGCCTCCTGCTGAAGCGGAGACTGCGGCGAGGATGTCCCGTTCTCGCCTCTCGGCGGCGGCGCGGGAGAGCACGTACTGGGCAGCGAACTGGTGTTTTGGCTCCATCCTCATATGCTCCATGTGAGATAGAAGACCTGAAAGGTAAGGTTTTTATTAGATATTTCTCATAAGAACAGGAGATGATGACGTTTTTCTACATACGTCGTCATGGCGTAGTAATAAACACGAGTTATCTTGAATATGACGTCAGAAACTTATATTTCACATTTAAATAAAATTACGAACGCATAGGTTTTTTTTTAATTATGTATAAAATCATTTAGCATTCTATAAACAGAATTCTGTCCTAGTTAGTTGAGAAAAAATAAAAACTAAATGGTATAAAGAAATTAGCATTTGGAATTTCTAATTTTTGGTCCAGTACCTACACATTTAATAGATTTCTGTCTAAGAATTAGATTATTTGGTTTGGAATAGATTGACAGCTGCAGCATCTATTTATATGCATTTTTTTATAGTTGGCATACAATATTCTTATATTCTTTATTTTTATACATTCGTGCACTTTAATAGGTCTTGAGTAGGTAGTTTCCCTGCAGATCAGTCGCTGTGCCCGTAATTCGGTCAACAGATTAGATTACTTGCAACTTATCAGCATTTTCTCTCTCCCCTGCAAAGTAACCTACAAAGTTTCAACACCCACCACTCTCATGCGTGAACACGGCCTGGCATACGGAACAGGGCCACATCCTCAGCCCGCTGGTCAGCTGCGTCTCCGGATGGCACGCCAGGTGCTTCCTCAGGGAACCCTCGTTCACGTAGTGCTTCCCGCAGACAGGACACGGGTGATTCGCCGTCCTCCGCTTGGCTATATAAGGATCAACAGGTTTAGCTTGCGCCGGGTACGGTGACGTCGCTGGGGGACCTTCGACATCACCAGGAGTTGGGAAGGTTAGTGGGTTAGAGGGGGGAGGAGAAAAAAAAATAGACAAGGTTAGTCAAATTGTTAGTTGAAATTGTATGGACGGCTCTTTTGCTTTTGATGTGAAAAGTGGAGATGATTTTGCAAATAAAGGACTGACCATCATTGTAATAAGGAAAGATTACAACAATGGATAAGTCATTTTTTTCGTTAACAACGTTATTTGAAGTAGGGGTGGTGTAAATAACGGTGTTATTTACAAGCAAAGAGCGGTCTGCATTCTTAATAACAATATTAACGTAAACGAAAATCTATACAAAAGAAAATTAACAGCGACGAAACTAAACGCAACAGAAACTATGAAACCATAACATAAACCAATTAGCGGAACAGAAATAACAACAAAACGAAGTTGACGTTTAGAAAATGAGGAAAATGTAGCTATTAGATGTGCAAACAAAACATGTTATGGTAATACAGTCGAACGCAATCCGAAGAATCTGTCGTTCTATCTTGAACTGTTTACAAAACACTTTGCCCTTCCAATAATTCGCTAACAATAACAGAAGACTCCCCAAGATGGCGTTAGACACACTTATTTATTAGGTAATATTTTATGGAAACGATACGTTTTTGTTTTACGTTGGATTTTGAACCAACACCCCTCGTGGCTTTATGCCAGCTGGAAGCTCCCGCACCGCAAAATGTTTGATTACAAAATGTTTTGTTGTTACTGTTGCAGTTATTTTATGGAGACCTACGTTAACGTACGAACTTCCAGTGGCTGGTCTTATAAACTAATAAATCTCATCTGCGGCGAGCGTTATTTTAAAACGTTGAATTTAAATTTAGAACGAAATTAAACGTATAGATTTTGCACGAGTAGCAGGCTCGGTGCAGACTTGAGTTTTAAAGAACAAGTCAAGGTTTTATAGATTGTACACCAAAAAGTTTCGCGATAATTGACTGGTTCTTTATAACTGGCCATCTACAAGAGTCAGATACTCACACTCAACGCAAACGAGATTGCTTAAAAAACTAAACTTATAAACTAAACCTGGCAAAAAAGAAAGAGATCCGAGGACGACGTTCTTTTTTCGAAACAAAACATAATTCCGAACGACCGAATTCGAAACTTACTGGCAACGCCGGACGCATTTGGGTCCTTATGTGTGTTCTTCATGTGTTCAACTAGGGCTTCGCCACCGAAAACGACTTTGTGGCATATTGGGCATGGTGTGGCCGTGGCCCCTCCGATCATGAGGGCCGCGTGTTGCTGCAAAACACCAAGGTGCAGCTGAAGCTCCTGTACCACCGGACGGTGGCGATGCGGGCATAGCATTCAAACATTAGGTTCACATTCGAAAAAACACATTAAAAAATAACAAAATTAACAACAATAACAGTTCGAAAGGGAATTTGGAAAATGATAGAGAAAGCCGAAAGAGAATTTCGTGTGTAATTTTGGAAATAATAAGTTAACGGCCAAAGGGAATTTTGATAACTGATTCAAAATTAGCCAAAGAGTTTTTTGTGGTTGTATGAACAAATTTTGTGAAGTCGTTGTCAAATGCAAGAATTACAAAATTCAAATAGAAGATTGGATAACATTTAAAATTTTCCAGTAAGGGCCAAGAATGTATTGTTAATTAATAAGAATTGACTGCACTTGAAAGGACAAATGACATCAATATTACAAAACTACAAGAATAAAAACCAGTTTTCAAATGACTTCATTTCTACAGTATAGTTATTAGCAATAGTAGAGATATTTATGAGACTTAATTTTAGAGAGTCTTTAATGATTTCGTTTTATGAGTGTATTTTAGGTGACTTTATGGGTTTATGTGATATAAAAGTGCATTTGTGTGACTACATTTTGAAAGTGTCTGCGTGAAACCTCATTCCAACAGAGTGTTCATGAAATTTCAATTCGAAAGTCCATCTATATTGTATATATTTCATATTTCACACGTTTCTTTTGCTTTTGTTTTTCAATTTATGTCTATAATATGTAAAATAACTCAAAAGTGTAAATTTAGTATACTTAATGAAATTGTCAAACCTATCCGTAAGCTAAAAATCCAGTCATACCTAACTAGGTATGACTGGATAACGAACTAGGTATAACTAACTAGTTACCTAGTAGTTATACTAATGTAAGTAAGGTAAGATAGTTAGGTAGATAAAAATTCTAATAGTGTGAGTTACAATATAATGTCAAGTCTACCCATTGATAACTCACTCACTCAGGTTTATACACTGGGTAGACTTGACATTATATTGTATCTCACACTATTAGAATTTTTATCTAAAATTTTATTTAAATTTTTGTATTACTTCATCCCAAAACAAAAGAAGACGTCATTTCAGAATTGTTTTTGCAATTTTATAACAAAAGTGTATTTGTGTGACTTCGAAAAGTGTTTCCGTGTGACTTAATTTCAAAAGTGTGTGAATATTTTTATATTTTAATAGAAGATAAAATTTATTATGATTCATTATGTCTGAGTTATTTACAAATAATTTACATATATAATATATAAAAAATAAATAGATAATTTCAATTAGATACTGACCTTGGCCGTGTGTGTTCTGAGACTGCTCTCAGTGGCAAAGCCCTTGCCGCAGATATTGCAATGGAAGGGCCGGTTCTTGGCCCTCTCCACTTGGGCGTCGTGGTTCCGTAGGTGTTGCTGCAGGTTCGACAGCTGGATGAAGGCTCGGCCGCAGTCGGGGAGGTGGCATTTGTATGGACGTTCGCCTGAAAAGAGGAAGGGGCGGTTAGTATTGGAGAACGGTGGCGATCATCGTCATTTTGCGAGACACTTCTGCTAAGAGGTTTTAAGAGAGGTAGGGCATAGCGAATCTTCACTCGAATTGAGCTGCCCGTCCGGGGAAGGACCTCCACCCTATAGAATGCCGCAGCCAAATGACCTCCGGGTCGTGTTTCTGCCGGTGAGTAGGGTTTCTAGAGCTCGTGGGGGGTTAGGGTTGGGCCGGCATGGCGGTGGCAACTGACAGGTAACTGACCAGTTACAATTGGTTACTGGTATATCATCATCGTCGTCATCATCATCATCCTGTAAGCGTCCACTGCCGGCTTTCCCCCAATGACAATAATCATTTGATGGGATTTTCCTCAGTCACCACGCTTGGCAGGCGGGTTGGTGACCGCAGTATGTTTTATTTGTACGCAGGAAAACGTTGCTGCCCGTTTCCTGATATTACCTTAGTCGCCTTCTATGACACCCTTGGCATGCTGGGAGGTTCTATTCTAAATCCAAAACCATACAAACGAAGGCAAAGTTTACTCCTGTATTTAAAGGATGTAACGGAGCGGCCTATCGTCATTTCGCTCCAAGCCAACCTCACCTGCCCGTGGTGCATCCTGCCGAATAACAAACGAGGCGCTGGCAACCGACTGGTGGCGGTATAACCATCACAGTTGACGGCGTAGCTAAATACCACAGACCGATGACGGGCAGCAGCGTCACCGGAGCGAGAAGTTACGCCCTGCGATCGCCAACCCGCCTGCCCAGCGTGGCGATTATGGGTCCTCCTCCAGATGTTTGCCCTGTGGTGAACGATTGCAGAGGCCTATGTCCAGCAGTGGACTGTGATAGGCTGATGATGATGATGATGAAAAAATAAAGTAATGTTTCAATAGTAAACATTCCTATGAACACATACATTACATAAATGTGTCGTAGCTTTTAATATAATTTGCGACGCCATGCGTAGATTTTATCGTAGAATAGTATTACGTTTCAACCATAAATCTTATGGCATCACGGTTTTGTAACTCAGTTGAAATAGCAAAAGTACTACAATAGTAGTAACATAGATATATATATTTGTTACAAATAGATATTGTATCTATCTATAGCCGGCATGACGCTGGCAAATGACAGGTGACTTGTCCGTTGTCGCAGCGACTTGGGCTTCTCTTTCGTTTTCTACTTTTACTAAAAAAAAAGAATCTACTGTTATTTCTTACATGACTAGTTCGAAGGATCGTTTGGTAGACCGCCTCCTGAACCAAGAGTCGTGTGTTCGATTCCCACCCGGAACAAACATTTTCACATAAGCATTTGTGTTTGTTCCGTGTCTGGGTATTTATATTTGTATTTAAGTACCATACATACATATATTTATGGTACCATCGTTGTTCTGATACCCATAACACAAGTGCTCAAGCTACTTGGGATCGGAGCAATGTATGTGATGTCTGATGTAAACGTGCTCCTAGAAATTCTACCCCAATTAACTAAACAGAATGAGACAGATATAACAGCTATTTTTATGTGTAATATAAATTGAACACACACAATTTCCGCTCTCTGTATGACCCAAAGGTTAACTGGTAGAGAATGCTCCTAGCATTAAGTTCGCCTTTTGTACCATTTTGTGCAATAAAGTTTAAATAGCCATTATGTCGAGCCACTATAAAAAAAAAATTAGATTGCAACCAAAAACGTGGTCTTATACAAGTTGGCAATAATTTCCCAACATGATAACTTAGTGACAAAAATCGCCGAGTTAAAAGTCTCACAGACGTAAATTATCTCAATTAACTTTAATTCAGTCATTACGGACAAATAATAACGATTTCGCTCGTAGGACTTAAATTGCCGTATCAAATAGGGACATCTGGGCAAAACCAGTTGGGACATATTCAATCGCAGGCATTCTTTAAATGCCTTACGTTTTCTAGACTTTGAACAGAAGACCTGAATTCACTTAAACCGAGTAAGTAGAGGAGCGTGAGAATTGGGATAATTTCAGATCTGTTGCACAAGCTAACACAAAATTTGAACTACTTAGATTTCTAGCGATACGAATTTTTAGTCACGGTCTAAAGACGTATTATAAAACAATTGAAATAAACTTCTCTTGATTTGGTATTCTCAATTCAAATTTGAGGCGTACGGAGCTGTCATTTAAAATTTTAAAAATAAAAATATAAGTTTCTAATCGAGTAGCCAACTAAGAAAAAGTTTTTAATCATCATTGTCTTTTAAGCCGTATCCGGCGACTTGTAAAGTTTATTTCGGATTATAATTGGTGTGAGCTTCCGTTATTCTGAATGAACTGTCAAATTTGAATGAATGTGCGAGAAAGTCTACAAATTCGAGGGGAAATAGGCATTGTGATGTACCAAAATTGAAAATCGATTTGAATATTCGGCCAAACGTGCCGGCCAGCAATTTTAAAAACTTTTTAATAGACGGCCACGTAAGGAAGCGATGATAATCACCGCCAAATATAGACCAAAAGTTCAATGAAAGAAAAACGCGCGCCGTCAAACCCTATCCTTCCACGTTCAAACCGAAATTGGAACACGTCCCCAACGGTACAACGAAAGGTTAACCCGTTCCACCGAAAGTTCGCGCCAAAATCCGTGCGCGACCTAACCCAACGAAAGAAAGCGATGACCGCCCGTTCCATTTTTAAAATAAGACCATAATAAAACCAACGCATACTTTTAGCCTGTAGTACTGCAAATGTTGGGGTCATTGACTCACGCACACAGGGCCGCTGCCTACGCTACATACTATCTTCTGCATAGTCCTTTCGTACGCCTGTGTTGGTGATTTTGCATGTCTGAGAAGAATGCGTGTGTATAATACAAGTGCGTCTGTAAGGAAAGATATTGTAGAATTATTTCCTAGATGGTACGGGATAGATATATGGTTTTGTGCGAAGCTTGACACAGCGAAATGCATAGAAATATTGCTGGTTTGTGCCTTGTATAGCTAATCGGGCACTAACGGTCCGATTGCTTTATTTATTGGCACTAAATTTTATAACTGAGTTCAGTTTATTAGGTTGGTTTTGTAGATAAAAGTGTGGGTAAAATATTGCGTTATTTAAGCCCTTTATGACGGTTAGGGCTGAGGTATTTTATAGGTAATTGTTTGTTGTAGAGTTCTTGTTTATATTGTAGTTGAGATTTATTTTGGGCGTTATGGTTCGAAAGTGATGGTGAAGCGAGTTTGACGTGTTCTAAGAGCCGTTAAATAATTTTTAACCGACTTCGAAAATTGGATTTTTTTAATTAACCAGTTTAATTGCTATGAGGATCACCGGTGACCTGCAAACAATACTTTTTCTTAATTTTTTTTATATTGGCTCATCATAGTGGCTTCCCTCCGCCTGATGGAAAGCAGGAAAGGAAGCCCAAGCCGCTCTGACAACGGGCTGGAAACCATGGTTTCCAGTCAGTCATCACAGCCATACTGGCCTGCAAGATGCTTCTTCACGCTTTGCTTAAAGGATCCCATACAATAAGAAGGCGGGAACACGTGTAATTAACTTTACGGCAGCCAAAGTCTTGAAAACTTAAATTGTATCATTATTTTGATGATATTGTCATGAAATTACATGTTTCGATAATTTCCATTCGTTTCGGATTCCGAAGTAGGTACGAACTAGGAACCATTCGCAATTTCTAAGCTCGGCGAATTATTGAATTCAGACACAAATCAGATCGAAGTTTGGATTAGATTACTAATTAAAGTTAGGCTAGAGCTATAGAATCATAGACGTGAGATATTATTTCATAGGTTCAAAATCGCGGAATATGTTCCAAATTGGGAGATAACAATCAGTGTTGTCCTAAGCTTTTACCATAAGGGTCACTTAATACACTCATAACTGTTATGATTATTTGCATTATTTCTGTGATGTAGATTGCTAACATTTTTTTCAGACTTCGTCGTCTATCAGACAAGATGCAGTGATTTTGATAGATAGATAGATACTCTTTATTGGACCATAAAGTTCACTTAAAACTGGATAAAGTATGCGGTCTTATCTTTATAAGCGAACTCTTCTAGACAACCTTTGATGTGCTAATATATTTAAAAAGATGTAGTTTCGGCTACTACACTGAGGTACTTTCAAACTACTCAAATATGTCTGTCAAATAACCAACGAATTCAAAACACAAACGAAATTTACCTAAGCAATAATTCTTTCCCGTTTTAACGCTCCATAAATAATAGCTCACGGTCTAGTGATTAAAGCAGACAGGCGATAAAACCTTCAATAATGGAGATAATTACGTAAATAATTATTATTTAGCGACTTAATTATGAAAAATTATAACACATTAGTTATCTGCGGACGACTGTACGGGCCCTTAACTGTACCTTTCTAATCAAGACGCTTCGGGCCAACATAAATTTACGATCATTTATTTCATAATAGTTATACAATATTTTACTACGTAGATCATAAAAGCTGGCAATAATTATATGCATTGCGTTAAGTTAATGAGATTTCATCAAAAAAATATTACTAAGTATATTATTATCACAGTCCGCTATCACAGTTCACTGCTGGACATAGGCCTTTCCAGTTGTTCGCCAATTTGGGCAAACATCTGGATTTACCCATAATAGCCACGCTGGGCAGGCGGGTTTTCGATCACACGGCGTAGCTTCTCGTTCCAAAATTCTAATACCGATGACAAAAATATTTATTAGGTATTGTAAATTAAATGACAGCTTTGGCTGTTTAATTATATCCCTTTGCCCTTCAATTAATTAAAAAAAATATAACCACCAATACAAAGTTGCGCAACTCTCAATGTATTTCACAAACGAATATAGTTTTTATTCCATAAAGGTTAGGAATCTAAATTGCATAAGGGCAAATAAGGAAAGGCAGCTTACATAGAACATTATTAGGTGATGCTAATCACGCCAAAAATGGCTATCGGACATACCAGAAACGGGATACGGCGCGGGAGCACAGAGCCCGCCATATTGCCACAGATTAAAAATAATTAGCTCTCTAGTTTATGGTCGGGCAGCGAACGCACTAATTTCCTTAACTACCATAGACAATTCGTTTTTGTGGCAGCGCTGGTGAATTATCGTGTAGGTATTTTAAAGGAAATTATTGTACATTATTTTAACTTGTAAACTTCTTTATTTTAGCTTGTAATATCATTGCAACAAAGGGACAAATATCATAAAACTTATTTAACCCTTTCACTGTTCACCGTCTGGACATAATAGAATTTTAATTGTTATGTATCAAATGTGATAAACGGGACAGGGGGCCTGTTAAACAAGAGAAATTACTCATTTATTTTGGTAATGATTTATTTTGAAGCTAACTAAATAAATTACAAAGAAAACTTAACCCAACTAGTACTTAGGTATAAGTAGTACCTAAGTCTCCATTTTGTCTGGTCGAAACTAAAGGCCAAGGGTCAAGCAATGGTGAGCAATTGGAGAGGCCTATGAGAGGATTCCAGCAGTGGACTATGAGAGGCTGACAAAGGATTAATTCTTCTTTCCTTAGAAAATAACTACAAAATAGATTAAACAGGGGTGCAGTGACCTCTTGCACCGATGATCCCGACCCGATGACCGGCTTACAACCCGCTCAAAATCATTTCTTGTGATATCATCATCATCAACATCAGCCTATTGCAGTCCACTGCTGGGCCTCTCCCGTTGTTCGCCACTTAGGGCTATAAAAACATTTATTCTTACAGATTTTACTATAGAATGACGAAAACAATTTTCTATGGGAAAACAGCCATTAAAAATTACAGCGAATGAAATTAAGAAAAATAGAAAGAAAGAAAAATGTTTTATTGGCAACACAAAACACGGGTAATACATGATATAAATACACAATAACATATGAGCAGAGAACATAAAAGAAAAGATACAGAAAAAGAACGAAAGTGTGTAGCTAATGAGGTTCCATCCTCAGCTTATGCCGTTATGGCGTAGGATAGATTTTTAATAGATTTTTTATTGCACACCATACAGTTGCCTTAAAACTAGGTCTAAATTAGGATAAGCTAGATTAAAATCTGGCTAACTATTAACCAAAATCTTTATGCACAGCATCCGATAGCACAATAATAAATCGACACAGTTCAGATGGAACATCCTTTATACCACCGCATCATGTAAACTGTGCTAAGGCGAACGCCTTTCCCTTCCCTACATTTATTCATAGAGAAATAACAAAAATAGCCATAGACAACACGACCAGAATACGTAGAGCTCCCAAGTGGGAGATTTAGTGGTGCGTATGGGCGAGCGCGCGGGTCTACGTAAATTGGACGGCGAAAAGCGTAGGTAGTATAGGTTGAAAAATGGCTGCGGAGCTACAATACTATGGAGTATGGAGACCAGCGAACCCGGAAATCTTGGGCATAGACAAGTATAATATGAAGACATTGTGCGGTTTTTTTTTCGATGCGCGTCACAAGGGAATGCTGTTTCCATATTGGTTATGGTTATTTGTGTGAAGAAAGTTGTTTTTTTTTTAAGTTGGGTGACAAAATTAGTAGCGTAATTGGAGGGAAAACTATTGACCATAGATGTTATTTGTTAGTGGTCGTATTTAATTATTCAGTTGTCTTTTACTGTTGCGGTTACCCAAATTAGTAACATAATTGCAGGGAAAATATTGACCATAGATAAAGTTATTTGTTATTGGTTGTGCTTATTTAGTGTGTTATCTGACGTTTTTCTGTTGAGTGACAAAATAATATCTTATTACATTGAAAGATAAAAAAATGTACCATCGACAACGTTATTTGTTACTACTCTTGATACTTGGAAGTCATCTATTTTCTTTTGGGGTGAAAAAAATACGGACCATAGATAATTTCATTTTATGTGTGTGTTTTTTTTTATTTATCAACGGAATAATTTACTACATTTATTGCTAGAAAAGATTAGGCATCCTTACTAAAACGCCAATATCTAACACAATGAAAAGTTTATTCGAAATACCCGAAGCGAAGCAAGGGCGAGTTGCTAGTTTGTTAGCTAAATATCCTCATAAAACCACCTATACAAAATCTTAAAACATTAATTTCAATTACCAAACAATTCTCTAAGTAACTGTAATCTTGTATAAATTGAATACTATTTCAATAATTCGTATAAAACCAATATAATTTATTTGACGTTAGAATAGGAACGATACGAGATTATTCAAATCATTATAATTCCATACAATCAGCGCTCGTTAAAACGGTATAAAACATAATAAAATCACAATTAGTTTGCCTAAAAGCTAGCTCTATAGGCATTGAAAAGCAGGTCTTACGAGAAACCTAACTCACTAAGCCTATAGTCAACGATAAAGAAAGCACAGAAGGTATAAACTTTGTTGGTTAGTTTAATGCCTATTTACATATTATTGAATATTTCGCCTAAGAAACTGAGAGCCACGAGATGAAATGATGAGCGATGAGATCAGTCCTGACTGAGAGCCACGTTCTATAGTTGCTCGCTTATTTCTTTTTTGGAGCACAGAACAGTGATGGATGTAAGGAAGCGGCCTATCATGTTTTCCGCTCCAAGCCAACCTCACCTGCCCGTGGTGCATCCTGCCAAATAACAAACGAGGCGCTGGCAACCGACTGATGGCGGTATAACCATCATAATTGAAGGCGTAGCTAAATTCCACAGATCGATGACGGGCAGTAGCGTCACCGAAGCGAGAAGCACTGCCCTGCGATCGACAACCCACCTGCCCAGCGTGGTGATTATCGGTATACCTATATGGGTTGACTGGCTCGATGGCTCATTTGGTACTGACCTCTGCCTTCTGAGCCAAGGGTCGTGAGTTCGATGCCCGCACAGTGCAAACATTTGTGTTAATAAACATGTATGTTTGATCGAACGTGTGGAGGCTTTACCTACCTTCTTTTGGAAGTACCAAAAGATTTCAAAAAACCAGAGAACTCTCCAGGAACACAACAGTTTCAAATAAATTAACAGTCAAACTACTGTCTGTATTTATGGCGAATGCGCCATGGTCGTCAATTAAATTATACTATGATCTTTGGTCCAACCTCAATCCTTCTGTTAGTCTATGCCCTATGCCTAAGGAGACCTAGCCTGCCTACGCATTCGATTTACATACAAAAGTACTTCCCGGCGATACAAGCACCTTTTGACTGGAAGCGTAGGCATAAAGCATTCTCAGACATTTGCCTTTAAAAATACAAGACTACAGAGAAAAACAATTATGCATTTGTTAAGTCTTGTTTTACATTATATTACTGTTAGTTATTGTTACAAGAATTAGACATTTGATGATCTTATTCATTGCTATGCGTAATATGATGAACATATAGGTATAAAAGAGAGTAGCTACGCCCTGCGATCGCCAACGCGCCAACCCGGTGTGGTGATTGTGGGTAAAGCCTTCAGATGTTCGAAAAAAGTGGCGAACAACTGGAGAGGCAGTCCAGCAGTGGACTGCGCTGATGATGAGGTAATAAACTATTACATACCTATGTAACAAATAAAAACTATCTGTACATCTCTTATCAAGAGGTAATAAGCGCATTAAAATACTCGAAGTTATAGAAAAAGTTCGCCTATCAAAATCCAGGCTGACTATATAAAAAAATATAATATTCGAAAATCGAATCACGAATGGCCGTGTCGCATCGTCGATTTTAAAACACAAACGTCGGCGCGTGCGTGTAACGAATTTATTTTTGAATTTGGAACGCAGACTTATGCGCCATTTTGACTGGGCGCGTGTATTGCCGCGCATTTTCGCGAGTTTATTAAATTCGTTTGATTTAGTTCGGACGGATCACGTAAATACGATACAAGATGTCTGGTTATATGTCATGTTGAACGTTATTAATGGTTAGATGGCCGATAATCTAATGAAGTAGGATTTTAAAGCCAAATTTTGCGCTTCATCTAGTGCTACATACCTACTTATCTTTCTCGATTTATGAAGGTCTCTACCTTCTATGAAAGACGAACATTTGTATTTCATCTCTCGCCTACCTACCTACATTATCTTTTTTCGTTAGCTAGTCCTTATAAAGAAATAAATGTGCCAGAAAATTCACATCAATTCACAGCCCTCTATTATGCGGAACACTAAGCAAAATTTTTGTCACTGTCAAACTGTTTAAGATAAAAAAAATCGAATATTATTATGTTTTTGTAGTGTTCTGAATCAAGGAACTGGTCTCATACTAAAGTGAGTACCAGATGTTGACAGGACCGCACCTCCCATAACACCCAGATTCAACTTAAAAAAGTTCCCCGATTGATCGCAATTTCTATAATTTCTATCAGGAATCAAATCCGGCTCGAATTTTTTATTATTATTAACTTTATGTCTATCGTTTTAACCATTACGCCAATAGGGTCGGCCAACTTTTGAGTATAGTTTGTTTGATGATTCAACCTGTCACGTCCACTGCTGGACATAGGCTTCCCCAATGACAATTGTCATTTGAGGCTATAGTCACCACACTTGTCAAGGTGGTTGGTGACCGCAGTAGGTTTTATTTATACCCTTGTAAACGCTGCCGCCGTAGATATTTTTAAAATCAACGGTAGGTACTTATTATATTTGTTGGTGCTGTTAAAAACTCTCGCAAAACGAATAGTTAAGTACTGCACTCATACCACAGCTCCACAGATCCTTGAAACAATTATTCGCTAAAATATTAATTATAATCCATCCCACCAACGAGACTATGTGCCCGCGAATACATAAAATTAATGAAGCATTTATCATATATCGGAAATTTAAATTATTGGCCGGGATTTTGCGTGCATACGCCGGTGCAGGCCCCCCCCGGTGGGCGGGGGTTAAAACGCACACCCCAACCACTATCGCCCACCCCAATAGTTCGGGCGGGCAGCGGGCAGGAAAAAAATATTACTATTCCACCTGCGTTCGGCATATCGGCAAGTTAAACTGTCCGCCATTTTGTTTTAAATCGATTCGAATGTTGGTGTGTGTTCGCGAATGGCGGTGCCGAAAACGTTCACTTTAAATAAGTACTTACAGTAAAAACACTGGCCGTTTTTATGTTTTTCGTTTAAAATGGGCGTTGCTTTTTAAAATGGAAAATTGGAAGATACGTCTGTCGGATTGGACGGTGCAGCAGTACGAAAAATGTATTTCGTCTGTCTGTGTATAAATGGGCGATTTTATTTTGACGCGTTGCCTTGAGCTGAATATGTTTCGGAGTATTTTATGTACAGTACGCTTTTGTCTATGTCATTCGATAGCTCTGTGATTTTAATAAAATTATTTTATAATAACTCAAATGGTCTAACTTTCTGACCGTAATTACTTATTTATAAAAAAAATATCTGATTACATCACTTATATTGCTCCGATCCCAAATCAAGTAGCTTGAGCACTTGTGTTATGATGATGAGAACAACGAACGTACCACAAATAAATACTTAAATAGAAATACCCAGATACGGAATAAACACAAATGTTCATCACACGAATATTCGTCGCGAGTGGGTATCAAACCCACGACCCATAGTTCAAAAGACAGGGGTCACTAACATATGAGCCATTGAGCCTGATTAATTGTTAATCAAATTAAAAAACTACTAACAGCAAAATCTATGAAAATAACGGATCAAGAGTCATAGAATGTACTAATAAAAAATACCTAACCCTAAACTGTCCACTGCAAATAAAAACCATACTCATTCAGAGCGCAATGAAATTTTAATGAATTTAACACGGATTGAATCAATGAAAACAAGCTTAAACCAGCAAAGTTGGTTAAAGAGCGATAAAAAAGTATCCCCCTTTTCCCGAGAGCGGTTCCCGCTGAGATTCCGCCAAGTTCCCGGTTTTTTTTTCTTTCTGTGCTTTTTTTAATTTTCGCCGCGGCGCTATCTCGCGAATGCTTCAGTGGTCAAATAAAAACTTAAGGAGTTTTCAAGGAGCAAGGAGATATTGGAGACTCCGGGCGTAATATTTTTTTATTAATGTATTTTTAAGGTTCATTGTCTCGATTGATGGTGGAAGACTGTGATGGTTTACTTGAATAATACATGTTTTGCAATATTTTTTTACTAATGCATTGATAAGTTTACAAAAAACATCTTCGCAGAATTTCACAAAACAACAAAAAAATATTATTATAAATTCTTAAAATCAGAATTTCAAATTGGTCTAAATACAAACAATACAGTAATGCTAATTTGTTTCATGTACATTGCAGAAAAGATTTAATTACTGAAATAAATGAAAATACGTTTTTTTAAGAAACTGAACTGATCTATATCTAAAAAAAATAATTTCTAAATATTATTTACTGGTATAAAAAAATGAGAATCCTGACTTAATCTATTTACCTACTTGTCATATAACATAGTCTGATTAAAATTATTACAATAATTATTAGGCATTAAAGCCGGTCCAAGAGTATGTAGATATTAGTAAAATAAAGTATTATGTTAACAGCCAAAAAAAATCCCTGTCTCAACCCACTCCACGTCATTTAAATGCAAAGCAGTCAAGTTAAGAAAGATAGCCAGCCAACTTCTGAAAAGGGTACACGTTTCAACAGAGTAAAAAGATTCGCCCGCGGAGGGAGGGGGTGGGAAAAAAAATAACCGTTTTGTTCTCGGAAAAATGCAGAGAGAAAACTGCACTTGGCAAGTTTACCCGACGGGGGGGTTGGCTCGAACTCCTTGTCTGATAGTGCAGCTAAGAGGTAGCTTTTGTGTTTTTTTTTATGTTAGTTTTTAGGTTTTGCCTTTCGCTTTGTCTTTGTGAATAGCAGTTTGATATAGATGCTTGTGATGCGATGTATGGGAACGACCTATTATCTTTACGCACCAAGCCATTGTCATCTGCCAGTGGTTCATACTGCTTAATAGCGAACGAAGGTCTGACCACCAATTGGTCGCGGTATAACCATCACGATGGAAGGCGTAGCTAAATACCACAGGCCGATGAACAGATTCACTCATAGGAGATGATGGAAAAGGCGGCGATCGCAGTGCGTTATATAGATCTATACGCTTTCAATCGTGATGGTTATACCACCACCAGTCGGTTGCTAGAGTCTCGTTTGTTGTTCGGCAGGATCAAGGTGGCATTCAAGGTGGCACGTGAGGGCGATTTGGAGTGAAAAGATGTTGGGTCTCTCCCTTACATCACCTAGCGCCTCATGTCAGGTTATTTATTTCTAATTTTATTTTTCCCAGTCTGTTTAACCTCCCCAAACGCCCAAGGGTAGCTGTAGTCTCTAACGACCACGAGTTATCTCGCATGTAGTGTTGGCTTAACGTAATTAACGCTTTTTACTCGTTTTAATTAAGTTTTTCTTATCAACGTGAAGATTTTCAAACTGGGGACGACCATTGATAAGGTCTTGAATGTGTATTTATTTTATATATGTTGTACAATGTACAGTCAGGCAGTGTACCTATAATGACTGTATGTGTTTTTGAGGGTTGATACTTAAAAATGATCTCAGATATGCCATGCTGGGCCACAGTCCCAAACTTGAAGCTTTAAGCTGAAGCTTGGACTTTGGGTATATTATTATGGAGCCCGCGAGCACAGTTGCAGAGGCAGCATCCATTACCAGTGAAGCAAACTTGTTGCAATGGTATTACACAATCCATTGTTTTAGAATGAAAAATAAAATTTACAAAAAAAACCGACTTCAAATTTTAATGATGAAAATGGGTCTAACTAGGAAACCCTTTCAAACAAAAAAATATATCCAAATCGATCCACAATTCTTGTAGATATTTGGTAAGTAACATACTTAAAAAAACATATGATGTGAGACAAACTTCTTTTTTGGAGTCGGTTAAATAAGTTGATTGACAAACAAACCCACCGTTTTGTGTAAACCAATGCGCTTAAAAGCTATTTCCAGGTAAATACTAAAGCAGTATTCGGTCTAGGTTTTTCGCTGTCGGGCACAAGTTGGAAAAAGATGTCTGCGCTTTGAAACGATTTAAAAATTCATCCCCATCCCCGGATTCAACAGTGAACTTTTTCTGCGAACAGTTCAAGAGTTTTCTCTAAGAAACTGTTTTTTTTTCATTCGCAACGATTTCTGGAGTTGAAGAAATTTTAATGCTGCCAGCATTCTTTGTGGGAGTTCTTTATTGTTCGTGAATTAATGCATTTAAAAGTATGTTGGATGTTTTTTGAATTGTGAATGTTTTAAACTACATTTTGAGTATTAACGTGGTTTTACCATTGTTACTAACTGATTTGTGGGGCTTCTGCCATTGAGGTTTTTGTATAATTTAGGCGGTCATGACTTTTATAGCGATATCTTTCAGACACTTCTTCAGGTAGACCATCCTGAGGTACTGAGGCTAGTTTTAAATCACTGAGATCACCTTAACCCTTTGAACGCTAGTGATGCATTTTATGCGATGTTAACATAATAGATTTATTTACTATTGTGTCTCATTTATTCGCCTCAAAGGAATAAATAGTCATATCCAAATAAGGAGGTCTAGACACCCAGTCCTGCTTAATTGTTGACCAAACATGCCAGCATTTTTGATCCACAGAACACCCTGAGCTTTCCCTCCGTCTTCATTATGGTACTCAATACTCATATAACTATGTCAATCTTGAAGCTGGAGACCAGCTGGTTGGTGTGCATAATAGGTTGACAGTCTGAGCTTACGCCGTAACTAATAAACGAATGACCCCATACGGATAAAATAGTCGAATTAAACTTCCCGCCTTTTGTCCAAAAGTTCGTTCACCCCGCAAGCTGTCACATCAAAAATTACAAGCGAACCCGGAACACGGTCTTGTATATACATTTATTATACAATCTTGACCGTTAACAAAGACAGTAAAAAAAAACAATGCCCATTTATAAATCATCCGTTTCAAATCAACCCTTCACTATTATTTTTTATCACAGTTCTATTATTTTGTCCCAAACTTAACCCTTCGTTACCTGCTTTAGAAAGGGTCCGGTATGCCAATTCGTATTAATTTTTTTTGTTAATTATTATTTCGTGCGTAAACGCGTTTTAATTATTACAAACGTGTAAATTACTACGGGTATTGACGTGGAGATTTTTGTTTCTAAAAATCAAAATGTACCTTTGTTTATACCTTTTTAAATTGCACCTGAGACAGAATTCTCACAAAGAACAAAATGACTAAGAATTTCTTTAGTTCTATCTATCTATCTATTATTGGCACATTTAAATCACTCCAAACTGTTTTAGAATAGTGGTAAAAAATGTTTATATATATTAATGTAGTATCTTTAAGACAATGTTTTATTACACCAAATAAGTAACTTACAATGTAAAGTCCGTCTAAATTGTAGAATACCTACGGACTAAACCAAGATCCATAAATGAAAGAAAATAAACATGCATTTACTTATTATCATATAAAAATACGTCTATAAAACCTTTAGGTGAATAGATTGAGCAACAAATAAGTACTATCTATAAAGATGACCTACTTACAATCTGTAAGGTAAATGATTTAACTTAGCCGACAATCCGCGTTTATAATTATCAGACTCCCTTTGCTTTCAGACTAGCAAGTTGTTCAATTGCTGCAACTGCAATATCGAAGGGTGACCTTTCACTGTCTTATTATTACTCCAACAATGACCTCTAAAAAAACATCAGCAGCTGTCCATCCTAAAATGGCGAACTGGCAAGCGTTGGCCATCCCGAAAATAATAGTATTGACACTATTATTATGGTAATTCGTACGAAAGCTATTATTTCACAGGTACAGTCTTTGGGTCACTGAGGCCGTGCAGCGGAAGGGTTAGTTTTTGTCCGGTGTAAGTACGTGACTAATTTTGATGAATGGTGATACCATATGCTGTTCCGGCAGTTTGGGGTTAACATTTTTGTTGGATAGTTGTGTTTGTGATTGACCGTAGTAAAGGTAAGGAACTGTCGCTTTTTTAAATTAATTAAATTGTTTTGTTCATGTGTGGTTTGCGTAATATTGAGTATTTTATAATTTAATTAATGTTCAAGGTTTTGATATTTATGTAATTTTAAATATATTATACATAAGTACAGATAGCGACACATCAAGGTGGCTCTCTTTGAATATATTCTGTAAAATTTTCCCAACCAATTTTCCTCGTGAAATAAAATAATAAATTAATTAAGACAATGGTTGACTGGTGGAGAATATTTATGTGGCATTAAACTAGTCTATTGTCATTGCTATAATTGTGCATTAAAGACTTAATAAATAGATAAGTGTTATAAACAAGTTCCATTTATAAAGACGTTTGTATAATTGAAAGATAAATTGCATTTTGAAGCAAATCAATACAAAATAAAATAATCTTTAGCAAAATCTTTATTTAATATTACATTTCTTGTAATACGTAATTTACGTATCATTAAATCAAATGGCCAAGCCTTAATATCTTCAGGTAATAAATTAATTGTACCGTACAGATTTTAAACATATGAATGTTAAATTAATTAATAGTTATCTCATACGAATGAAATAAATAAATCCCAAGACATGCCACGCTGGGCCACACGCCTAGCCTCAAACTAAGCCGAAGCTTGTATTGTACTATGGGTACTAGACAACTGATAAACTTACTTAGATACTTTTTTTTGTAAATAAATACATATTAGACATAGAAAACACCCAGGCCAATACAAACACACATGTTCATGAACACAAATGATTGCACTTTTGCGGGAATCCAACCCACGGCCCTTGGTTCAGAAGGCAGAGGTCACTACCAAATGAGCCATCGAGCCAGTCACAGTGAAGGGTAGGGACAAGGTACAAAACGTCACTTTAAAACTTTTTTATTTGACATTTTTGTGTCACTTCATACCGTTTACAAGTTAACATCGCCTTCACGTCAAAAGATCCTCGTTAGATCTCTAAGTGCAACACTGAAATTTTCCGCGCGCAATTT
Organism: Conogethes punctiferalis; assembly: GCA_031163375.1. Classification (NCBI taxonomy): domain Eukaryota; kingdom Metazoa; phylum Arthropoda; class Insecta; order Lepidoptera; family Crambidae; genus Conogethes; species Conogethes punctiferalis. Next base: position 6,688,054 of record CM062100.1, on the reverse strand, counting down.
TTTTTTCTAAAACCATAGACTCGCTGCATAATGAATCGAGGCCGCCATTTGTAAAACAAAGATGTCCGACTTTACATGACAATTATAGCTGTATAATGATGAGACACGAGCGAAACAATATCGTTAGAGAAAAACAGGTTTCCTGCTTTTAGCGGAGGAGGACAAAGAATATTCTAGAATAAAATTTTCACACAATCGTTTGAGGTTTTTTTGCGAATTGTGGAACTTTTTGCGAAATGTGAAACGTTTTGCTACTAGAATAGAATAGAAATTATTTATTTGGTACACATTAAAAATACTACTATTTGGGTAGTTTTTTTTTATTCTGGAAGCGGAAAAAGCCCTAATTAACTAGAATGCACGAGTATTTAGAAAAAGATTAACTGTTTAACTGTCAAACATGATTAGGTACAGGTACTAGAATAGTATTTAGGAATACTACTCGACTAGTGGCCACATCCCAATTATACTCGTACAAATTAAAGAAACTAGCCTAGTTCGGCTAGTCGCTTTAATTCGCTCTAATTTAATTTAACACAAGTATATGAAATTAATACGTTTTAACTTTGCAAAATTTATTAACTCTCTATGAAACTTTTTTATATTATTAATGAGACTATTTGAATAAATGATATTTACATATACGCAAACATCTGTAAAAATAAAGCATTTATCACCACAACATCTAAAATACCGTAATAAACTTTATAATCGTCGGAAATAGCCAACAAGTTCCAAGAAAAAAGGAACATCCAATTATTAAAATGTATTCCGGCCACGTGTGTAACGTATCAAGATTACACCTCAATAAATAACCGTAGAATCAATATCAAAAATCGATTCGAACAAAAACACGGGACAGATGGCGTAGCCGGCCCTCGATAAAGGCTCGATTCCAAAAACGCTTCCAAAAAAGACGGAAAACGCTCATCAATATCAGAGTTGAGATTTTTTACCAAGATTTTTGGGAACATCCGAACGGAACAGATGTTCAGCGTAAGGGCACGTTGATTTTTGGCGTAAAACGCAATCACAATTTGCGCTAAGCCAACAAAGAACCACAAAAAAAGTGTTCATGTTCAAATCTCAGCACAGATACTTTAAAGAAACAATTCAAAAATGGAATCCCGCAACTGACGCGGACATGCAAACTCGCTCCCGTTCCATTTTCAAATCCCCGGCCCGCCACCGTCTTTTGTTTACTCGTTTTTTTTCCACAAAACTCCTAACTTGCTACTTAACCGTTTCTTTCATTCCGTTTCTTTAATTAGCAACAAAGAATGGGATTGCGTGTTCCTTTTTACTTTTTTAATTTAATAACAGCGTTCCATTGAGACAATAGAAATAATGCGTTGCGCCATTACGGATTGTTATGACATGCAAATTCACGTTCTTTTGTTGCGTAATTGCAAACGGCAATAAGAAAAAAGTCTCACGTTTGGCAAATGGCGGTCCTCTATAAGCGATTTCGCTTGGATAAGTGCACTATTATGTTATTATAGGCATCAAAAGTTGCATCAGTACCAGATGGTTGTAACGGGACCCGAGTGTGCAATACCGTGTTGCCGGTCAAAACTGGTTTTGTTTAGCAAAAATATGTAGATGTATAACGCGTTTCGTTGCGTGAGGGCATTCGCGACCTTTGCGTCTGGGAGGGGTTAAGTTATTTATCGCCTAAATACCATTAGATTTTAACGATATTTTATATTGGCAATGTTAATTATTGTGTGCACAGATTTCGAAGTCGGAACATGATAGTTTCGCACGTAAAACAAATGGGGTATACGATGATGTATTGTGGACTCGAGCCATGAGTTTGCTTGGAATTGAGATGTGAATCTATTGAACTCTGAATAGGAAGCTAAAGTTAGCAAGAGGCTAGATACAATGGAGATACTTTTTAAGCAAAAAGCGGCCATTCTGACCATTCTTGCCATTTCTTAAAGAAAAGCTCTTTTTACGTAGCGCAGCGGCTTCGCCTCCCTTGATGGGAAAACTCCAAATCGCTGCGACAAGGGACAATACATTATAACAATAACTAAATAAGGGGCATAAAGCACTAATAAGTAATCATTGGTTCCGTAACATCAGGTATTCCAGACATAATAGAAAAATAATTGTTACGCAGCCGTATGAGGCTGCATATCCTTTTACGAATTGTTCTAATTAGAAAATGTCATCTAGATGTATCTAATCTAATACACGTTGTCAAATAAGAAAACACCGTGAAGAAAGCTAGCAAATGATAATATTCTGACTACAAAACAAAATTATAACAGCTACACACTTTGACCTTTCAAATTTAAAGCCAGACACTTTTTCTCACCTATCGATTCGACCTTTGCCCCCAACGAAAAACTTCCCAAAGTTTTTTCACTTAATTTAAACTCAAAAGATACTCGAGATAATTGCTCTCCGTCCGCCATTCAGACGTAACGGTCGTTTCGCGCCATTTTCCCCATTTTTTGGCATTCTTAGCGGGGATCGACAAGCTATTGTTGAGAAGAATCGGTGATTAAAATTCAATTTTAGAACAATCGACCGTCGTGTGTCGGCGGCGGGTTAAGATGACTCGGTGCATTTTAATTGGATTGAACGAATTTTGGAATCGTTTATCCAGATATTGAATTATGGGCGTTCGATTTTTGAATCTTGGAAAGAGGGTGAATGGGTGATTCTTGTAGAGTTCATGCTGGCCGTTAAGCAATATGAAATAATTTAGGTAACGACAAGTTTGATTCAATGGTACTCGGACATAGTACAAACATTTGTGTGCATAAACATGTCTGTTTGTTTTGGTCTGGGTGTTTGTACAATATGTATTTACTTACAAAATAAATATCTAAGTGAATTTATCAGTTGTCTAGTACCCATAGTACCAGTTTCAGCTTAGTTTGGACTACCTGACGCTGTGACCCATAGTGCCATGTCTTGTGTTTTTTTAATACTCATGTGACTTATGAACATGTAGGTAGAAATACTTTTCATATTCTGACAAATAATACACGCGAAATAAAAGCCTGCAAATATTATAATTAATTAGATATTATCTTTCGCCAAACTATCACACAAATCGAACATAAATCTACATTTTGAAATTCAATTCACATCATAAAACTACATGTTCGTAAAATTAAAAATCTTTAAGCCAAATGTCTTAAACCCCAAATTAAAGAATTCAAAAATGACCAGGGTGCCAGAGATTAAAACAAAAAACGCTATAATTAATACTACCAATTAATTGTTCCCTTTGTGAGCGCGTAACAAAAAATATTAATTGTTAGCCGCCATTTTTCTAACGCATAGACTGCGGAGGTATTGTTTCTTTTTTTTAATTACTTACGCGCTTTCGCCTCGTCGAGTTTTGTTCTTAGATTAATAAAATATTAAGACTAACGCCGGGAATTTAAAGAAAGATAATGACAGTTGTTAGCAATTTATATTTTTAAGAAATGTTTGTTCGTTTTTGCTAGTAATTGCTTTTTTTATACATTTATTTTTCTTATTAGGCTGTTAGACTAAAGATAGTTGACTAAATTAAATAATGAGTGAGTGAATATAGTAAAGTAAGTAGGTGTAAGGAATTTTTCTATGTTTTTTTTATGTGTTATGAACTTAATGTACAAGGTAGAAGCTACTTTTGGAAACTGGAGGTAGAGCCATGTTATAATAGAGTAATAGTGGTACAGCTATTCTCTTTATCTTTCCCGTGAACTAATGCTGGCTGTCACAGAAGTATATCCCACAATACCCATACTTCAGTAAAGTTTGTTGAATTTAGTTTATTTTTGTTTTGATCGGTAATTGTACCCGGAACCTTCGTTTTGTGTTACTTAAGGCAAACACATAATACAATAACAAACACAACAAAACACCTAAAGCACTCTGTGACCTTAAGCTATCGAGATCATCATTAATTATGAAACTAGTCATATTTGATTTGAAATATGCTTCATTTTGCTTTCATAGAAATGACAGCTTGCCAAATGCCAGGTACCTACATAAATTTAAGTAGTTTAAAAATACCACCTAGATGCCAAAACACGTCAAAACAAAAGACTCATTCAAACGAACTCTACATTTAAAAAAAGGAACACAAAAATCGCGGCAAAAACGTCTCCAAAGACAATTAAAAGAGGGAAAGATTCAGTAAGTCCGATTTAATAACCAATCGGGGGCGACACCGAGTAAAAAAAAAGTGGAAGAAGAAATTGCGTCCCCAACATAATTTCCTAATCGCTGGCCCGTACGTCCGGCGCTGACAAAAAACTGAGTTGCGTCCTTTTGCTAGACGCAACTTTTCAAATTGCGATTTGTGTGGATAAGACACGAAAATTTATTATTTGAATCACCCCGTCTCATCCCGTGGGTGTCGTAGAAGACAAGAACTATCAGTTTTTGTTTTTTCAATCCCTATTTTTTTAAAGTAAAGTTTTATGGCCCAGAAGACATCAATAAAAAGAAAATAAAATTAGCTTAAACATTAGGTATTTGTTATCAGTGCAGTTTTCGGATTAAGAATAGGACCGCCCTATCTCTTCTGGATGACAGCGTTTAGCTGTGTACAAATAAACTCTACTGGTCACCAACCAGCCGGCCACGCGTGGCATCTAAGAGAAAACCTTGGGGGGTTTTCTCATCTTTGGTCCAATCAAATCATCATGGATGTCCATTTTCCGTGTGTGATAAATGAAAATAAATGTTTTTTTTTAAATAAAAGCCTTAAGATTACCTGATTGCAAGCGATGACTGCCATCGCAAATTAAAAATAGCATTCTAATTTATTCATAATAGGTCAGTCATACGAAAAAACTCTTCTAATTTCTTCAACATTTTTAAATGGAATAAAAATTTGGAATGTCCACACCATTTTTTCCGGACATGTCAATATTTACCCGGCAAAAGTAGGCGGCAAAAAATAAATTAGGCGAAAGCTCATTTCGAGCGCCATCTGGTGTCCGGGGGTAAGACGAGATTCTTTTCCCATTACTATTCGAGTGGTCTGCGGGGTAAAAGTGATGGGGTAAAAAGGATATCTATATGTATAGGTGTTATATTAGAAACGTGATTAATTTGGGTGTGACATAGGGTAAAATGGCGTGAAAGTGTGCGTTATTACAGTTATTTGGAAATGTGATAAAATTGGCTGGGAAATACGGAGGTAGGTAATATTTTCCTTGTCTGTGTTCTGGGAAAGGCCCGCGGTCATAGCTTTGTGATAAGGCATGGTAAGGCGTTGCCAAAATGACACTAAATAACCATTAATTTTACTAACAAACGTCATTTTTATTTCCTTCAAAAGCTTTAAGTCGGAGATTCTGAGTTCTATTAATATGTAGTAGAGGTTTTTCCTACATTCAGTAAATCATACCCTGGACCAAAATTTGATCGACAATCAATACCTATGCATTATATTTATTGACATATTTAATTACGTATAAAATAAGTTTTCATCCAATAAACGTCTCGGTAAATGTTGTTGTAGGTATATTAGGTAGTAGGTATATATCCCTAAGGATAATTTGTTAAAAATATGGTGTCGTTTTTCGGACATTATTGATTTATTGTAATAAATACTTAGGTTAATTATATCAGTCATGCTCAGTCAGGTTGATTTAATTAATTAATTATCAATTAGGTATTTTTTTAATTAAATAATAAGTGCTTGGATTGTTTTAAAAAGAAACATTTTACCACAAAAACATTTTTCTAAAAAACTCAATATTTAAATTTTAATATTCCAACCGTGTAAAATTTCCGCCATTTTTATTCCGGTGCCAAACGACAAATAAAACCGTTTACCAATAAAGACGTTATTCGCACAATCAGTGGGTAGCGGAGGGTCGGTTATCATTTTTCGCGTTTTTCCATTTTCCATTGCGTCTTTGTGCCGCCCTCGAGAAAAGAGGGCAATGTTTGAACAGCGATGTGTGTGTCTTGATACTTGAATTACTTTTTATGCCACAATTGAATGCGTAGCTAAATACCACAGGCTGTTGGCGGGCAGCAGCGTCACCGAAGCAAGAAACTTCTCCCTTCGATCGCCAACCCGCCTGCCAAGAGTGGCGATTGTGGGTAAAGCCTCCAGGTGTTTGCCCAAAGTGGCGAACACCTGGGGAGGCCTATGTCCAGCTGTGGACTGCGATAGGGTGATGATGATGGTGATGATACCAATAGGGTGGCAAGCAAGCCTACAGCCCGTCTGATGTTAAGCGGTTACCGCGGTCTATGGCCGCCGGTATTTAAGCGAGCTAAATTTAGAATATTTATTACTTACATAGAAGACTTTCATGGAAGCAATTAATATGTAAAAATCTCATCATCACTGCTGGACATAGGCCTCTCCAGCTGCCTTGGGGCAAACACCTCAAGGCTTTAACCATAATCCCCTAAAGTGACAAATCCTGAATGGTTGTAGGTTCGATTCCCTGTCAAGTCCATATAGGGAATTTTGAAAATTGTTTTCGTTGTGGTTGTTGTAGGAGACACCGAAGGCATAATAATCTCACAGATAAATGAGAACCATAAATGATCAACACATATTTGTATGTATAGTCTTGTGAAGTCAATTAACTAACACTTGGTCAGGCAGCGTGGTTGACTATGTCCTTATAGCTCTAGTCTGGAACACCATAATGTTCCAGAGTCACTCATAAGGGACATACATCAGCTTGTAGTAAAACCTACTTGAAAATCCATGAAACCCAAACGAGAATCCCACTCAAAGCACTCATTAACAAAAGTTCATACAAGCTTAATTTTTGAGCCGCCCACCACGGAACGTCCGCCACAAAACGACAAAATAAGTGATAACATCATAATCAAATATTTATTTAAAACCGCCGACAGATACTCTGTTAAATTAACTATCCAGCAGATATTTATACCGGCCACCTGTGAAACTGACAAGCGTAAACAGGTATTTTTAGACTTGTATCGTAATGTATTTAATGTCGGCTATGTTAGTTGACAAGGGGTGTAAATACTTTTTAGTTAGCATTTTAAAATGGGAGAGGCATTGTATAACAGGAATGTTATTGTCACTATGCGTGTACAGAGAAAATAAAAGTTTTAATCAATTGTGAGGGCGTCATTTCGTAAGTGCCTACGTGGACTTTTGTTTTTAGGTTGGAATCCAAGCAATGCAAACCAAACAAGTTAAGAAAATACACAATTTACCATAAATTGGGTCTTCCGACTTCAAAAAAGGAGGTCATTCTTTTTTAAAAAACGGCACAAGTCTTTGAGCCACAGCCCCGGTGATGATGACAAGGTAGCCTTGGCTATCATCGTAGTCATTTAGAAAAAAATCCCATGGCAGAATACCAGTAACTTGTTTACACAACACAGAATATACGTCTTGTGCAGACATTAAAAAACCTAAGTCAGAGCCAATTCGGCGCAAAGCTCGTAGAATTCATCTCTTTTGCGAAACAGGTTTTCTCTACCTAAAGGTAGTCTGGAAGAGATCGCTATAAGCGATAATAGTGCCTAAGTTGTACTATGTTTTGTTTGTAATATTATGTTCTCCTGTAATGTCTGTGTTTTGTGCAATAAAGAGTATCTATCTAACTTCTGTGCCTAACTTTTATAACGCAGTTAACATAGCACAATAATTACCTATCAAGTATCAAGACGTTTCACCGGCGTACAGAGAAGCCTATTTGCAGACGAGAAGGAAAAAAGGTTGTTTCACGCGATCGGTCTTTATTTGATTCCGTCGATGTTTGCGCTCAAATTAGTTCGCCTCGGTACCTCTGCCTCGTTTATTTTTTGTCTTTTCCTTTCTCTTTTCTGGGATTCTGTCCGTTTAGATACTTTTTTGTTCGGAAAGGAAGTTCTTTTTGGGGTTTTGCTAATAAAGATGTCTCGTGTGTACGTACTTTCGTATTAGCAGTTTCAAATTTTTATACCGCTTCTCGGCTAGTGTAGGACGCCCTCAGGCTAGATGGAGCGTCGACTTGCGCAGGATAGCTGGCAAATGCTGGATGCGAGAAGCCTAGGATCGAACAATGTGACGAACAATTGCAGAGGCCTTTATCCAGCTGTAGAGGTTTGCAGGCTGGTACTGTAAGCATGTATTTACTCTCTTATCGGTTCAAAGAGTTATGTAAATAACCCAAGACATGCCACGCTGGGCCACACATCGCCATCTAGCCCCAAACTAAGCCGAGGTTGTACTATGGTTACTAGACAACTGATGAACTTACTTGTGTACAATATTTTTTTAAATAAATACCCACACCAGACCAATGCAACCAGACATATTCATGCACACAAATGTTAAGTACTGTGTGGGGATCGAACCCTCAACCCTTGGCTCAGAAGGCAGAGCTCACTACCAAACGAGCCATCCAGCCTGTCGAATGTGTAAGGTAGTTAAATAAATCCATGGAAGTATTTATATTAAGTACAGTACTTATTACTTATATGGATAAGTTACTTGAATAATACTAGTAAAATATTTATGCATTCCGATACAAGTAATAACAAAAATATCATCTAAAAACACCAACTTTAAGTTGTAATCACATCAAATTTAAGACACGATGAAAAAAAAGATGATAATTTCCATAAAGTTCCCGCCAACATTAACGAAATTACGTGGAATCACATTTAAAATGGCCGAGTTGAAATTTAAAGTAAACTTGACGTTAAACCCTTGCTTTTTTTGCAATCCATCTTTTAGTTATCTTTTAATTAAATTGGAGTGTTTTTTCTTTGTGAAAATTTATTATTTGCGTCGTCTATCGAAGAGCGTGAATTAAGAATTAATTTTGATAACCTTTTTAGTCAGAAACTTCATGCAAATATATATTATAATTAACTGGCAAACCATCCTCGCTTCGTATCGGGTATTAAAAAAAACACTTTAGTAAAAACCAATAATTATTGTGCATATAAACCATTCGCTCATATCACTATCTTTAAAAAGTATGGTTGTTTGCTATGTATAATATTTTATTTACAAAAAAATAGGATCTATGTAAGTTTATCAGTTGTCTAGTACAAGCTTTGGCTTAGTGCGAGACTAGATATCGCTAAACTTTTGCAAGCTAATGATTTTGACTGGCTCGATGGCTCATTTGGTAGTGACCTCTGCCTTCTGAGCCAAGAGTCGTGGCTTCGATTCCCGCACAGTACAAACATTTGTGTTCATGAATATGTCTGTTTGTATTGGTCTGGGTGTTTTCTATGTATAATATGTATTTATTTACATAAAAAAAGTATCTAAGTACAAGCGTAGTACCCATATTACAAGCTTCGGCTTAATTTGGGGCTAGATGGCGATGTGTGGCCCAGACTGGCATGTCTTGGGGTTATTTATTTAAATGATGAACACAAAACTCAAAGTATCACCAACGAAACTATAGTGCAGTCAATGAAGCATTATAGGTCCGAATTTTTTTACTGTGAACCGAATTGCATACAATTTTGGGATTAGGTTCATCTTACCATTAACTTCAAAAGTGAAAATGATTTGAACTCCGCCACCACCATGGGGGTGGTTGCCACCCCTTCTCGGGGGTCAATGGTTGTTTTTCCAAAATAACCTCGGATATCGATTGAAGATCTAATTTTAAGCAAAAAAGTTTCTATAAAGTTTCTCGAAAAATCTAATACTTTTCAAGTTATTGGCAATTGAAAATTCGCAAATTTTTCACGATTTTCATCAGTTTTTTTCAAATATCTCCAAAAATATACGTTTTATCGAAAATTTTATAAGGAACGAAACTGTAGCAGGTAAAAAAATGAACAATTTGGTTTTTTACAAAGTATTCTAAGTGCAATATTAAGCTAGATATTAAAGATCAAAGCCGTTTTTTATTTTATCTGAAATTTCATCGATGTAGTCAATGCCATCTAGCAGCGAGCAAATGCATTTTATGCTTTCTAATCGAAAAGGGTTTTGTAGTGCTTGAAATAAGCTTTAAAATGAGCTTTATCAAAAGTCTTTTGCACGTAAAATAAGTGAGCTATATTGCAAATAAGCGGAGCATCGAATGTTTTTTCTTTTCAATCAATGGGTTTAAATAAGTGCCATTTCCACCAAAACTAAAATTAATCATATTCCGCCTAGAATTAACTTTATTATGAAGAGTCTTATAGATTGTATTAGTTTGGCTGCTTTAGGACATATAGTTTTCAAAAAAGTCACGATTGAAAAAAAATCGAGAATTTCAAATTTTTACATTTATACTTTTATTTATCGTCAACGTTTTTCCACGTCGTTAGCCAAAGTTGATTAGCTTCTAGTCTATTACGCGATAAGCCTATATTTTTCCTAGCCTAGACTGAAGCCATTAAAAGGTCAGACGGCTAGTTAAAAATATAGGGCAATAAAGGTTTGTACATCGATTGATTTTCCAAGCTTTATACGAGATTGCCTTTAGTAATTTTATTGGAAGCTAAATCTAGTTTTTATGTAGGCGTTTTTATAGAATGTAGCTGTGTATTTAACAACGGTGCATTGTGTGAAGAGTAGAGATCTGTAGGTCTCTGGTTTGATTACTTGTTGGGTGAATTTAGGAACTTTAAGAAACTTTTAATTTTTTTTTACTGGTCCAGTGACTCATTTGGTAGTGACTTCTGCCTTTATCCCGGGAATCCAACCCACAATCTTTGGTCTGAACCAACGATTGTAGGTTCGATTCCCGGGACAAACATAAGTATTATGAATATTTGTGTTTGTTTCGTGTCTGGGTGTTTTTGACTGATAGGTAAGTTGATTTTGAACAAGATTTGTGATAAGAAAACCATGATATTGGTCATCTTTGTTTCAAATTGGTTTTGAAAAAAAACAATCTAGATATATTTATACATTATACGATTCAATATATCTGTTGGTATACATTGGAATCATATAATGTAATACGCCCTAGTCCCAAGTGGGCAGGGATTTCTTTCTCCCGGACAAAAATTTCCATTAGAAAATTTTTCAAAAATGATAAGATGGATTACGTGCTCGAGTTACGAATCCCAGAGGTCGTTTCCCCTTTAATACTTGAGGTTTTTTGGGGAATTTTGATGTGGGGAAGATTTTTGTGTGGCTATAAGTGACGGGAGGGGAGGCAGACTTCGTAATTTCGTTTTCAATTACTCATTTCGGATGATTTTTTTAATGGCTCTGTCTTGTTTTCTTGATTTCGCCATGTGGTGCCTCTTATAATAATTTGATATTCAGATAAGCCAAAGTTTGGAGAGGCCTACGTCCATCAGTGGACTGAGATATGCTGATGGAAGAAAAGGTTAAATTTTTACTGCTCCTTTTAGTATTTACTACGTTCTGGTTGTCCTTATTTCGCCATGAGGGTCATGTTACAAAATTAAGAGTATTAAGAATGTTGGTCCTTGTTTTTTTTAACGTAAGAACAATGGTAGTGGCTTTATTACCCCAGATAAAAAGCAAAAGAAAAGCATTCTACAGTAGTTTGTAGTAAAAAGACAAGTATTCCATATTATTTCTTACCAATAGTATAATCATGCTGACTGATGGTAACATAGAGTATTAAATATCAGTGCGTAAACAACTCACTAACCATGTCTTTATTAAACAATGCTTTAAAATTATTTTCCGTACTATTTTAGATTACCTATAACCTAATAGGCGCCTTGCGTGCTCTAAGGAAACAAAACTGTATCGTATTTTTGTTGTTAACTTTTCAAAGTTCCTTATGCCAGCGTGCGATAAAATTAGACAAGTTCATTTAAAATGAATTATCTTCTGTATGCGTGTAGATAAGTAGTTGCTAAGTCTAGTATAGTATCTATATATGTCAGTTTTGCTGATCACAAGTCATAATGTCATCTATTGTCATTTATTATGCATCTTTCTTTTATGCAAGAGGCGGCAAACGAGCAAATGTGATACCTGATGGTAAGCACTCGACCCCGCCCATGGACACCCGCAACTCAAATCGAGTTTTGGGTCGCTGCCGGCCTTTTAAATAGGAGTACGCTAGTTTCTTGAAGGCTCCCATGTCGTAGCTGTTCGGAAATACTGATGCAGAGAGTTGGTTCCACAAAACCGATGCGCAAGGCAAGAAGTTCCTCATAAAGCGTACAGTGGAGGATCGCCAACCATCGAGATGATGAGGATGGAATTGCAATCGGTTACGCGTGGTGCAGTGAAGAAACTCACAATCTCTATAGTGGCCCGTTTGGTAGTGAGCCGTTTTCTAAACCAAAGATCGTGAGTTTTATTATCACCTGGACAAAAATTCATTGTGTGCAATGAAGAGTATCTATCTATCTATCACATAACAAAAATATATGTCCATGAACATATCTGTTTGTATTGGTCTGGGTGTTTTATATGTATAATATGTATTTATTTAGGTAAGTTTATATGTTGTCTAGTACTCATGTTTCGGCATAGTTTGGGGCTAAGTGACGATGTGAGGCCCAGCGTGGCATGTCTTGGGTTATTATTACATATTAATGTAATCTCATCGTCTTCAGCCTGAAAACATCTACTGCTGTGGCCTATAATGATGATTGCATGTGGGGGAATTAGGCTTAGTAACGCTTGACAAGCTGGTTTGGAAACGCAGTAGGTTTTATTAGTATTCAGGCAGATGATGCTGCTCATTTTCTGATATTCTCTTAGTTGTCTATGACACTCACGGGATCGGAATGAAATGCGGCGGTCCTATCTTAACTAATATTATAAAGCTGAAGAGTTTGTTTGTTTGTTTGAACGCGCTAATCTCAGGAACTACTGGTCCGAATTGAAAAAATATTTTTGTGTTGAATAGATCATTTATTGACGAAGGCTTTAGGCTATATAACATCACGTTGCAACTATTAGGAGCGGAGAATAATGGAAAATGTAAAAAAAAGGGGAAAAAATAACTATTCCACGCGAACGAACCCGCGAGCACAGCTAGTTCTAAATAAAAAAAAAACACACGAACAAGAGAGCCGAGCTAATTAACTGTGAGTAATTTTTGAGTTGAATTATAATATAATCAGAAATCACAATCAGCTAAATTATAATGAGCGCTAATTACACCAAAGCCGTGTAACACGTTAATCCTTCTCTGCGTATTTAGAGTAAACCCAACCGCATTACTATCACAGAGTTTCGGCCAAATTATCATTTATTTCCGTAGCCAATAACGCATTAGTTTAATTTAAAGGAAATGCATTTGAGCGGCCCCGGTTACCACAACATTGTGGTTTTACATAGAGAATATTTTGGGCAAAACTGAATCATAATATCTTCGTTTTAATATTTACTAAAATATGACCACTTTCCGGGCGCGACCTAGCGTGGAATACGACCAGAAGTTGTATAAATTTGGGGCCATTAAGTTAAAAGAAGCCATTGCTCGAATGAAAATGTCTGTGAGAAAAACTTGGAATCGAATTTTAATCATAAATCGATGGAAGTTTCGTTACTTTTAGACCGTTAGTGTACACGTGGGATTCTGTTTAAATCAGCTAAGGTACATTACATTTTAAGTAATATTAATTACATTACACCTTTCTATCTTGCTATTTATTAGGTTGTCTGGAAGAGATTGCTCAAAGCGGTAAGACCACCTAAATTGTATATTTGTTCTAGTTTAAGTCGTCTGTTTGGTGTGTAATAAGGATCTATCTACAGAAGTCATAGTATTTACCCAACTAGTTGAAGTGTATGATAAGTTTCAGTGACATTACGATTTACTTATACGAGTATGACTAGACAACTATATCATAATTTCATGAAACTAGACTTTTTACCGTCATACAATTATAGAACATCCAGACCCGAAAGGATTAAGAAGATTTAAATTCCTGAACTGACCACGAATCGAACTCGGAACCATCGAATAGTCCGTGCTTTAGACTTAACGCTCTAACCATTGCGCCGAACAAGAACTGTCAAGTTCAAACTGTGACGAAACAATATTGGTTGTACTATCATGTCCGCGTTCGACGGCCTTTTGTCATTATTTCGCAAAACCTCCGCCGTTTCCTTCAAACGTGGCAATAAGCCGACATCCCAAATTGACTCAAGCAATCAATTTCAATTTCCACACCTCACGGTCTGCCAAACACAGCCCAGGGCACACTTTTACACACTCGACTTGCAATCATCGCCGGGTAGTGCAATGATTCTATTGATTTTCACTATCCGCGCCCCCCGCACCGGGGGTGGCCCACCCCCCTATATGTATCCTATATGTAAATACGATAATGAAAGGGGTGGTAGGTGACAAAATGTGCGTATAAACTCTATATACTATCGGATTTCGGGATGATGAAATCGAGAGAATTTTTGACTGGGCGATTTTGGTGGTTGACCATTGGGCAGTTGTCATTAAAAGCATTGAATACCTTTTATATAAAACACTATTAATATATAGTTACAAAAAACAATCAACTTAAGGTTAAGATTATATAATTAACCTTAAGATGAATAAAGAATATCATCATTGGGTGTGTTATCATATCATTATCAAAAGATAAAAATCAGGGTAGGTATACTTAACAACTTTGTTTTCTTTAACGTATACAATAAGTTGACTACTAGGCTATTTTGTGTTCGGATCATGAATAGAATGTTATTTTTTCTAACATTTTCCTATCCTTACTTAATTTGAAAGTTTTGCTTCATAAGTACGAGTATTATTTTGTTAGAACGCTAAAACGTCTTCGAAAAAGATTGGACAAGTAAATAAAGATTGAAATGTCTCAGGCCGATTTCACGCTACAAGATCTTAAATAAAAAAAAAGATTGACAGTTTTCTCCGCGCCATTGTTCCAAAGATAAAAAAATGCCAGGTGGACGTCCGGAGTTTCCTTTGCCCCGTCTCCGACTCGATATTAAACTAAAGTTTCGAGAGCAAGGTGAAAAATTCTCGCAAGAACGAACAAAGCGTTCAACTTGGGGAAAATATTTTAATAATTTTCCAACGTTTTTCCTCTTTGGAACACTGTTAACAAGTTTTTTTATTAACACGAAAATGGATGAGGAATTCTCGACTTTCGGCCTTTGCTACCTTTTTCTTTTAATTGTTTCTTTTTGGCCAGTGTTCAATTGTTTTGACAAGTGATAAGGACTGACAACGATTTTTATGGCTCATAAAATTTTTTGGTGACTGTCCTGCATGTTTACATATTCTTTTTTATAAATTTGGTTAACAGTAGATACGCATACCAAATATATTGTCTAACGTTAGATTCAAGAACGCACAAGAAAAATCTAATTGTAGTTGCCGAATACGTTCGTCGTTGTTTCACGCACTTGAATTTCGGACGCTCGCAAGCCAAGCGCTGTTTCTTTAAAATATGACGTGAAATATATCTGTGGACAATTGAATACTTACCACAGATAATATATTTCGCGACCTAAGTATAATTTAGCTCAACATCCTTTTTAAAATCCCAATCCTAAATTATATGGCTGTAACTAGTGTTGCCCAAATGCAAGAACAAGACGAGACTTAGCCAGTCTTGGTCTTGGTCTTGCGCCAATACACCTGGTCTTGGTCTTGGTCTTGGTCTTGCGCTCCCAGTCTTGGTCTTGGTCTTGGTCTTGCAGCAAGAGTCTTGCAAGTCTTGCAATTACCTATTAGTCTATTACTATTTATTAAAGTTTACTTTAAATCTTAGAAAAACGTATTAGAATTGGAACATTGTGAGCTTGAATTAACATAGCCATAGTAAAGATCAAGCAGATTAATAAATAACTGAAGATTTGATAAGAAATTCGAAAAATCAACTGAATTAATATGACATCTACTACCTATCCTTACCATTTTATCCTAATCATAATACTACTTGCGTGATCAGTATAATGTATTCATTTTCATTCTAAGCACTCTGAAACTTATTTATTCTTTGGAACACCTGTAGACTCTTAAAATTCGAAATTATTTTGCATGAGTATACCTACGCCCTATGGCGGCAATCAAATAGTGTCAAATGTTATGATTTCGGCGTGGCGGCAACGATTGTTTTAGATTTCAAAAGAAGCCGCCGGCGCGTGTATCATAACCATGTACTTCCGAAAAGCGGCAAATTTCTTTGAGAAGTAAGTACAAAACCTTTGATGCTGCATTATCAAAGTTCCGATGGTTAAAACATAACTATGCATGCACTCAGTTTGATTTTAATAGATATTTTTTTATTCGCTATGTTTATGGTATTAGTCGTAATGCGCATAGGTCCAGTTTTTCATATTCTTTGATACAGTTTTTTGCGTCTCATAGAATTCCTAAGCGTACCTACACCTACCTAACACCGAACTGTTACACCTAACTACTCAGTGAAATAGCGCTAAGTCCTAGCTGCAAGACGCAAGAGTCTTGCAGGCTATGTCTTGTTCTTGCTCAAGTCTTGCACGGTCAGTCTTGGTCTTGGTCTTGCTCAAAATACGCGGTCTTGTTCTTGGTCTTGGTCTTGCAAAAACGCAAGAACAAGACCAAGACTGCAAGACCAAGACTGAATTTGGGCAACACTAGCTGTAACTGTGTTGTGTTCGATAAGTCGCAGTCTTTCGCTTAGTAATTTAATACCTAAAGCTTATTTTAACGCTTTAGTTATTAAATTACTAGGTACTACGATTAAGCGTTTCCTTAACATCTTCAACAGCCAATGCAAATGCCATTCTAATACCCATCAATTAGACACATAATTCCTTATCAATCGATCCCCTTTTGAAGTGTGCCTATGTATTAAATATTCCGTGACATCAGTACTTTTAAAAGAACAACCTTCGTTGCCCGTACGATATTCCACCCTCAAACGTAATTACATATCGGAGCAAATAAGACTTTGCCGGTAAAAACTACCGGTTATAGTGGCTAATGCCGGAATAATTCTTGCTAACCACACACCGGCCTGTGAGTTATTAGAATATAGCGCCGCATTCAAATATATGGTCGGAATATTTAAAGTAACATTTTTGTGGTGTTAGTTTTAGCTGCTGGCAGAAGTAGGTATTTATTTATTTAATCTTTATTGCACAATCATCAGGGGATGTAAGGGAGCGGCCTATCATCTTTTCGCTCCAAACTAACCTCACCTGCCCGTGGTGCATCCTGCCGAATAACAAACGAGGCGCTGGCAACCGACTGGTGCCGGTATACCATCACAATTGAAGGCGTAGCTAAATACTAAAGACCGGTGACGGGCAGCAGCGTCACCGGAGCAAGAAGCTACGCCCTGCGATCGCCAACCCGCTTGCCCAGCGTGGTGATTATGGGTATATCCTCCAGATGTTTGCTCTAAGTGGCGAACAACTGGAGAGGCCTATGTCCAGCAGTGGACTGTAATAGGCTGATGATGATGATGATGATGCACAATCATCATCATCATCAGCCTATTGCAGTCCACTGCTAGACATAGGCCTCTCCAGCTGCTCGCCACCTAGGGCAAACTTTTGGAGGATATACCCATAATCGCATAAATATTTTATTGCACAAGGAAAGTACAAATGACGAACTTAATGCCGTGTGGCATTCTCTACCAGTCAACCATTGGGCGAGCCAGAAAACTATAATGTGGTGCTGTGATCCATAAATCTCAGTCTTTCACGTAGTAATTTAATACCTAAAGCTTATTTTTAGATATATCGAAGACAAAATGGCAATTGTGGTTATTTTAAAACAATTATATTCATCAGCCTGCAAAAAGCCACTGCTGGACATAGGCCTCCCCTCAATGAAAATTGTCATTTGGCGTACACACCACGCTTTTAAGCGGATTGGTGACCGCAGGCGTTATTTGTATTCATGATAACACTGCTGACTGTTGATTATTTCACCTTCCTATAAGTTGGTTATAAGAAAAAAATTCTTTGATTGGACCTTTACAGACAAACAAAATGTATTCTTCCTAAATTAAGAAAATTAATGGCAGCTAAAGCAAGGAAAAGAATCCATACAACATTTCCAAAAGAATCGGAACCTTTACAAAAACACGAATCGATAGCCATTTTGTTTTCCATCAATTATCCCGCCTTAGCATCACAATGGACAAAAAACATTACGATTCGACGGCTGTTTTCTTTATTTCCTTTGCCTTGTAAATAAGGCGGGGGAAATGGACATCTGAATATTGGAACGCACTTTGGCAGCCATTGTTCTGTATTTGAAATGGCTTTTGGGCGTTCTTTTTTTAGAATTTTATTACTTTTTTATTACTTAAGATGGCTTTATGTCTAAGACATATTGTTATGGTGCCTAAAAATCACAGACATAATTTTAAAAATATTATAAGTAATTATTTGATAATGGCACAGATACATTTACGAAAAACGGTTTAATGGCAAGTAAATATTAAGGAACATGAAACAATTAATGTTTTAAGAGTGAGGTAATTTAAAATATTAGCATTTAATTAGGCATTCCTTTATAGCTAGTAAGGTTTAAAAGGAAATATTGAAACCGCAAAGTTATTTATAGTTCTGTAATATCTAACGACACAGTAATATATGGATGATATTGTTAATTTTATTATAGGATACATAGTTGTACGAGTAGGTAAATAAATATTTTACGATGAAACATGGCCAAGTAGTGTAAAAAATAATCATAAAAATGTAATAAATTTAGCTTAATTTGACGAATCTATACTCAATAAAATTTATTTCATAAATTAATGCAGCATTTTTAAATAATAATTATATCACATAAGTTTCTCAATAATTGTAGCCACTTTATTATCATCATCATCATCTTCAGTAAAAGACATAACCAGTTTCAGTTAAAAGTTTTCGCCAATGTCCACATTAAAAAAGAAACTCAATTTTTTTCAATACAACTTTATTCAAAAATGGACAACGACTACTTAAGTAATTGAACGCTTTTCAACACTGTCACGTGTCGACAAAGCGAGGCCCAATTATGACAATTAAAAAAAGTCATTTACGCACTACCTGCCAGCTATCGACAGAGGTAAATATTTTCCTTTGCCGTTGCGAAAAAAAAGTTAAAACGCGTGGGAAAAATGACAGGTTGATTTGTAATTTGAGTTTGGAACGCGCTGTGTAGGTTTTGTTTACATCTTTGCGGTTGCTTTTTAAACTTAATAATTTTGTATTGACTTTATGTTTTTGTTTGAATAAAAAATAATTGACATGATGATTATCGAATAAATAAACGAATTAAAGAGATAAATATTTTCGAAGCGCGAAAGTTTGAGTTGCAATTTTTGCTTGGCGGATTTTTATGTTATTTGAATTTAAATTTAGAACGCCAGGTGTTATCAAGGTTAATGTTGATGGCCAAGTGCATTCGGTCGCTACCGTTCATAATAAAATTTTGTTTATGATAAAATATGTTTCAATATGATTATGGATGAAGTCATAATTATTGAGTATTTAATTCTTTAGTTATTATTCATTTTAAACTTATCAACGTGACTTGGCGACCGGATAAATCGAATAAAACGTACCTATTTATAAATTTAAAGTTTCAACCGGTGTCAACTCATGCAATTCAATACCAAACCCTTATACCTACTATGCTAATATTTTTTTCTTCTAATGGTTGAAGTATAATGGCTAATAGCGATGAAATCGTATGGGCCGTCATAATCAAATATTTGTGATTACTTTTTAACTGTGTAATTTAAACGTTTTGCGCTTTGCGCCACACAGTTACATTTACATACCTCTAATAGTGTACACAAAAAATATAGAAATAAATAGTAACTAATAGGTATTATATAGATATACAAATAGTAACTGTTTAGACTAATGAAAATAAAACAAACACATACAAATGTGCTACATACATAATTAAAAGTAAATAACACCACAAAAATATTAAACAATACAAGTTCTAAATTAAGCACTAAATCATTCTACTCGTAAACGCCTTTGCCTCATCGTCAAGAAAAAAACATTAATCACTACCAACATGACGCTCAAAATAGCGCGGCACTACTCTAAAAATTCCCACAAAGAAGTGTGCACGGACGCGGTCGCATTCATTGGCTGGTTGGAAAACACGTGAATATTTTTTTTCTAAGCCACGTATTCTACGTTGCGTCGCTGCCCGGCGCCCGATTGGCCGGACACGCTAGCGGGCGTCGGCCATTGGTAGATTTTTTTTCCCGCTTTTCCACGTTCATTTTTTTCCCGTAGAAAACCTCGGCCAATGGTAGGCACGTAGTTTTTTAATTGCTAAAGTTGCGATGCGATGGGTGTTAATAGTTTGGCGGGACGCTCGCGTGGAATGGAACGGTTTTGTGCGAGTATTTTTTTTACGTATTAGTGATAGCTTATTAAATGGTTAAAGCATTGGTGTGATATTTGAAACGGAATAGTATTAATGCAAATAGACCTAAAGAAGCGTAGATAAAATAATAATTAAAGAAAATACTGGACTGTTATAAGGTCATTGTAAATATTCAAATGGTAGGTACGTTAGTGATTAATTTGGTAGAGGCTCTACCTTTTGAATCGAGAGTCGTGAGTTCGGAACCCGCTCAAGAGTATTCATGTCAATAAATATTATTATGTTATATTCATATTCTTTATGGCTAATACTTAAGCTTATTCCGCAACACCGAGACCCGGCCAGGAATTGAAGCTGGAACCTTCGGATCGAACGCATTTTTAGCGTTTTACTCTAAACATTGAACCACCGAGGATGTCAATTAATGAATGTGATGATGTTGAACAGTTTGGTTTAGTGGCAGTAAACGCTGCCTCTGACTCAGTGGTCGCGGGTTCGATTCCCGCACAGTACACATATTTGTGTGCATGAATGTCTGTTTGTATTGGTCTGGGTGTTTATTATGACTGTATTTATCTACAAAAAAATATTTAAGTATGTTTATCTGTGGTCTAGTACCCATAGTACAAGCTTTGGCTTAGTTTGGGTCTAGATGGCGCTGTGTGGCTCAGCTTGGCATTTTGTCTTTGGTTATTTATTTACTAATGTTTTTTATTACATCTAGCCTACACTAAAGAGCAGCGTCACATTATTTCGCGACAAAATTATATAGAGACTGCACAGTTAATTTTTATTACATTTCCCTTCAAAGAAGTCGCAAAGTGACAAATGAACCTCTTTGTTCGGAACTAAAAAGAAAATTTCAAAAGTGTTCGCGAAGACTTTGCGCGGGAACGGTCGAGTCGCTTCAATGGCGGTCGAATTTAAATTTGGAACGGTGCGTTTACGAGTTTCCAGTTTATTTTAACGGTTGCATACTTGATGCGTTTTATTCAATATGCGTGCGAGAGACGTATGTGGACGCTGACATTTGCTATGTAAAGTTTTTTATAGCTAGTATATCCGTTTCAGCGTTATTTTAGGATTTGATGTTTAAAACGTGATAGGTTTTGATGTGAAAATCCAACTGGTGTTCATTCTATCTAGACTTTGGAAGGCTTTCTTTATGCACAGCCGAACATGATGAAAGTTATTACCACTAGATTATCACTCTTCCTTTGTTTAGTTATTCATGAATAATTTAATCGCTAACGTTTCCCATACAAGGAACACCCTAAATACGAGTAACTATCCAATAGTGTTAGAAAAAGATAAATAATTCCAAATTTGAATGTGACGTTTCATAATTTAGCGGGCTGATTACGAAACAATAATGTTTTTTTTCTAATATTGGCTCAGCATTGTGGCTTTCTTTTGCTTGATGGAAAGCTAAAAGGAAGCCCAAACCGCTCTGATAACGGGCGGGAAACCTCAGTTTCCAGTCAGTTACTACAGCCATGCTGACCCGTGAGATGTTTCTTCACAATTCGTTTATAGGATCCCATACTGTAAGAAGGAGGAAACACGTGTGCTGGCAGAGAATTCCACTTTTTGATAGTAATGTCACAGATCAACGAAAGAAAGTAACCTGTATACAGCCTGCCCTTCACAAACGAAACGGACTTTCCACGTTTTTTTTCACTTTAGGCAATTTGATTTTTCTTTTCTTTTTTAGTTCGACAGATCACCGGCCATCTAGACTGTTACGTAGGTCTCTAACTTGACTTTGGCCAATATCCTTAAACCTTTTTTTTTTAATAAGGTTTTAACGGCCTGTGATATCTTCATACAGCCTATCTTTATATCTCTACGCGTGATAGGGAACTCAAAAAAAAGAACCTCCAAAACTTTACAGACCACGCAAAGACACTGACCTGTATGCAGCCTCGTGTGTTGCTGCACATGGCTCAATTGCTTGAACCTCCTGTCGCAGTAGGAGCATTTGTAGGGCTTCTCCCCCGTGTGAACCCTGATGTGTTGTACTAGCTGGTGGTTGGAGCTGAACGACTTGAGGCACTGCTGGCACTGGTGGGGCTTCACCTCCCCCCCTAGGCCGCGCTGCAGCTCTCTCGCGTGCATCTGCATTGCGTTTTTGTGCATGAAGATCTGGAATGGAAAGGAGGTTGGTAACTTTTCTTTTTTTTTTTTAAATTGAGATGCTGTTTGGGAATCGTGCGTTTAGAGGCACTTTAGAGAGGAAGGGCATAGCGAATCTTCGCTCGAATTGAGCCGCCCGTCCGGGGAAGGACCTCCACCATATAGAATACCGCAGTCAAATGACCTCTGTGTCGTGTTTCTGCCGGTGAGTAGGGTTTCCGGAGTTCGTGGGGGGTTAGGGTTGGGCCGGCATGGCGGTGGCAACTGACAGGTAACTGACCAGTTACTTGCCCGTTGTCACAGCGACTTGGGCTTCTCTTTCGCTTTCCATCAGGCATAGGGAAGCCATTATGTCGAGCCACTTTAAAAAAAAAACACGGCCCGTGTGTGGAAGTGGTGAACGCAGTCTTTGATAAGGTCGCTGGTTCGATCCCGCTGTACGAATGATGTCCATGAATGAATATGTATTTTGCTATAATTTGTATTCATCGACAGACTGTCGCAGTCCACTGCTGGACATAGGCCTCTCCAGTTGTTAGTCACATTGTTCAAAGGTTTGGTCATAAGATTGGATAGGTACATTTTTTTAAGCACACGTCCACTGTTGGACATAAGCCGAAGAACAAAAGAGCAATTAGTAGAAGAATGCGAAAATACCTAACTGAACTCGGAACTTTACGCATGAACCTAACGTCCATTACTCCATCGAAACCGTCAATATTAAATTCTTAGTCTTATTTTTCTTAACAGAGTTTGAAGGCGTTACCAAAGAAAAATATACCTAATGTCTCTGTAACAGGGCCTAAAATCGCGTGCAAGTTTATTAAATTAATCTTTAGTTTCTTGATTGGATAACGATTTAACAATTGTATTTAATCTGAAGTCTACGATCTTGTATTAAGTGAAGTTTTTATAGGGAATATTTCCTTGTTCAGACACATTTATTTAGCGAGTGTACTATGTACTAAATGGAAGAAAGCATTTTATGTCTTATGGTATGTTAAATAAGGTTTACAGTTGACTGTGAAGATGTTATTGGGAGTGGATTAGGGATTTGACCTCTTAAATATCCAACGACACGAATGAAAATTACTGTCCAATCGTTGTAGGTAATAAAAATACGACTTTTTTTGTGTCTTTTGGCCATGCACGGTTTGTTCTTCTGCCATGATGGTACAAAAATACAACTTCATACAAGATCCTACTTCTTATGTCACTTCGAAATTCAAATTTCTGACGTTCGAAATGGGGCTATTCATAAATGCGTCCGGAGAGATTTTTTTAACACTGACCCGAGGATCATATTTATAGCCAATATCGACATTATTTTTAAATTCCTTAACTTATCAAATTGACGATTTGTAGAAGAGCATTTTTGTAGTCTACAAATAGGTAAAAATTTTATTGATTTATTGAATTTGTAAGTTCTGTTTATCTAGACATTAGTAGTGTATTTAATCATAACGGTATGTTGTATTAAGTATAATATTTTGTGATACTTTCTTTGATATTGATTACAAATACTTGAGTTGCTTACTTAATTTTGAAACCGTTAAGTATCCTACGTTCTGATTTCTAGCTAATGTTGTTAAGTTGCTTACTTTGTGTTTTTACTTAAATTACTTCAACAAATCTCCGTTTTCTCGTGTGCGTATAACTTTATTCACTACTTCCGACCCGCGAGTTCGCTTGTAAGTATTTAGTTTACGGCATCGTTTATTGTAACGATATAAGGAAATAGGTGATAGGTTTCTTAATAATACGATTGGTTTTTATTGTTTAATTAATTCTAAAAGATAGAGCTTAGTAAGATAATAACTTCGTGGATTTTGTTAAGGTCCGATTTCTTATCATTTACTTTATTTAAGAAATGCTGTTTGTTTATTTATTTAGATGTTTATCTAGAACTATCTTTGTAAATGTATTTGCTTTTAGTCAAACTTACGTTTTCATTGCTTTTATTACCTAATCACAAAATAGTCCAACGAAAAAACTGTGGCTGTATCTCTACAATAATTTAGGAATAATTAGAGAATTATTCCTTTGCATGTCTGATAAATAACGCAAAGGAATTGTTAAGAATACAGCCACAGTTTTTAAGCCGTTCGATATCCTTCAACAAATATATTTATGTAATTAAATAAATAAAAAACAGAGGCTGCATCCCAAACATTCCTTTGCAGTGTCTACCGCATTTTTCACACCTTCATAGGTAAAAGTAGCTATTTATTACTGTTACGCCTTACTCAATTACTTCAGACCCTTAACGGTAAATTGTGGGCGTTCTACAGACACGCACACAAAGACAGAAACACCCACTGAATATCTCAAAAGGTTTTTGTAAACATTTTTTTGGGTAAACATAAACATGTTTACGTAATTCTGGACTTGTTTATTGTTGGTAACTTTTGATGGCGAAAAATAATACATTTTCTGTTTATTTTATGGATGATGCTATTCTGACCACCGAAGGCAGGACGAGTATTTTCTAAATAGAAAAATCCAGAGGTAATTTCATTAGGTTAAGCTTAGAATTATTTATATTATAAGCATTAGGAACCTTATTAAACTGATAACTAAGACTTGGACTGTATTGAATAATTTGAATTTGACTGCCGCTAAAACCCATACATCATCAGAATCAGCCTGATCCACTGCTGGACATAGGCCTCCACCTTGGGGGGATTTGTCTTAGTCACCATGTTATTACCATGGTAATATGGAGGAATCGCAACATAAGTAATATAAAACCACTAAAATGCGATTAGTAGACGGCCACTCATATTCCACATATTTTTGTATGCCGCAGAAACTTGGACCCGGGAGGTGGAAAGGAAGAAAATAGACGCTCTAGAGATGTGGTGCTGGAGGAGAATACTCGGAGTATCGTGGACTGAATTCCGCACCAACGAGTCTATACTTCGAAAACTCGGCATCAAGCAGCGTTTATCGTTTTTGGTACAGTCCCTTACCTTCTTTGGTCACGTATGCCGCCGGGGAGAGGTGGCTATTGAGCGACTTGTGGTCCAGGAAAAGGTTGATGGTACCAGGCCACGAGGGAGATCGCCTATGAGATGGACGGACCAAGTAAAGGGCTCACCGTCTTTATTCAAATGCACGAGGAAAGCAGCTGTGTGTTAAGAGAGGTAGGGCGGAATAGCGGGCGGCGTAATAGCGGAAATTTGCTCGAATTGAGCCGCCCGTCCGGGTAAGAACCTCCACCTTATAGAATACCGCAGCCAAATGACCTCTGGGTCGTGTTTCTGCCGGTGGGTAGGGTTACCGGAGCTCGTAGGGGGTTGGGCTTGGGCCGGCATGGCGGTGGCAACTGACAGGTTACTTGCCCGTTGACACAGCGACTTGGGCTTCTCTTTCGCTTTCCATCAGGCGTAAGGAATTATATCGAGCCACTATAAAAAACAAAGCTGTGAGAGAGGAATGGCGGCGCGTTGTGAAGCTGGCCAGCAACGCATGATATGACGACCACAACCACTCTGTCAAGAGTGACATCGACAAAGAAGTAGAACCCAGGTAAACGCTATTGCCCGTTTCCTGATACATATTCGCTTAATCGTTTTCTACGACAACTACAGATGAGATGGGAAGGTCCTATACTAAATCCGAAAACCATACAGACATTTCGTCATTCGTATTACTACACTTCAACAGTATGTAGTTATCAACTGTAGTATAGTTTTATCAATACCGGTCGTCATGTATAAATTGTTTAATCTCCGGATAATCTCAACGTATACTTTATACTTGCTCGCCGGTGTATTTATTGAAATCCCTTCGTTTCTGCGATTGCAAAGAAACGACTTTAAGCACGCGAGGGTACACTGCGGGCCAAAATAATGGGCGCACTCTTTATTCAATATTTAACTTAATTTTTATATGTAAGAGCACATTGTATAGCATTACAATCACAATTCATACAACCAAAGAAACAGAACTTTGGACAGAGATAGCTCGAATTCCAGAACAGGGCAAAGATTATTTTAGAGTAGAACTGTCTGTGTGTCTTGTACATTTTCCTGACTAAATGGCTGGTAGATAGTTTACAACCCAAGGAAGGAAATTCACACACGTGAGGAGCCGGATTAAGAACTATTTGAAATTAGGTCACCATTTAATAAAACTATAAAATAATTGAGACTTGTAATAATTAATAGGTTATGTCATTTGTCTTAATAAGTGTATGTCCAAGGAACATATTAATTTGTCCTAACTAAACTTAAAAATATGATCCGGTTTTATTAGATGTCGGTATAGAAATAGTTGGATCCAATTAATTCTCAGTTATAGAAGCGTAAGTACTTTACATCGTCACAAATACAAAAACTTTGTACAACTCACAGATACAACTAAATATAAATCAACGATTAAAAACTGATCTATGGAGAATCTATGGCTATTAATGTACTAGCCTAGATATAAATAGAAAACAAAAAACCGATATAGTGACAATGGGGCTAACTAGGAAGTACGTACGTTAAATCATTAAAAAAAATGTTATTAAGAAAACTAAAAATGAATATGACTAATAAAACTTCTTACACTCTATTCAAAATGAATAAGGTTCAAAACACAATGGTTTGTAGTACACTCTTTCGAACAAAAAAACAATTTTCCATATCAGTTCACGAACATACAACAAAAAAAAATTCATTCGAACCGGGCACCTACTTCTTTTTTTTTGAAGTCGGTTTAAAATAGAAAAGTCAGATAAATACCTCGTATAGTAAATCCGCTCTAGGATAGTCCCACATTTTGGCTAAAAATATTTTTAAAAAAGGATAAAAAATAACTTAA
This sequence comes from Conogethes punctiferalis, assembly GCA_031163375.1. Classification (NCBI taxonomy): domain Eukaryota; kingdom Metazoa; phylum Arthropoda; class Insecta; order Lepidoptera; family Crambidae; genus Conogethes; species Conogethes punctiferalis. The sequence goes on along the minus strand of CM062100.1, from coordinate 6,660,926 downwards.
TTACGGAACAGGCGCTATCGAGAAGCCACAAGATGATACTAAATTGAATATTCATTTTTGTTCCCGTTCTTTTCAGGGAAGGAAAACAATGCAATAACAAAATAAGTCTATTTGTTCGAAAAATATAATTATTTTATTTATATCACCGTTTTATTTCTACACCTACTTCCTTGTTTATGGTATGTTATTTTTCATATAATTTGTTCAACGTTTATTTTTTCCTTTTTTTATAGCTAATCGGATTAGTAGGCCATGAACAGCATTTTAATAATGGTGTCATATGCTATGTGTATATTGATTTGATTATTCATATCCAAATGTAGGTAATTATGTTTGAAGTTGACATTGAGGGAAGCCCACGTCCAGCAGTGGACGTTTGCGTGCTGATGATGATGATAATAAGGAATCAATTCTCAAGACATGTTACATACCGTCTTATAGTCCCAAACTAAGCCGTATCTTGTGTTTGGGTACCAGACAACTGATAAACTTACGTAGATACTTTTTACTACACCCATACATTATAACGTTAAAAAGCCTTTGAGAATGGAAGGGTCATGCGCATAGTTTTTACGTTAATTCATAAAAAAAATGTTATTAAGAAAACTAAAAATGAATATGACTAATAAAACTTCTTACACTCTATTCCAAATGAATAAGGTTCAAAACGCGGTGGTTTGTCAGCCACTGTCTGTTTAAACTTTTATCAAATTGGGACGGGACAAAAATTAAAATCTGTTCTGTTTGGACTATTGAGGCTTTGAAAGTCAAATACATTGTTTTGTACTCATAAACATAGCCAGCCTATCGTAGTCCACTGCTGGACTTAGGCCTCTGTAGTTGTTCCCTATTTTAGGCATATATCTGGAGGATCTCCTCATAATTGCCACGCTAGGCAGGCAAGTTAGCGATCACGGGGCGTAGCTTCTCGCTCCGGTGACGCACCTGTTGGGATATAAGAGAGCGCCCCACCATCTTCTCGCTCTAAGCGGGCAGGTGATGGAAACCTGCCTGTGGTGCATCCTGCCGAATAACAAACAAGGCTCTAGCAAAGTATCGCGGTATAGGCATCACGATTGAAAGCGTAAGTAAACACCCATGAGGGTTTTCTGAAAAAAGGAATCTACCAGATGGCACCACACACGCGGCAGGTCCAACTGTACCGTAATTGCTTGATTTTTAACCGACTTCGAAAAAAGGAGGAGGTTCTCAATTCGTCTGTATGTATAATATTTTTATTTTTTTTTTATGTATGTTCACCGATATTTCCGTCAATTATGGATGGATTTCAAAAATTTTTCGACAGTTCGACAGAGGACACTTCCGAGGTGGTCCCATTATCACCAAGTCAGGATCTGATGATGGGATCCTGGAGAAATTGAGGGCAACAACCGAAAATTGTATGCTCATATGGTGTTTTTGTTACGTAATCATATTCTACTCAGGTATATGCTTCCGGGCGTAAGCCACAGAACTCCTTAACGGTTAGGAGTTAGGGGACAGTACTGACATTGGTCGATATTAAAGTAGGTAGTAGTATGTACTTATGCAGGGCTAATAGGGCAGGTGATTTGGTAAGTGATATGCTTGATTCTAGATCGCAAAGTCTTCACTTGACTTAAAGCAAAATTTTTCATTCCTAAGTAAAACTCTTAAGGACATTAATTAGCCTTTATTCAAGGTCACAGCACATTAACGCAACTAAAAATAGAGAAATATTCATATTCATATTCATTCAGCCAAACAAATAAAATATAATATATTGTCGTGTGGATTTGCCGGCCGCGCGCATCATACAACAACAGCCTACGTTAGATACCTAGAGGCTGGCACCGACTTCAAAAATAAGTGATAATTGTAATATTTAAATAATTATCTATTAAGGATAGAATTATTTACGTTATTTATCGCTTTTTAGTTTTAGTCGTTTCTGTTTTTTTTGAAGTCGGTTTTGACATGACACTGACATTTATTTAGAGATAGCATAACGAATCTTCGCTCCAGTTACTTGCCCGTTGTCACAGCGACTTGGGCTTCTCTTTCGCTTTTCATCACGCGTAGGGAAGCCATTATGTCGGCTACTATAAAAAAAAAATTACATAGCAACTGACCAATCACATGATAGCTGAACCGCAGGCTACATAACGCCATCTAACGGATATTTCATTTTGATTTTGTTTGTATGTGTACGATTTCTCTGGCCACCAGTGTAGCCCTTTCACGCGTGTTAGAAAGTGGAACTAGACGTTTTGATCACGCAACGAAGAAATTGCAAAGAATTTATGCCTCCGATGCGGTATGACGTCGGGGCTTAGGTTCGATTCCCGGAAGAGTGAGCCGAATTTGATATGGCTGGCAATTGGAGAAGTTTCAAATGTAATGTGTTTTTAGCATGAATGGTGTTTAATGGGGTTTTGATGGAAATGCTGTTGGTTTGTATGTCGTGATGAGAGTTCTGTTGAAATATACGACATACTTTACAAAAAGTTTACAGACATATAAGTGCGGTTTAGGCGGTCTTATCCCTAGATACGGTTGCTTCCAGATAATCTTTTAAGGCATAGGACAGTTTCACAGTTATTTACATAAGCTTTTACTGAAATAAAAGTATCTCTAGACTTGTGCAAACATAGATATTAGTTAATCCTTACAAAGGGTTAGATAACCTGACTTTACATACATATGATTTTATATATGTATAATATTTTGGGACCCGCTAAATAGACAGTGCACACCAACCAACCGATCTCAAACTAAAAATAACCTATCGTTGCCTAAGAGTACCTATACTATGACTAGTAAATTATCGACTGGGATCTCGCCTCTCAGAACACCCAGAATTAAACTGATTCTGAAATATCCACCAGGACAGCCCACACTGGGCCATACCATCTAGTCCCAAGTTCCACTATGGGTAGTACGACAACTGATAAACTTACTAAGAAACCTTTTTTTTGTAAATATATACGTATTATGCAGACATGTTCATGCACACAAAATGCTTATAGGCATCTGATCCAAACTGATCGTCAAAATTTTACCCAGTATCGAATCTGGAACTTTCAGATAGCCTGCGCTTACTCCACAAAGGATTACAAATTCTAAGCACAACAACAGAAGCGACAAGGCAACAGTAAAAAATCTTATTAAAACGAGAAGCATTTTTCTTAATAGACCAGTGACGGGGAGTGCTCACAATTTGTGTAAAATGAACTGTGCATTTTTCATGGCGTTTTTTATGCTTTGAAAGCGCTCAATTTTTTATGACGCTAATTACGCCCTAAGGGGTTGTCCGAACGTGACCGTTTTGTTGGCGGGACCGCTTACCGCTTTTTTTTTATAGTAGTATGTCAAAATTTCGTGTGGTTTCCAGATTTAAAATTGAAAATGGCTAGAAGTTTGAAGTTTTGTTTTGTTTTGAAGTTTTGTTTTGAGCTGGATGCGAGAGGCCCGGGATCGATCGAAGTGGCGAGTATTGGGAGAGGCCTATGTCCAGCAGTGGACTGATGTGGGCTGATGATGATGATGATGAGAAGTTTTGACTGGACTTTTAATTAAGGAGAACTTAATACAGTAAATTTTGTAACTAATAAAATTTTACTTAAATAATGTTATCTATTTCCATGTAGCATGTACATGGAAGTTACTAATGAGGAAAATGATAACTTTAAATACCTTTAAAAAACATTTTTACACATTTTTTCCGTGTAATGTACCTACTAATTTGTAATTTATGGTTTGCTTATAGGAATGATGATAAAAAATATATTTATATGAATGTTTATCACTATTACACGCGTATTCGGTACATAAAGTAAATTTTTCATGTATTATTTGAGCCAGAAACTTTTGTGTGCTTACTTAATACTTATCAAATTTCGTTACAAATGTCCTATAATTTTAAGTACTTTCAGGATGAACATACAAAAAATCATTATTGTTTATGTAAACATATTAAAAATTAAAAAGAAATACTATTAAAATTATACCTTCATTAAGACCTTTAAAAGTATAAAATATAATGAAACGAAGGTAGGAAAATACGTAACTTCGATTCGAATAATCCGATAATAAGTATTGAGAATTGATCATACAAAGAATAATTATCGGCTTTATGCGGGAGACACATAATGATTATTTCACTTACATTGCGTAATATTACTTTACAAAGCACCACTGATGTTTATCTGAATCGCAATTGAAAAGTAATTTAGCAGTAGTAATTTTAAATTGGCATCTACGTTTATTACATTATTCAGTAAATTAATGATAAAGTATTGGCAATGAACACATCAGAGTTTAAAGTTATCTGCAACATAAGATTCTTAACCAAGTAAAAATATGAAGAAGATAAGAGGAAAATAAGAAAAGGTGATATTTTTTGTTTTGTTTTACTACTTATGCAGCAGTATCTTCTCGGTAGAATGCTGCTTTCCGAACCGGTGGTAGCTTCGACGATTTGAAAGTGTTTTTCATAAAAACCTATACAAATAAAGATTATTTTGACTTTGACTTTGAGTAGGGGTGAGAACTTTCCGCTCCCCATCCCAGTATCCCATCTGATTTTACTGGGCACAGTAGGCGTGAATTTTTTTACTTGCCATAGACACGCAAAAAAATGAAGAAGAATAGATGCTATATTCTGAATCAGGTGATAGTCAATTTTAAATACTTAATTGTTTATTAGCGGACATGCACTTAGTCTATACGAATAAAGATCTTACGGATTTAATATAGTTGTTAGTGAGTGTGAAAGCTTAAAACAGTCAAATTGTGTTACAGAAATACTTATATTCACAACTGGTCCCGCTGGCATCACATTCACCGTCAATTTTTATTCAGCGTCGCTTACACCCCGGCGGGACGATCTACGGCGACGTTTTTTATTTTTATTACGGAAGCCCTGACTTTTCCCGCTTTTTACCGGCCCGTTCCGGGATTTGTGGCCCTTTGAATATGAAACGCTTTAGACGGATTTGACGTAATAATGTCAACAGAATCTGGGGTATACGGGGAAAGAACACAACGACGATTTACACAAAAGCGTTTGGAAAGATCTCACACAGATTTGAAAACTTTTTTGGTCACTTCACTAAAAATAATTTTGTATAATATAGTGTTTCATATTTCATAGTGTATAATGTATAATGGCGGCATATTCACTTAGTGAACAAGCTCTCTAAGAAAGAAAAAAGAAAGATCTCACTCGGATACGACAGATCCGAGCGAAAATATTCTCGACCGTTCATTAAAATTTGACAGTTCTCATTCAGTTATTAGGCTGGCGAAAGAATTCTATCGGATATTTGAATGAACTAGCGAGATTATTTCCATATTACACATAGTAAATACCCATACCAACATAGACATGCGCATATACACAAATAATTGTACTGTGCGGGGATCGAACCCACGACCCTTGCTTCAGAAGGCAAGAGTCACTACCGAGCTAGTCAATGATTGAATGAAGAGAAAATGAAGATGTTTCGTAACAGCAATTGTATTGTAATTGGGTCAATCAACTTTTATTTGTCCTGTAAGTACTATGTTTTGTCCCTGACCAATAATCGCAGTTCTAAAGAAAATTAAGTGGTTTGTTGGCATATATCGCATTTATCGTATTATTAATCAAATATACGAGTGAATTATTTTAAATAAATCACTATTATAATGGAATTTTAATGGTTGTCCGGGTGACAAAACATCTGATGAAGTGTTTTTTTGTTTGTCCCCCAGTAGGTTAGTACAATGAAACATCAATTTATACAAAAAAAATACTGCATGGCAGTTAATTACGATTGTACATAATTATTTATTACATTGTCAACTATGATGCTAGCATATAGATATTTGTTTGATTTAAAAATTTAACGAATTTTTTGCATGTTCATTTTGGTCCCTAATATATTTTAATATCCTGACTTCCACCGGACAACTGCAAAAAAGTTCCGAAACTAAAACACAGATGACGTGATCAGTGCCTTGAGAACAAGTCGATTCATTGTTGATAGCACTTATCCAGCCGCCCATTTTGAATTCATCTTTCCCGCGGCGTCAATCGGCCGAGTGTGTTTTGAAGAAGTGGGTGGCTTTTTTGTGTGTCTACCGGACAACCGGCACAAAAACGTAAGTATTTGATATACCGTAGTAAATTAAAGTGAAACATATTATATTTAGTCTATATTTTTCACTGCGCGTAGGATCTAATTCAAAATATCATTATTTAATACCAGGAAGCTCAAATACTGATAAATGTCACACGGACAACCGGTCACTTGGACAACCAAAACCGTTGTCCGTGGGACATTTTGGTTGTCCTTAGGACAATAATAATGGAATCAGCATAAAGCCATACTTTTCCTTTCAATAAATTAGTCACTGAAGAGCCTCTTACCAGGGCTAGAGCATTTATTATTGTTTAATATAAATTACATTGATATTTTGACCAACTTCAACATTGTACTTCTTGACGTGTGTTACTTAACACATTTTTATAGTCTATTAGTTCTCTATTCTAATGTTTTTTTTATTATTTTTAGGTAATGGGTTTGACGGAAAAAGAAAAATCAAGACGCTATAGAGAAAGACTTAAAGCAGACCCGGAGAAATTAGCTGAGCGAAAGAGAAAAAAAAAGGGAAAGCTAGTATTTAAGTTGATTAAAGAGACTGTTAATGTTTGAAGTTGATTAGTAAGAGTTATTATTACATTTAATCTGTTCATTATTGAATAGTTTGTCATGTTGATTCTTTCGTAAAAAATAATAATAAAACTGATAATTATTGTCATATTGTTGTTTTTTTTACATAAAAAGAACCAATACAGGCGATTTCAATCCTAGTACTTCCTTCGGAGTCCCGAGTATGTCCTATGGACAACTGTATATGTCCACTGGACAACCATTTTGTCCCTGTTTCTGAAAGATACATTATCTTCATAAATACTTAAAAAAATAGAAAGGTTTACAAAATTTTTAAATATGAATGTTACAATTAAAAGTAAATTCATAAACTGTTAAATATTACGCCATAAATTATTATTTTATAAGTTAAATGAAAGGTTTGTTACATTTAAAGTTTGTCGTTGTCCAGGAGACAATATTATTGGGAATAACTTATAAATTAAAAGCTACGTCATTTATTTATGGATTATAAATTGGAATCTATCATATATTCAGTGAGAATAAAGTGACGGTTTACAATTTGACTGAATTTTAATGGTTCAGAAGCCTATTTAGTTCAGTTGTCCAAGGGACTATCTTAACTAGAGTCATGTGGATTTCGGAGTCAAATTTACTATTTTATTTAAATAAATCGTTCTGCTCTATGTGAATTCTTAAAATATAAATATTTATCTACTGCAAATATGTTAAAAAAATAAATTTACTAATAAAATAAAAAAAATCAAATTTATTTATTGATGTACACTTAAAAGTTGATTGACCCAATTATATACCCATACCCATTTACACATATAACTTCAAGAAACAAAGCATTTAATTCTTTGTTACCTAAAATAAAAATTCTCATACAGAAACGAGGGCGGTCGAATCACCGTCTCTGAAGTATAAAAGTAATGTGACCTAAAAAAAAATTGTGCCAAGTTCAAAAAGAATGCAGACGACGTGAATCATCCCGTCGGAAATGCGCTTTTGTGTTTTAATAACACAATCTTTGTGGTTATTGTGTTGTGTTTTGAAATCTTAAAGAATTAGCTACTGCTGTCCGATAACGGGCAGCAGCGTCACCGGAGCGAGAAGCTATGCCCTGCGATCGCCAACCCGCCTGCTCAGCGTGGCGATTATGGGTATATCTTCCAGACATTTGTTCTAAGTGGCGAACAACTGGAGAGGCCTATGTCCAGCAGTGGACTGTAATAGGCTGATGATGATAGCTGGTGTATAATTTTGTTATTAGGACAAGGAAATGCGCTAGTTTTTATGAAAAAAAAATCAAGATAGCTAACGACATTTATGACTAGGTATATTTCTCATGTTAACATTCTTATTTGCATGTCAATTTGACGTTTTACAAATTGGCATAAATTGCCCCTTCAATAAAAATTACTTTAAAACACGGTAATTAAACGGTAAAATGGTTTCCTAAAAACAATTAACTATTCTGTTACACTACGTTATCAAATAATGACTTTACAATCATTTTTACACCGCGCCGGCCACCTATGCATGTCAAACTCCCAGCACAAGCTGTCATTATCGCCAACTGACAGGTGTCAAAGTGACAATTATCAACTTATCGCTTCCCGGGGAGGTGGGGACGTAACCGACCGGTAAAGTAAGGGGGTTAGATTGTAATTAAAATTGACTGTAAGTGGCGACTTTAAACACTGGCCAATTATGACATTGTGTTGTTCTTGTGTTTTTGGCATTGTTGTTTTTTTAATTGAGTGGGAAAGTTTTTTTGGGTCTTAGACATTCTTATTACGCAGTACTTAGTAGATATTATTTTGGTCTCATTGAATATTAGATATACTGAGATTCATAGTAAAGAAACTATGCTTGTAATTTTTTTATTAATTTATTGATATCTTTTATTGTACAAATTTACTAATCTACGAATTTTTATTTTTCTTTTGCGAGAATTATAAAGCTTAAAAGTTAATTAGGGAATGTGATGGTCATATTACCCACGCGTGACGCTTCATACATATCAATTATGCAAGTTTTTATTTACTGACAAAAATATGAGACTCTCTTCTTCTTTTTTGGAACCTCAAAAATCAGGTACATAGTAAAATAATATAAATGTAGAAGAAGTAAATATCCCGTTAGTTATTTTATTGTATATTTACATATACATTTAAATTCTTACATCCATTTATCGTACATAATATTCGAATTCCTTTCGTATCTACGTGGCATTGGAGCCAATTGCATCGTGCATTAATAAACAAAGAAATGAACCAATCAGTCGAGATTGTAATTAATAAAAATATCGTAAAAGATATAATTAACGGATTCAAGGCGAAGTTACTCATCGGATCTTCTTTCTTTAAATAAATTCAGCCTTGCACTAAAAGTAAACAATGTGAGGGCATTTTTGTTTTGTTTTTATGGTTCCGTATACAAACAAATATGATTAGTACGGAGGGATAAAAAACCTACTAATCCTACTAATATTATATATGCGAAAGTTTGTATGACTTTGGTTTGTACTGAACATATTTGAATGAAACAGTAATATAGCTCATACATCTGATAAACAAACAGATTTTATACGAAGCTATGAGTTTGAAGTATACTCGTATAGGGCCGCGGTCTGAACTAGTGAAATAATAAAAACTTTCGAATAAATGACTAATGGATTGTGCTCATTGGAATTTATTTTACCGTGTGGCGATGGAAGTCATCGCCTCAATTCTTCCTGTGGGTATCGTAAGAGTCAACTAAGGAAATTATTGAGATTTTAGCTTTCGAAATGTAGTAGAGCGGCTGGCGATCACCGTACATTCGGTGAAACACCCATGCACTTAATTTCGATCGCTTTTTAGGATCAGTACAGCCAAAATTCTACAGGTTAGGTTTTAGAAAGGTAGGTTTCATAGCGAATCTTCGCTCGAATTGAGCCGCCCGTCCGGGGAAGGACCTCCACCCTATAGAGAATACCGCAGCCAAAAGACCTCCGGGTCGTGTTTCTGCTGGGGGCAACTGCGACTTCTCTTTCGCTTTCTATCAGGCGTAGGGAAATCATTATGTCGAGCCACTATAAAAAGAAAGAAAAGGTTAGCATGGCGGAGGAAAGTGACAAGTGATTGATTTGGTTACTTGCCCGTTGCCGCAGCGACTTGTGCCTCTCTTATGCTTTTTCAGGCGACAGTCTACACTGGAGAGTCATTACAACATTAGAATTCCTTCACATAATTTATCTTGGTCGGAAGGGTATTATTATTTTTATTAAAAGGTTTTAATATTGTCCAACTGATCTCTAAAAAGTGTTTACGTGTTTGTTTCTTATCGGCCTCAGCCTTGGGGTGAACAATTTGCTCAAACATTTGTGTTTGACGCAGTGATTAGCAGATGATCGTGTTTGACAAATGTGACGCTTTTATTAATATAATTCGTTTGTTTTTTATTCCTTGACGCTGTTTGCATATACCTTATAAGGTATACCTTTTAGGTACCTATACCTAATAAGGCTGTTATGATATTACCTTATTAAAATTTTGTACATTATACCAATTGAATGAAAGATTTTAATACTTTTTAACCAAAGAATATGTATTTTAAAAAACGTATAAGATAATGACGCCAAAGTTGATATTTAATTTATACCTTAATTATTTGACGACATGAGTGGCATTTGTAAAGCATATTCTAAGGTCCCGGGTTCGACTCCTGTTTAGAATCAGTCCAGAAAACAAACTTTTCTCTTGAAATTCGACTCTGTAGAACATAATGAATTAAAGTCTAATGCATGATTATTTTCGTTTTTTTTTATAATAAGAGCTTTCATGATGACCTCACTCCACCTGATGGTAAGTGGTCATGAGGTCCAAATGTCAGGGCGACAGGCATAACAGAACAAACCCAGTGCGCCTGTCGCCCTCACCCTGAAGGCCCACTGAGAAGCCGTTTCGCGCCCCGCCTAAAGAACCCAGGATTTTAATAGGAAGGAAGCATATGCAACTGATTTTGAAAAGTAAGTAAAATATAACCTTATTTCTTAAATCCAAAACGCATTAGGGCATAAAATTATATAGCTATTTTTCTACTCAAGGAAGTGTAAGCATTGTATGTGGGCGGTCTAGACTGTAGATAGCGAATCTCGCCAACTATCTCTGAAAGAGACGCACTGAGACCTATGCTCTGTCTCGCTCTAACGATCGAATGATGCAACCGAATAAGGTTATGTGTCAAATGTTTTAAAAGTTCATTTTTAAAGTCCCTATCCTTTACACATAAGCTCAGGTTTATGTGTAGAGTTATGCGGGATGTAAGGGAGCGGCCTATTAACTTTTCACTCCAAGCCAACCTCACCTGCCCGTGGTGCATCCTGCCGAACAACAAATGAGGCGCCGGCAACCGACTGGTGGTGGTATAACCATCACAAATGAAAGCGTAGATACCACCGATGACGGGTAGCAGCGTCACCGGAGCGAGAGGCTACGTCCTAGGATCGCCAACCCGCCTGCCCAGCGTGGCGATTATGGGTATATCCTCCAGATGTTTGCCCTAAGTGGCGAACAACTGGAGAGGCCTATGTCCAGCAGTGGACTGTAATAGGTTGAGCACTAAACAATTGAACTTACTTAGTTTAAGGGTGTTAAAATAAAATTGATCCCTTTTTTCCCTCGCAAACCCACATTTTTTTTTATAAGTAGCTCGACATAATGGCTTCCCCACGCCTGATGGAAAGCCAAAGAGAAGCCCAAGTCGCTGTGACAACTGGCAAGTAACTGGTTAGTTACCTATCAGTTGCCACTGCCATGCCGGCCCAACCCTAATCCCCCCACGAGCTCCGGAGACCCTACTCACCAGCATAAACACGACCCGGAGGTCATTTGCCTGCGGTATTCTAAGTATAGGGTGGAGGTCCTTCCCCGGACGGGCAGCTCAATACGAGCGAAGATTCGCTATGTACCTACCTCTCTTCACATACATACATAATATAGTTCGCAATATCGCGTCTGCAAAGAGTCATAGCGATAAAAAAGATATTAAATGCGTTGCTCCGTCACTGACCTATGTCAACACGAGATAGAAGTCTTGTGCGTGTGTGTGTGTTTGTAATAACAGATGTAGGTAATATTTATGACCATTTTTAAGACATTGTCGATTTGCTAAAAAGCAAATGCCAAAGAAAGGCATGTTTTTCGAAAGTATGTGTCGATTTTATTGGGCCCCGACTGTTTAAGATCCTATGACTTCAAGACTGTTGAAAAAGCTTGACTTTGTCTTCTTTGTTTAATTATGGTTGTTTCTTTATGCAGTGCCGGTGAGTAAGGTTTCCAGAGCTCGTGGGGAGTTAGGGTTGGGCCGGCATGGCAGTGGCAACCGACAGGCTACTGACCAGTTACTTGCCAGTTGGCATAGCGACTTGAGCTTCTCCTTCGCTTTTCATCAGGCATAGTGAAGCCATTATGTCGAGCTACTATATAAAAATACGCTGTTGAGTTTACAATGACATACTCTTTGTTTACCTATAAAATTGTATTTAATGTAAGCCTATTGTAAACTTGTTTGTGGTTCTATCAATAAATTAAAAAAAAAAAAAAAAATACGGAAACCAAACGAACACGGGAAGAAATGAGGCGTTGATTTATCTTACTTCCGTTACCGCACGTAAACAAATCTTACTACACATTACTTGGAATTTTAATCATACTACAATACATAATTTCAATACTAAATCCTGAGTTGCGTAATTGGATCTTCTACGTAGGTACGCTGTAGGTATATGTACTCGTATGTAGGTTATAAAAATAAACATTACTTACTTTGTTAAAGTATGTGATAAGTGTAAAATAAGTTAAGGCACTGACCTAAGACAACACCAGTACTTTACACGTCGTGTGAGAAATGATAACACAAGGATATTGTGATAGGGTTATGCTTACAGAAAGATATCAAGGTAGATGGATAATATCTTCATCATCAGCCTATCGCAGTCCACTACTGGACACGTGCTGGCCTACGTTGTCATAGTTTCACCGTGGAAAACATCCCTTAGCGTACCAAAAAGTTTGGCAATTCCTATCTTTGCCGCGTCGTTAAAATGTGGAACTCATTGCCAGGACATGTGTTTTCTCCCTCCTTTGATATGGGATCCTTTAAGCGGGGCGTGAAGAAGCACCTTATGGGCCAGCATGTCGGCGGCAGCTGACAGGTGACTAATCGGTTGCTTGCCCGCTGTCGCGGTGACTTGGGCTTCTCTTTCGCTTTCCATCAGGCGCGGGGAAGCAATTATGCCGTTCTACTATTAAAAAAAAACATAGGCCTCTCCAGTTGTTCGCCACTTTGGGCAAATGAGGGAGGAATGACGCCAACCCGCTTGCCCAGCGTGGCGATTATGGGTATATCCTCCGGATGTTTGCTCTAAGTGGCGAACAACCAGAGAGGCCTGTGTCCAGCAGTGGACTGCTATAGTCTGATAATGATGATGATTGGGCAAATACTTGGAGACTTAACCCATAATCGCCACCTGGGCAGGCCGTTTGGCGGTCGCTTCTCGCTCCGGCGACGCTGCTGCCCGTCATCGGCATGTGGTATTTTGCTACGACTTCAATAGTGATGGTTATACCGCCACCAGTCGGTTGCCAGCGCCTCGTTTGTTATTCGAAATGATGATAGGCCGCTCCCTTACATCCCTGTCTATGTATATTAATAAAGAAATATTGGATATTAATTCTCAGAAATCTTCATAATGCTTTATTTTATGTTTCTGAATAACTATCTCCGAGAAATGTGAACCGATTTTAATATTTTTTGAAAATAAGTCAGAAATACACTCTGTATTTCCTGGTTGATCCAATTTATATCATTTTTAAATCGTTTTCTTTATTTTTTGTTAAAGGAATGACATTTAGGTTTTTACATGTTGGAAAAAGCGCCATATTTTGGGCTGTTTTACCGATAGGGTTACAAAATACCCATAAAGGATTGCATTTAAAATGCATTCACGAATCCTATGATACGAATCGCAATACACAATGACAATGCATTCCAGATAACCTCATTTCTTTCTCCGATAGCACACAACCGACCGTCACACACATAACATATTATAACATACACACACATAAACATACACACACACACTCAAACATACGCACATGTGCACTTTAATACCAGGGTCATCTTCTGGCACGCGAGATAAAGAAAAATATTCTGTCGTATTTTTCCGAGCGGTGACGAATTATAATACAAATCACCGCCTCCTTTCTGCTGTTGAGTGGACTTTTTCAGATTTCAGCTTCTCAATTGGCGGTAGGGTTTACCTGCCTGGCTGGCGACCGGGGTATAGTAACGCAGCCGTGTGCGCCGGACGCAACCGGAGTCACTTCACAGGTGCCATAGTCGCGAGCCAGGCGGTTCTTTCTTGCCCGTTATCACAGCGACTTGGGCTTCTATTTCGCTTTCCATCAGGCGAAGGGAAGCCTCATGTTACTGCTACTATAAAAAAATCTGTTGATACCTAACTCTCACAACAAACGGCTTGTTAAGAATGTGCGCACGTCCGTTTGTGTGCGCTTGCGCAACTAATCACGCTATCGGAGAAATTATGTGTCTCGCATTTTTAAACGGTTATGCAACGATTATTGTCATATCGTAACACGAGCATGGGTCTTTTGCTTAGCGGGGCTTATAATATACGACAAAATAAACAAATAAAATAAAATAGTTTTTTCCGCAAAGATAGATTTTTGCAAATCCAGAGGTGCGTGGCTCGCGCGGATTCGATCCGACGACCTCACATGTGTGAAGCGACGATCTTACCACTAGGCTACCACGGCTCTCGTCTCTTCGTCGAACGACGAACGACTATTAAAAAAAAATTAAAAACAAAAGAAATGTTTAAAATCATTACAGCATAAATGGAAAAAAATCAAACAAAAAGGTTATTATACATAAAGTAATAAACCACAATATCGCGTTATCGTCTGTTTATCGTAAAAATGTTACATCCCAAGGTCTCAATGGTTCAGCGACCAGCGATCGCTGATAGGCCTTTGTGCCTTATCAGCCGGCCCTGAGAGGGCGAAGCCCTCAGTCTTAATGCATTATCGATGAGACCGATGACGCTGCCTTGAGGTAAAGTATCGAAAAATGTTAGCTACTCTACGTAGCGACATCCGTCATTATCATCATCATCGCAGTCCACTGCTGGACATAGGCTCAGGCCCCTCTTCCCCACTGGGCACTATAGGCACGTGCCCAGGGCCCCGCGATCGAATGGGGCCCCCTAGTTCCTGCCAGATTACCAAATGATAACCGATATTTACGTCATAGGGGCCCCATGATCCTAACGTGCCCAGGGCCTCAAATAGTTTAAAGACGGTCCTGCATAGGCCTCTCCAGTTGCTCGCCAATTTGGACAAACACCTGAAGGCTTTACCCATAATCGCCACGCTTGGCGATCGCAGGGCGTAGCTCCTCGCTCCGGTGACGCTGCTGCCCGTCATCGGCCTGTGGTTTTTAGTACTTCAATCGTGATGGTTATACCGCCACCAGTCGGTTGCCAGCGCTTTGTTTGGTATTCAGCAGAATGCACCACGGGTATGTGAGGGTGGCTTGGAGCGAAAAGATGATGGGTCGCTCCCTTACATCCGCACTATTTGGAAAGTCTCCCTCAAAAACAGTTGTTTTATTTTATAAAAAGAGCATTCAGGGTAACCTCGCTCCACCAGCCATAGAAAAACAGAGAGGGTCACAACAAGATAGAAATAGAAAGAGGGCGCGAAATAGAAAATTATGATAGAACAAACCTACCGTGCCTGTAGCCTTCACCCTAAAGGCACCCACTACAATACCGAAAGTGTTGCCAAAAGCAAAAAAATAACAACAACGGACGTAAAACATAAATTTCGTCACTTTTATAATCAGCACCTCCCACTAAAGGAAGCGAATGATACAGAAATTATGTCACTATCGCATTGAGAAGAACTGACGCATCCTAAGGGTATTATCGCATTAGGAGACCGTGGTGGCGCCACCAGCCTTCGGGCGTCTTGAGTTTTTTTTTTATTTTTCTTTGGCACGGTAACAAAATACAAATCAAAACACTCCTTTAATTACATTACACACTAGCTGTGCTCGCGACTTCGTCCGCGTATAATAGTTATTTTTTCCCCGTTTTTTTTTTTACATTTTCCATTATTTCTTCCCTCCTAATAGTTGCAGCGTGATGTTATATAGCCTAAAGAATTCCTCGATAAATGGTGTATTCAACACAAAAAGAATTTTTCAATTCGGACCAGTAGTTCCTGAGCTTAGCGCGTTCAAACAAACAAACAAACAAACTCTTCAGCTTTATAATATTAGTTAAGATGATGCGGTAGTGGCCCCACGGCCTCCCAATGAGATACGCCCCTAACTCCGAACGTTCGTAATTTGAAAATCACATTGTGACGTTCATACATGTATTCATGCGCTTGCGCAGGTCACGATCAGGGCCGTCGAACTTGCATTTTTAAATCGATATTGTAATCGGAATCGATACCGTTTTTACGCATTATTGTATTCCGATTTAGGTGTGATACCGATTGTGTGGTAATTTTTAGTGATTATTTTTCGTTTTCAGGTTTAATTAGATCGTTTGTGTCGAGTAGACATGTTTATGCGTTTGTAAAGCAGGTTTTTATGTAGGTCCTTATAGAACTTGGACTGTGGTATCTGTTTTGCATTTCACACTTGGAATGAACACTTAAGTTCAGACAGGAGGTGAATTAAAAGTCGTTTTGTTGATTGTTATAGCTATTATATTGTCGATTTTAATGACTGGGAAAGTTTTAACGAAAAAATATGTGTTGCTATGATAAAGTTTTTCTTAAATTGAAATAAGCTTTTCTGGTAACATGTCTTTCTTTAATTTTATTGTTTTAAAATTATACTTTATTGTTTTGAAAAAGATATCAATCATTTGTTTTAAAAAATGTAAGTACATAAATATTCTCGACATAATTATGACATGCCATGCTTTTTTCGTTTTATTCCAACTTTTATTATAAAGTTTAAGATAAGCCATAGGCATTCCAGAAAATAGGTAGGTTTTTTTTACCAAAGCTCTAAAGTGTATTTGTGGTAGACTTAAAAGAAAACGACTTATGGATTAAAAAACAATTTAGGGCCATTCCATCACAATCTATAAAAAGCCAAGAAAAGATTCCTAATTAAAAAGTCCCAATAAAACACAAATAAACAATTACACTTAGAGTTTCATACGAAAAGCCAACCCCGGAATAGTAGTCACCATAAACGCTTTTAAAAACTTCACTAATTAAATACTCTTGCAATTTTTTTTCACCATAAATGGCGTACATAAATTCCCCTGAAGAGGAAGGTAATGTAATAAAATCGCTGTCTGTGTGTTATCCACGTGCGTGCTGCCATAATAAAAATAAATGTACTCCGCTAAACTGGAGGTCGGTCACCTTCCTAACCTAAGACAAGTCGTACGCATTACGCACACAGCCGCGCTAGCTGCGCGACTCGCGAGTTGCACACAGACGGAGCGCTTGTGTGTCGGCGCGTGCGCAGCGAGCGAGTTTAGACAAACGGAAGAAATGTTTATTCTCTTTTTAGGTACGGCTTTTGCTGATTCTGTGACCGTTTTAAATGCGAATGGTTATGTTTTATGTTTTTTTTTTGTTTTTAGTGACGGATGGGGAATATGGTATTGCAGTCTAAAACATGGCTTGTTTGAAAAAATAATAAGACCTTTTCTGACACTTAAAAAGAAAATGGCGCCTTATTAGCTTTTTGTGGAATACAACGTTTTTTTGCAAACAGATTGAGATTTCAGACAACTTGTTTCTTTTATATGAAAAATATATTATCAATTTACATACCATTCATTCTTCTTATAAAAAAAAAAATTCGTAATAAAAGTTCCTATGTAGGCCTTATTTACTACAGGAAAAAATATTAAGTCTATTAAGAAATGGCCTGTGGTTAAAAGATAATGGACAGCGTTTCACTATTAATAATTAAAACATATTCAATATCAATGCTTGTTGACAACGCAAATGATTACAAAACAAAAAATACTCTTTCAAGCCAATAAAAAATGTAGTAAACAAAACAAAAACACATTCACGCATCACCTATTTCATCACCACCCCAATTTCCGTTCATCACTCATCAAAACAATAAACATTTCCAATTATCTTACGACGCACAAACTTGCCCCACTTAGCGCTATCCTATGACTTATTGTATTACAAGTGTTTTCAAAATGGTTTTATTTGCGAAAAAAGATACCGTACGGTTTTTGCGTGCATTGCTCTTTGTTCGAGTGTGTGCGTGACCAGACTTGACCTACCCTACGTTGCGCGCATGTGTGAGTCAGGTTACGCAATATCGATGCGCGAGAGTGTACTTTTTTGTTGTTTTATTTACTCATTTCTTTCGGGCCGGTATTTTTTTCTGAGTCATTCGCGTGCGAGGTTATATTATAATGTCTTATTGATGTCTAGTGTATGTAATGTTTTGTGATTGTGGTAATTAATTAAGATTGTATATATGGCGTGTATTATGTGTTTTATCTGTATCGACCTAAAAGCTCTTTATGACACAATTGAAAACCTATAAAATGAAATGAAAAAAATGGAAAAGAAATAAGTATCGTAGCCTTTTCTTCATTTTAATTTATTATTTTATTTATCTGGAGGCATGGCAGTGCCCCCACCAAGTCGAGCAAAAAAGCGGTACGTAGGATGGTAGGTCCATCCTTTTCTCGAAGTAGTTCAGGCCTTTAATCTTTATTGCACAATAAGACAGTGTACAAAAGGCGAATTTAATGCCGCTTTCATCTTTTAAATAGTACCTAATCGAATTATGAGAAAACCAACAAACTTCATCTATGGGGAGTTTGTTATTTTTTGCCAAATTAGAATATAAAGTATAAGATTTATATATTTTACTTAGTAATACATAAATATAGCAAAAGAATCACAAATAAAAATAATTTTGATTTAATTAATTAATGAAGAAGAGATACCGATTTATTTACAATGTGAATAAAAATGAAGGTGAAAACTCATTACTGTAAGTTACGAGGTAAAATATTTTATTCTTCGATATAATAATAGTGGACGCAATAATTATATTGAAATGAAGTACTTGCTGTTGGCGGAAATTATTTAATGTGGAAAATATATTGTAGTACCTGTGTTTTATTTAAATTGACAATAAACTTTATTTTAATTGGTTTAACAAGCTTAAGAATTATATAAACTGTCTTTTAATAACTTTGATTTTTTTTCGATTTAAACTTAGATAATATTCAATGCTCAATAACTGAACTAATTCATCTCTATGGCAAAATATATTGCTACATGGTGCAAAAGCGGCTTTAATGCCGCTGGGCTTTCTATACCGGACAACCATTGGGCTAATCAGAAACCAGTAAGGTAGCGTTAGTTTGTACCATAATAGTTATGATACTAAGATGACCCAAACAATATATATATATATGTATATGTTGGTTGTTATTCATTGCAATGACTAAGTTCTACAAATAAATTAAATAATATGTAAGTATAAAATATAATTACATATTTTATACGTACTAATTATAATATATTATATTTTATTGATATAATATATTATATCAATAAAATACCTACTGATGTCCAAAACATACAATCAATAGTATATTGTTATAGTGTTATTTTGATAGATTTGGGTAAATTAACAGGTTTCCTGTCCCGTGTATCACATTTGATACACATAACAATTAAAATTCTATTATGTCTGGACGGACAGGGAATGGGTTAATATGTGGTCGTGTGTACTACGAGTACTTACTTAAAAGGCTTTAGACAAAACTATGAATTTCAGAAAACCTTTTTGCAAATTTATCTTTGTTTTTTCGCTCTTTGTCATTGATTTTTCAAAATGGAGTCACCAGTAAATTCGGACAGCCTTGGACGAGACATACTGAGAACAAAACACGTTTATTTTTAACTCGAAAAGTACGTGACGAACTGTTACTTGGTACTTTAAGTAGCTTTTTTAATTCGCAAAAGCATTTTTTTTTGAAAACGTGATTCCTCTTATCTTATCTGTGGTGCCATACAATTTTGCACATTTAAGGGTTTTAGTGTCATACAACTCTGAGTTTTACAAAAAAAGAGTTCATTATAACATTCATGAACGTATTACATTTTTAAAAAGACAAATTCTCAAAGGCTTTTATTGTTTTGTGTCCATTTCATACCTATACCTACCTACTATGTTGCAAAAAATGTGTCCATTATTATGACTTAGATAAATATTCTTTATTGCACAAAAATGCAAACTTTTACAGCAAAAGGTATACCAGATATCTTGCGGTGACACTAGTAAACATTTTTCTTTCTAAATTAGGCGCTCTTATCGCTAGTAAACAAACTCTTCCAGACCTCCTTCAGATTGAGGAAGTTTAGTTTTCTGAAGAGAGGGACAAAAGAATAAAAGTGTAGTACTGAAAACTGTTATATATATTTCTTGTGTATACCTTTTCTTATTATAAAAACTTAACCTAATCTTCGCTTAAATGCTTAAAATGTTTTAGCATACTCCTTGACGTCTACATCAACTTAATGAAGCCAATATAAGTGTAAGCCCGTGTAATTTCATTTAAAACATTTACTCTCAATGGTCACTCATGACCGGCAAATAATACATTTTCCATTGTGTCTTATTTAACGGCAGTCCAAGTCTTAATAGGTATACATACTAATATGTTTACCATCAGGCATCACACTTGCTCGTCTGCCGCCTCTTGCATAAAAAATAAAAAATATATATACATTTTATAATCAGATGACATTACTTTGATAGGTCAAATTCAATGAACATTTTAAGAAAGCTATCTACCAAAGGCATCTTTTCAAAGTAAGTTCTGATTCAGCGCATAATCCCAAATATAAGTAATATTTTATGTTTTAAATGGACCTATTATTATGTAGTAAAATTCTACTTATGCCATTATTATAAAAATTAATTGACAAACATAGTTTTATCAAAGTGAACTTTGGCCCAATTATAAAAAAATTGTATTAATTGCAACCATTAATTACGTATATTTCTTTATTACCTTGTGTTGTAATGCGTTATTAAAACGCGCGTATTTTTTATATTGCATTCAATATCCTAATCATTACACATAGCATCAAAAAGTCTACAATATTTTCAATCATAATATGGTTGCTGTCTCAAAAAATATCATTTGTTACGAAAACCGTGTTAAATTATCATTAAAACTATAACCAGTACTTCATCAAATTTCTAAATTACAAGTGCAGGATCTTAGAATATGTGTAGTGCTACGAAAGCTTCATGAAAAAGTTTAAGCACCTGTTATAGGTATTGTTTCGACTCACACTATAAGAAAAATCTTTGTATTATAATAAATAAAAGTCCTTATAATTGACACACATCGCAAACTCACTGAGAATTAATAGAAAATAATGTTACCTGCATCGATAGTCATCCGAGAACTCACTAAAAACTCGACGGAATGCACGCATGTCCTCACGAAAACTCACTTCCTACACACTCGGAGTCCAAAAAGAAAGCCCGGCAGGCACTAAACTTCCTCGTTACGTCACCAGACTTCGAATTTACAACGTCAATACCTCACACGCAACCCAAGAAAGCCGCGATACCTTTTTTTTTCACAATTTTTCAACGCAAAATGTGTCCGTTTTCGTCAAAATGTATTTTTCAAATGTCTGTTAGCTGCAAAAAATGGCTGTGCACTCGGTCCGTGGGCCGTAGGCGGTCTGTTTATAAGTACTATAGTTGTAGAGAAGTTAGTATGGCATCGTAATGCACTTATGTGTAGGTACTTGCTAAGTTTTTTATTATAGTCTGTTATATCCGTGCGGTTCCTTAGTTTGAGGCTTGCGTGCTAGCACGACGCGAAACGACTTGATACTTTTTGTGTTACGTAATGGAAAAGTCTAAGAAACATTAAGTTAAGTAAACTATGAGATACGATAAGAAAAATAGTTGATTGTTTGAAAATGTTTCTGCTTCGTTTTTCTGTTTTTGATTTTATTTCTGTTCGGAATAAATTTTCTTGGACTGGTTTTATAATTTTAGAACGGCGAATAGAGTTTGCGACTTGAAGAAAATTGTTGACGACATAAATAGAAGAAAAAAGTAAGTTATATCATTTACTAAGTAAATGAGTCACGTGCATTCAAACAATAGCTCACTTTATTTGATATGTATCAGACACCATTTGCAATACAGAACGTGTAATATGAGGAGGTTTACATACTGAGTGTTTCGCCAAAAAGCTTTTTGGTGTCCGCGTGCCAAACATTTACATAGGACCATAGATCTATAACGCCTATTCTAAGCATAGGACAAACTACAATTCGTTCCAATATAGGTTCTTAGTAAACTTATGTCTAAAGACCGATGAAGATAATTGTGCAACTATTGATATCTATCTATCTATGAATTATTAATGATAGTTCTATTATAATATGTTGAAAAGAATTGCCTCTTACTTCAAAAAATTATACTTCCTCTACTTAAAGGTTGTGTGGAAGAGATTGCTTACTAGCGATAAGACCGCCTGTATTGTGCCATAGCTCTTTGTAATACCTTTCCTGTAAATGTCTGTATTCTGTGCAATAAAGAATATCTATTTTTTTTATAGTAGCTCGACATAATGGCTTCCCTACGCCTGATGGAAAGCGAAAGAGAAGCCCAAATCGCTGTGACAACTGGCAAGTAACTGGTCAGTTACCTGTTTAGCTATGCCCTGCCTCTCTTATCTATCTATCTATAAGGCATTTTAATCATATTTTTTTGGAGAGACCGTTACAACTAGACTAGCAAAACCTTAAAGATGAAACGGTTATAGCTTTTTGATATAATAGAACGAACCTAATATAATGTCGGGTAGATTTGTTAACACACACACGTTGTGTAACAAAGTTCATTATAAAAAAATTACAATTAAAAGTATCAATCAGTGTCTACCGCCGTCGACGATAGCTCGCGTGCGACCGAGACAGAAATACATGCAGTTTTTCATTGCACCGCTCTCACCACGACCTGGGTTTTTTTTCTGTGCTGCGTTTTTATAACTCGCCTTATTCGATCGAGCTTTCTTGTACGAATATATTTTTTCTCCAACGAAACCTCTCGTGGTGGTCTGGTGGATAACAAAAAAGGTATACACTTGTTTTTGTTATTTGCTACAATGATACTGAAATGTATTTAAGGAAGTAAAAGGTATATGATGTTTCCAATTAATTAAAAAAAAAAGATATCAGAAAAATGTACAGAAAATTAATAATCTGATTTTATTCTTGAGGTCCTCTGTGGCGTAATGGATAGAGCTTAAGTGTTTCGTAGGTTCGGGTTCGATTACCGGGGCTTAGGAAACGATTTTTTTTCAATTGTCTTCTGGTCCTAAGACCAGAACGTAGAAGAAAAGTACATGCAGATTTCTCAAAAGAAAGACTAAGGTTTTTTTTGATCACTCAGCTAAAGTACTTATGTTATGTTAATCAGATTAAAAAAGGCAACATGTGTATTTACTCAATACAAGAAACCCACTACCCTTAGTTTATTTATTTATTTTTTATGCACAGATTTTCAATGAAACATGCTTTCACAAAATAAAAAAAACACGATTCCCTTTTACAACAAAACAAAAAAACATCGCGAAACGCCAACAACTTAATTCATTAAACAAGAGTCCTTTTACAGTCAATTAACATCGGCGACGCACCGTAAAAACGCTCAATAATTGACTTACGACATTTTTCGCTCAAAGCGTTCATTAAAAAAAAGACTATTCAGTGTCCCCTGTCGTTACCTAGGTCTTTAGTTCGTCACTTAGGGCCCAGCCGAGCGGCAAATGGACTAAATTAGGGCCTTGCGTAATGACCGGTTGGCGCATACGGTTATGTTGTCAGCGTGCAGTCGATATCGACATTTTTTTATTGAATTGCGAATAGTGACTAATACAAACGCGATTTAAAAAAAATAGGAAAGAAAGAAAGAAAAATTAAGGAAAGTTTTTTTACGTTTCACTGTGAATATGAATGATTTTTTACCGAATAGTGAAAGACAAGTGTGCCCATTCGATTTTTGAATAAAATAATAAAGGTAGAATAAACTTTCTTAATACATTTCACTGTTAATAATTAATGAGGGATTAGACTTTTTTATCGAATTGCGAAAAATTACTTTATTAGATTTATGAAAAGAACACATTTTTTTTGTACAAGCATAAATGCACCATCTGATCAATTTATTCATAAAAATCTTCACCATAAATTTGGCTAAAAACATAGCTCTACGAATATTAAAGTAACTATGAAATTCCGCTTTCAGGTATATTAATTATTTATCAAATCGAAAAGCAACTAGCTTTTTTACTCGAGACAATATTATTTTAATTTAATCTGTGGTGGTAATGATGGCTCTTTTTAACTATGTCAGTTCGTTTCTTGATTTTATAACAGCGTATCAGATCTATAAGACATTAAGTTAATCTATGTTAATCTGTTAAAATTGTGTCAGTGTAATGGGCACACTTGCATTACAGGGTTATCTATCTATCTAAATTAAAAAATGGATTTTTGAAATGTATTATAACGAACGACTGCACCAAGTTACTTATCTACATTTTTGTATTACATATGTAGTGTAGGTATGACAAGGTTTTTGTTTGTTATAAAATTACAAAAATACTTAAAAAACATAGCGATACTAAGTAAGACGGCTCAGCTAGTTACTTATAAAGATATAATATACAATATTAGTGCCTTTTTCTATACAATTATTGAAATCTTTAATCAAACATCGACGAATTTCGACATACGAATATTTTTCGTGGGTGAAGATCGAAACCACGATCCTCGGTTCAATGCAAGTGCCATTAATCAAGTCACGAGCTAGTCAATAAAGAAAGCTTATTTAATAGAGCAAAGGTTCTATTAATAATAATATGTTCATTAATATATTTTTATACCCAAAGGTTGCCACCGGAATATAACGACGCCTACGCACTGATCTTAATAAGGTCGTAGATATTTTTTGAACCGTGTTAGATAGGTGCCTGATAAGTACGGAATAAGGGACAGGATAAAAAGACCTTATTAAAAGATTTACACTTCATTGCACTTTCACACCAGACTACTCATACTTACTTATAAAATTGTGAGACGTTCTAAATATTCGGCTATAGGTATATAAAAAAATGTCAGACAACATCACATATGTACATTGAAACGATCCCAAAGCAGTAAGTTATTTTTTATAGTAGCTCTTTTTTTACCCGACTGCCAAAGAGGGAGGGTAATGTTGAGGGAGTGTATGTAAGTATATATGTATGTCTGTTCCTTTGTGACCTCCTGTAGCCTAAACGGCTTGATGGATTTTGATGTATGAGGTATCGTTAGATTTGTCTTGATTACGGGAGTGTCATAGGATACATTTTATCCTAAAAGTCCCACGGGATAAAGACATGCAGTGTGCAGTCGGGTATTTTGTTTTTTTAATAATAATTGGCATTTTTTACTTGTTTATAGTAGCTCTACATAATGGCTACGCCTGATGGAAAGCGAAAGAGAAGCTCATGTCGCTGTAACAACGGGTAAAGTAACTGGTCAGTTGCCACCGCCATGCCGGCCTAAACCTTACCCCCCACGAGCTCCGTAAACCCTACTCACCGGCAGAAACACGACCCGAAGGTCATTTGCGGTATTCAATAGGGTGGAGACCCTTCCCCGGACGGGTGGCTCATTTCAAGCGAACATTCGCTATGCCCCACCTCTCTCTCGAGTATAAGTATCAAAGGAATCACAAATGTATCACAAATCATCATCATCATCAGCCTACAAACGTCCACTGCTGGACATAGGCCTTCCCCCATGACAATTGTCATTTGGGAGGATTTTCCTTAGTCACCACGCTTGGTAAGGCGGGTTGGTGACCGAGTAGGTTTTATTTGCATCCAGGTAAACCTGCCTGTTTCCTGATATTCCCTTAGTCGTCTTCTCTCCATGGAGGTCATAATATATACTCAGATTGGACATTTATATAACCTGTCTAATCAATAACAAAAATACATTAACCTACTAAGACAATTCGTGATGGTAGCTTAATACTACATGCCGGCAGCAGCGTCATCGGAGCAAGAAGCTACGTCCTGCGATCGCCAACCCGCCTGCCCAGCGTGGCGATTATATATCCACGAGAGGTTTGCCCTAGGTGGCGAACAACTGGAGAGGCTTATGTCCAGCAGTGGACTGCAATAGGCTGATGATGATGACTAAGACAATCCAATAATTTTCCATCTAAATATAAATCAACACAGAAAAATTAAACGCGCAATCCAAATATAAGTAAGTATATTTTTCCGAGAAACGTAGCAAATAAAGCTAGAATGAGTCGTCTTGGAGGGGAGCCTGGGCCCGAATGGCGTTCGTTAGCATCTTTTAATTTCAGCTAATTTTTATCTCCGACCGTCTTCGCCTTTTTTACTGTAGCACAAGCCATTAGCTCCCGAGAACTCTGGATAAACAATCTTGGTACTCGATCGGGCCGTGATTACTCGCGTAGTTAATATATTTTTTTAGCGGGCGCTAGTTCTGTGGCGTTTTTACTAGATACGTGGAGGAGAGCGGGGCGGTTAAGATATGGAATTTTAATAATGTAAGTATTTGAATATGGGTGGTTATGTTAAGGTTTATGGAAGAGATTCATGTCAATGTTTAACAATCGAACTGAGAACCTCCTTTCTTTTTGAAGTCGGTTAAAAACAATATATTTAGTAACTAAAATTATTAAGACTAAGTCTACTTTTTTTACAACACATTTAGTTAACTTAAATACAATGACATCCTTAATAACCGATGTACTCAAGAGACGAAAGTTAATTAATAACTAATTCAATAAATTATTAAATTCTCTATTCTTAGTTTGCAGTAAACGAGACAGAGTGTAGGATACCCTCTGCTAGATGGAGAGATTATTAGCATAGGATGCCTGGCAAATGCTGTATGCAAGAAGCTCAGGATCAAGTAATTGGCGAACAATTGGAGAGGCATAATGTCCGACAGTGGTAAAAAGCTTTTATTAATAACATTTACTATTATAGTTGCCCTGATCTCCCCTAGGTTTCACATGATTCGTTTTTTATTCAATTCTATGCTCTCGCTTGTCATAATACAGCCTGTATCCAATCTGTGACAACCCGTTTTGTTGTAAGTGGGTAATCTGGAGGTGATGCTATTAACCTAATTTATACTTGTACGAACTATATTCATTACTAGCTGTGCCAGCGGCGTCGCTCGCGTGGATATCGGGTTTCAAAAATAACGGACTTCCATATAATACCCATCTATACCTTGTGCTTAAGTTTTAAGTTAGACC
Organism: Conogethes punctiferalis; assembly: GCA_031163375.1. Lineage (NCBI taxonomy): Eukaryota > Metazoa > Arthropoda > Insecta > Lepidoptera > Crambidae > Conogethes > Conogethes punctiferalis. Next base: position 6,633,855 of record CM062100.1, on the reverse strand, counting down.
TCTAGCAATACATTGGCGAAAACCGCATTCAATTCTATGCAGTAGTTTTCGCGTAATGCGCGTTCAAACATACAGGTTTAAATTTCTCGCGTTTTCCCAACACTTCCCGTCACTGCTCCGCTCCTATTGATTGTAGCGTGATGAAAAGTATCCTATAACCTGCCCAGGAGTATGAAGAATAATTGTACCAAGTTTCGTCAAAATCTGTTCAGTAGTTTTTTTTTCTATAACGAACATACAGACAGACAGACAGACAGACAGACAGACAGACAGACAGACAGACAGACAGACAGACAAAAATTTTACTGATTGCATTTTTGGTATCAGTATCGATCACTTATCACCCCCTGATAGTTATTTTGAAAAAATATTTTATGTACAGAATTGACCTCTCATAAATCTGTTTATTATAAGTATAGATAATAAGTACCCGACTTTATGATGGACTGTTGAAGCAAAATGCTATCTACACTAGCATTATAAGAACGATTTGCATTTTAAGTGTATTTTGGTAATGAATAAGCTCAGAAACTATGTACTGTGCCGATTTAAAAAGATTCTTTCACCATTGGAGAAGTATATTCACCTTGAGAAACAAAGGCTCTATTTATTGCTAGAAACTATTTAGGATCCGTACTTAAACGCCTACAACCCCCTAAACACCCGAAGAAAAAAGAGAGCGGGTAACTAGTAAGGTATATTATTGGAAGTTCCAGTATGAACATTTATAAAAATGTCTCTACTTTTAAGGAAAAATAATATAAATATCTTTTATTATACATTTTTGAATTTTGTACGAATTTATAATTCATGATGTATAAACACTACCTAACTTTTCAATACGATAAGTATTCCGTTAGAGGATATTTTCAACTATAGTTTCCTACGTCATTTCAAAAAGCATTCATCATACTTTATTATACATATCGTGCACTTCGGGAAACGCAATTTTCTCTACTCCTTCAAAGTGTCAATTAAATATTTCAGCGTATACGGAAGAAATCTAATTTTTGTCGAGTTTTTCTCTTATTCCGTCCGAGACGTGCTCCCGCCAATTTGTGTGTGTTTGTCGAAAATTAACCTTAAATGTTTTTCGTGTACTTGGCACTTTTTTCCATTTTGCATTTTTAATGGAGTTTTTATTGAGGGGTCATAATTTATAACGGTAACAATGATATTAATGTATGTCAATCAACGGGGTTTTTAACGATTTTTGAGGTTTACATATTTTGGCACTATTGCAAGCAATTAGGAATTATTTGAAAGCCTTTACATACAAATTCATCATTAAGGTATAAGTACTTTTAAAACAAGAGCGGTAACTATGTGATTTCAAAGACTATTGTTTGCACCATAAAAAACCCCTAAATGAAGAAAATATTTAAATACAATCATCTTCCTAAATTAAGTTAACAGAGAATCAAACCAGGATTCTTCTACGAGTACTCTTCTCTACTGATTGTTCAAAGTCAAAATCAAAATAATCTTTATTTGTATAGGTTTTTAAAAAAACACTTACAAATCGTCAAAGCTACCACCGTGTTCTCATACATATTCTTTTTTTTTAATTACGCAAAGTGCTACCATGCTGTCAGGTCACTTCTGAGGCATGTGAAGTCAAAATCCGCCAAGTTCCCCAAAAAGTTGTAGAACACAAAATAAAATATTCAAAATCGGCACCAGGTGTAAGAACATTTTTTTTACGAGCACTAAAGAAGTTTTCTAATAATGTCGCCGCATCTTGTCGCTAATTGCTAAATAAATTTCCAAGTTTCCCGCCAAAAAACCTCGAGATGAGTTATAACTCTAAAAAACGAGCCAAGAGATGCCATGCGCTTTAGTAGTGCCGAATTTATAGACGGGACCTTATTTTGAGACATATTTTTTATTGCTTTTTTTGTTTTTGTGTCAATGTATAAAATGAAATCATTAATTTTATTGTTGTTGGAAGCAGACGAGCTGGCTGGCAATAAGTGGCTTATCAGATGTTATTTAGTAACTGCCATATCGCTTGCCGTGGGGAAAAAAACTCTCTTTACAACACCTTTAATAAAGGTCTTTCTTCTTGGTTATATAAGGCAACAACATGAAGTTACCTAAAACTATGAACATTATTATTTTAATTGAGAAGGTGGTACAAGTTGATTTCAGCCAAAAATTATACAAAAAACCTTCCAATAAGTTAGCCGGTATCAAATTTAATTACTTAAATTGAGTACTTGATGATGTTTCCAATAAAAGATAGACCAATTCTGTAACTAAAGGTTCTTGAAATATATCAAAATTTAATCTAAAATAAGATTTTTATCACTAAATGTAATGCTTTTTCCGTTAGTAGTAAAGAATTTCCTCGAAACAAAATGCTTACACTTTTACATAGTATAATCACCATGATATAGCCGTTAGAAGCGTCCATAAAAATAATGAAATATATATTTTAATTTATTTTTCAAATGTAAATTCAAATGCTTCTCAATATAATGTAATAAAATGCGTCTCGTACCATTACACTATATACGTTATCTTTGTAATAACGTATTTACTATATTACGCTACAAACGCGGTGAAATTGCCGTTCTACAAGTTGATTAGCATTTTTTACGCTGTTGAGACGATAAAAACATACATATATGTTGCGTATTGAAACATAATACTCATTTAATTATTGAGGTGAATCAAGATGTATGTTTATTGACTGGTCTGTTGGTTTGTTTGTAACTGCGTTCTGGGATGAAGGTTTTGGGTTCAAATCATTTTAACTGATACTGGTGATCCGCCCTTGCTTCGAGTACATCAGATAGACATAATATAAATGGGTTACATTTAGCGTTTTAGTAATATTTTTTAGCTAAGTATAAATAATTTATGTCATTCAAGGTCAAAGTAGTTTTACACAGGCCGTTTGATGATTTGTGTATTTTAAAAACCTATACTGGTAAACATTATTTTGAATTTGATTTTTTAATAATGAAAGAGTTATTGAATTCGACACAATAATGTTTGCGTTTATTCATTACAAACATAATGCACAATATACACATATTTCCTTTTTATAAGACCAGTGTGATAGTGTACATAAACATTTTTAGGTTATCAACATTTCTCTACACTTAATAAGTACCGTAGAGCCTAAGTACTCCTCAAACTCCGTCCTAAACGTTTTTGTCCTGACCTAGAAACGTCTCGGAACGGGACTATGAATAAGGCGCAAAGGGGTTGAAGAAAATTATAAAAGATAGAGGAAAAGTGAGAAAAATCGAGGACGGCCACCGAGCTCTTAATTTTATATCTTTTTAAATTTATAACGCGGTAGGGCTGCCACGCGCTTAAGTTAAAGAACGCTTCAACTTAAGCTCGTTATTAACAAATGCACTTTTAACATTCATCTATGTTAAAAGTGAATTATAGTCTATTTATTATGGAAATTAGGCTTTTGTATAAAACACAAAGGTCTATCTTGTAATCAGATCTATCTTGAAAACTAAACTAACTATTTACTGTAAAAATCGAAATACTCTACAGTCAGGTCAGGTCAGGTCTACTTCTAATTAAATGTTAAAGATGGCTTATCCCTTTAACATTTTATGGTATATGTAACATATTTAACATAGTACCTACCTTGTTTCAAATAAATTAGGCATTTTTTTGCTTTGTTTCCTCTTGAACGATTACTCTATTTTTTAAAGTTTACTACTAGAAAATGTTCCTTGCGTTCAATTCTCCTTTGTACCATTTCGTGAAATAAATGGCAATATATGTTTGTCATTAAAAAGTCCCTAACTTTATATTATTTATTTTATAAATAATGTCAGATATGATTTCCATTCATGAATGGACATTTTAGGTTTAAATAAAATATTTATTTCCCATTTAAGGTCACTTTCACAGGCTAAGACAAATCCTTTCAAATGACTTCGATCATCGGGGGAAGCTTATGCCCAGCAGTGAATGTCTGCAGGGTTATGATGATAAATTTTATCCAGCGGATAAATTTTTAAACTCTAAATGACATAATAATATCGTCGGCCGTAGGCTCAATTAAGGTAAGGGACAAATCTCACAAAATGAGTTGAGTATACAGTTTTTTTCAGAATTTTCCGCTCTTTCGAATGATATATATGAAAAAATTCTATCTTGAAAAAAATGTCCCTTACTCTAATTATTTTTTGGGGTCTAAAATTAATTCCGGCCCACAAAAACCATGTATCTGACAAAAAAAATAAAGTAGCAACCTTAAATGGTGTAATTACTGCCACCAACCGATTTTAAATAAAGTAACGGTCTTCGCAATCAAAGAATAGCCTTTACATGGTATTTTTTTAAAGAAAACTTTATAACACTAGCGTTACTGTAATGCATTTTTCGTCTCATAAATCAATACCGCCCATACCTTAAAACGTATGCACGAGTTTTGAAATAAATAATCTTTACGCCATTTTACATTATTATATTTTAATCAGTGCGTCCCTTACACCAATTTGATTCGATATCCATTTAGGTTTCGTGTCCGTTACACCAATTTGCAACTGAATACTGATCAATATTTAAACCAGTTACCTTTATTTACAAACAAATTTAACTTCAAGAGACAGGAGAAGAGCACGTGTGCTCGTTTTCCGTCCTTTTCTATCCCATATCTTCGCTCTGTGTGTGAAAGAGAGGACGCACTAGCTGCGGGCGGGCATCTAAAAAACCGTTTGTCAGGACGCGTTCACCTGTCGCTTGGTTGATTTGTCAATTTATTGATAAACATGGAGAAACAATACAATTTAAACCGGTTACTACGACGCAGACAGCAATTACAACAATAAGTGAATAAAATAGTACATTAAGTACATAATTATCATTTCATTCTTACTAAATTCTAAGTTTTTGTGAATTTTTTTTCGCAAGTTTTTTTCAGAGCCACCATCCATGGAACACACGTACAGTGACAACGGCTCTTTTCGGAGCCACTTCAGTGAAACACACGAAAGAGTACCAAACGGCTCTTTTCAGAGCCACCATCAGTGAAACACACGAAAGAGTGAAATAGTTCTTTTCAGAACTGTGTACTTCTTATTTCATTAAACCACGTACACGTAAGAGTAGCCACACTTTCAAGTATGTCGATAATGCAAGATTTGAAAAATGTTATCGTTTCTACTTTAAATTTCCAAAGTGTCCTGAAAGAACATTAAAATGGACAAATGCCGCACCCTGCTCTTAGAGACATTTACATAGGATAGTTTTCAATGTATGAAGGATAGAAGACGAGTAAATGAAAACTGCTGTGATTGCTTTACATAACCATATTTATAAATATACTCAGTTTTTTAGCATTTGAAATTTGGTACCTAATCAAAAGAGCGTGTTTGTTCCGTGTCTAGGTGTTAGTATTTTAAGTACATACATAATCTAAACTACCTAAACTAATATATAAAGAGGAAAGATTTGATTGTTTGTTTGTTTGATACGAATAGGCTCTAGGGATCCGTGCTAAAACTCCAATATTGTAACCCAAATTTACCAAAAAGATTTTAATCTACAAAAAAGAAAAGATCTTAAATACTGACGTCTCATGACAACGTTCCCATAGCAACCGAAACTGTTATGACATCTAAATAAATAAATTCTAATATGAAATCGTACTTTCATGTAAAAACTACTGAAAGGGTTTTGATGAAACTTTACAGGAATGTTATTTATGCATCAGATTTACACACAGGCTATAGATTACAAGGGTATTATACATTTAAGAATTTACAATTGCGGCAAAATATGTTACATACTTTTTGAAATGACCATAGATACTGTCATTTCTTGAATTTGTCAAAGAAATTGTCATTTTGACATGACAGGTACTGACATCGAAGAAAATACGGAAATTTGGTGGTACAAATCTATATGACGTGAATTAAGGTTTCCATAATAAGAGTTGTATTTAAACATATATTTATATGCATGCATAGATAGCTAACCAGTATTGCACAAAATACTGAAAAGGTGTTACAGACATAAATCTAGTCTAATATACCTGATTGCTAATTTGTCGATAAAATTATCGACATTGCACAATACAAATGTACATCACTTGAGAAATGAGTTACGACCCCGCACACCCTTCATACCACCTGAATTTGACTTGCGAAACTCAAAGCAAAATGCCGAACATGCGGTATCTATTGGGGGTAATCTGTGGATATCAACAACTTTAAAGTGTCAAAATATTCCATGTAAGGGAAACATAAATAATTCACACACAATTCAATACATTTTCATAACTGTTACACGAATGCCCCACTTTAAACTTGCGACTTACCTCAAAAGAGTTTTTTTAATAATTTATAAACGATCCCCTTACCCTTTCTTCGTTATTCCAACGAAATCCTTACGCTATTTTTATATTAATATTATGCACACAACGTATAGGTCAATTTCAGGTAAGGGACGAGACTACAAGTAACTTGGCATGTAAGGGACATTACGAACGAAAAAAGTCGGTGTAAGGGACATCTATTTTCTAAAATAATTAAAATATTTAAATAAACACTGCACAGGAAGATAGTGCACTTAAATATAAGATAATGTGTGAAAAGAATTTTAAAAAAGGTTAATTACAAAGAAAGTTATGTACGATTTAGGTACTCCAAAAAAAAACTTTGTCGGCCTCTCCTGAAAAATCGTATTTTGTCCCTTACCTTAATTGAGCCTACGGTCGACGATATGTTCAGCCCTAAGCGTCCTACGATACAACTAAAACGTTCTCTGTAAGGCAATCTTTCGGAACCTATTACGACGGAGCCTCAGTCATTAAACCGGTTTTTCTGAACGGCTCCGGACGATTTTTCGTCCCCCCTCCGGACACTTTTCATAATTACCGAACCCCCCTACCCCGTCGGCTTGTAACAAGATGTTACTGGCGGAAATGTTGGGAAAAAAAAATAAGTTTTGTTAATGCTGCTAAGATGGAATATGGATAATTTTTTTTAAAGCGGTTTGAAAGAGATCGCTTACAAACCGCCTACAAACTGTATAAGTCCTTTGCCTAGTACTATCTAAGTTTCTTTATTAGAGGTTGTCTATTTATAGACAGATAGATAGATGACTTTTAAAAAATTAGAACAACTAATTATCTACGATATAAACATTCGTTTCATGTTTGCCTATTTTGCTTCCATTAGGTTTTATACCTAAAGTTCAAGCTTTTCTTTGGTTATACCTGTAGTTGCCCATAAACCTAAATTTTTTTTTAACTTAAAAAAAGCGATAGGTACTTCGTTTTTTAGAACATTAATCAAAAAATTGTAACAATATGTGAGAACCTCTGTTCCAAAGTCATTTAAAAAGTAAAAACACACGTCTCCCTTTTAGCATTCGCTGTCAGTCGGCGCTTCGCCCCTTTAAAAAGAACCGCAGATATCTAAGCACAGCCCATAAACTACTCAACAACACTTCCAGCCATTCGTTCATCATTAAATACATTTTTAAAACAATATTTGCTAAGAGACGCCGCCGCAAAAAGTTAAGACAACGCAATTGATTTACTATGGCAAAAACGAAAGTTTAAAAAAGTAAAAGAGCCGAAAAAAGGCCGATGCGTTGAGGTTGGAAATAAATTTAAAAATAAAATAAAAGGAGAAAAAATAAAAATACGGCCGGTACACATGTCTCGGTCGGACGGCGGACGTCAAAATCGTCTCAATTTCGGAACGGAAAAACAATTGCAATTTGAATTTTAAATTCGGAACGCGGTCATTCCGGGCGGATTTTTTTCGGGAAGCGGGCGCGCTAATAAATCTCGGAGCAATAACGATAAATTCATTGCGGATCGACATGCAAATGTTGCGAGATTTTTTTCGACAACGCTTATCAAGTGCTTTTGTTGCGGAATGGGGATGTGTGGAGTCGTGTTGCGATAAAGCCGCGGCACATTGGAGATATTTGCACCAACGTAAGGTTTTGCGCCCAATGCACCAATGTATCGGTACTTTGACACAATGAAGACATTGAGCGCGTTAGTATTGGGCATTGGACAGTGATTGGACGCAAAGTACAATCCAATGTGTTGCCGCGGCATAACAGTACCTAAATACTATAAGCGATATCGGGTGCATTCAAATAATGTAATGGAATATGAGATTGACAACCATTGTTTTATAATTAAAATTCAAACCAGATAATAGCCATAAAGACTGACGAATTCCTCTTTTCCGTCAAGTCCGCCTTTTACACATGATAACTTAGTAGTAAGTATCATTTAAAAATAATATTAAGTTACATAGCTGTAGCGTGCCTCAATGTTCTGAGTTATCATAATCCTTAATCAAGATTAAGCCTAACTAACACAATAAACTACATCTCATTCCGTTGGTGTCTCCTGTGAGACGAATAAGCAGCCGCGTTTCCCTGGATACAAATAAATCTACTGCAGTCACCACCTCGCCTGCGACTAAGGCAGATCCTTCCAAATTACAATGGGGGAGGCCCATGTCCAGCAGTGGACATTTGCAGGCTGATGATGACGACACAATTTAATTTCAACACAAGTGATTCGTGTTCCTTTATTAAATTGAATTGCGATTAAGCCCAACTGAGGCAAAAAAAAACACAACGAAAATTCTTCTTCCTCTCCACACCTCCCCTGTGCCGTCGCTCACCTCAAAAGATCAAGTACTCGATCCGACACAAAGAGTGCAGTTTTTATTTTGCCGAGTGTACTTTTCCGCTCGCCGTTCGGGGGTTAGCGTACATTCGCTACTTTTTTATTTTACTATTTTTTTAAAGCACCTGTGCATTTTGCTTGTACATTGTTTACTAGGCTTTCGTGTTGGCGGGCTTTTTTCTTTTTTAAATACAAATGTGGCAATGGATTTTGTTTTTTGAGTGCATTGCGATTTTAAATTTCTTTAATATTTTTTTTGCTAAGTTTGGTTAGATATACCTACCCGTGAAAACTAACAATACTGTGCGAAGTAAGGCATTTATAATGACAACCGCACTCAAGTGTTGTCTATGAATAGGTTTAAAAGTACCTGTGCGACCGCGCGACGCATAGTAACGTTTGTCAATATGGGTGTTAATCGTTTGTGTAAAGAAGATTTTTTGATTAGTTAGAAAGTAATTAGGATTAAATGAGAATTAATTGTGGTCAACATATCACTTTAACATGATAAATTAGTTTCTCTCTAACTTTTTAATTAGTTTCAGATGTCCAAAATTCACAACCCTATCAAAATGCAGATGTTAGCAAAATGAGAGTACACTGTACTTCCTGAATCGCACTGCATACACCACCTTGTATGCAGATGGTCAATTCCTTTGCCTGTTCCACTAAAAAAAAAAAACAAAAAGAAAAATCGCGATCGCCGATTAAATAAATCGTTAACGCGCCCCCGGCATTTTTATCGTACAGAGCATTTTTTATCTTAATCGATTCTATGCGAAAAGTTTCCATAGTAATGAATATGCAAATTATAGATGGGGCCTAGATACTTTATAGTTCCTGTAGTGGAAAAAAGTTCTTATCTGACCGTAGAGTGTTTCCTTTGCCACCCGGAGCTATGTGCACGATAAAATCGGTTTAAAAAATATATACGCAGGTCGTTTCGTGGGAATGCTAAGGAAAAAAAATGCAGAAACTCACCTTAAAATTAGAAATTGAGTTATTGGCTTTTTTGACCAATACCCCGTTGCAAAGGGATACGCGTTTTAGATGTTGCGGAAGAATTCATTATTAAAAAAAAGTACGATTTTAAAAGCAAACATAGTTTTTGGTTTGATTTTTATCAATTTTTAATAAGATCAAAAAAAATATTACTTAAAAAAAAATTACAAAAACATTTTTTTTTTCTAAAAAAAATTATACAAAAGAAAATTAAAAAATCAAATTCTCTCCACAACAGCCGCCGCGCGCCCCCACACTTTGGAAGATAACAATACGCATTGAAACAGATGCCAACTCACTCGCTGAAGTGTGGACCAGCATTCTTCCAGGGTTCGCTCGCTGATGCTCTGCCCGGAGCGCGCCTGTTGCTGTGAGGAAATTAATTTGGTTTTAGTACATGAACGTTTAGTTAGCGAGACACGTGTAAAACTCTTGTGTAAAATGACGAACTACTAAAATAATTTCTGTAGTCCAAAAATATTTAAATAGTAAGAAAATTCTTGTGAACATGTTTTATTTAGATGACCTAATTATTTTTAATGACCTCGGCTTTTTTTATTTAACCCGTCAAGCGCCTTGCGTACAAAGGTTTCTGCGTAACGCAAATTGTACTGTAGCGTAGGATGCTACAGTTCTATTTGCATTACAGTTTAGACGCTTGATAGCCTGACAAATCATGAACTAACTATGTCTAGAGGTATAATTGATCTCTAAATTTCATACGAAGTAAGGCAGTCTCTAATAATAATATAAGCCCAGGTAAGCTTGAACTGTCTCATTACTAAATACAATTTCAAGTGACTTTAATTTTCAGAAATTCCTTCCTGTAGGTATATAAAAGATTTTATCGGTAGTATTACGTTTAAGGAAGGAATAGATATTTTCTGTCTAAATCCACAGAGCCACTTATGAAGTAATTACCTTCATAAAGTGGATAACAGAACTACAATTTTGGAAATATCTAGGAAATAAACCCTCAAAAAGTTTATTATTAATAGATGATCGATCAAAACGCGATCGATGCATTAAAAATGATCATAAATTTAAAGTCTATTTCGTCATCTTACACAAAGTTCTTGTTAATTTACGAAGAAGAAAGTTACGATGAAAGTTTAGTAACTCGTGTGTTAGTAAATGCTTGCCTTTTGCGACTGAAATACGCCCTTTATAATAAAAAGTTAGTTAGTAAAAATATGTTTTCAAAATCCAATAAGTTAAGTTTTAGCATGGAGGCCATTTTTATAACCTTTTAGTTTGCGTTCGCATTTACACAATACAGTGAGCTTTATCCTAAAATGGTAAATAAAAGGTAAATAAAAAATTACAGTAGTGATAGGTCATGCTAAAAGTAAAGAAAGAGTTAGAGAGATAAGGCCCACTGTAAAATAACACAAGGAAACTTGCGCAGTTTTTAAATTGATAGCCATATAAACACTTGATTGAATGCCTATTTTGACCAAAATCACTTAAGCTATAAGCGTAACCGTTACGCAGAAGTTATTAGATGGTTTCACTTTTATTTTTCTTTTGGTCCCCTAAATAATGTTTAAGGCACCATTCAATGCCTGTTTGTGAAAATGGGCGTGTTTTTTCTAAGCATCATATTTTTTGTTTTTAAAGGAAAGGTTAACTCAGTCACCCCACAATTTATGCTTAGCCCTCTAAACTTAAGGGATAGAGTCGTATCTTTGACTTATACTTTTTGATTTTGACTCAACTTTACTACCCAAAATCTATAAAATATTAGGCTCAAAATGTACGTACACAAACTATTACTTTCATAAAGTCTAAAAGTGTGACAACTTCAACATGTTTCTCGTGAGTAAGATTTAGTTCCCAAGACCGTAAAACTCTTAAAAAGCTCGGATGTAAGTTTTTTTTGTCTATGTAATTGGTAATATTTATTTATTTTTATGATGCCAGGAACGAATATTTTAATCCAAATTAATCTCAGATAGATTTCTTAGGATTTTTTTAACTTATTTAGGTATCATACATGCGCTAAGTTTTACAATGCAAGTTAAATTCGTTTATTACATTTAAATTTGTATCAATTGATACAAAATATTCCAATCTTTGCAGTGTTCTATTTCAAAGCTTTCAAAGTAAACATTTTAGTGTTAGTCATTATTCTGTATCTTAGTCACCTACAAATCTGCGCTGTAATTATTTATTTGTACCTTTACGTATGTTGCCAAGTTAATAACACAGAAAAGGTATTTAACTGTCAATAGGCAAGTAAAATAGCTGCTTGTAACTGGAACATTTCCTTTAACACTATAGTGGGTACCTATAGTAGCAGTGATTAATAACAACGTTGTTGATGGTGTCATTCAAAAATAAACCTTATGGCTTTGAGTTAAGAACCCAATATTATTTAACAGTTCTGGTTTGAACTAGCCCCTAAAAATGGTTTGGGTTTGGTTCATTTCTGAAAATCTAACTTGCTATAAATACCTGAGTTCTTATTTATACTTGCATAAATAAAACTCTATTACAAAATGTACCTTCCCGTTCCCAAAAAAAAACTTTTTTTTTTATTTTTGCTAGTATTTTTTTTGGAATTTGATAAAAAATATTTTGAGACTGTTACTCTACCTAATTATTAGCTTACAATGAAAACATAAAAAGATGTTATAGTAACTTTTTACTGCGCAAGTCTCCCAAAAACATCCAAGATGAAAGGTGAAAGAAAGAAAAAATAATTACATCAATATTGAGGCTATTCAGGAAATTTACCAATGCGAATGGCAACATCGAGTTCCTGTCGCCGACCGGGCCGTCCCCCGTCGGCGACTGTTGGGGCTGCGTGCAACAAAACATCTCAGGTCAACCAGGAGAATGACATTAGTTCCATATTTCATAATAAATAAATATACAATTAATTATATTACTGAACGTCTTTAACAATGACAATTTTGTGTAGGAACTTGGCCTATTTAAACTGGAAATAAGAAAAAAAATATAATTCGAAATACGAAAAAAGATGATTGCGCTCATCGTTCCTTTTTTTAATTAATATATTTATTGTTCTGGTACAAAAAAAATGTATTCAAAATACGAAAATAATATGTTTTGGGGTCATTCCATTTACAAATTATTATCATTTAAAAATTAAGGCAAATCAAATTAAAGAGTTAAATTTTGTTTTCCTTTTAATATCATTAAAATTAATTTATTCGTATATATTAATAATTATGGATTCTTAAGAGGAAATAATGCATCGGTATGCCCCACGATACCAAAACTTCATGGGTAAAAACGTTCTGGGAAATTCAAATTGACCACATTTTTGACATTATAACTGTTATAATCCACTATAATTATATTTCTGTAGACATGAGCTCTAATATGTAAGTATTATTTTAATTAATTTTCATTAATTAACTCTCAGAAATACATTATCGTAGATTATGCTCTATTAGTAATTATAAAAATAATCTATTTGATGAAGTTTGTGAGTAAAAGACAAAAAAGTTTAGAATTATTTATCAAGTCCAAAGACTACCATTAACCGCGCAGAAAAGTGACATCGTCTCAAAAATTACTACGTTTAATTTTAAATATTTAACGACATGTTTAATGTTTAAAACTTAGGAAGAAAATCAAGTTGCATTGAATGTACATTTTACGTTAAATTTTTAATTGATAACAAGTAAGTTATACTAGCGGTTAGCAATTAGAACACATTAAATTTAAAATTTCTAGTAGGTATTTATTAAATCTATAATACACATTAGAAAGTGTACAAAAAGTAGACCTATTCCTAGGTATTTTTTATCAGTCAATCGTTGGGCGTCAAATTATGTAGGTACTATAAATGTAGTAGTATATAATATTTTATCAACTTGTAAGTACATTTTGATAAAATAGGTATGGTTGTAAAATCGTAATTTTTACTAAACTATAAAAAGAACGCGTCTTTCTCATAAGCAATTTTTCTTTGCTACAGTAAAATCTTATTGATAATTTATTTTTTATAATAATTGGATTGATGACGAGTCTAATGAATTTCTATAGGTTACCTATTTCACAAAACATTTCGACAATATTTATAGAATGTTTGAATAGATAATTAAATGTTATATTATTGTTTTATGTAAGTACTTATTATTGTTCCCTGTACCTACTAACAAAATGAGAATATAGATTATTCGGCGGTGGAAATTTGCATTCCATATTATTGTGCAATAAGTAGGTAGGTACTTTATATCGAATCGGTCTATTTTCCATTTGTATATTTTGCTGATCGATTCGCAAACGCTTGTGAAGTAATTTCTGAACAATAGGCAGTATGTCATGTGATGTATTCGCATTATATGTTATTTAAATAATAGCTAATATGAAGTAGTTAACATGGGTACGCTTTTTGAATTTAAATATTTTAGTATGTTCGTTTCTTTTATTTGTAATATGAGTTAGAATATGTTTGTACCCATTTATATTAACTAAAAATATATTTATTGTTTTTTAAAACTATTTTTATAGAACGCATTTAAAAGAACATGTCATTTTATTTTAATAGCGAAATTAGAAGTAAGTTATAGTGTCACACAGTTATAACTAATACATAAGTATTAATAAGTCCATGCAATGTCATGAAGACATATTGCCAAAAACCTGTTATTGAAATTCAAATCAACCATGTTTTAAAATTAATAAGGATGTTGATCGTTTCCTATAGTCTAACTACTTAGCTAATTGTTAGAGAAAATAATTATGAGTGTAAGAATTACAACTTTCTATATCTGTCGATAACTCTTACGTTATGAATTGTATTACACTTTTTTGCATAAGATCTCGTAAGTAACGTTCTCCTCGATAAAAATTCATTGAAATTTATTTTTTCCCTTAATACCAAATATTACGTAAAAAATGTAATCACGACAACATCCTTATTACTTAATAGCCAAACCAAAAGTGCTTACAAAGCTGTTCACATGCGATTTTTAAACGTCAAACGCAACTTAAAATGGTAACAAATGGGGTAAAAATTTAAAAAGAAACAAATATTAAGGCTCCGTCACACTTTACGTGCATTTTAGTTAGAAAAATAAAAAAATAAAAATGGTTTAGTGCATGATTTATAAAATTGAAAAAAAAAAACTAAAAAAAAAGAAAACCACGTGACAAACACTGAAGTAATGATGATAAATAGTATTTACATCGATATTATTGAGTGAGGACAGTAAATTTACCAGCGCAAACGGCACCAGGGACCTCTCGCTCATCGTCGAGTCGGCGGAGGGCGACTGCTGTTGTTGCTGTCTCGTTCCAACGTGCGGGCGGCGGGCGTGAAAGAAAGAGACCTAAATTTAATTTTTGGTGCTTAAGAAAAAAAAGTTGTGTAAGAAAAATATCTAACTTTGGTATGCAGAAAGGTGATAATGGTTTTTTGTAATTTTTTTTTATAAAAACAGGTAATCCCCCATCTCATCCCGTGGGTGTCGTAGAAGATGACTAAGAGAATATCAGGAAACAGGCCACAGCGTTTACCTGTGTACAAATAAAACCTACTGCGGTCACCAACCCGCCTACCAAGCGTGCTGACTAAAGCAATTCCTCCCAATGGACATTGTAGGAGGCCTATGTCCAGCAAAAGACGTTTGTAGGCTGCTAATGATGATAAAAATTAGTAATCCGTAAATTCCGGCGTTTATTAATATTTAAAGATTTATAGCTTTTTCATTCTAGCGTTTCGTAAAATATGGTAAAACTTAACACGCACGTGTAATACGTGCATTAATTTTTATTATATTTGAAAATTAAACTAAGTAATGAAAATTAAATTAAGTAAAAAAAACACACACACTTAAAAGTCTTACGGATTATGAATTAAGCCTATAAGCTTGACTAACAAGGTTTTTTTATAGCTGCCAGATTCACATTCTTATTTTGATTGCAAGCCCTTGACTCGACATTGTAACCCAATAGAAAATTGTAATAAATCAAATTTTTAATTAACCGTTATTTATAAAAACCCTAAACCACAAAAGCGCAACTACTTCACATCGACGAACCGTTAAATCTCTAATTACGAGAAAAAAACGTTTTGAATACGAAACACGAACGGGATATCAAAACCGGTTTCCTTGTTCAAACAATATTTAAAACAAAAAAAAATTGAAACGAGAACAGATTCGCAGCAACAAATAACTGTCAACACCCCTTCCGTGAAACAAAGCGGCACAAAAAATTAAAAAATAAAATCACAATGAACCCCTAATCCGGCATGCCGTGGGAATAGACAAATGCAAGGTGAGCGAATCCGAAACTAATTTAAAAAGTAATATTCTTTCGTCTTCTGTTTTTAAAATTTGAATTAAGCACCGCCGTTGCAGTTCCATTGTTTTTTAATGTTCTCATTCTTCCGACTTCGTTTGAGATTTGAGTTACGAACGTTCGATTGTATTGTTTTCTTTTTATTCGAACGCTACGATCCTTTTTACGGCCAATTGGTTTTTTAAATTACACACGGACGGAAGTGGAGTATAAATATTAGCTTAAAATAAAACTGATCGTTAGCTGGAACGTCACCAATAAAATGATTATAATAAGCCACATGTCGAAAACAAACATTTGTTAAAGAATAAAAGAAACGAAATCGAAAACGTAGACAAGTTGATCGCGGACTAATACAGAAATAATAGAATTATCACAGATTATTGTAATTTACATATCCTTTGTGGAAGCGGATGCGGCATAAGGACAAAAACGATTTAATAATAAGTTTGACTGCAAGGCCTTTAACCCTTTCTTGAGTTAACAAAAGCTTTACAATATGTTGCCTTGGTCTTTTTTTTCGGAAGAAGGGATCATTCAAATTTGGAACGAGTTTCAAGACCCCGTTTAATAATCATGGGCTTGAGGTCAGTTGATCAAGATTCACCGTTGTCGATACACGTAATTCGATTCAAATTTTTTACTTTTTACTTTTATTGAAGTGAATTTGGCAGTCATTTTAGGATACACATTGAGTGCTCGTTTATTTAACGAAATTAAATTTAAAAGAATAAAAAGTGAACACTATTCAAATCCGTTAAAAAAAGTGGTAAATTAAGTTTTTGTTCAAAAAAGTAATCCGATTTCTTTCCTAAGGAGGTGAGTTTGGTCGTGTGTTTTGCCACCAAAGCCGACGGATAAGTTTTTGTTTGTAAACGCACCGCGAACAATTTTCTAATTTTAGTTTGGAGAAAAAAATATATAAATTTTCGAAAAATTTCCACTACCGCAACTTTTTGATGACTTCATTTTTTTGTTAAAATTTTTTAATGTTTACTTTTTATTGTATTTTTTTTTTACAAAAAAATTATAATTTAACACTTCCACAAAACTTATCCGTCGCGTCCAATAAAAAAATCCACTCACCTGAATTTCGTTCACCAGTTTCTCGGTCATGATCTTGTGGTCCGGAGTGGCAGGCGGCTGAGGAGTGGGCGGCGCTGGCCCCGGCTGGCTGTGGGCCTCCGCCAGCGGCTCCTGGGCGGGCGACCCGGGCCGGCTGCGGGACCAGAAGTCCTGCATCTTGAACCTCTGAGCCTCGGCCTGGAGAGGTATGTGGAGGGACAGCGGCGCCGCGCGGAGGTCCAGAGCGCTGCCCGCCGCCGCTGCCTCCGCGCCTCCCTCCGCCGCCGTCATCTTGAAGGAGTTCTGCAACCAGCTCGCCACGAAGCTGTCCTCCTCCTTGGGAGCCTCCAGCAGCCGAGGGAACGGCGGCGCGGCGCTCGACTCAAACGCGCCCTCGCCGCCGACCTGGTCACTCTCCTCAGCTATTTTCGGAACTTTCGCCTCCCTCGGTGAGCCCTCCTCTACCGCTTCCGTCTTCCGATACTCATGGAGGTCCCTGTACCTCTCCTGCAGCGCTAGGGATATGTTCTCATTGAAGTATTTCAACATTAATTCCAGCTTCGGACGTATGGTCACAAGCGAAGCATGCGACGTCTCGCTAGCGGTGCATCGGTCGGCGCCGATCTGCAAGGAGAAACCGGTGTTTATATGCGAGTGTTGACGCGTGGACGCGGGAACGCGACGTCGGCCCGGGAAATGTGGAAAGCGGAAGGACCTTCTTGAGACGCGGGCGGGCGACGACTAACTTCTTAGTGGAAAACTTGGCGTCGGGACGCTTTCTTGCGGGGTGGGGCGGACGCGCGCGCGATGCGAAGACGCCGCGCCAACTAGCAAGATGCGGCGCCGCCCCCGCCGCCTTAGACGTCCTCAAGAACATCCCCACCGGCGCCGAGCGCACGCGCCCAGCGTTTTTTCCGCGGAAAAATGCGTCCGGTCAAGGAAAAGACGTGCGGTCGCCGGAGCTCTGAGCGAGTGCCTCCCCGCCCGCGCTCCGACATCGTTCCCCAAAAACGCGTGACGGACTCGGACCACGGCCGCATAAGAACTATTAAAAAGGGCGCGAAGGAGGGTGGGCGCCCCTCTCGCTCGCACCTCCGGCCCGCCGGTGCACCCCTAAGCGATAGAAAGGGACGAGTAGCGCTCCCCATTTTTTTCTAATCGGGGAGGAAATGGAAAAGAATGGGTTTCTTTGTGATTTTTTCTTAATGGCATCTGTCTCGTTCGCACGCGCGGGTTGCGTATAGCGCCGTCTCGCGGCGCGTTTTTTGGGGATTTCTTTTCGTTCCGCCTCTTTTATTATTGCATTTTTTTCCGCCCAGGCGGGGCTTAGCTCATGGGGGTTTAGCCAACTGGGTTATAGCGGTTTGTGCCGTTTTCATTTACCTAAACTTCGGTTTTTGTTACTTTTAAAACTTATTTTTAAAGTTTTCTAAGTTACTGCTACATGATTCCCTAATCAATCAGACTAACGTAGATAAATACGATGGTAGTAGACCTACAATCTAACGCAATTCATCTCCTTTAACTCTGAGGAAATTTACAAGTATTTACAAATGTTTTTCGAAAGTCTTTAAAGTTAATTTCCAGAGGTTCATGTCTTAGTCCAAGCGTCTTGACGTCTAGCGTCGTAGCCACCTTTCGCTACCCCGCAACAGATGGCGCTCCGTGCTACGAAGTGGCTTCGCACTACAACGGAGACTGGTTTACTATTGAACGACGAGAAAGCATTAATTCCTTTAAGCCTTTTAATAATAAGTTTTCATTGAACTTACGTTTAAGATATAACTATATTCGTTAAATAGGAACATTTTACCGATATTTGTGAAGCCTTATCTTGTTAAGTTGTAAATTCTATCTGATCATGTTACTTGTATAAGAATACATTTTATTCGAACTTACTGAGATGGGTAAAAATAAAATAAAGTCTGTAAATGTCTGTGATACTTAAAAGTCTAAGTTAATAAATAATAATAACGATTTATTAGGTTAATATTTTTGTATCTCAAAAGTATATTGGTGTATTTGGTGTGGTCATGAGAAAAATTAGGTGATGTACAAAGTTATTGGATGGAATTTTTTTACAGTAGCATTGCTAAGAGGCTTAAACTGATGGGAAGCGAAAGAAAGGCCCAAGTCGCTACGACAAATAAAGATAAACATTATTACATTAGATCGCCGTCTCATTTTATGGGTGTCCGGGAAATATCCAGAAATAGCGTTTATCTGGGTAAAAATAAAACCTACATTTATCATGACCCGCCTGCCAAGCGTGACTGAGGAAAATCCCACCAAATGACAATTTTTATTAGACGTTTGCACGCTCATGATCATTTGATGGAATAATTCCTCAAATTGTAATTTACTCTAAGATATCGATCAAAACATTAACTGCCCACTTACATAGTCATGACAGCAAAAATTGCGCATACTATGGCATCATAACAGATGTAATCAGAGCGAAATAGGCGGATCTCAATCAGCGAATACATAGAGGTTTATCTAGAAATCATTAGTACATAGCCCAGACAATAAATGGTAATGATGCAACTGCAGGCGTGGTCTGTATGGGAGTGACTGCGCGGCCGACCGTGGCGCGCCATTGTGACGAGTGTGAGGTGCGATTTTTTTTCTTAACGTTTTTTTTACCAAAATTTTTTGTTAGAACTTTTATAAAAAAGTTTTTGTCGATCACTTTTTTTTCTTTTTTTTTCATATATTTAAAAAAAAAGAATTATTTTTGTTTTTCATTAAAAATAAGTCTTTTTTTTTCTGTTTTACCTAATTTGTGTGATACCCAATTTTTTCATAAAAAAATTGTTTAGATGTTTGTATTTTTTTTACTATGAAACATACCTATATTATTTAAAAATGAATGATGAATCAAAATTATTTTGGTCGTTTCATTTAAACCTACCTAGGTACTACTTAGTAATAAATACACACCAACTAACTCACAAATATCTAGACTTCATTAGCAATTTCTAATTTTTAAATTATTGAAGTTACAATAAAAATAAAAATTACTACTACTTAAAATGTTTTTTCATCCTCTTAAAACCCATATAGAAACCACCCACACCAATTTGTCAACCCTAAATATTACTACAAGAACCTTTCCTCTTTGTAGCTAACTAATATTACAACCCTTGACAATCGGGGCTAGCCAATGAAAGTATTGAGTTTATTTTAAATTAAAATAAAAATGAACTCTTACACTTATTAATGCAATTACTACTTTTTCTGCACAATTTACATATAGCTTTTTCAACGCTAATACTTCTACAACTCCTAACACTCTCATATACCTACATATTTGTTAGAATAGTAGTGAAACTTTCAATTTAAAAAAAGATTTGAATTGAGAACCTCCTCCTTATAAGTAGGTTAAAACAATAAACAATAAAACAGTTTTTTTACAACTCGAAGGTTAATAAAAAAAACTGAGTAAGTAGTAGACACTACAACCCATAAAGGTTCGTTTAGAAGTAACATCACCATAACTTAATTTTAACCCTTTCTACCAATACACAAACCATTTCCAACACACTCCCTAACATTCGACATCTACATCAACCCTCAAACGCCTACGAG
Organism: Conogethes punctiferalis; assembly: GCA_031163375.1. NCBI lineage: Eukaryota > Metazoa > Arthropoda > Insecta > Lepidoptera > Crambidae > Conogethes > Conogethes punctiferalis. The sequence goes on along the minus strand of CM062100.1, from coordinate 6,613,271 downwards.
AACCTCAGCCGACTTCTAACACAACCCTCCGTATCAAAGAGTCCCGGTCTATTTAGTTTTGCAAAACGTGGTTCTAATATAGGTTCAAAGGGGTTGAGAGGGTAGGAATTGCAATATGAACCCAGTGACTTAAACAAGAACCTTTGAACGTTATCTAGTTATTTGGAAACTAGAAAAATAATATCTACACTTCTTTAAGAATGTCAGTACATATATCTACACTAATATTATAAAGAGGAAAGATTTGTTTTTGTGTATGTTAGTAATTATAAAGCTCAAACGACTTTAAAAAGTTTTTCACCATTGGGAAGCTACAACAGTATCATGTGTCATCTAACTGAAAGGTTGTCTGGAAGATCTCGCTTTCGGTGATAAGACCGCCTACATTGTACCTACTACGATATATTGTCTGTTTTTCGGTAAGTGTTCTAAGTTAAACAAAGAATATCATCTCTCTTCATATAACCTCGGTGAAATTCGGCTATATTTATTGATTGACACTAGAAAAGACTAGGGGTCCTTGTTAAACCGGCAATAACTGGCTCGAAGGCTCAATTGATAGTGACTTCTGCCTTCTGAACCAAGGGTCGTGGGTTCGATCCCCAACCGGAACAAGCATTCGTGTGATGAACATTAAAATTTGTGTTTGTTCCGTGTCTGGATGTTTAAATTTGTATTTTTAAGTATAATATTCGTGGTACCTTCGTTGTTCTGATACCCATAACACAAGTGCGTAAGTTTCTTACTTTGGGATCGGAGCAATGTATTGTGATGTTGTAACAGCCTGGTCTTTGAGTAACAGATGATGATTGTAATACCTTTTTCCAGTAATTTTGACGGTCTCTCAGAACACCCGGACCAGTTACAATTTTGAAAAAATATTTTCTCAAATTGACCCGTACGGGATTGATATTCTTTATTGCACACCAAACAATTGACTTATAGTAGACATTTGTTGTACAATATAGGCGGTCTTATCGCTATAAGCGATAGTTACAAAAAAAGGTATGGTGAGCTATCAACTGAATCAGATTTTCTAAATAAACCTAAATAAAATAATGAAAATAATTAAATAATACTTTCTCATTCTCTTCAAAAATGTACCCTCGCTAATGTTTGTACTGTTCGAGGATCGAACCCGCTACCGCTGTATCAGATGCAGCGTTCATTACCACTGAACCAAACCGCTCGTCAAATGACGATGTGTATCCGTGTGTACTCACAAGCAGACCCGCGGTTTGGGCCAGTAGTAATAATATTGGATCGGAAACAATGACGCGTGACCGCGCGACCCCGCTGTCGTGCGCCCCTCCACATTGGGCGCACAGACGCACATGTCCACCGATATATTAATATAATGTAACCATATTGGAACTTGGATAGGTTTTTTTTACTATTTATCTATATTAAAAAAAACTAGGCCAATAGTTACTTGACGTATTCCAGACACATTGTTTCACGTCTGGATTAGTGTAACTCTAAATAGTTTAGTTGTGAAACTATTTAATAAATAAAAAAACCGAGTTGATACTTAATGTATTTTAAATATTTTTTTTATTCGATTCCGTTCATCCGATTCCTCCGTCTGGTGACAAACCGGCCGCATGGCTGAATTAGGTCATGACATAAAAGAGTTCCTACTGTGTTTGAAAAAAAAAACGATTATTTGAGGGATTGAATAGCTACATTGCGTCGATTGGCGTAAATAAGTACAAATGGGACTTGTTCGAAAAAACTAACAAAATAAGGTCAAACAAAACAAAAAATTGTGGCATCCCAGCTGAATACCTATTTGAAAGGTTATAAAACATTAATTTGTCTCCCCGGAAATCAAATCCTTATCTTAGTAAACATAGTTGGTTCGAAGAAAAGTTAATCAGCTATAATGATCTACAGCATAGCATAGAAATCGAAGAAATTTCATATTTTAATATTCTATTTTTTCTGTATTTTACATTTTATTTAGTCGACACTATACAAAAGTACTCTTTTTTATCTACTACGTCATTAAAATTTTTGCAACTTGCATAAAACAGACAACCCTTTTTTTACTGACCAACTTCAAAAAAAAAGAACTATGCTTCTCAATTCGACCGTATACCTATATTATTTCTACTAAGCCAAGTGCGCCCACTGTGGACCAGTCGCCCCGGACAGCTGTTCGTCTGCGTTACTGTATTATATTAATCGTGTAATTTCCGCTCACACACGTTATACTAACGCATTATGTAACAAGATAACTATAGTTTTTGACCATGTCCAGCTATATGAGTAGGGGGTTCGAATCCCGCCTAGAATAAAAAAAAACTCCCTGGGAAATAAAATCTCCGAGTTTTTCGAATTTTATTTAGAACTAGCTGTGCCCGCGACTTCTTCCGCGTGGAATAGAGTTTCATCATCATCCTAGCCTTTTTCCCAATTGTCTCAGGGTCGGCTTCCCGAACTGAGAGATTTGGCGAGGGCTAAGCTTTTACACAGAGCGACTGCCATCAGACCTCCGCAACACTTAGGGTAAGCTATACCCATTCCCAGTTTAGGCGTCAGAGTTATCATCATCTCTGATATGATGTAACGACTGCTATCTGAGTTGGTAAAGATAGCACCCGGGACCAACAGCTTAACGTGCCTTCCGAAGCACGGAGGAAATCGGTGTCAAAGTTTGGTCACCCCTCATCGGATTGACCGCGCCAATGATTGCACAACGTTGCGATCATTGTTAAGCGAACAAGACCGCGGCGCCAAGGAGCTCCTCCGTGGAATAGAGTTTAATCCCCTATTTTATACCCTTGGGGGTAGAATTGATCAAAATCCTTTCTTAACGGATGCCTACGTCATAACATCTACCTACATGCCAAATTTCAGCCCGATCCGTCCAGTGGTTTGGGCTGTGCGTTGATAGATTACTATGTCAGTCAGTCAATTTTAAGTTATATAATATTTATATATATATATATTACATATATTTAGATAGGCCTATCTCAGGCCAAGTGTCTTAGAAGACCATTAAGGAAATGTCAGGAAACGGGCAGTAGCGTTTACCTGCGTACAAATAAAACATACTGCGGTCACCAACCCACCGGCCAAGCGTGGTGACCAAGGCTAATCTCCTCAATGATAATTGTCCTGCCTGTTATACTGCAATGCTCAGACGGCTTAATAACAGAGTAGTGGGGGGTTAATTACCAAAAAAAAAGTATCTAAGTAAATTCATTAGTTTTTTAGTACCCATAGTACAAGTTTCATCTTAGTTTGGGGCTAGGTGACGCTATGTGGTCCAGCATAGCATATCTCTGGTTATTTATTAATGACTTATTTATTTTTAATTGTAGGCAACTAGGGGGATTTTAACTTAGGAATGTAAGGGAGCGGCCTATTATTTTTTCGCTCCAAGCCAACCTCACTTGCCCGTGTTGCATCCTGCCGAAAAACAAATAAGGTGCTGGCAACCGACTGGTGGCGGTATAACCATCATAATTGAAGGCGTAGCTAAATACCACAGACCGATGACGGGCAGCAGCGTCACCGGAGCGAGAGGCTACGCCCTGTGATCGCTAACCCGCCTGCCCAGAGTGGCGATTATGGGTATTTTCCTCCAGATGTTTGCCTGTGGTGAACAATCGGAGAGGCCTATGTCCAGCAGTGGGCTGCGATAGGCTGATGATGTGATGAGTAGGCAACCACTTAAGGTGTTCCGATATTATACGATGTCTACTTTTACTATAATGGTATTTAGGAATTTATTGGCATCCCAATCATTGGTGTACATTTTTTTTTTCAATTATCAGACAACATCACATACATTGCTCCGATCCCAAAGTAAGTAGCGTAAGCACTTGTATTATGGCTGTCAGAACAACGAAGGTACCACAAATAAATACTTAAATACAAATATAAACACCCAGACACGAAACAAACACAAGTGTTCATCACACGAATATTTGTCCCGGGTGGGAATCGAACTCGAATCCGAACCCGAATCGAACACGACCCTTGGTTCAGAAGGCAGAGGTTCATAGATGGCTGCATAGAGAGTATCTATCTATGCAGCCATTGGGCTGCATAGATAGATACTCTTAATAATTGTATTATGCTGTACATTGAAGAGTATCTATCTATGCAGATACTCACCCCGTTCGTTCAAACAAGCGATATATCAATCTCACAACATCCCCAAAACCATTCACAGGACACCTTTTACAAGTTCCGTTAACACTAAAAAAACCGTCAAAAGGCCCATTTGACCCTTCGCGAATTATGCAAATGCAACTGTGATTGAATACGCGGAAATACCTCCGCTAGGGCCGTAATAATGTCGCGAAGCTTTTTTTTGTTTTTCACAAAAACAAATGATTGTTCCGAAACTAGTTTTGGTGTTTTTGGCGAGCGGTGAAGGGTTGAGTTGACCTTTGTTCTCTATGGGAACGTTTCAAAGACAAGATGGTAAGATAAAAGGTGCTTTTGTTCAATGAATTTTGATACCAGACAATGTTTTTTGGACGTGTGAATGTTATTAAAAATTTTGTTGCTAGTGTTTTATTATTAAAAGTTTGTAAGCGACTCATTGTGGTTCTTTAATATAATAAATATTCGTATATTGAATCATGTCGTTCTGAGTTATTACAGCGGATATTAAAATATAGCATGGCATGTCTTGGGCTCTGTCTTGGGTTATATCAAAATTAACAAAATATGAAATATATGTAACTATAGAGTGGACGCTTCATAAACTTGTCTCTCACTTTTACAGAACGCTCCCAAAGATCAAGTACGCTAACATACGCCTTTAAGTATATGTAAGTCAAAAAAGCTCTTTGTGTTTGTGATATAAAGAATAACTATAAATTAAAAAACTCAGTACATATTGGAAATGGTATTTCCATTTAAGCTGCCATACTTATAACTTATTTTGAAGAACATCTTGTAAGATTAAATAAATTTATTTGTAAAAAGAAATAAAGCTCATATAAAAATATCAAAATGGTTGAAGGTGTAAACGTCAATTTGTAAAAAGACAAAAGCTCTTAAATAAAATTATTAAAATGGTTCAAAGCGGTAAAGTTTTGTTAATTATCTAAAAAAAGCCTTGTAACATAGAAACGAAGAAACTTTTAAACCCTTAATAACAACCTGTAAAAGTTGCTGGTGATGGCGTGGGTCGATCAAAAACTACCGTCTAATGACCGACCGCTCACGCACCGCGGACTATTTTTAATCATTTTTGGAAGAACATTGAAGGGTTGAGTCAATATGGTAAGGAGGCGACTTATGAATAACTAGCTTTCCACCCGCGACTTCGTCCGCGTAAAGTTTTTTTTTCCAAAATAAAATTGTGCCTATGTTACTCGTGGATAATGTAGCTTTCGAATGGTGAAATAATTTTTAAAAACGGTCCAGTAGTTTTTGAGCCTATTCATTACAACCAAACAAACAAAGTTTTCCTCTTTATAATATTAGTGTAGATAATAACCATACGTAATATTATGTTAATATTAAAAACTATTTCTATCATTGTTATTTTCTGCATCTGACAAAATTTTACTTACTCGTAGTAATTATAATTAATATTTTTCTTAACCTATGTTTTTTTATAATGATTAGGAACATTTACGTAAGAATTTAAAAGAAAAAATATTCTAAAAAAGTTAAACAAAAATGTAGGACAATAAAACATTTCATCTAATTTAGCAATACACTGATTTTACACGTTCTATGGATTATTTTCACTAAACCTCAATTTTACGAAAATTATATAACAACCTAAAACATTGGGCCATACTATGCCAGACAGTGTAATCTAGTCTCAAACTAAGCCAAACTTGTACTGTTGATACTAGACAACTTTTTTTTTTATAGTAGCTCGACATAGTGGCTTCCCTACGCCTGATGGAAAGCGAAAGAGAAGCCCAAGTCGCTGTGACAACTGGCAAGTATCTGGTTAATTACCTGTAAGTTGCCACTGCCATGCCAGCCCAACCCTAACCCCACACGAGCTCCGGAGACCCTACTCACCAGCAGAAACACGACCTGGAGGTCATTTGGCTGCGGTATTCTATAGGGTGGAGGTCTTTCCCCGGACGGGCAGCTCAATTCGAGCGAAGATTCGCTATGCCCTACCTCTCCTACTGATAAACTTACATAAATACTTTTCTTTTCGAATAAATACTACGCAACCTATTTCGACCTATTTAATAAAAAAAAAAAACAAGTTAAATTATTTAAACTACCCATAGAACTGCGAAACATTCGCGTGCCAGATCTTGTTTACAGTTCACACACACAATAACTTAGTGCGAACGGCCAGATATGGCCACGTGATATTTCAACTAACAACCAAAAGTAAATCTATACCCAACCAGATTGTAAACTACACGATTTATGGCAGTTTTAAATACCTTATCTTATAAACTATGATTGCCATTTTCAATAGTAATCATCATCATCATCATCTGAGCGTTATTCCCGGTTGCATCCGGAGGCCGTGCCTCGGAGCCCAGGGTCCGCTTTCCTGCTGAGTTTCCTCCACTTTGGACGGTCGTTGGCATCCCTGGTGGTAAGTCCATTGGCGCGCATATCTTCGGTGATGACGTCAAGCCACCGCTTCTTAGGTCTACCCCGTCTGCCGGGGCCCGGCGGAGGTTGCATGGCTAAGCATTTGTAGTAATATTTCCTTTAATTGCGTTTCTTGACTTGTTAGATATATTCGTTCTAGAAATAGCTTGATGGAATTTTAATAAATTGTGTGTATTTTTAATGTGATATGTGCGAGTTATTTATACCTAATCGCTAGCTCTGATAGCTTTTCGTGATTAATTTTATTTGAAAGAACCTATCACCCTACCTTCTCGTACTTAATTAAAAATAACAAATAATAATTTGGTACGAACCTATGTCGTTAGATTTTAAAAAGAAAAAATACCTATTTTAGTGTGCATGATTTGTATCCTACAAACTATCGCTATCAAGAATTAGAAAAAGAATTTAAGAATTTTATTCTATTAGTAAAAAAATTTAACTTTCGCCAAAATTTCGATACACATATTTTCACAAATAATTACAATAAAAATTGTATATGAATTATTAGTTCTAAAAACAATTGCTAAAAAAATATAAAAAACAAAAAAAAAAAAAACTAATAAAATACAAAAATGTCCATCGCCACCACACCGTGCCACAGCAAAACATTATTGATGGTACGATTCCGTGACAAGTGTACGACCCCGAAACAAACCGGTGCCTCTGTCTGCGTGCGTATGATCGATAACCACTAGCCCTGCAAGAATGAGCTCTTTATTTTTTCAAGGGGGGCGGGGGCTGAAAGGGTGGGCGATCAATAATATTCACTTAAAGTAAAGTAATAAAAGATGATATCCCTATTTCGGAACGCCTGGTTGTATTTTTACCAAGGGTGACCTAGAAACGGAAGGAACAAAATACGTGATGAGGTATTATGGAAACTACTTAAATATTTTGTAATTAATAAAATCAGCCAGGCAATTCACCCAATTCGATTTCAAATTACGTTTATTCCAATTAAATATGTGTAGACAAAATGGCACACCACGTCACCCTCTCTATCTTGATTTCCTCTACCTAAAGGTTGTCTGGAAGAGATCGCTTACAGTGACAAGACCGCCTACATTGTACAACAAATATAAATACTATAAACAAGTTCTAAGGCAATTATTATTATGGTGTTCAATAAATGGTAAGTACTTCTGTCTATCCATGTGCCAGATAATGCACGAGGGCGTCTCTCAGAATACCTAGACTATAGACAATTAAGATAAGTTAATTTCCTGAATTGATTAAACCAGGAATCAAACCTACACCCTTCGGATCGTCCGCAATTTAAGGTCCAAGAATTAGGCCACTGAGTCAAAACTGTGTTAAAGCTTGCTTTAATACACGCTAAATTTTGTGAAAAAATAGGTGTAGTACACTTATATTTTCGCAAAATACTTATGGCTAATTGAAGTTGTATTGAATCAAAATCAGATTTAACTCGTCACGTTTCCAATGTTTTGCAATTTGTCAAGTTCATAATCTGAAGGTACCTACTTACATGAGAAAGTGTAATAGCAAAGGTCACTAAATACCTATTATTATAAGATATCACTTATCTTTCTAAGTATAATCACGTTTCTTGGAAAAGTTATAAAAACTACAATAACCTACAGACACAACCCTTTACTTCCCTTTATGTCCACAAGCATGACAATAAAAACAAAGTGTATTAGAAAAACAGACAAAAGTTGTCAAATAAAAAACAAGCTGTTAAACAAACCGTAAAAACGCTCGCAGCGATCCATCAAACGGTCGTTTAAACGGTAGCCCGAATATCAATTCACGAAACACCAATCGGGAAAAAAAGAAACAGAAAAAAAACGAAAAAAAAAACACCGCTCCCTGTCCAAACATTGCGTGTCAAAATCCCACGTTCTAATCGTCGTGACCAATGAAAAAAGCGTGCGTAAAAAAAAGCGTACACACGTTTGAAAAAAAGTACTGGCACAAAAACCGCCCCTTCCGTCGTGTACCAATAAAAAAAAGTAATATGTTTAAACGGTGTTCGAAAAAAAACGACATAATTGGCGCGTGCCGCCCTAGTTTTTTTTTTAATCTTTTTTCGTGGCGCCGACTTCCTGGTTGGTTTTTTACACTTTTTTATAGCCGTGGGGTGAGTTTTTTGTGACAATCAAATAGGCGTAGAGCCGTTGAGCCGACAAATTGTTTAAGATTATAATTCATTTTGTTTTCTTGCAGTGTGTACAGGTTTTTTTTGTCGCGTTCACTTTTGTTGGTTTTTTAAACATGTGTCGGTGAATGGGTTACTTTTATTGAATTTTCTAACGCTGTATAAGGGTTAAGGTCACTTTTTTTAAGTAATGATGATAGATGAATAGAAAACGAGGGTTTTATTTATAATTAAAATTAATATTTGAAAAGCAAGTACGGTATGGTCAGCAGTAAAACTAGATAGGTAATGCTTTTTAATGTCAAACTTACATAAGCGTGAATGTTTTATGTATTTATTTAAACCTTATTGTAGAAAAAGTACTTATATGCTAAAAGCATTATCAGCAAGTCAACCTTTGATAATTTATGAAAAATACGTATTTAATTAAGTGTGTAGATGATTAAAATTAAACTAAAACAAAGATAGGTTTGCAAGAAAAACACTCAAGAATTGAACTTAGGACCTTGATATTAATTTAACTGAACACTGATTAACCGCGTGAGAGAACATTCTGGTTGTAAATTCACTACTCTACAAGATTTCGCAACAGAGTAACTGTATATATTTTCTGTCTAGTTAAACATTACTGATCACGAATATAATCACCAAAAACCTCCTACACGTCAGGTTTTTTAAAAAATATATGTAGTGAAAATGTGTGACATACGACCAAAGTAAATGCATTTCGACCCATTTTAGTTTCTTGTTGAGGGTAGATACTAAAATAAATGTTGATAATCGTTTATTACGATTGTCATTTGTCATTCAACTCGCTTTCGTGAGTTGTTCTTGTTGAATTCGAGTAGCTCTTTTACTTTTTTTGTTAAAAATGGCTAAAATCGCTAAACGTACTTGTGTTAATTCTCCAGATTCATTTTGTTTTATATTCAGCTCGTTTACAACTTCTACACAAAGAAGAGTAATCAGAGAAAATGTTAAGATGTTATACGAGAGTTATTTTGGTTTTACTAACGGTCACCAAGACAAAGAATGGGCACCACACCGTTGCTCTGTTACGTGTATTACAAATTTAAGTAACTGGATGAATGGAAAGCGCTCTTCAATGCTATTTACTATCCTAATAATCTGGCGTGAGCCTACAAGCCATGATATGGACTGTTACTTTTGCTTAACAAATATCATGGGCTTTTCAAGAAAAAGCAAACCTAAATGTCGTTAAAAATCCATTTCCTGCATTCCCATTTGGATTTTATCCTGCAAAACTTAGGAGCTGTAAGTGATGAACAGGGCGAAAGGTTCCATCAGGACATCCTTACTATGGAACAAAGATACCACGGTCGATGGGATCCAGGGATGTTGGGAGATCATTGTTGGTTCCTCATTAGAGAAACTGACCTGGATTATAGAAGAAAATCGCCATATCCAAAGAAAAAATCCACCTGATTTTTGGTTTTTGCTTTTTACTATAGATTTAGTCGGGTTTCTTGTAATTAATAAATAAATGTTTGCAATTAATTGTTTTTTTTTAAACTTTTTACATCACCAAACCACAAAAATACCTTGAAAATAGTAAAAAAAAGAATGTACATTAACAGAAAATCCTGACGTGTTGGAAAAATTTGGGCATCGGATTTGGCTTTAGCGATATCTGTTTAACCAGAATATAGTACTCAGCTTTCTGTTGCGTCCCATACCAATTTTTTTGTAGAGTAGTGTTATTAATAGAAATTAATTTGAAAACTTATTTTGACATGTTAATACAAATGTATTAACATAATTTGAAATCAAGAGAAGAAAGAAAATTAATTTTAGAACTTCTTTTGACATGGCATGCTTGCAATGGACAAAAAACTAGATTCCGTTTAACTTATGACATAAAAATTATAACCATCTACCTAATTCGTCATATTCTAAGATATTTCTAGTAATCATTTCAATAAGAAAAAAATTTATAACTTTAGTAAGTAGGTACATATCTTATAGGATTGGTGATCTTATAGGATATTTGTTAATTAAAATCGAATAAGAAACCTAAAAAGGCGACATCTATTGACGAGTGGTAGAGATAAATAAACAATAGGTGATATAAAATAAATCCAAAAAAAACGTTTTTTAAAAGGCATTAAATGAAATCAAAATATTCATGTAGTGTGTATCCCATCGACCCGATTTAAAAAAAAAACAGTCTTTTTTTATCAAAATGCAAAATTAGGGCTTGTAATACTTTACAACAATGTTCATTCATACCCTATAAATTGATTGATTAGTTTATAATTTTTTTAATTATAAAAAAATGCTTAAAGCAGCACTTATTTAGAGGTAAGAATCACTTTGAAAGTAAGTTTTACATTAGTATTGAACCAAATCTTCTTTCATGCATTGAAATAAACTATTGCTAAATTAACCAAAAAAGTTAAAATCTTAAAAAAAGATAAAACTAAAAATTTCATACGAATTACATAATCAGTGGAAAATTTTACCTTGGACTGTGGAAAAAACAACCGCTCACTAGCGCTGCGCCTTATAAAATTTCCGTTTAAAACATCAGACATTATTATCTTTTTTCTAACGAAAAAATGCATTTTTACACGAAACACATACGATTCAAAAACCTCTATCACCACTTTGATATTAAACTCTAAGACTTTTAAAATAAGATTGAATTTTTATTAGAATTTTGTGCGAGTTACGACCAGAGGGTATGCGCTTCAGATTCCTTGGTCTACATATTGTATAGTGATGTGAATTTACGTCTTGGAGCTTAAGTCTAGATTTTAACGCTACTTATTGATTTAACAATGCGAATATTAAACTGATTTTCAATTAAATAGAAGATATTTATTATGAAACAAAGCGGCAATTAATAAGATGTTAGTCATTAAAGTAACGAAACAAAATTAAAGGAAACTTATAAATAAAAAATATGTCCGAGATCGCTGCCCAAGGGCATTGTGCCAAGAAGGCTGGTCGTGTTTCCTCTTTGTATGGCCAGACTGATACGCTGGCCGAGGAAAGCAAATTAAATTAAATATTAGTATCTACCGACTTATTAACTTAAACTTTTCCAGAAATTAAGATATTAAGTACCAACTCTCTAGGATCTTTTAAGAGAGGTAGGGCATAGCGAATTTTCGCTCGAATTGAGCCGCCCGTCCGGGGAAGGACCTCCCTATAGAATACCGCAGCCAAATGACTTCCGGGTCGTATTTCTGCCGGTGAGTAGGGTTTCCGGAGCTCATGGGGGGTTAGGGTTGGGCCGGCATGGCGGTGGCAACTGACAGATAACTGACTTGCCAACATGTGTGTGCACAAACATAGGTACACTCTCCTTTTAGTCATATATTTTGATGTGACGAAAGTTCCATATGATTGGAGTGAGATCAGACGCAGGGCTGAGGTCTTGTGTCCAGATCTCGATGCCTGTTTGATTGTGCACAGGGGTGTATAACTGCCATTTTCAACGAATTTTAGCCAGACCGACGGGATTCAAGGCAATGTTATAACTCTTTCTTTACTTTTTACAAAAAAAAAAACAAACTTTTTAAAATAAAAAATAAACGAAAAAAGAAGAAAATCTTTTTGAAAAGTAAATTTTAATATTACCTACCTATATATTCGATTTGGAAAAATTATTTAACATTTTTTTATATAATGAGTCTTGCTACCACTTCAAATCACAGCTTACTTTACGTGTTTCTCATATATTTGTATAACAAATTCAAACATTCAAACTTTTTAAAATAAAAAATAAACGAAAAAAGTTCTTAAACATTTTTTTAAAATAATGAGTCTAGTTACCACTTTTTATAGCTTACTTTAAGTATTTCTCATTTATTTGCATAATAACAAATTGAAAGAAAATTATGGAGTACAGTCAAAGTAGGACCATTTATATTACATACCATATTCCTATCGTCAATTGTACCAAAAAAATATGTCCTTAAAATATGTACTTAACACATGACCAGCATCACAGGAATTCGGCCATCAAACGCTTAAACGGCTCGCAAAAACATCAATCAACATATCCACAGTATTATTGGAGAGGAACCGGCTCGCACAACGTGACTTAAACCAATAATGAGCAAAGTTTTTTGCTAATACAGCCAATTATAGAGAAGAGGGCGTGGATTCACTGAATGTCACGACAAAAACTACAAAATAATGCGAGGAATTAACCATTAGTTGTAGTTTACTACATAAACGCTATGTTGTTAGTGTTGCACGCAAAAAGGTTACCTTTTTTAGGTAATTTGATGATCTAAAAAGGTATTTAGCTATTGAAAATGATATAGCAACAGAATATCTTAGCGGGTTTTCAAATAACTTGTGTTTTTGATAGATGAGTGTTATTAAATCGATCCTCGTTGATTCAAGGTTTCAGTTTAAAACAAGATGGTTAGTTTACGATTTGAAATTATTATATTTGACGTAAGGATGGATAAGGAAAGTAAGAGAGCGGCCTATCATTTTTTCGCTCCAAGCCAACCTCACCTGCCCGTGGTGCATCCTGCCGCATAACAAACGAAGCGCTGGCAACCGACTGGTGGCGGTATAACCATCACAATTGATGACAGGCACAGACCGATGACAGGCAGGAGCATCACCGGAGCGAGAAGCTATGTCCTGCGATCGCCAACCCGCCTGCCCAGCGTGGCGATTATGGGTATATCCTCCAGATGTTAGATGAAGACAGAGATAACCATCATAATCTGGCTGGCTCGGTGGCTCAATTGGTAGTGACCCCTGCCTTCTGAACCAAGGGTCGTGGGTTCGATTCCCACCCGGGACAAACATTCGTGTGATGAACACTTGTGTTTGTTCCGTGTCTGGGTGTTTATATTTGTATTTAAGTATTTATTTGTGGTACCTTCGTTGTTCTGATACCCATAACACAAGTGCTTAAGCTACTTACTTTGGGATCGGAGCAATGTATGTGATGTCTGATATTTATTTATTTATTTAATCACCAGCCCGCATCAGTCCACTGCTGGACATAGGATTCTCCTAATGTTCGCCACTTAGATCGATTTTGGGCTCGCATCCAGCACTTGCCAGACCTCCTGCGCAAATCGTCACTCCACCTGGCCTGATGGCGTCCATACGCGGGTAGAGATTACCAAATTACAGTAATTACTTGGACAGAGATTACCAAATTACCCCAACCATGAAGAAGAATCCCGATTTTAATTGATTTAAAAAACAAATACAATTCTCACTCTAATTTATCCGATGTAAATCTAATCATAACTTTAATTTATACACAATATCTATCTAACGCCTCTATGAGGGTATTATGAAACGGTGTTAAATTTTAACATAAATCTGCTTAGCAATTAAATTCAACGTGGGCCATTTATGCCTATATCTTAATGAACACATAACACTATTAATCATTTAGCTCTCAGCCCATTTCTGGGTATGTAGGAGTATATCTATATAAACCAAACATAGCTTAGATTACATAAGGTATGGATTGCAAGGGATGATATTTCCATAGCTAGATAAAGTTTCGTAATCATAATCATCAACCTATTGCAGTCCACTGCTGCATATAGGCCTCTCCACTTGTTCATCACTTAGGGCAACTGGAAGATATATCCATAATCGCCACGCTGGGCGGGCGGGTTGGCGATCGCAGGGCTTAGCTTTTCGCTCAGGTGACGCTGCTGCCCGCCATCGGCCTGTAGTATTTAGCTACGCCTTCAAATGTGATGGTTATACCGCCATCAGTCGTTGCCAGCGTCTCGTTTGTCAGGATGCACCACGGGCAGGTGAGGTTGTTTTTTATAGTAGCTCGACATAATGGCTTCCCTACGCATGATGGAAAGCCAAAGAGAAGCCCAAGTCGCTGTGACAACTGGCAAGTAACTGGTTAGTTACCTGTCAGTTGCCACTGCCATGCCGGCCCAACCCTAACCCCCCACGAGCTCCGGAGACCCTACTCACCAGCTACTACTCACACGACCCGGAGGTCATTTGGCTGCGGTATTCTATAGGTTGGAGGTCCTTCCCCGGACGGGCAGCTCAATTCGAGCGAAGATTCGCTATGCCCTACCTCTCTTAGAATGATAAGAAAATCCGATTGAGTCCCCACACAATCCAATTCCGAACTCGACTGCGCATGCACTCAGGCGCATCACTAGCTGAGCGTGTGCGGGTTATCTTCCCGTGTGTGCACTTTGATAAAATTTTGAAAAATGCACCACTTTTCCGCGATAACCCCTCCCGGGCGACGGAAAAAAGCTACTTCTGCCGTATTCATAGTGCGCACCTAATAATTTTTTAATATTATAGGATAACCCAATACATGCCACGCTGGGCCACACATAGACATCTATGTAGCTCCAAACTAAGCCGAAGCTTGTACTATGGGTGCTAGACAACTGATAAACTTACTTATATACTTTTTTTGTAAATAAATTCATTATACATAGTGAACACCCAGACCAATACAAACATACATGTTTATGAGCACAAATGTTTGTACTGTGCGGGAATCGAACCCACGACCCTTGGCTCAGAGGGCAGAGGTCACTACCAAATGAGCCAGTCAAATAGTTATTAGTTTGCGCTTGGCTATTAATGTAAGGGATGTAAGGGAGCGACCTGTCATCTTTTCGCTCCAAGCCACCCTCACCTGCCCGTGGTGCATCATGCCGAATAACAGACGAGGCTCTGGCAACCTATTAGTAGCAGTATAACTATGACGATTGAAGGCATAGCGAAATACCACAGTCTGACGACGGGCAGCAGCGTCGAATGAGGGAGAAGCTACGCCCTGCGAGCGCCAACCCGTCTGCCCATGCAACGTGGCATTATGGGTATAACCTTAGGTATTTGCCCAAAGCGGCAAACTACTGGAGAGGCCTATGTCCAATGGATTGCGATAGGCCTGATGATGATGATGATGATTTAATAAGCGTGGATCTTAAGCCTTTTTTACGTTAGGAATGCCTTTTTACGCATACACCAGGGCATGTGAACTCACTCCTAAAACGGATAATACCCACTAAACCTACGGTGGTCGGCTACGAGCGCTCATCTGAGGAGGGTCGGGATGCCCGTAGGGATTCGTCTCAACCCCTCCTCAGCTCAGTAGCGCTGCGCCGCCTGAAGACTGGCGGCACACCTCGGGAGGACGTAGTGATGCCCTCCCGGTACGACGTCACTGACCACGTGTGTCCGAAGACACGTGTCGTCGTCTTCCTTGGGGGTCGCTGATCGGAGTGCCACAACCCCCGAAGGCCCTTTTAGTTGCCCTTACGTTGACTGGCTCGGTGGCTCAATTGGTAGTGACCTCTGCTTCTGAGCCAAGGGTCGTGGGTTCGATCCCCACACATTACAAACATTGTGTGCATGAACATGTCTGCTTGTATTGGTCTGGGTGTTTTCTATGTATAATATGTATTTATTTTAAAAAAAAAAATCTTAGTAAGTTTATCAGTTGTCTAGTACGCATAGTACAAGCTTCGCTTAGTTTGGGGCTAGATGGCGCTGTGTGGTCCAGCGTGGCATCTCTCTCTTCACTTTCAGCCCGTCTCGACCCTTCGGGTGTAGGCCTCCTTCAAACGTTTCCACTCGTCTCTGCTCTGGGCCACCTGCAACATTTATGTCCTGCCGTCCTCTTGATGTCGTCGTCCCAACGCATTTTGGGCCTTCCTCGAGGGCGTTGTCTATCCCATGGTCGCCACTCCAGTAAACGTCTGCTCCACGACATGGCATGTTTTGGGTTATTTTACGACAGGCAGGGATACCTCGGTAGTATTCTTACGCCCTATACCGCAGCCTGCACTATGAATACGGCACATCTTATAAATAAACTGTGTACTGTGTATTTATTCGTTTCTTATCAACCTCGCCGGAGGGTGGAGGGGAGGGCAACTACTCATAGAGTTTCTTTGTGAGTGTCTAGATAAAGAACTATTTCCAGACTAGTACTGCGTTGGACAATGTAAGTACCTAGATATTAGTATGCTATTTATCTATTGAAAGACAATTTGTGTCGGGTTTTTCTCATCACGAAATTTAACTTTTTTATTTGTCAATTTACAAATGAGATTACACCACCTCACCCTTTCTATCTTGCTGTTCCCTACCCAAAAGTTGTCTGGAAGAGATCGCTTATAGGGATTCGATCGCCTAACTTGTACATCAATTGAATAATGTGTCTAGTTCACTCTAATAAGTTCAGTATTCAATGTAATTTGTTTTGTCTATGAGCTAAACGATTTTTTTTCATCGGTTAGAACGTAACAATGAATGAACATATCAAAGGAGGGAGGAAAGGAAAGGACAGGCTCGGTGGCTCATTTGGTAGTGACCTCTGCCCTCTGAGCCAAGGGTCGTGGGTTCGATTCCCGCACAGTACAAACATTTGTGTTCATGAACATGTCAGTTTGTATTGGTCTGGGTGTTTTCTATGTATAATATGTATTTATTTACAAAAAAAAAAGTATTTAAGTAAGTTTATCAGTTGTCTAGTACCCATAGTACAAGCTTCGGCTTAGTTTGGGGCTAGGTGGCGCTGTGTGGCCCAGCGTGGCATGTCTTGGGTTATTTATTTATTTAAAAACATCATGTACCTACCAAAAATGAGTTCCACATTTTAACGACGACACGGCAAAGATAGGAATTACTTACTGAACTTTTTACCGGATGCCTACGGCATTAAGGCCGTTTTTTGTACACTGTTCTTATTGTGCAATAAAAAAAATAAATATTATACATACAGACGAATTGAGAACCTCCTCCTTTTTTCGAAGTCGGTTAAAAATTTAATAAATATATAATATGTTCTTTTCCATATTTTAGCCATGTCATAATAGTGTTATTTAATATGTAATAGTGTTGTTTGTGTAAACATTAAAGCATAATGCTCCAAAGAATGCGCCAACTGACCGACGAATAACTGCCCAGTTATTGGTTACTAGCCAGTTATTGGTTATTGGCATTTAAATAAACGGAAAAGATTTATTCCCACTGGAAGTAGTGTTGCTGCCATATAGTATGTTACAACGCTTTATGCTTACTTCTGTAGTGATGTTCAATAGTGTATCGATATAATGTCCGTTTCCATATTTTTTTTTATATTGGCTCTACATAATGGCTTCTCTACGCCTGATGGAAAGCGAAAGAGAAGCCCAAGTCGCTATGACAACGGGCAAGTAACTGGTCAGTTACCTGTCAGTTGCCACCGCTATGCCGGCCCAATCCTTACCCCCCACGAGCTCCGGTAACCCTACTCACCGGCAGAAACGCGACCCAGAGGTCATTTGACTGCGGTATTCTATTGGGTGGAGGTCCTTCCCCGGACGGGCGGCTCAATTCGAGCGAAGATTCGCTATGCCCTACCTCTCTTAGTAGTAATCCGTATAATTATGTAAAAGGGGGATGTAAGGGAGCGACCCATCATCGTTTCGCTCCAAGCTAACCTCACCTGCCCGTGGTGCATCCTGCCGAGTAGCAAACGAGGCGCTGGAAACCGACTAATGGCGGTATAACCATCACAATTGAACGCGTAGCTATATAACACAGACTTGTGAGGGGCAGCAGCGTCACCGGAGCAAGAGGCTTCGCCCTGCGATCGCCAACCCGCCTGCCGTCGTGGCTTCGATTCCCTCACAGTGCAAACATTTGTGTTCATGAACACGTCTGTTTGTATTGGTCTGGGTGTTTTCTATCTATGTATGTATTTATTTACAAAAAAAAGTATTTAAGTAAGTTTATCAGTTGTTTAGTACCCATACAAGCTTGGTTTAGTTTGGGGCTAGACGCCGATGTGTGGCCAAAAAAAAATACGGACTTCTAAGAGGTTTTATGACATAAAATCATACAAAAACAAAACATTAGACGAAAACTACATATAAACTCGACTTATTTATAAATGGACTTTTCCCATCAACAAAGCTATCTCCCATTAGCCCATCAGTGGGACCAATTAGGCAAAGCAAGGAGTAGTTAAGATAAATTTTATCGATATCGATAGTCCAATTACCCCGCACTAGTGGTCGGTAACGGCGAAATGCGTTATGCGCCATAGATTAGCGGATGTCGTAGACTGGGCACACGCTAATGAAGTGATGGTTATTTCAAGTATTGACTGTTTACAGGAATATAAATTAAAATTTGTCGTTTAATGATAGATAGATATTATTTATTGCGCACCAAACACTTGACTATTAATCTTTATTTCACATGAAAATTGTACAAAAGGCGGACTTAATGCCGCGTAGGCATTATCAACCAGTAAGCCATAGGGCTAAGCAGAAATAGTAAGAAGGTAGTGTGCTACAAACAAATATGTGCCTATGAGACTGTCAAGTTTTCGCTCCAAGCCACCCTCACATGTCCGTGGTGCACCTACCGAATAACAAACGAGGTTCTGGCAACCGGCTGGTGGCGGTATAACCATAAAAATTGAAGGCGTAGCTAAATAATAAAGGCCGGAGACGGGCAGCAGCGTCAAAAAAGCAAGAAGCTACGCCCTGCGGTCGCCAACCTGCCTGCCCAGCATCTTGATGATAGACCAAAGTGCCGAACAACTGAAGAGGCATAGGCCTCTGGACATTGTTCCAACAGTGGACTACGATAGGCTGATGATCATAATAGGTATATAGTTTTTTTATTTATTTAAAAAGCAATCAATCTACCAAGACTCTAAGTCTACATTATAAAATAGGCATTAATAAAAATGCGTATACTATGATACAACCTTCTGTACTTCCGCATTCATTGAAGTCGGGCGAAGATATATCTTTTTACAGCCCTCTTTGATTAGAAATTCCAATATTAATTGACCGCTTTAATTAAAGTGATTTTGTACCTTTCTCGAGATAAAATTAAGTAATAAGTAAGTACCGAGTAATAGAATAATGACAGATGATCTTAAATTGAGGGGGGAAGTGTTATGATAAGTACAGATGGACACACTTATACTTTGAACAGGTTCTGACTTTCTCAAATTTATTTTCTAAGTGTTCAATGATTCAAGTTGAACATTTAGGGCCATTTTTTGGAAATTACAATACAGTACATGAAGGGATCGTTTAAAGCGATAATACCACCTAACTTGAACGTCAATTTAACTTTTTATTTAGTTATAATTCAAATGTTTGGTGTACATTAATATATCTATCTATCTACAGTGTATATTAATTAGCGTCTGATGAAATATATTTACTTATATACAGAAACAGTAACATAAAAAATGAAAAATAAGATTGTAATCTTTGCAATATTTTTTATTATACTCATTGACTTCATCATCTACATCCTGCTGCAAATATCCATTTCTGGACAAAGGCCTCCAAGCGTGGTGACTAAGGAAAATCTCCCCAAATGACCATTGTCTTTAGGCCCATGTCCAGCAGTGGAGTGGTTAGGGTTGGGCCGGCATGGCAGTGGCAACTGACAGGTAACTGACCAGTTACTTGCCAGTTGTCACAGCGACTTGGGCCTCTCTTTCGGCGTAGGGAAGCCATTATGTCGAGCCACTATAAAAAAGAAACCCTCAAATCAATTTACCAGCTCTATTATATAAACC
The DNA here is from genome assembly GCA_031163375.1 of Conogethes punctiferalis. Taxonomy (NCBI): domain Eukaryota; kingdom Metazoa; phylum Arthropoda; class Insecta; order Lepidoptera; family Crambidae; genus Conogethes; species Conogethes punctiferalis. The sequence goes on along the minus strand of CM062100.1, from coordinate 6,593,028 downwards.
ATTAAACCTTTTTCAATAACATCAACAAAACCTACACTATTCCCTCTACGAAGGAAATAAAATATCTTGTCCCATACATTAGAATGAGAAAAGGAGAAAAAAACCGACATTAGAAAAGTATTCGCGTGCCATTTGAAAAATAAATCAGTGCGCCTACGCACGCGGGCTAGCGCGCCGGAGAGGGACAAAAAATCTGTGGAGCAACAAAAATGTAGCGGTTAGAGCGAGAGGGATAATAGAAATGGGTTCTGTATGGGTAACTTTAATATCTAGTGCGATTTTAAAGTATCATATTGCACTCTTAATAAAATAATAACCAAGGGACAACTGACTTTATGTGATAAAATAGCCTCTTTTTTATAGTAGCTCGACATAATAGCTTCCAAACGCCTAATGGAAAACAAAATAGATGCCCAAGTCTCTGTGACAACGGGTAAATAAGTAACTAGTCATTTACCTGTCAGTTGCCACCGCCATGCCGGCCTAACCCTAACCCCCAAGAGAGCCGGAAACCCTACTCACCGGCAGAAACACGAACCGAAGGTCATTTGGCTGCGGTATTCTATAGCGTGGAGGTCCTTCTCCGGATGGGCGGCTCAATTCGAGCGAAGATTCACTATGCCCTACTTCTCTTAATCTCCAGGACTATTTTCACATAAACCCATTTTTCCAAATTTTCAGTTAGTTAAAAATTTTATTAAGAAATTGATTTATACTAATTAGCATTTTTGGCGAATAGGTAGTGTTTACTATTGTGTTATATCACGTTATCGAGTTATTGATAAAAATAGAAAATCTTTTGTTATTGTTGCATATAAGCGTCACTGGCGTTCAAAAGTCTAGATAGGTAGGTCTATTAATTTGCAGGTCTAGTTTAAATTCTTTTGTTAGGTCCAATGTTTATGGATATTTTGTAGTAGCACAGTCATCATCATCAGCCTTTTGCAGTCCACTGCTGGACATAGGCCTCTCCAGTTGTTCGCCACTTAGGGCAAACATCTGGAGGATATACCCATAATCGCCACGCTGGGCAGGCGGGTTGGCGATCGCAGGGCGTAGCTTCTCGCACCGATGACGCTGCTGCCCGTCATCGGTCTGTGGTATTTAGCTAAGCCTTTAATTAATTGTGATGATTATACCGCCACCAGTCGGTTGCCAGCGCCTCGTTTACTATTCGGCAGGATGCACCGTCATACGTCATAACCAATTTCTAAACACAACACATCATAATCGCAAAGTATCGTCCTAGGCTCCACACTCTACTATGCGGAACCTAAACAGCGAATATACCCGGGGCGAACGAACTGCGAAAAATAAGACGAAAACGCCATGTGCGTTCTCAATTTTTTTCGCGCCATCCCTTTCTAGCGCCAAAAAAGGCGCGCCTGCGCACACGTGCGAGCGGGACGGAGCAAAAGAAAGCGCGGAAAGAAGCGACAAGTACCGACCGTTGCCGCCAGGGGCGCTGGCGGCGCGCTGGGAAATTTCTTCCTGTTTTGAATTGGCGCTCTTTTTAGACTGGTACCGAGAAACTTAAATGGGATATTGCGCGTCGATATTTAATATCGTCGGCGTAGTTTTCAGTTTTAGGAATATCAGACAACATCATAATACTTACATTACTTCGATGCCAATGTAAGTAGCTTAAGAACTTGTGTTATGGGTATCAGAACAACGAACGTACCACAAACAAATACTTAAATACAAATATAAACACCCAGACACGGAACAAACTCAAGTGTTCATCACACGAATGTTTGTCCCGGGTGGGAATCGAACCCAGGACCCTTGGTTCAGAAGGCAGGGGTCACTACCAATTGAGCCACCAGCCAGGAATTTAAATGGTATCTAGATAGCAAAAGCTCATCATTTTACCAAAAAAAAAATGTAATCATTCTTTAATACTCAATGTCTTCTGCCATCTTTAATATTTTATTTATTTATTTAATCTTTATTGCACATAACAGTTTGTACAAAAGGCGGACTTAATGCCGCGTAGGCATTCTCTACCAGTCAACCAGTTCTCTACCAGCCAGTAATAGTCATTGGCTCATGATTATTATTTTCTTATTTCAGATGCTGCAGTCTTATTCGGCCTGTTTAGATCATTAATCACAAGGTACATATTTATTTTAATTCATTTTAGTTTTCAGGAAACCTGAAATTAATTATAGCAATAAGGTTAGACCGAAAAACATTTTGATCATTCTAAATTTGTCTTTTTACATTTTGACCAATGAATGTTTGGTCGAAAAGGTCTCAAGGCGGTATTGTTTCTCAAATAAATTAAGGGGCCAGGCTATTTAGACCAACCATCTTGTCTCGAACTAAGTTTTTTTTTTTTATAGTGGCTCGACATAATGGCTTCCCTACACCCGATGGAAAGCGAAAGAGAAGCCCAAGTCGCTGTGACAACGGGCAAGTAACTGGTCAGTTACCTGTCAGTTGCCACCGCCATGCCGGCCCAACCCTAACCCCCCACGAGCTCCGGAAACCCTACTCACCGGCAGAAACACGACCCAGAGGTCATTTGACTGCGGTATTCTATAGGGTGGAGGTCCTTCCCCGGACGGGCGGCTCAATTCGAGCGAAGATTCGCTATGCCCTACCTCTCTTAATAAAGATCTTGTACCATGACTATGGTGGATAATTTAGAAAATATTAATAAGCCAGAAATCGAACCCTGAAACTCAGAACATTCGCGGTTTCGCCTTACGCCTTCATTGCGCTGTCCAAAATAGCATAAAATATAGATATGATTGACATTTTTCTAGACTTTCGTGTTTGGGGAAATGGTAAATCAGTATTTTACTCTGCGGTCTGAAGAATTTTTTTAAGGTTTATAGACTTAATTACCCATAACAATGGTACATGTAATGTGGTTTATTTAAAATGAGTTACATTGATACTAGATAGAGGTCTATACAAAAAATATTTACAAATGAGTGCTGCATAGGTAGTCACATTTTATCAGTGGAAAAAGATCGAAGATTCTATTAGATATTTAACTTATCCTGTTTTTAAACCTAAAGATGGCTAATCCAGCAGTGATCTTCCGCTTTTAGATAGATAGATAGATAGATAGATAAAAAATTTATTTACATAAACTGGCACACCCAACAAATAAGTACAGCAAAAAAAAAAAAAAGACAATAGCAAATTAGACAAATACATACACGAAAAATTATCAAAAGTTTACAACGTGCAAGGATGTGGGTGTGTGTGCAGCAGCGATGCAAAAAGGTGATGGCTCAGCGAATTGTTTTAAAATGTGTAATAATGTTTTTTTTTATTATATCTGTATTACAGGTGAAAGATTCGACCCAACGGACCAACCACGGGACCAACAGTTCGACGAATGAGTATCAAACATAAGGGCTGCCACAGAAACCAATTGTCGTCATCATCATCATCATCATCGGACAGCAAACATCCACTGCTGAAGATTCTATGTGTAGTGTGGTTTCCGCATTTTTAATAAGACCACCCCATCTCATACCAAGAGAGGTAGGGCATAGCGAATCTTCACTCGAATTGAGCCGCCCGTCCGGAGAAAGACCACCACCCTATAGAATACCGCAGCCAAATGACCTCCGGGTCGTATTTCTGCCGGTGAGTAGGATTTCCGGAGCTCGTGGGGGGTTAGGGTTCGGCCGGCGTGGAAAAATAAACTACAAGTAGTTTTCTAAGCCTATTTTTTTTCGTTGGTGGCGGTGGCAACTGACAGGTAACTGACCAGTTACTTGCCTGTTGTCACAGTGACTTGGGCTTCTCTTACGCTTTCCATCAGGCCTAGGGAAGCCATCATGTTGAGCTACTATAAAAAAAAATCATGGGTGTCGTAGAAGCCGACTAAGGGATTATCAGAAAAGGGGCAGTAGCGTTAGCGTAGCGTACCTAGGTTCAAATAAAACCTACTGCGGTCACCAACCCGCCTGGGTGACTAAGACAAATCCCCCTAAATGATCATCGTCACCGGGGATGTAAGGGAGCGGCCTATCATCTTTCCCCTCCAAGTCAACCTAACCTGCCCGTGGTGCATCCTGCCGAATAACAAACGAGGCGCTGACAACCGACCGGTGGCAGTATAACTGTCACCGGAAAATAGCAAGAATCGTAAGTTGATCAACTTCCTAGGTAGTTGATTAGCTTTCGGAATATAACAAACGGTAGTTGAAATGTATTATTTAACGCAATGGATTTCAGTTAGTTGATCAATTTACGTTAGCCTGACAGTCATTTAATAATTTACGATTTTGTCACAAGTAAAATCGTCCTCAAATGGGCCAATCGTTGCTCAATGTATTATTTAACGGTGCGCTATTACCCGTAACTTAATACACTGTTCCCTGATTGGTTGCCGGGATAACGCCACGTGAACCATTGAACCAATCAACGTTCACCTCACCTTCGTCGGATGATTTTACGGCAAGACCCCGTAAAATGATCAATTTACTAAAATACATACGTTAATTAATACATTTTAACTGCCGTTTATTATTTTCCGGAAGTTAATCAACTACCTAGGAAATTGATCAACTTACGATTCTTGCTATTTTCCGGTGACATAACCATCACAATTAAAGGCGTAGCTAAATACCACAGGCCGATGTCGGGTAGCAGCGCCACCGGAGCGAAAAGCTACGCCCTGCGATCGCCAACCTGGTGGCGATTATGGGTATATCCTCCAGATGATTGCCCTAAGTGGTGAACAACTGGAGAGGCCTATGTCCAGCAGTTGACTGCAATAGGCTGATGATGAAAGTACATAGACTACGGGTCCCGTTAAACCCTCTAAAACTCGCCTTAATAATTCCATATCGCATACACAGCCTCCAATGAAGTGATCAGAAATCAAATGCGTCATTATTTTCTATACCAGTATAGGTGTTCCCACCTTCCAAACAGCACGAACCAAAAGTAACTTTAAAGCCTATATTTTAGAGTTTAAAATACCCGAGCAGGTTTCTAATGAATCTGTCTCGGGATTGATTTAATGCATAAGAGGAGTCTTTTTAATTGATGCTTTTTCCTGGCATATTTATAGCTCGTTAAGGCGAAGACTCCTACGCGCGAATATTGATTGTTCCTGGGCATGCGAAGTGATTTTCAATTGGGAAGTGGAATTGAGTCTTAAGACTAGTTTAATATGTTGAGACTAGATTACTTTTTATGTACTCGTAGATGCGTTTCCTTAAATTTTGAAGGTTGAAAAATTTTTACAATTTTGAAAAATATATAGGAATACTAGCTGTGCCAGCGACTTCGTCCGCGTGGAATAGTTTCTTGGGTAGTGATTTTAATGACCCCCAGTGCCTGGCAGCTGGCAGCGGCGCGGCGCAGATCTCGGCGCGCTTTATATACCTACCCGCGCAAACGTACAGCAGGCTCGACGTGATTAGTTAAATGGGCGTAACTTTTTTATTTATGGACCGATTAACATGAAACAAACATTAAATGTTAAGAGAAGCTTCCAGCAATATATTAGTGAAAACCGCATCTTAATCGGATACGCGGTTTCTGAGATTAGCGTGCAAACCGACAAACAGACAAACCGACAAACAGACAAACAGCCAAACCGACAAACAGACAAACCGACAAACAGACAAACAGACAAAAATTCCAAAAATTCCAAAAATTCCAAAAATTCCAAAAATCATTGTTTTGGGTACTATTGCATTAATAAAGGCCTCCCATAATATTTTTTCACATATATCTTCCATGTACAGACAGCGATTCGTTACATTTTTATTATATGTATAGAAGATAGATAGGAAATTATTTGACTGGCTCGATGGCACATTTGGTAGTGAGCACTGCCCTCTGAGCCAAGGGTCGTTGGTTCGATTTTCGCACAGTACAAACATTTTGTGTTCATGAACATGCCTGTTTGTATTGGTCTGGGTGTTTTCTATGTATAATATGTATTTATTTACAAAAAAAAAGTATACATAGGTAAGTTTATCAGTTGTCTAGTACCCATAGTACAAGCTTCGGCTTAGTTTGGGGCTACATGGCGATGAGTGGCCTTTAGCCTTTATGGTATTTATTTGACATCCATAAACATTTTTGGGGAATTGGTTTTAAACTGTTTAAGGATATTGAGGATTCGTTTCAATATTATGGGAAAGGTCAAAAATAAAAGTTCAATTTATGTAATATTAATATACTAAAATTTAAAAAATAATTGGACGTAGTTATGCTACAACGTTCCAATCCACAAGGTGGCCAAAATCGAGTTTTCATGCTCAAGCTACGTATTTAGGACCGTTCTATCTACTGGTGAAGACACTGACACTCTAACCATAGTAATTACCGAAATAATTAAGCCGTCCAAACGATAAAAGGTTCCAAAAGACCTAATAATATTCTTAAAAAGTGTCAATTCATTTGGATCGTATTTTTTAATTCGTTTTGGAAAAACAAAATGATCCAGGGAACTTGAAACGTTTTATAAAAATATATATTATGAAAATATCTATTTCTATAAAACGTTCCAAGTACTTTCTAATGTTGAAAAGAAATTATAATGATAAAAATAAACGATCCAAAACGTATTATACTAGTAGGATCATACATTTATCTAATCATGAAACGATCGATCACTTAACAATAACATTATTAATGTTCAAAAAGTGTTGTGTTGTCAATGTTATATTATGCTCATAGTGCTCTCAGGAAAAATTTACACTATCTTTTAATCAGTATTAGCTGAAATATAGCTATAAGTTTATATTTTGCTATTTATAAATAAATAAATATTAACTAAACCCATTTTTGAATACAATACTTAAAAATATACAATGTCTTCTGATGTCTGGAACGTTATCACTAAAATAATATGATCCAAAGAAGAAACTCCTCGGTATATACGGTCAAAAGGAAGGATTTAGTACTGAGGCGCCCCGGCCTACAGATGAAAACAATATTCCATATGAGTCCCTGACTCTTGTTCGGCTTAAAATTGAGCAGATTCTCGTTCCCCCATGATAGGACCGAGTCCAGAGAGGTCTCAATTTCACCCACAAGGTTATTCCGGCTTTCTGTGATATTATCCCGAGAGGCTTGTACATTACCCATGTATAAAGCGCCCCTGTGCTATCACCTGCATAATAATGTATGCTGCGAATATGCAACATGTCATTTATATGCAGAAGAAATAAGGTAGGGGACAGTACACAGCCTTGTGGCACACCAGCATTCACGGGCTTTGCCTCAGAGCAGGAACCGTCGACGACGATACTGATGCTCCGCTCCGCAAGAAAACTGGCAAGCCAACCACACAACCTCTCAGGAAGCCAATATGAAGAAAGTTTCGCTTAAAGCTCATTGTGCCAAACACGATCAAACGCCTTTGCTATATCCAAACTAACAGCCAAAGCCTAACCCTTGCTCTCAACCGCCTCCACCCAGCGGTGTGTGAGGTATACGAGTAGGTCACCAGCCGATTGACCCTGACGAAAACCGTATTGGCGATCGGAGATCAGCTGGTGTTCCTCCAAGTATCCAAGGAGTTGGCGATTTATTATTGTCTCCATTAATTTAGAGAGCAATGAGGTAATGGCAATCGGTCTGTTGTGGGAAGGGTCCGATTGGTCTCCCTTTTTGGGAATCGGATGGACAAGCGCAGACTTCCAGGATTTAGGGACAATACCATTAGAATAGGAAAGCCGAAAAAGACGCGTGAGAACTGGTGCTAACTCAGGGGCACAGATTTTTAGTACTATTGGTGAGATGCCGTCAAGCCCACTCAACTTATTGATGCCAAGGGAGAAAAGCAGTCTACGAACATTGTCCTGCAGAAAACGAATGTTGATGGATGGTAGGGGGGGTTATCAAGAATTCAGTTAGATGCAAATAGAAAGCCCAAGAGGTCAGCTTTCTCCTTTGCGGTATGGGCAAGCGTGTCATCAGCAGTACAAAGTGGTGGAAAAGATGACTTGCAGATATTTCCCAACATGGCCTTTGCAAGAGACCAAAAAGCTCTAGTCCCAAAAGGAAGTCTAGTGCGCAATTCTCCGGACCAATTCTCCGGATATAGCTGGAATTTGCAGCAGCTATCATTCTTTTGTAAGACCTGGTGGCAATATTGTACGTCTTAAAAAGACTGTAAAAGGAGAGGCTTCGATTATTAATAGATATAATCTTATACAGCTGTTGCCTAAAGGAAAACCTATTGCTCCAGCTAAATTGGCTAATTTACGATCTTTTTATAAATCCATTCACATTTAAATAATAAATAATGTTGTTTTACTGTCTAATATTTATTTTAGATAAAATATATATAAATTACTTAAATATAGTAATTTTCACATTTTGGAACGTTTTCACAAATTAATTTAAAAGCCACCTTCATATAAAATGCCTTTTTGTGAAAACGTTCCAAGTACAATTTTTTTAAAATTTGTATGAGTAATGTTATTTTTTTGCAATGAAAGGTATATGAAAAAATAATATTTAATTATTTAGTATAGATGATACACACTACTCGGTTCTACGCGCTACCATAAAAAAGCGTACCACAAAAACACAAAAACGCAATTTTCTCAGTTCGATCTGCGTGTGGATTGGAACGTTGTAGCATAACTACGTCCAATTATAAGTAATAATGTGGTATAACTGACTTTAAAATTATTAACTGTATTTCGATCTATTATTAAAACAAAATTTATTGCATAGTTACATCAGGCAATATCACATACAGATTATGTAACAGCTAAAATTCAATATCCATATATTATATCTATTATTATAATTAAATTGTTATATTCTCTATGTATCTTTGTACACTCACCGCACACAATTTCCGCTCTTTGCATGACCGAAAGGTTAACTGGTAGAGAATGCTCCTAGCATTAAGTTCGCCTTTTGGTACCATTTTGTGCAATAAAGTTTAAATAAATAAATAATCTGTATAATATGATATTGACTGATGTTTAATAATTTCATGAAAACATTGAATGTAAGTAATGTTGTACCAAAAACGGTAAGGGTAAAATGTTATTTGATAAATAAATCTATGAGTCACATAGAAAAGAAAGAAAGAAAGAAGAAAAGATAAAGGTCATCACTCAGACGTCTATCCCTTAAGTAGACCCAGTATTACTGGTTTTGTTCACGTTCTAAATACTAAGTGCTAGATTGTGAATTTTTATGATGCACTTCGATATCGCCTACTATATGTTAAAAAGAGGTTCGCTATGTTATTATGTATTTTCAAGCATAGAGTCATGCTATAGTGTGGAGGAGTAGATAGCGCTGTGAGGCCCAGCGTGGCATGTCTTGGGTTATTTATTCGGCAGGATGCACCACGGGCAGGTGATGTTGGCTTGGAGCGAAAAGATGGTAGGTCACTCCTTAACATCCCCATTTAATTTACTTAAACTTAACACTTCCTCTAATAAAAGGTCGTTCTCAAGATAAGTCGTCACTTACGCAACCACCTAGAAAGAAACACAATCACAGTGTGCCAGCCTTGTCCGACCAGTTTGTGCCGTCTCGCGTTACACACACCGGCTGACTTTACGTCACTAAATAATGGATTATGTTTTATAAAATATCCTTTAGTACCTATTGTACTTTTTTTCTATGGAAAAAGATTTATCCGCGATGCATCATAAGGCATGAAATTCTCGAGTATTAACGTGCACAACTTTTTTTATGTGGTTTCCGGATTTAGTGGTCCTATCGAATACAATGTGTGTCGTAGAAGAAGCCCCAAATGACATTACGGGGGCCTCCCCTAATGATGATGATGACGACCTATATACTGACCCGCTCCCTAAGTACCTCAACTACTTGTTTTAAGTGAGTTGTATTGTTATTCATAAAAATGCCCAAACATAGAACAAACACTGGTTATCGGTTTATTATATATACTGAGCGGAGATCATTTTGGTACATTTTATCATCAATTTATTTTTAAGTATTAATTAAATTTGTCCAAATTTATGTTTTAGTTTTTAAATTTTATCCAGATTAATAATTTCGTGTTTAAGTGTTGTGTGTTAACGTACTAAATAAACGGTTTCTATTCTATTCGATTATTACCTGCTTAAGTTCTTTATTTATTTTTAAATATGATTTACTCTGAAATATAATCTTACTATTCTCTACCCTAAAGTTGTCTGAAAGAGATCGATTAAAGCGATAAGACCGCCTAAATTATTGTGCATCTAATGTGAACTTTCCTAGTTATAAGTAAATTTCTATGATCTTAACTTATCTTAACTAATATTATTATTATTATTATAATATTATAAAGCTGAAGAGTCTGTTTGTTTGAACGCGCTAATCTCAAGACCTACTGGTCCGAATTGAAAAAATCTTTTTGTGTTGAATAGACCATTTATCGAGGAAGGCTTTAGGCTATATAACATCTTGCTGCAACTATTAAGAGCTAAGAAATAATGGAAAATGTAAAACAAACGGGGAAAAAATAACTATTCCACGCGGACGAAGTCGCGAGCACTGCTAGTGTACAATAAAGTGGTAATCATGTATCTATCTATCTGAACACAAAACACAATGTTCAGTTCAAAAGCCTCCAAATAAGGTAACTGGTCAGTAAACTTGAAACAAATGATAAATTATTACCATTATATAGGTTTTTCTCAAGCACAGACTACTGTCCCAGCATCCCACTGTAAATCAACATAATAGAAGCCCTTTTAACACAACTGATGCAAATCTGGCGCATATAATTTAGTCTTAAAAGGTAAACTCAAGCCTACGTCCAGTTTGGCCCCAAACATCCTGTTAAACCAAAATCAGTTAGATCTGGTAACTCATAAATTACTACGAACGAAACGAGAAGCTATTTTACTACATACCCACACAGCCTACCGCCCCTCCACTCCCCCCTTGCATAGAGTAGCAGAAGGTTAACTTATCATCGTATAAAAATTACCATGATTTACCTAGCCTAGGCCTATTTCGATTTACTCGTATTACCGAAGTTTCACACTGTCACGAACCTATTGAGAAAATTAACAAGTTCAACAAGTAATATTATATTACCTACAAATCCAGGATTAATAATCGTCTGTCCTATAATGGATATGTGTTTTAAAATTGCTGTAATTACCAAATGTGCATACCCATGTACTAATAGGCAAAGCAGAACAGAGTTTATGATGATAGTTGTATGCTATCGTCGTCATACCACATTATAATTCAAAAATATGCTATGTATTTGATTCATCGATTAAATTTAAAATATAGCTAGTAAAGAGCTCAGCTTATTAATGTCTCCAATAAAGACAAACACAAAACCGTATACAAAGTGAAATTGTCCCGATCATTTAAAAAGATTTCCGCAGATTTTCCGCGTACACAATTCTACCGAGGTCGACTTACCAGTTCGACTTCTTTATAGGCCAATACCAACTCTTGATACCGCCGCTAGGCATTCACTCGACTTGCCGCCCGTCTGACCCTTCTACACCAAACCGGTCTATGGCTCCTCGCAGCGCATGAGTCAAGCTATGCGCCTGCGCAAGTTTTGCAACCGAAATTCTACCGGTTTAGACAATGGCATTATTAGGCGAACCGCCATTTTGTAAGTAACAGTTTTGACGCGGTACAGTGTTCTTTGGGATTATATTTTGAGGATGGTCTTGCAAAATTTTCTTATGAGTCATTTTGACAGTGTCTAAGGGAAAGGCACAAAAAAAGATTGTGAGATGATCTAGTCCATCAATCAGAGGATAGGCTTCAGACAGACAACTGTGGAAAAGTGGTTTATAAAGACCTTTGGCCAGCAGTGGGACTGAATAGGTTGATATAGGAAGAAGAAAAGAAAGAGTTATTTTATTGGTCAGTCCTGGATGACTTTCTTACTACCTGAGGAAATAAATATGTCAAAAGAACCATTTTTTCTCACTCTCCTGCGAATTAAATTCTTCCTATTTTTTCTGCGGAGAACTTTCTTTTCTGTCCCTTCAGTCTGATTGCTGACACAAGCAGAGAACCTGCAAGGGTTATAGATAGCTTATATTTCATCACCTCTATAGATACTTTGCCTTTTTGAATCAATCCCGGAATGAAAGAAGAGAGAAAAAGCCTTCATGCAACACCTCCATCCAAGATTGGATAAAATACCCCCATGACGGAATTGGTAAAATGAAATTGTGCCAATCTTTTTAAATCTGTGTGGTGATCGGTACGGGTGACCAATTTTCTTTTCTTTACACTTTCAGCATCACAAATAATAAATGACCCAAGACATGCCACGCTGGGCCACGCAGCGCCACCTAGCCCCAAACTAAGCCGAAGCTTGTACTATGGGTACTAGACAACTGATAAACTTACATAAATACATTTTTTTTTGTAAATAAATACATATTATACCTAGAAAACACCCAGACCAATACAAACAGACATGTTCATGCACACAAATGTTTGTACTGTGCGGGGATCGAACCCACAACCCTTGGCTCAGAAGGCAGAGGACACTACCAAATGAGCCACCGAGCCTGTCAAAAAAAGCCTGTCAAACAAAGCTTTTATAATCCCGAAACCTTTGCCAAATAACACCTGCATACCAATAGATATCGCACGGAAAGACAAGTACTGCACTAAAGTACTATTCTCTATTCGTTTTGGACGCCTCAGTGGCTAGGTCTATGTGCTAATCCAGCTAATTTAGTGCAAGATCAAAAGCTCCATGTATAAACATTTCTTTGCTAGTTACGACTCTGTACACGGCACAAGACTGAATGTCTGACGCGCAGTGAAAGGACGTAAGTGCAAAGCTGGGTAAATTCGCATAAGAGCATTGCACTTCAAGGGACTTAACCGTATTTTTACCGGACTGCCGAATAAGGGAGGGTAATGTTTTTTATAGTAGCATAGCATAGTGGCCTCGTCACCTGGTGGTGAGCGAGTGAGAGGCCCAAGTCGCTGCAGCAACGGTCAAGTAACCAAATTAATAAACTAAACTTGTCACTCCAACTGATGGTAAGCGGACGTGAGGTCCAAAAGTTAGGTCGTCAGGCATAATAGAACCAAGGAAGCGCCAATCGCCCTCACCCTGAATTTTGGAAAATACAAGATGTATTTTTCAAAATTCACATCAACCACAAACTATTTAACATTAAACTTACGCCCTTCTTCCTCTCAGCAGTAGACTGCATAGGCTGTTGATGGTCTCCACAACGAAACTATGTTAACGACTATGAGATATATAGGAACTTGAAGGCAAATTTTCTAAAAACCGTCATACCAACAGTCAAACTATCCTGTGAAATCATTCAACTTACGCCTTTATTCTTCTCAGCGCAGATGTATAATGCGCTAATGCACCGCTCGTGCGCACTGAAAGAGCTGGGAAATATCGCGATGTTTATTTTAGCTGGCTGAAAGAAGGCAATCTGGCGTTCGTAAGGCCCGGTCCAGGATAGCGGATGCGGGGAAGTAAATAGATACCTAGATTTATTTATTTTATTTCAAGCTATCCTGATCAGATGCACTAAAGAAACTCTTTTCTTTCTTTCTTCTTTCTAGATAGATAAATAAATATATAGGGTTTGTGGTGAGAGAATTGGCTGGCCTAGATCTTGCGTTACCGGGTGCGCCGCGATAAAACTAATAGGGATTTATCATTGACTCGAAAAGAAGAAGAAGAATAAATATATAGATATAATAGATAGATCATTATACATTATACGAGAGGCGGTAGACGAGCATGTGTGATGCCTGATGGTAAGCACTCAACACGGTCCCATGGTGAACACCCACAACTCAAATCAAGGTTTGGAAGGTGCTGTCTACCTTCTAAATAGGAGTACGCTCGTTTCTTGAAGGTTCCCAAGTCGTAGCTGTTCGAAGACTGTCGCAAGAAGTTGGTTCCACAAAACCGACGTGCGAGGCAAGAAGTTCCTCATAAAGCGTACAGTGGAGGATCGCCAACCATCGAGATGATGACTATTTTAATATTAGCTGTGCCCGCGGTTCGCCCGCGTTGCCCCCCATTTTAGGGAAGTGGGAGGTTAGAAAGGGGGGAAAAGTAGCCTATGTTACTTTCCATCCCTTCAACTATCTCCACTTAAAAAATCACGTCATTTCGTCGCTCCGTTTTGCCGTGAAAGAAAGACAAACATACGGACAGACAGACACACTTTCCCATTTATAATATTAAATAGTAAGGAAGTAAGGATTATCTAAACTATTTTATTATTATGACTGTGCTAAAACCAAGAAAAAATAAAGAAAATCTTTTATCTGTGGCAACAACGTTATAAATTGGCGCATTATTATCTTCTCTGAAAACCTTATTTTGTTTTCTGCACCCATCTGTAACTACCCCATTACACAATAGCAGGTACTAACCCAAATTGGTGCACAAACATTGTATGCCAAAACCCATTTTATTAGTAAGGTGAATTCCCCAGTGCGCACCAAGCACAAACTCTAGCATAATTCTATTTTTAATGTTCGGATCGGCATTGCACCGATGCAGTTTTACGCACAAATACCCGCCGGATGGGCAGCCATTTTCATTTTTAATTTTAGCACCGATCGCAGGAAGCAAAGCATTTGAGTTTTATTTCCACTAGGCGTGTCTGTTGAACACACCTTCTGTCTGTGTAACTTTGTATGGTGGCTGAAAATAATGTTATGGTTGTCTGTGGCTGAACTGATCATTTTCGTTGTCTTTTTTATAATTGTTATAAAAATTTTTTATAGTAGCTCGACATAATGGCTTCCCTACGCCTGATGGAAAGCGAAAGAGAAGCCCAAGTCGCTGTGACAACGGGCAAATAACTGGTCAGTTACCTGTCAGTTGCCACCGCAATGCCGGCCCAACCTTAACCCCCCACGAGCTCCGGAATCCCTACGCACCGGCAGTTCAGCGTATACTTATAGCTTAGCTCATATTTACTATGTTTTACTTATTCATGTATTTATATTTATTTATAACTTTATTTTTTTAATATTTACATTCTTACCAATATCGTTTGAACTATGTCAACCCACCCTTTCGATCGAGATAGGAAAACATAATAAGTTATATTCTACCCAAAGTTTATCTGGAAGAGATTATCGTTCGTAGTGAAAAATCCGCTTCAATTGTATGAAAATGTGTACTTTATCCAGTTCTAAATTAATTATTTTGATGCACAAACAACAAAGAGGACCTACCTAGAGGCATAGTGACTTCTAATAAAAAAATATCGTTCGAGATCATTGGGTAAGTAAGTACATAGCCAGAATAATCGTAAAGGGCAGCATGGGCGTTGAAAACAGACTAATGATTAATTTGGCCACTTGTCAACAGGCCAGTATGATGTGCTACTATAAAAAAAATGAGTAAAAAATTTTAATAAAAAATCACGCAATCACTGTCCTCCCGGAAAACGACGTATCAGCAAAAAATCACGCGATGCAAATTCGTTTCTGCAACTCGGGACGCGCGCGTTCGTATGTTATTTTTAACGAACCGACCTTGAATTTTGCCGGTATTTTTGTATGCACCCACTGCACTTGGCTGGGATTCGAACGGATTGATTATAAAAATCGCATCGCCCTAAAAACGCAGCTGTTGATTATGTTTTGGCTATCAGAAAACGGGGTTGCGGGGTTTTTACGTTGCAACGTCGAATATCTTGAGAAACAACGATATTTTATTGTATTTACTTGTTTTTATGGGACCTATCACCTTTCCGCTCCAAGCCACCTGTTGTGGACTGTATACAATTTAAACATCGATAAAGTTTTCAATAGATTTATTCACGAACACAATTTCACAATTTACAAAGTCACTATGTTAACAAAGTCACTACTTGCAAGCACACAAACGAATTTACTATGAACAGAGTTTTATTACCGAATACTACTACAACTATACTGAACTACACTAAACAAATTACTCCGGTTACTTAATACAATTTAAACACAATCTTCCTGACTTCTTCAAGAGCACACTGGAGATCTGGAGCTGACTGGAGAGAACTGGAACTGAAGACGAACTGGATCGAACTGTGTTTTGTATGGCGATTTGGCCGTCTTATATTCTCCATTCTCGTGTGCAACTAGCGACCCTTGACTCGATCGCTTTCGCGCGCCGCAACCTGCTCGAAAGGTGTCGGCCGCTCCTAACTGAGCCGTGATTGGCTGCCTACATTGAATACAATTGGCCAATAATACGTGTTTCTTATTGGCTGACGATGTGACTAAGAAACTTATTTCTAACTTAATCTACGATTCTATACAATTCAATATTGTGATCGTCGTCCGCAACATCCTCCCCCCGGCGTAGCACGGCGAGCCTCTTCAGGGAAGGACGACGAGCTTGCTGACAGGCCGCTTGAAGACGCCCGTCCTCGTTCGGATGTCGACGACTCGGATGCCGCCGTCTGGTCCCTCGTAGACACGCTGCACCACTCCCATCGGCCACACGTTCCGCGGCAGCACGTTGTCCACGACGACGACGACGTCCCCAATTTGGATGGGACGCTGCTGACTTCTTGACTCGCCGCGAGGTACCAGTGTAGGCAAGTACTCTCGCAGCCAGCGCCTCCAGAAGTGGTCCGCCAAAGCTTGTGCTGACCGCCAGGTTCTGCGATCAGCCTCTTCACATGGTCCGGTTGTGGGCAGACCATTCGATGACCCCAACAGGAAGTGGTTGGGGGTGAGTGCCTCCGGATCTTCAGGGCTCACGCTGACATGCGTGAGTGGTCGTGCGTTGACGGAATGCTCAGCCTCCAGCAGGAGGGTGAGCAGCACCTCTTCATTCGGTGCCTTCTCTCGTAGCGTTGCGGCCAGCGCGGTCTTGATGGACCGCACCAGTCTCTCCCAGGCGCCCCCTTGGTTCGGAGCTCCCGGTGGGATGAAGCGCCACTCCATACGATGCTTCAATCCTTCTTCTTGCAGCGCAGGTGCCCACTCGGCGTAGGCAGTCTTCAGTTCTTGATCGGCTCCCCTGAAGTTGGTGGCGTTGTCGGAGTACATCAGGGTCGGCCATCCACGTCTCGCTGCCATCCTCCGCAAAGCCATGATCGCAGAGTCGGTGGACAGCGATGCAGCCAGCTCAATGTGGACGGCTCTCGTGGTGAGGCACGTAAACAGTGCGCCCCACCTCTTCTCACGGCGACGCCCCACCTTCACGATCATGGGGCCGAAGTAGTCCACGCCACAGTTCGAAAACGGGCGGTGGAACGGATCCAGGCGGGCCCGCGGTAGATCGCCCGCAGCTGGTGGTTGCGGCCTTGCCCGTCGCACTCGGCAAAGCGCGCAGTCTCTCTCCGCCGCGCGTACAGTGGGTCGCAGGTGAATGACCCAGTAGCGCTGGCGAAGATCATTGGTCACACGTTCTCTATTTGCATGACCCGCAGCGCAGTGTTGTTGTAGTACCAGGAGCTTCGTTATGCGATGTCTGCCATCCAAGATGACAGGCCTCTTGAGGTCGTCCGCTGCGGCCGCCGCTCCAATGCGGCCTCGCACCCGCAGCACGCCATTCTCCAACACCGGGTCCAGGCGAAACAGTCGACTAGACCTTGGTAATGGACGACCAGACTTCAGTCTTCGTACTTCGTCGCCGAAGCTCTCCTCTTGCGCTCTCTTCATGAGCTCCTCTTCTGCTCGCAGTACGTGCCGCAGCTCCATACGTTTTGCTGTTCGCCGGCACATATCGACGAAAGCTAACACCCGTGCCGTCGCTCGCACAAGCGTCTCGTACTTGGAGAAGCGCTCTGGATCGGGTATCCAGCTCTCCTCCTTCTGGGTCTCCACGACGTGTAGAACCTCTTCATTTGTGATGACGTCTTCCTTCTTCATCGTGGGCCAGCGCTCCTCGGGTTCGCGTAGGAAGCTCGGCCCCTGGAACCAGCGATCTTCAATTTTCACAGGCGTATGGGCGAACCTCGTCGCATCGTCGGCTACGTTTAGTTCTGTCGGCAGCCACCTCCACTCGTCCCGCTGGGTTAGCTCGGCGATCTCTCCGAGCCGATGCGCCACGAAGGGTGTGTATTTCTTGGCGTCGTGGTGAATCCATTGGACGACCGTAGTGGAGTCCGTCCAATAGACTGTTCTGGTAGCCTCCAGCCGATGTTCTTTCTTGATCACGTCCGCCAACCTTGCCCCGATGACGGCAGCTTGTAGTTCCAGACGAGGGATGGTCTGTACACGTCGCGGCGCCACCTTCGACTTCGCAGCAGCCAGCACGACGTCGATGTCTTCATCTTCCTTGGTGATTCGCCAGTACGCCACCGCTGCGTACGCCTGTTCGCTGGCGTCGCACATGACGTGAAGCTCGACGTCTTCAATGTTCTGCGCCGCATAGCACCTCGGCAGGCGCAGGCAGGCAACCCCGGAGAGATGCGCCAGCCATGACGCAAACAACTCCCAATCTTCGGCCGGGATTGGCTCGTCCCACGCCATCTTCAGCCGCCAGAGGTTCTGCAGAACAATCTTTGCCCTTATTGTGTAATGGCTTAATAGTCCGAGCGGATCATATATAGACATTACTGCACTGAGTGCCTCCCGCTTGCTCGGCGCGCGCTCTCGTTCGCGCACCTCCATTGGCACCCTATACATGGACGTATTAAATCCCAACTCATCCTTCTCGGGATTCCACATGAGTCCTAATATTTTGTTTTCTGGGCCTGCTCCCCCCAGTGACGCAGGCGCTGTTGCCCGCAGCTCGGCAGGCACCTCTGCTAGGACGCTCTCGTTATTCGCGCCCCAGCTACGCAGCGTGAACCCGGCGACGGCGTGCACGGCCCTCACTTCTTCAATAGTGCGCCGTGCGTCTTCCTCGGTGTCGAAGCTAGCCACCATGTCGTCCATATAGTGGCTCTGCGTGATGACGTCGTAGGCCCGAGGATACTCCGCCTTGTGCTGCTCCGCGTTGTAATTGCGCACAAAGTGCGCCATGAATGGTGAACTCGCTGCGCCGAAAATCATACTTGTCATTTTCCAAGTGCGTGGAGGGTCCGTTCTGTTGTCGCCCCGCCACAGAAACTGCTGGGCCGGCTGATCCTCCGGCCGTATCTTCACTCGTAGGAACATCTCTTGTATGTCCGCCGTTACTGCTATAGCCCTCTCCCTGAAGCGAAACAAGATACCAGGAAGGGGTAACAGCATGTCTGGTCCGTCCAGGAGGTAATCATTGAGGCATACCCCGCTGGTTTTCGCCGCCGCATCAAAGACCAACCTCTTCTTTCCGGGCTTATTGATGTTTTCCACGGCGAAATGTGGCAGGAACCAACTCACTGAGCTTTCTTTTTCTGACCCGTTGCACGGCTCCGCATAACCTTTTTCTAGCAGGTTATTTATTTGCTCAGTATACTGCTTCGCAAAGTCAGGCGAGGCGTCCATTTTTCGCTCTATCTTGATCAGACGACGTAGCGCTGCATTATAACTGGGCGGCATGCTTGTCTCGTCAGTCTTCCAAGGCAGCCCAACCTCGTAGCCTGCTTCCGTTTTCTTTATTGTAGTCTTCACAATATCGATTGCTCGCTGATCCGCGTCACTCACCTTCTTACTTTGTGAGACGCCGAGCGCTTCTATGGTGAAATGCCTTTCCACCAACTGATGCAGTTCTTCATCCCGTCCGCCACGTTCGCCAACTCCTGATTCTGGCGTGAAAACGTGTAGAACGCTATTTTCTTCTATCTGGAAATGCCTTTCCACCAACTGATGCAGTTCGTCGTCACGTCTACCACGTTCGCCAACTCCTGATTCTGGCGTGAAAACGTGTAGAACGCTATTTTCTTCTATCTGGAAATGACTTTCCACCAACTGATGCAGCTCTTCATCCCGTCCACCACGTTCGCCAACTCCTGATTCTGGCGTGAAAACGTGTAGACGTGTACTTTCTTCCTTCGCTGCTAATCGTGGTGTCGTCCTTTCCACCAACTGCTCTATGCCTCCCCTAGACCGGGTCGGCGTTGGCGATCTCGACTGGCGCCTCGGTGTCGGCGGCCTAAGGCATCTCGAATTCGGCGACGTCGCCCTCAGTGACGACGGCATATCGAAGCGTATGCTTCTTTCCTTTGAGGCTGTCGCTGTCTCCCCCCGTTTCGCAAACCAGTCGTCGATAGGATCCGGTTGGGGCGGAGCCTCACCATGCAGGCTTTCCTCCTCATCCTGCAACTTCGACATCTTGGCCGCCAATTCCTTATTTACTAGGTCGGCCTCTATTTCGCTTTCGCGACGTCGTATTTCGGCTTCCATAGCCAGCTCCTGACGTCGTCTGTCAGCTTCTAACGCCAGCTCCTGGCGTTTAAGCGCAGCGACCCGTTTGGCCGCTTCCAACTCAAGGAGCCGTCTTCGTGTCGCAAAGCTCGACGTAGACCGTACTGACTGCGCCGGCGACACTCCCATTTGACGTACTCCCGAAGGTCCCGCTTCACACTCGGGGACTACGGTGGACAGTTCGACTCGTTCTCTTACCGCAGGTGTCGTTGTGGGCGAGGCAGGTGGATCCAGGGATTGCCTCCTGGCACGCTCCCTTTGCACTCGCAGCGCTTCCGCCTCGCGACGCGCTTGTTCATACGCCTCCTCTGCGTCCCCTTGGCTCCGGGTGACGACCATGGCGTTTTACGACACTTGACACAACACACACAATTCCGTACACTACGGACGATGGCTACGCTCCTTTTAACACTGCAATCCAGGTAGTACTCGTACTACTAATGAAATCCACAGGTTAACACTAATTAAGTTCCAGGTGCACAACACAAACTAAGTCTGAAGATATACTAACACTAATTAAGTCCGAAGATACACTAATTAAGTCCGAAAATACACTAATTAAGTCCTGAGAATAACTCGAAGGACCAAAACACTGTTGTGGACTGTATACAATTTAAACATCGATAAAGTTTTCAATAGATTTATTCACGAACACAATTTCACAATTTACAAAGTCACTATGTTAACAAAGTCACTACTTGCAAGCACACAAACGAATTTACTATGAACAGAGTTTTATTACCGAATACTACTACAACTATACTGAACTACACTAAACAAATTACTCCGGTTACTTAATACAATTTAAACACAATCTTCCTGACTTCTTCAAGAGCACACTGGAGATCTGGAGCTGACTGGAGAGAACTGGAACTGAAGACGAACTGGATCGAACTGTGTTTTGTATGGCGATTTGGCCGTCTTATATTCTCCATTCTCGTGTGCAACTAGCGACCCTTGACTCGATCGCTTTCGCGCGCCGCAACCTGCTCGAAAGGTGTCGGCCGCTCCTAACTGAGCCGTGATTGGCTGCCTACATTGAATACAATTGGCCAATAATACGTGTTTCTTATTGGCTGACGATGTGACTAAGAAACTTATTTCTAACTTAATCTACGATTCTATACAATTCAATATTGTGATCGTCGTCCGCAACACCACCCTCACCTGCGCGTCGTGCATCCTGCCGAATAACAAACAAGGCTCTGGCAACCGACTGGTGGCGGTATAACCAGCACAATTGAAGGTGTAGTTTAATACCATACACCGATGACGGGCAGCAGCGTCTCCGAAGCAAGGAGCTACGCTCTGCGATCGCCAACCCGCCTGCCCAGCGTGGCGATTATGGGTATATCCTTCCAGATGTTTGCCCTAAGTGGCGAACAATTGGAGTGGTCTATGTCCAGCAGTGGACTGCAATAGGCTGATGGTGACTGGTTTTTTTATGGATAAGTTCATAATATTATAAAAAAGCTTCAGATTTTGTAAGTGTCATACCTATTATGTATTGTGTGTGGGTATATAAAAAGAACTCAAATGGTATTGTTTCAAATACTAAAAAAAACGAATTCGTCTACACTTTGTGGATTCACACACGTTACTTTGCGTCGCGCGGACGCACAGGTTCCCAAAAACCTATAAATTCATAGACAACTCTAGAGTGCCGGTCGCCATTGCATAGTGGTGTTTTCATAGATGAGTAGGTTTTGTTTGTGAATATGAGTGTTATTTTTTTTATAGTAGCCTGATATTTTTTATAGAAGGCTTCCTTACACTTCATGGAAAGCGAAAGAGAAGCCCAAGTCGCTGTGACAACGGGCAAGTAACTGGTCAGTTACCTGTCAGTTGCCGCTACCATGCCGGCCCAACCCTAACCCCATGAGCTCCGGAAACCCTAGTCACCGACAGAAACACGACCCGGAGGTCATTTGGCTGCGGTATTCTATAGGGGCGAGGTCCTTCCCCGGACGGGCGGCTTAATTCGAGCGAAGATTCGCTATGCCCTACCTCTCTTCAAAAGTGACAATACTATGTTCTATCAACCTCCAATACAGTTCGCTATCGTTTAAGAAGTAATAAAAATTTTGATAGGCCGCTTCCTCGCATCGACAATTGGCAACCAGATATTTCTAGGTCAGTGATTTGCCCCCATTACTGGATCAGTGTGTCAGTCGGCATACGAAGCGCGATCGACGTAGTAAGCAAAGTAATGACAGAGAACATCACATTAGTTTTTGTAGTTTAATGCAGCGTTAAGGGAGGAGCTCGGTGGCGCCGCAGTCTTGTTCGCTTAACAATGATCGCAACGTTGTGCAACCATTGGCGCGGTCAATCCGATGATGGGTGACCAAAATTTGTCACCAATTTCCTCCGTGCTTCGGAAGGCACGTTAAGCTGTTGGTCCCGGGTGCTATCTTTACCAACTCAGATAGCAGTCGTTACATCATATCAGAGATGATGATAACACTGACGCCTAAACTGAGAATGGGTATAGCTTACCCTAAGTGTTGCGGAGGTCTGATGGCAGTCGCTCTGTGTAAAAGCTTAGCCCTCGCCAAATCTCTCAGTTTGGGAAGCCGACCCTGAGACAATCGGGAAAAAGGCTAGGATGATGATGAATGCAGCGTGAAGGGTCTTATTTAATTACTAACTGTGCCAGCAGTGTCACACGCGTGGATATCGGGTTTCAAAAATGGTGCCTAAATTTCAAGTTAGACCTCTATCAATACATTGGCGAAAACCGCATTCAATTCCATGCAGTAGTTTTCGCGTGATGTGCGATCAAACATACGGATAAAAATTTCTCCCGTTTTCCCCAACACTTTCCTTCATTGCTCTGCTTCTATTGATTTGAGCGAAAAGTAAACTATAACCTGTCCAGGAGGATGAAGAATAATTGTACCAAGTTTTGTTGAAATCCGTCGAGTAGTTTTTGTTTCTATAACGAACTTATAGGCAGACAGACAAAAATTTTACTGATTGCATTTTTGGCATCAGTATCGATTACTAATCACCCCCTCATACTTATTTTGAAAATATATTTCATGTACAGAATTGACCTCTCTACTGATTTAGGATGATTTCTATTAACAACTTGATAAGTCAATCTACTTACTATAATCTACACATTATACTCGTAACTATAACGATGACGAATCACATCATATGATTCTAAAACACACCGAACTATATTTAACTGAAAATATATTTACGAGCGCATCTCAAAACTTTTCATGCCATACATTCAGCCTGTATCACCAGCCAACCAAGATTGTATATCAAATGCATTATATATTCAGCCGATTCGTCAAATAACTAGTGGGTGTAGGTAATTTTATTGCGCACATAGAAAAAAGCGGCCAAGTGCGAGTGGTAATCGCACATGAAAGGTTCCGTAACAGCTAGTAACATGATATAAAAGCTCTAGTACTTCGTTGTAACTTTAATCGATGTTTTATTAAAATAGTAATTCTTTATTCAAAAAAATATATTTCTTAGATTCCTTTCAAACTAATTTTCGGTGGAAGTTTTCATGATAAAGTACATTTTTAGTTTTATCATTCTCTTGCTTTAAAGGATATTGGAAATATCTCTCAAACAATTTATTAGGCTTAGATTTTTTTTTAATTAAAAACTTCAATATCATCTCGAAGACCTATGAATACACTTCACTGATGATATGGGATAGGCATCAAAATTTATATTTATTATTGAGTAAAAGTTTAGGTCGTATAGGTTCGGAAAAGGAAAAAGTAGCTGTAACATACGGATGGTCAAACAGACAGACAGACTAATCTATAAGGATTCCGTTTTTTGCCATTTGGCTACGGAACCCTAAAAATAGTCTGTGACACATGCGCACGCGCACTGCGAACGCCTCGCTCTGATTGGTTGCCGTTTCGGCTGTACAGTTATGTTAATTTTTCGTGTCTATTTTTGCGGCGTAAGTTTTTATCCCTTTGAACGGTGAAGCGAGACGTCTTGATACTTTTTGGGTCATGATTATTTTTTGTTAACTGTTTTGGTAATGTTTACTATCTGAACCTGACTCCCAATTCTATATCATTCAAGGTCTGATAATGTTAGGTATGTGTTTTAATAACGAGGAATTTTGTTTTGAAAATCAAATGTTATATTTATATTGTTAGTTAGCTTATCGCTTACATGATAAATGATTAAAATTATGATAGTTATATGGCATATAAAACATACCTATTCAAAAGTAATATCACTGTAAAAAATAATTTTCGTTTGTTTTTTTTTTGCAAATCAAAAAAGATGTTTTACATATCAGAAACTGATGTTAATTTAGTTTAGAATAAAGAAATAGAGCACACGATATAGCATTATATCTCATTACAATCTGTGATATTTTTACGACAATAAAACGTTTACAGATATGAAATGTGATACTCAGCTAAACGAAGAAAAAAGAATACAAATTATATTATTAACATTGAAATGTTAAACAGTAATGCTCATAATAATCTGTAGAAAAACATCAATGTTGATTACTTACGGCGTATGTAAAATGCGTAGGGTTACCACTTAGTTATCACAAAGGTACCAAAACAGGTAGATATGGTTATAAAGATACTAATAAACAAAATACCTTTGAAATGGTACGTGAAATTTGTTATAAATGCTCTTTATTTATCGAATCAATGAACTGTTTTTTGTTACACGTAGGAGATTTTTCCTAATAGTAATGCAATAATTTACATATTGAAATATGTGCAGATAGGTATTGTAAAATAATATTTATTGCAGAATACATAAATATGTATGTGTATGTTAATACAGATATGCTTTTTTTATTTTATTATTAGATATTTTAATTGGTTACAAAGATTATAAATTAGAACCGTCACGTCATAAGTTCTGTTGTAAGTTAAAAATAAAACTGTTTTTAAAAATATATAAAAAGAATAAGTATCCAACGAGAAAACCCTAAAGCAAACTACAAATGTACTTGAATAAAAAGAACTGGCATAATGTAAAGCAATAAAATAAAGTGCGTTTTCTAAACAGTCATCTTAGCCGCCATTAGAATGTTAAGTGCCGCTTGTTTATGTTAAATCTTCCGCTGTACTCGTCAGCCTTGTGATTGGCCAAGCCTTTGGATAAGCGAGAAAAACTGTTAGATAAAATTGGTTTTTACTGGGTAATTTTATATCTTGTCTTCTAATATTTTGCTGCACCATTAAGCAACTAGTGAAGCTAAATATTACGAAATGCTTAGATATTCTTAAATGCACCGAACAGTTGAGTAAAACTAAGTATAACGCTGTTGGTGGTCTTATCGCTATAAGGTAATTTTTCCAGGTAAGTTTTGGATAAAAGGTGGTTAATGAAAAACAGAGAGAAAGTTGATGAATTTTGTAGTTGCCCATAACACAAGGGCTTAAGTGTACTTACTTTGGGATTGCAGCAATGTGGGTATGTGATACTAGCTATGCCCGCGGCTTCGCCCTCGTTGCCCCCCATTTTAGTGAAGTGGTGCGTTAGAAGGGTTCAAAAAGTAGCCTATGTTACCCTCCATCCCTTCAACCATCTCTATTTAAAAATCACGTCAATACGTCGCTCTGTTTTTCCGTGAAAGTAAGACAAACATACAAACAGACACACTTTCCCATTTATAATATTAGTATGGATTGTCTGATATTTGATGACCAGTTTGGTTCAGTGGTAGGGAACGCTGCCTATGATACAGTGGACGCCGGTTCGATTCTCGCACAGTACAAAGTAGTACGAGTGGTAAGTAGTAACACTTGTAACTGTAAGTACATAGTTTATCACTTGTGTAGTACCTATAGTGCAAGTTTCGGCTTAGTTAGGGACTAGATGGCGCTGTGTGGGTTAGTGTAGCATGTCTTTTGTTCATCATCATCATCAGTCTATTGCAGTCCACTGCTGGACATAGGCCTCTCCAGTTATCCGCCACCTAGGGCAAACTTCTGGAGGATATACTCATAATCGCCACGCTGGGCAGGCGGGTTGGCGATCGCAGGGCGTAGCTTCTCGCTCCGGTGACGCTGCTGCCCGTCACCGGCCTGTGGTATTTAGCTACGCCTTGTATCGTGATGGTTTTACCGCCACCTTGTCTTTTGTTATTTAATAAAAAAAAATGCTTTTATTTATTCGTTAACTTATCTATCAATAGCTATTCCTATTAACACAGTGACTGAAAAGATTTCGTATTTGCTTTTTGATCACTTAAAAAAATGTAAATCAAGTACTCATTCAAGTATCAAAACTGCACACACCGCTCACACTCCTTTGTGTTTTTTGGCACGCCGGCCAAACATTGGTTTATGTGATGCTTCCCACACCACGCATCACACAAACACACCGTGTGTTTACAGCGTTAGGTGTAGCGATGCCGAACTATCGACAGTGTAAATATCGATAATTATCATCTGGTTAAGGTTAAGCACACTTATACCGCCCAGGTCCCACCCGCGGAATGAAATTGAAATATGGGCTTTAAGTATCGTGTGAGTCATGACCTTTAGACGAACTATTTATTTTATAATAGTTAAATTCGAGAGTAATTAGATTGTTTTATCTATAGATATTGGTTCAAAGCTATCTTAACTAATATTATAAAGCTGAAGAGTTTGTTCGTTTGAACGCGCTAATCTCAGGAACTACTGGTCCGAATTAAAAAATTCTTTTTGTGTTTAATAGACCATTTATCGAGGAAGGCTTTAGGCTATATAACATCACGCTGCAACTA
Source organism: Conogethes punctiferalis (assembly GCA_031163375.1). NCBI lineage: Eukaryota > Metazoa > Arthropoda > Insecta > Lepidoptera > Crambidae > Conogethes > Conogethes punctiferalis. Next base: position 6,566,090 of record CM062100.1, on the reverse strand, counting down.
TTAGGAGCGAAGAAATAATGGAAAATGTAAAAAAACGGGGAAAAAATAACTATTCCACGCGGACGAAGTCGCGAGCACAGCTAGTAATTTAATAGATCAACTGTGGACTAAACATCAAAGTCGATTTTCATTAATTTAGATCATGGGATGGAACACGGTTGGGACAAATGTGAGGGTTCTTTGGTGCAAAACTACGATAATAATATCCGTTCAACGAACGATCGTTTTCGATTTTGGTGGTATGGGCCCAGTTGACAAAACGGAGCGTTCGGCATCGCTAGTCGACTATCGCAACACTAGTTAGGTGGTACAAGCTGCGTTTCGTTAGAGTTTTGTGTGGTACGTGTGTGTGTGTAGGTATACTAGTATGTAACCGTTTTCTTAGATTTAGTGGGTGCTATGTATATGTATTCTTGATAGGGTTGGCTGTAGTTTTTTTTTGCTTCCTGTAATTATACAAATACAATTTTTTTTTTATTTACTCATAAATAGGGTGGTTACATAATTATGCAATGTAGGTCTTACAGAAAGTGAGCATCTTATTCCTATTTAGCTACTATTGAAAGAGCATGTAAATATCAGTAGCTTTATTACTGAGGTAAAACTACGCTAAATTTATAAACTAAAGGCATGTAAATTAAAATTAATTTACTCATCGTTTTGCTTCTAGAAACTCCTTTACGGAATACTAAAGTTCAAATAACAACTTTAGCAGGCTAATTACAGGAAATTTCAGTAAGTTACCACGCATTTTCATTAGGTAGGTTCTAGATGACATACTCGTATAAGAAAAACTGACGTCATCATTTCTTATAAGAGACGAGGAATCCGTCTCTTACAAGAGACGCTCTACTACCTAGTAGAGTAATAAAACCTTTAAAGGTAATTATATACAGATCGCTTTAAGCGATAAAACCGCCTAATTTGTACTACGATATGTCTTTGTATCTAGGTTTAAGCCGACTGTTTCATGTGCAACGAAGAATATCTATCTTATCTATATTAATTGGCAAATTACAAGTTTTTGGCGAACAACAAATTATAGCGAAACTATCTTTTTTAAAGTTATATGTTTATGTATGAAAAACTTATATGTATATCTCTTAGATAAGCCACATATAGGTACAGTGGGTCGCTAGTATTAAAGTAAATAATACTTAGGTAAGTTTTAATTGTAATGAAACGTGAAAACTTAAACTTATAAATAAGGATAATGTTTATGCTAAAAAATGGACAATTCGATTACTCAAAAGCCGGCTATGTTGTGAAGGTAACTACTAAATACTTGGCAAAGGCAGGAGTTCGCGTAGAAACAGAGCGATACAAAAACATGTTTGAACAATGGCCCTGTTTTGATAATAAGTGGCTAAAACACGCCGATTACTGGAAAAAGGACACAATAGCCACGTCTGTCTAGTTTGTAAACTGGGGATTATTCATTTTAGGTTAGTTTTCACACGTGTGCAATAGGGATGTCTTTAGGGTCAAAATGACATTAATAGTTATTTTTCCTTTTTTCATTTAAACAAAAAGTAACAAAGATACAAGGCATCAAAATTAAGGAGTGGGGGTCTTTGATGTCACTCATTGGCAAAATAACGCTCACTCTTTGACGTTCTTATATCTTTGTCATTTTTGGTCTAATTTACAAATGAAAAAATATGTGTCTTTTATTTTTGAACAATTTAATATATATTTTTTACGGCAACAGTTTTTTTTTAAATAATGACTGCCGGTATTTTTAGAAAAAAGGGAGCGACCGTCATTTCGCTCCAAGCCACCCTCACCTGCCCGTGGTGCATCCTGCTGAATAACAAACCATCACAATTGAAGGCGAAGCTAAATACCACAGACCGGTTATGGGCAGCAGCGTCACCGGAGCGAGAAGCTACGCCCTGCGATCGCCAACTCGCCTGCCCAGCGTGGCTATTATGGGTAAATCCTCCGGATGTTTGACGAAAGTGGCGATCAACTGGAGAGGCTAGGAGTGGACTGGGATATGCTGATGATGATGATGATGATCAGTCAAAGTCAGAACCTCCTCCTTTTTTGAAGTCGGTTAAACAAAATATTTCTCTCTGTGTCAATATAAGTATATCTTTCTGTATTTTCTATCATAATGTAGGTAACATTAACGTATTATCCACACATCCAAAATCACTGCCTGTTCCACAGGTCCTAGCCTCACTTCTCATCTAAGGGAAAACCACCCATATTCACTATAACACTGAGTCTATTATCGCGTAACCTTAAAAAAGGACCACTTCCCCGCGCACAAAGGCGCTCATCTGAATACGGCGTGCGCAGGCGCATTTTTCTGACTAACTGTACCGCGGACGAGACGTGGTCTAACAGTACATTCTATACAATGAACGCACTTCCTTGTAAAGGATGATATTGGAAAATATACGAGTATATAACCCAGGACAGGCCACGCTGGGCCACACAAAGTCATCTATCTAATCATCAATCATCAGCCTATTGCGGTCCACTGCCGGACACAGGCCTCTCCAGTAGTTCACCACTTAGGGCAAACATCTGGAGGATATACCCATAATCGCCACGCTGGGCAGGCGGGTTGGCGATCGCAGCGCGTCGCTCCGGTGACGCTGCTGCCCGTCATCGGCCTGCGGTATTTAGCTACGCTTTCAATTGTGATGGTTATACCGCCACCAGTCGGTTGCCAGCGCCTCGTTTGTTGTTCGGCAGGATGCACCACGAGCAGGTGAGGTTGGCTTGGAGCAAAAAGATGATAGGTCGCTCCCTTACATCCCCATTCCTTACCCTCATCCATCTACTTAGTCCCAAACTGATAAACTTACTTGTGGGGGATATAAGGAAAACCTTATCATCTTTACGCTCCAAGCCTTCACCTGCCCATGGTGCATCTTGCTGGATAACAAACGAGGTTCTGGCAACCGACTGGTGGCGGTATAACCATCACGATTGAAGGCGTAGCTAAATATCACAGGCCGATGACGGGCAGCAGCGTCACCGGAGCGAGAATGCTGCGATCGGCAACCCGCCTGCCCAGCGTGGTGATTATGGGTATATCCTCCAGATGTTTGCTCTAAGTGGCGAGTAACTGGAGAGGCCTAAATCAATGGCTGTGCCTTATGCTGATGATGAAACTTACTGAGATACTATTTTTCTTATTCCTGTTGGTTAGACTCGCTAAAAATCGAGTATGGTTAAAATAAAATAAAATAAATAAATAAAATAATTTATTTCTGCAAATAGATTTACAAGTAAATTCTTTTGCACGTCAAACCAACCCAATTGGTTGAACCAATTTGGCTAATTTTGGTCTTGAATTACTTGTGGAAGTCCAGGAAAGGTTTACAAAGTGAATAAAACATGTTTGACGAATGCAGGGCGTAGCTTCTCTCTCAGGTGACGCTGCTGCCCGTCATCAGCCTGTGATATTTAGCTACGCCTTCAATCGTGATGGTTATACCGCCACCATTTAGTTGCCAGAGCCTGGTTTGTTATTCGGCAGGATGCGCCACGGGCAGATGAGGTTGGCTTAGAGCGAAAAGACGATAGGCCGCTCCTTTACATCCCTTGTTCTTTTTAATTCTAAAAAAAGAAGTATAGAAGATTGCATCACCTACTAGCCAGATATCGTCATAAAAACCGGTGGATCTTTATCGCGAACTACGGGTCCGATTCCCGGTAGCCCCAGGCATTTTTCCAAGTACCGAGACTGTATTGAAATGTATGCAAATTCGTGTATGGGTGAGCTTGTTCATCCACTATTGCGTGTGTCCATAGTCTAACTGCTTAACGTTAATTACTAATTAATGGTAATAATTAACTATTGCGTTATTTATTTTAACACTAATTTGGTGAATGTCAAGAAATGGGCAGCAGCATTTTTGACTGGCTCGATGGCTCATTTGGTAGTGACCTCTGCCTTTTGAGTCAAGGGTCATAGGCTCCCAAGGGTCATAAATTCCCACCCTGGACTAAGACCTCCCTTGGTTCGGGAGGGATGTAAGGGAGCGACCCATCATCTTTTCGCTCCAAGCCAACCTCACCTGCCCGTGGTGCATCCTGCCGAATAACAAACGAGGCGCTGGCAACCGACTGGTGGCGGTATAACCATCACAATTGAAGGCGTAGCTAAGTACTACAGACCGATAACGGGCAGCAGCGTCACCGGAGCGAGTAGTTACGCCCTGCGATCGCCAACCCGCCTGCCCAGCGTGGCGATTATGGGTATATCCTCCAGATGTTGGTCCTAAGTGGCGAGCAACTGGAGAGGCCTATGTCCAGCAGTGGTCTGCAATAGGCTGATGATGATGATGATGATGATGGTTCGGGAGGGACCACTACCAAATGAAAGAAGAATAAGAGAGGTAGAGCATAGCGAATTTTCACTCGAAATAAGCCCCCCGGAGAAGGAACTGCACCCTATAGAATACCGCAGCTAAATGACCTCTGGGTCGTATTTCTGCCGGTGAGTAGGGTTTCCGGAGCTCGTGGCGGGTTAGGGTTGAACAGGTATAGCGGTGGCAACTGACAGGCAACTAACCAGTTACTTGCCAGTTGTCACAGCGACTTGGGCTTCTCTTTCGCTTTCCATCAGGCGTAGGAAACCCATTATCATCATCATCAGTCCACTGCTAAACATAGACCTCTCCCAATGCTCGCCACTTCGATCGGTCCCGGGCCTCCCGCATCCAGCAGTTGCCAGCCGTCCTGCGCAAATCGTCACTCCACCTGGCCTGAGGGCGTCCTACATCATTATTTTTTTTATAGTGGCTCGACATAATGGCTTCCCTACGCCTGATGGAAAGCGAAAGAGAGGCCCAAGTCGCTGTGACAACTGGCAAGTAACTGGTCAGTTACCTGTCAGTTGCCACTGCCATGCCGGCCCAACCCTAACCTCCCACGAGCTCCGGACACCCTACACACCAGCACAAACACGACCCGAAGGTCATTTGGCTGCGGTATTTTATAGGGTGGAGGTCCTTCCCCGGACGGGCAGCTCAATTCGAGCGATGAATAATATGTAAAGCCACTATAAAAAAAATCGTACCTAGTACAATGGAAACACTCACAATTGCATGTGACGTACATACATAACAGCTTATTGCATTACTTACGTAACGAAACGCTGTCATTTCTATATGTTTGAATATCTAATGAGCTACACAAACAACATTAGATCTTATGCGACATAAGTATAGAGTTTAAAATCGATAAGTAGTAAATATTGCGTCTAAGATATGTATGAATTGGTCTTTAAATTTTTCCGCTTTCCTTTCAATGAGGAAAACAGACGAGCAGTTTTTATTTGCAAATGTATTAAAGTGTGTGCAAAGAACGGTATTCTAGAAAATATAATACTTACTTAGATATTTAAGAGAGGTAGGGCATAGCTAATCTTCGCTCGAATTGAGCTGCCCGTCCGGGGAAGGACCTCCACCCTATGGAATACCGCAGCCAAATGACCTCCGGGTCGTGTTTCTGCTGGTGAGTAAGGTCTCCGGAGCTCGTGGGGTTTAGGGTTGGGCCGGCATGGCAGTGGCAACTGACAGGTAACTAAACAAAACAGTTACTTGCCAGTTGTAACAGCGACTTGGGCTTCTCTTTCGCTTTCCATCAGACGTAGGGAAACCATAATGTCGAGCTACTATAAAAAAAAGGATACGGGTATAAACTTTAATATGTTTGTCTCATTAATCAATGAAGGTTCTTCTAAATGCAAGTATTTTTTTTAAAAGAGCGTTCAGGATTACCTCACTCCACCTGATGGTAAGCGGACGTGAGGTCCAAATGTTAGGTCAACAGGCATAATAGGACAAACCCACCGCGCCTGTCACCCTCTCCCTGAAGGCCAACTAAGATGCCGTTTCACACACCGCTTTAAGAACTCAGGATTGTACCAGGAAGGTGGGTTTGAAACACATGACTAAATGGTACGGGGCAGGAGCGAGGAACTAAACCTCTAGTATTGCATTATCATCAGCCCATCACAGTCCACTGCTGGACATAGGCCTCTACAGTTGTTCGCCACCTAGGGCAAACTTCTGGAGGATATACCCATAATCGCCACGCTGGGCAGGCGGGTTGGCGATCGCAGGGCGTAGCTTCTCGCTCCGGTGACGCTGCTGCCCGTCATCGGCCTGTGGTATTTGACTGCGCCTTAAATACTTTTTATACATTATCGCCACCAGTCGGTTGCCAGCGCCTCGGAAAATTGAGGGTGGTTTGGAGCGAAAAGATTTATAGATAGCTCCCTTACATCCTTTTGTCATAGACTCTGAACTAAGTTGCTCAAACATCTACACCCTACCTACGTAAATCGTTATATTATAGTGAATGTTGAATAATATGTCTATAGGTACGAGGCTCGGGCAACCGACTGATGCCGGTACAACAATCAGTGTAGAAGGCGTAGTTAAAACTTAAAGCTCATGAAGAGCAGCAGCGCCACCGGAGCGAGAAGCAAAGCTTTCAGATGTTTGGTCACGGTGACGAACAACTGGAGAGGCCTAATGTTCGGCAGTAGACTGCAATAGGTTGATGATGATGATGATAAAATTAAGGAATATTAAAGAACAACAAACGAGGCTCTGGCAACCAACTGGTGGCGGTATGACCATCACAATTGAAGGCGTAGCTATATACCACAGGCCGATGACGGGCAGCAGCGTCACCGGAGCGAGAAGATACACCCTGCAATCGCCTACCTGCCTGCCCAACGTGGCGATTGTGTATATCCTCCAGATGTTTGCCCTAAGTGGCGAGCTACTAAGAGGAGAACATCTGGAGAGGCCTAAGTTCAGCAGTAGACTGCGATGATGAAATTCTTATAGGATATTAATAAAATTCTTAACACGTTGACCGCCATGCCGGTCACCGGTGACCGGCAAACAATAGTTTTTCTATTGTGTCTAGTTTCTCGGCAGTCAAAGACTTAAACCGTAACACCTAATAATTTAAAGCAAAAATGCAACCAGCTTTAAGCAGCCGATAATAAGACACTGCCAGACATTATGTAATAGTTTGTGAATATGAATTGATTAGCACTTACCACTTGGAAATAAATTGTATACGATTTTCCACCGAGCTTTGCAATTTGTGAGAGAATTAATGAATCTTAATGAGCCAGAGGTACAAGGCTTGTTTTATGCATATTGTGGACAATGCGATAACTTAAAAAGTTGGCAGACATGACGTCATATATAATGTGACGTCACACACATTGTTGACTGGCTCGATGGCTCATTTGGGAGTGACCTCTGCCTTCTGAGCCAATGGTTGTGGGTTCAATCCCCACACAGTACAAACATTTGTGTTCATGTACATGTCTGTTTGTATTGATCTGGGTGTTTTCTATCTATAATATTGTATTTATTTATAAAAAAAAAAGTATTTAAGTAAGTTTATCAGTTGTCTGGTACATAGTACAAGCTTCGGCTTAGTTTGGGGGCTAGACGGCGCTGTGTGGCCCAGCGTGGCATGTCTTGGGTTATTTATTTAATTTGACTCGTATTTTGCGGATTTAAGCAGGCGTATTCGTTTTTGTCCATCTGGTTTCCTAATTTAGACTAGGCATCTTATCCCGTGGGTGTCGTAGAATACGACTAAGGGAATATCAGGAAACGGGCAGCAGCGTTAACCTGAATACAAATAAACCTACTGCGGTCACCAACCCACCTGCCAAGCGTGGTGACTAAAACCAATTCCCCAAATGACAATAGGCTATTATGGCTAAAAATTGTAACTATAGTTTAAAACCAATTAAAACGCTAGAAATTATAATTTCTAGCGTTTTAATTGGCTAGGGGGTGTGGCTTGGCCGGCAGTCGGTGATGAGTCACTATTTTCTTAACGCGAATGAACTATAATCCGTCGCTCTCTTAGCCAAAAAGGGAGAAGAGAGGTTTCCGAACCCTACTCACCGGCAGGAACACGACCCAGAGGTCATTTGGCTACGGTATTCTATAGGGTGGAGGTTCCCTGGCTCAATTCGAGCAAAGAATCGCTTTGCCCTACCTCTCTTCTCTCCAACCCTAACTCCCAAGCTCTCCGGAGCTCGTGGGGAGTTAGGGTTGGGCCGGCATGGCGGTGGCAACTGACAAGTAACTGACCAGCTACATTCCCGTTGTCATAGCGACTGGGGCTTCTCTTTCGCTTTCCATCAGGCGTAGGGAAGCCATTATGTCGAGCTACTACTATAAAAAAACCATACCCTTATACAGTCAATATGTGGTGCTAATATAACAAACCAACCCACAGCATTAGAAATCTAAAACCATCTTCTATAGTTATTATAAGTCAACTTAATGATTGCTAAAACTTATGCATACGTTGCATGACTCCCATTAACATGTGTGAGGCATTTTAATTCGTCATTAGTATTGCGTGCAACACGGGAATGGAACTCGGTACCGGCGCCAGTGGCCAGGGGACTAGCGGTAATGAGACTCAAATGATTCAGGTATGTTATATTTCTTCACTTGTAAATGCTATTCAATTTAGGATATAAGGGAGCGGCCTATCATCTTATCGCTCCAAGCCAACCTCATCTTTTTTTTTTTTATAGTGGCTCGACATAATGGCTTCCCTACGCCTGATGGAAAGCGAAAGAGAAGCCCAAGTCGCTGTGACAACGGGCAAGTAACTGGTCAGTTACTTGTCAGTTGCCACCGCCATGCCGGCCCAACCCTAACCCCCCACGAGCTCCGGAAACCCTACTCACCGGCAGAAACACGACCCAGAGGTCATTTGACTGCGGTATTCTATAGGGTGGAGGTCCTTCCCCGGACGGGCGGCTCAATTCGAGCGAAGATTCGCTATGCCCTACCTCTCTCATCTGCCCGTGGCGCACCCTGCTGAATAACAAACGAGGTGCTGGCAACCGACTTGTGGCGGTATAACCGTCACAATTGAAGCGTAGGACCTCCACCCTATAGAATACCGCAGCCAAATGACATCCGGGACGTGTTTCTGCTGGTGAGTAGTTTCCGGAGCTCGTGGGGGGTTAGGGTTGGGCCGGCATGGTGATGGCAACTGACAGGTAACTGACCAGTTACTTGCCCGTTGTCATAGCGACTTGCGCTTCTCTTTCGCTTTCCATCAGGGGTAGGGGAAGCCATTATGTCAAGCTACTATATGAAAAAACCTGCAGGTGTTTGCCCAAAGTGGCGGACATTTAGAGAAGCCTATATCCAGCAGTGGACTGGAATTGGCTGATGATGATGATAGGTAAGACCGATGATAGGTTGTTCTCAAATCAAATCAATTGTTATTTCAAATCGAATTGGTATCGCGTAAAGATATCACTAATTTCAAACTGTCAAAAGAAAATAACTGAATGTCACACTAAATTGGCCAATGGATATGAATGTAGTTTTGACTGGCTCGGTGGCTCAATTGGTAGTGACCCCTGCCTTTGGAACCAAGGGTCGTGGGTTCGATTCACACCCGGGACAAACATTCGTGTGATGAACACTTGTATTTGTTCAGTGTCTGGGTGTTTATATTTGTATTTAAGTATTTATTTGTGGTACCTTCGTTGTTCTAATAACCGTAACACAAGTGCTTAAGCTACTTACTTTGAGATCGGAGCAATGTATGTGATGTTGTCTGATATTTATTTATATTTAGTTTCATTTGAAAGTTCACCCCTAAATTAGACAATAATAATTATATATGCAGGAATTCAGATAATTTTATTGTAGCGCCCATTTACAATTTAAAAAATATGTTTAATGGGACCAACTAGGAGTATACCCTTTCGAACAAAAAAAAATTCCAAAACACGTTCCCAATTCTCGGAGATATGCGCCTATGTGGTAACAAACATACAACAAAAAAAAATGAAAATCCTCCTTTTTTGATGTCGGTTAAAACTTTTAAAGGGTTAAAAGGAGAAATGTTTTCTTTTTTTCATGGCCTCTGTGGCGGAATAGTTAGAACTCCTGGAATTCTAGATACAAAATAAAATCAATTGTTTGTGTGCAAGAAGAATAGAATACACTCGGTGTTCAACGTGTTAAGCGCGGACGATCCGATAGTTCCGGGTTCAGTAGCCGGTTAGGTCAACTTATGAAATTAACTTATCTGAATTGTCTCGAGTCTGGTTGTTCTGAGAGACGCTCTCAGTCACTATCTGTTACTCACAAGTGAAGACTTGATTTGTAACTGGTGATTGGTGTGAATTATTTACCGAAGTTATTTATTTATTTAACCTGTTGAATGCCTCGATAACAGTAGATTTTCTATTGTGTTTCATTTTCCGGATTTATTATTATAATAATTAAATTTTTAACTTAAATTAAACGCTATGTACGATATATTTATCAAGCACACCTAAACTTTTAAGAGCAAGTTGCTAAGTATACAATTGAAACTAAATACCAGAAAATTTACTATTAAAGTAATGTTGAGCAAATCAAATTCACTTATTGAAGGTAAAACTGTTTTATAAAGTGAGGAGAAAAGTCGATATACATTTTTCAACAGTAATGGGTATTCCTACAAAGTAAGTGTGTTAAATGTACCTACCGCCTAATTTCTATGAAAAGTCTTTATCAAAAAAATAAAATACTTACTTACGTATAATAGATTTGAAACATTCCAGTAGGTATCCCCATAAATGGAAGGTAGATAATTTTTATTTCTAATTATAATAATTGGGAAATCTATATATTTGACGAGGGAAAACGCCAATAGGTTTGTTTTGAATAAATATAACTACACAATGTGAAAGAAATAATAATGAGTGATCAAAAAAATATTCAGTTTTGAGATATCTGTTCGTTATTAAAAATAAGGTATTTAAATCAAATTTTTTTTGGTGGTAGATATTTAAAAGCCATCTAAAATATTACGTTTATGCAAATTAATAACTTTTTCATCATTATCTATAAGTTACCCTCTCTATAAGTTTGTACAAGTATCCATCGGTCATAAAAATGTTCGGTAACAATCACAAGAAACCCAATCTATTTATCAAGTTTTAATACAATATTTAAACCGTGTAATAGACATACGAATGTTTTCATTTAACTTAATCAAACAATTATGATAAAACATTTATGTAATTAACAAACAAATAAAACATCAGAAGTTTAGGAAACATTATTGAACTTTTTTAATAAAATAAAGCAACTGACCTTTTTGAAGAAGTATCCTCTTGAACTTCCAACGGATTAGACACAATACTATTAATAATAATCCTCAAAAATAATCCCTTTTCAGTTTTAATGCAAGATAAAACGTCCACGACGAAATCCTTATCGCTACTACAAACACTTTTTATATATCCTTATAAAAGCAATTTATTACATTTTTTCAATTTCATGCAACGCCGCCTTCATACAACATAACAATTTTTTTTATTTCAAAATCCGATAACACTTATAACCTTTTTCGTGTCGCGCACTCGTTTTAAAAAGTAAACTGTCACATTTTCGGGCGGGAGCGCGCCGTTTTAAAAATGGAGTCGCGCGCGCTTTTCCTGACACATGTCTGGTAATGGCGGTTCTTAAATGGTTATTTTCGAAAATGTTAGGTTAGTTTTCTCATTGTGAGCGGTGCAGCGCCGCGCACATGCAGTTTCAACACATTATGATCTAACACTGCCCGAGTCTCGATTGCAGAACATACTTATTCTAACTCAACTTACATTCGTTCATATTTGCCTGCGGGGCGTAGGGCTGAACCTAAATCTAGACTTGCAACCTTTTTGTTTTATTAATCTTTTAAGGATTAGCGGACGGGTTGCGTCTAATCGGTAATAATCTGTTAGTAGATTTTGAATTGAAGTGACCGCAAATGACTGAAGAGTCTGTAATAGTTACAATAATAGATAATTATTAAATTTTAAATGAATTAGATTTCGTTGAATTATAAAATAAATAATTATAATTACATGTATTCGAATTTCCTTTGCCTTAAGTAGGTATGTAAATAACAAAACTGACAGTTTGAACCTTTCGCGTATTCATGGCATTGAAAAAAATAGAAATCTTTCTATTTTTGATTCATTTGTATTTCTTTAAAATTTAAGTCAGGGTTAATTTAGACGTATTATTAAGATTTGTTATACGTCAGCATTGCGAATATAAACTGAGTTCCACTAATGAACTTTTCCATTTGCAATAATATCTGTCCTAAGATCTGAAAACTTTACAGTTGTTTTAAAGTCTAGTATTTGAACGAGATAATTTTAAAACAAAGTTAAGGCATGATGAAGTTACGAAAGAAATTTCACTCTAGAACCACCTACCTACCTACCTTCTAGGTGCAATTCCAAGCAAATATATTATTATTTTAACATGTAACTTAAAAATAATCTTAATCAGAAGAAGGAAATTTTCAAAGAGATAAGGATTTTGAAAGTATGAACTTATTAATCACGACTTGCATTATTCTTATTGGTATGGTTTTATTTTTAAGATCCTTTTACATGATTAGTAATATTAGTAAGAAGAGTAGATACAGACTATTTTAATTTACACGTAACACATATTCCATTAAAGAAAAAAAATTACGTTAATTCGCAAAAGGTGTTAGGATGAACATAAAACTTAAGAACTTTACAAATCCTTTAAGTTAAAGTCATTACGCCTCTAATAGAATAGTAATCGACCTTTATAGCGGTTATTACATGTAAATACTCTGCAGAAAAATACTAATTTGAACCCCCAATAAACCTCTTTAGAATGTCTATTTCTGCCAATTCCATGTGAATTGTCAAACTATACTCTTTACATTACCTATATATATACGAGTAATACCTAACCCGAGTTCGAGACTTCTTAAAAACTAGGTACGATCTCGCTTATACACTATAGCCCAACATATGATGTAGAGAAAGCATTTAAATAGATCAACCAAGCTTCCTGTTAGACTACCCTCCAAAGAAAAATAATTCAAGTGACAGAACTTAATAACTTATTTTATGTAGGGTAACTAATCATGTTTTTTGTAGATACAAAAGTTATTTAGGGACAGTATCTATCTAAATATATAAACTCAAAGGTGAATGACTGACTGACTGACATAGTGATCTATCAACGCACAGCCCAAACCACTAGACTGATCGGGCTGAAATTTGGCATGCAGGTAGATGTTATAACGTAGGCATCCGCTAAGAAAGAATTTTGAGAAATTCTACCCCCAGGGGGATAAAATAAGGGATAAAACTCTCTTCCACGCGGACGAAGTCGCGGGCAAAGCTAGTAGGTAATAAAGAAGAAAAAAAGAAGTAGTACATATACGAGTAGAACAAAGACGTCTTAGGCTAGGTTATGGTTTGTCTAGATGTCATACATTCATCATTTCTTGAGATTTTGAGATAATATACGAGTACATAAAGGGACATCATCATCATCACCTTTTTCATTAAAAGTAACAGAACAGAACTCCACATCTCTGTGGCAAAGCAACGGAGAAGCATAAGATTCCTGACTAATATTGCCATCGCTATGCTGGCTCGTGACATGATGCTGTGACACGATCCTCCTTAATAGTTCTTCTCTCACTTGACAGAAAACGAGAAAAGGAGACCAGGTCCCTGTGGCAACAGACAGACATCAGACTCCTGGCAACTGCCGTTGTCATGTTCATCCGTGAGTTTTTTCTTCACGCTTCAGGCTTCTTTAAGGTGAGACAACTCAACAAGTTCCACGTTTTAATCATCGTCATCAGCCTATAGCAGTCTACTGCTGGACACAGGCCTCTCAAGCTGTTCACCGCTTTAAGAAAGAAAGAAAGAAAAATTTATTGGCCTATAAATGGTACAGACAATACTTACGAGTAGGTACAGATTACACAACACATAGGGAAAAGGGAAGCACCTGGAGGCTATACCCATAATCAGTACGCTTGGCTGGCGGGTCGGAGATCGCAGAACGTAGCTTCTCGCTCCGGTTACGCTGCTGCTCGCCATCGGCCTGTTTTATCTAGCTGCGCCTTCAGTCGTGATAGTTATACCGCCACCAGTCAGTTGCCAGCGCCTCGTATGTTATTTGTCATAATGCACCACGGGTCGGCGAGGTTGGCTTGTAGCTAAAAGATGACAGGTCGTGCGACCTGTCATCCCCCTGTAAGTGCTTACATCTCACAACTTTTAAATGCTACAGCAAAACTCTTTTGTTCTGGGTGAAATGTTAAATGATGACATCATCATCATTAGCCTATTACAGTCCACTGTTAGACATAGGCCTCTCCAGCTGCTCGCCACTTGGGCAAACATTTGGAGGATATACCCATAATCGCCACGCTGGGCAAGCGGGTTGGCGATCGCAGGGCGTAGCTTCTTGCTCCGGTGACGCTGCTGCCCATCGTCGGTCTGTGGTATTTAGCTACGCCTTCAACTGTGATGGTTATACTGCCACCAGTCGGTTGCCAGCGGTTCGTTTGTTATTCGGCAGGATGCACCACGGGCAGGTGAGGTTGGCTTGTAGCTAAAAGATGACAGGTCGCACTTATCTCTCGACTTTTTTAATGCTACAGCAAAACTCTTTTGTTTTTGGTGTAATATTAAATGATGACATCTCAAGCCAATAAAATGTGGTTCTTAGAAGTGGTGTGGGAGATTAACCCAAAAGATTTACTACCAATTACAAGAACACTAGATATAGAATACTTTTTTTCCGACAAACAATTAGCAACCATTTATTAAGATATTTAATTGCGGCACTCATATAAAGTTACGATTATTTTACAGTAGCTAATAATAGTAATTAATTTTTAAGAGGATAAGTGATTTTAATGGCGTATTAGATTTTAATTTAATTATACAGATATCCTAGAGGGTTAGACCGCCATATTGGACTTAAGGAAGAAAATGAATCTGGTTTTGTAAAAATGTTAATTAATCAATAACATGGTGTTATAGTTGTTAATTTGAGTTTTTATATAGTAGCTCGTTTAAAGCTTTCCTACGCCTGATGAAAAGTGAAAGAGAAGCCCAAGTAACTGGTCAGTTACCTGTCAGTTGCCACCGTCATGCCGGTCCAACCCCACGAGCTCCGCAAAACCCTACTCGCCAGCAGAAACACGACCCGGAGGACCTTCCCCGGACGGGCAGCTCAATCTGAGCGAAGATTTGCTATGCCTACTGTTCTGGTTGTTAAGTTATTGGATAACTATGTTTGTTGCTTATGTGTTCTTTTTTTGTTCTTTTTATTCTGACACCGCCTAAAAACTCCCTCCTCTCTAATGGTAAGCGTAAGAGAAACCCCAGTCGCTGCGGCAACGGAGAAGCAACCGCATTCATCAATCAAAACGACCAAAGTCAGTTGCCACTGTCATTCTGGCCTGTAAGGTAGCTCTGACTATACACCAACTGATACCTACATAGACGATATCCTACCACTGGCTGAGAAAATGAAATCTGAAGTTGGTCGACTTTTACTACATCCACGGCAGGAGATGTAGCGGTGTTTTTATTTTCTAACCATCACCGCATTAGAGAGGTAGGACATAGCAAATCTTCGCTCGAATTGAGCCGCCCGTCCGGGGAAGGACCTCCACCCTATAGAATACCGCAGTCAAATGACCTCTGGGTCGTGTTTCTGCCGGTGAGTAGGGTTTCCGGAGCTCGTGCGGGATTAAGGTTTCGCCGGCATTGCGGTGGCAACTGACAAGTAACTGACCAGTTACTTGCCCGTTGTCACATCGACTTGGGCTTCCCTTTCGCTCTCCATCAGGCGTAGGGAAGCCATTATGTCGAGCCACTATAAAAAAAAAAATTGTGACGATATGTAAGCACTGCTAGCAAGTTATCATTGCTTTTGTTTGTATGATACTATTTTAATTAAGTCCTCTCATCCCTTAACTCATCTATGTTTCAAGAAAGATATCATCATCATCATCAGCCTATTACAGTCCACTGCTAGTCATAGGCCTCTCCAGTTGTTCGCCACTTAGAGCAAACATCTGGAGGATATACCCATAATCGCCACGCTGGGCAGGCGGGTTGGCGATCGCAGGGCGTAGCTTCTTGCATCAAGAAAGATAATATCGATATAAAAAAATATCTAACATTTGTTTGAACAATTATTTCGTTCGCGTCATAAAGATATGAGTTTTAAAATTTTGTAATCCATTTAAGTAAAAATTGATCTTCTGGATGTACACCCATAACTATCGAACACTGCTCCAAATCGAATGATTTTTGGTCTTATGTATTTGTTGTTTTTCTTTTTACATTAGGTTTTACGGCTCTGGGACCGTGCCCTTTTAAGCCAGTCTTTATGTTTAGAGTCATTGTTTTAAGAGTTATAGTCACACACAGCACAATCACAATTGTTTCTTTTTTTTTTCCTTTCTACACATCACACAGATTTACAGGGATTTCACTGTATTTGAAATGTATTGAAATATGGCTTTAAAATATTTGTTAATGTTAGAGTGTGACAAGGTTTGTATAATATAAAAATTACAAAAAAAGTTTTAAAAAAATCTATCTATCTACGATACTAAATCCATGCGGATCCATGCGGCTATGGATTTCAAGCCATCTGATTGGTGAATCGCGATCGGCTCGTCTCCATTCTGATCCGCTCTGCCTCAGCGGAATCGCAGCCTTAGATACTTTTCAAAGAAACTTTACAGCAAAATTAGTTCAAATATTAGATTAGAACATTGAGCTATACCTAATTTACAAGGAAATCATCATTTTACATCTTAACTAATATTATAAAGCTGAAGAGTTTGTTTGTTTGTTTGAACGCGCTAATCTCAGGAACTACTGATCCGAATTGAAAAATTCTTTTTCTGTTGAATAGACCATTTATCGAGGAAGGCTTTAGGCTATATAACATCAAGTTGCAACTATAAGGAGCGAAGAAATAATGGAAAATGTAAAAAAAAACGGGGAAAAATAACTATTCCACGCGGACGAAGTCGCGAGCACAGCTAGTATTTAATAAGTACGATCTTTAGTCGTGTGAATAGATAATTCAGACGACCAAAGCCGCGGGCTTCAGCTAGTGTAGCATAAATTTAGAAAAAAAAATGTTGAGCAACAACAATACTCAGACATCAAACAACAATTGGTACATCTACATAGCCAATCCATAGCAAATTAAACCATACACATACCGCGATAGTGACGAACTATTAATTGAAATAGACTTATAAAAAATCCATTAAAACTGACCCCGCGGTCTCATCTCGCCCATAAAACTCCAATATTCATAAATAACTCGTTTCGTTCGTTCGATGCGCGCGCGCAGGCAACCCTAGATTTCGCGTAGTACAAGAAACGTCTTGCATATAATAATATGTTTTAGCCTATATTGAGCGCTTACAAGCGTTCTACCTAGACTGCGCGTGCGACTGCGGATGCGTTATTTATAACGATCATAAACCGTTATTGTTATTTCAACGTTATTATAAGCTTTATAATTTAATTTAAATTTGCCGTGCCATAGTGTGTGCCTGAAATAATAAAGTTTTCTTACAATATAACGTGTTTATGAATAATTATGAGGTAAAAGTGACTGTTACCTAAAATATAGGTACAATACAGTGCTTGAAATCTTTATTGTTGGAATTTAATCGTATATTGCTCAATATAGACAAAAGGCAATCAGATTTTTATACCTGTCTAGTTTTCTTATAACCTTTGCCGTAGCTCTAAGTAAATCGTAAACTAATATTTACTGACTAATATATATCTTCCAAGAACGAGACATTACAGTTAAACAATAGAAGAAAACATCATCACATCATCACCAGCCTATCACAGTCCACTGCTGGACATAGGCCTCCCCAGCTGCTTGCCACTTAGGGCAAAAATCTGGAGGATATACCCATAAGAAGAAAACATATTCACTGCCAAAAATAAATATCAGTAACTACATATTTATGGTGTCGTTTTTACCGATTCGTCAACGGTGAACGGCGATTGCTTATAGGCTGTTTAAGTCCATTTTTTCTAGTTTTAGTACACACTCTAGCTACCTACTTATTTAGGCGTGGAAGCAATATTACGAGTATACATATATAAATTGGTTTCTGGTGTCAGAATTGGTTTTTAGCCCTTTTTAAGGTGATGTGTGGCTCATAACCTATTTTATTGGTGAAACTTGCAAGAATGGCTGTGGTGACTGACTGGAAACTGAGGTTTCCCTCCCGTAGTCAGAGCGACTTGAGCTTTCTTTCGGGCTTTCCATCAAGGCTAAAACCACTATTCTGAACTAATATAAAAAAAGAAGAAAAACGACCGCTAAGACAATAACGATATTAGTATGCTAAAAATAACGTTATAAGCCCCAACACTATACGCTGTTACAGCGAATTCGCCTCCCTACTTAGTTGTATGCATCGTGCATTGGCCTGCACTGGTCGCTTCCACCTCAAACCAAAACATCATAAGTCCGTTTTCGCAGTTAACGATTCAAGACTTAACTTCCCTAGAAATAAAGCTCAAATTAGTTTGTGTGTGATGTTCCAGTTGTGCCGTGGCGTTTGAATCCTTTTTTAGAAGCTAGTTCTTATACTTATTCCACTATGAATTTTAGCTAGGTATAGTGGCATTAGGTATAGAAAGAAATGCTGTGTCTGTGGGCGTAGGTTCGTTTCTAGGACAGCGCAAATGGTAGAAATCTCTGGTTAGGTAGACGTATCGCGGCGTAATTATTGGGATGCCTTTGTGTTTAGATGGAGTTTGACCTTATGGTCTGACGAAACTTATGCAGAATAGGCTATTATGGCTAAAAATTGTAATTAGTCCGTCTTTTAGCTTATTCAAAAATAAAAGACACATATTTTTTTATTTGGAAATTAGACTAAAAATTACAAAGTTGTAGCCCGTTGAAATTACGCGTGACGTCACTCGGTGAGGCATTTTTACGGGAGCACTAATACACTATGTCACTATTATTGATCGTATTTCGAATTAACAGTCATTGGAGGAGCCCTACGTCCAGCAGTGGACAAGGATGATGATAACGATGTTGTCCTGATATTAAAAAAAATAAACAATGCATAGTTTCCATTTTATGTCAACTAAGAAAATATCAATTCGCTAATAAAACGAGGTACTGACGTGTCTTCAAAATGATTAAGGTTTTTACACCGACGCAGACTCTAAGTCATTACTATAGCCTTAATGTGCTCTTGCGCACAAAAAATATCAAACGAAGCGCATTTATTCATTTATTTGTTATTTTTTTCATGTAGCAATGCTATTAACGCGACTATTAAAATATTACACTGTAGATTTATGTAGATAGGTATAATATTTTAGGTACAGTAGTAACACCATTCAATCAATGGACTTAAAACTAAGTATTATCATTACATCATTAATTTATTTGCTGTAGAACTTAGGTGGTCTTATCGCTATAAGTTATCTCTTCCAGATAATCTGACTAATTACATTTTTTACGGCAACAGGCCTATTGCAGCTTTCTGCATTAGGATGTAGGTATTTGGGTTGAGATGTGTCATTTTTAACGAAACTGTGAACTGTGGTGGAGATAATTGGGAATTATACCGGTAGCTGACAAAACTATCGGGACTATGTATACTTTATTTTTTTATACTATTATATTTATTATTAAGGCTCAGTGAAAATAGGCGTGTTCACTGTTCCGTTAATGTCAACCTAACTAAAACGCAACGTCTCGTTTCTTACTATCTGCGCGATCTAACCACTCAACATTGTAGGGGTTTATTTGTATATGGCTGGTCTAACGGCGCGCGCGCCGGTCCCATCAACCTAATTAATAGACGACCACGTTTTATTGCCGATTGGATTACCGAGACAAACTGTGCTACTATGTTTTTATACGAGGCTTAGGAAAGCTTGGTTAGGTTTAGATGAAGTTTGTAAGACTCAGACTAAGAAGAATCTGGGCCCCAACCACCAAAATCGAAAACGATCGTTCGTTGAATGGATCACGTAATTTTGCAAAGTAAATCTCTCCCATTTGTCCCTCCCGTGTTCTTATATATTAATTAAATTAATTAAAATATTTAAGAGAGGTAGGGCATAGCGAATCTTCGCTCGAATTGAGCTGCCCGTCCGGGGAAGGACCTCCATCCTATAGAATACCGCAGCTAAATGACCTCCGGGTCGTGTTTCTGCCGGTGAGTAGGGTTTCCGGAGCTCATGGGGGGTTAGAATTGGGCCGGCATGGCGGTGGCAACTGACAGGTAACTGACCAGTTACTTGCCAGTTGTCACAGCAGCTTGGGGTTCTCTTTCGCTTTCGATCAGGCGTAGGAAAGCCATTATGACGGGCCACTATAAAAAAAAAGGACTTTTTCACAATCACACACACATCTCTATATACATATTATTTTTCTCTAAGTGCAAGTAAAAGTGCGAGCGACCCTTGAGAAACTTTCGTCGGCGGTAAGCCCTCGACTCTGCGCTAATATTGACGCTGTAGCCTGCGCATGAGCACACTCTCAGCGCAACATGACATATCAGTCTTTAGTAAACCGGGTTTTATACAAAAATGATTCAAAAAATCAACAAACGAGGCGCTGGCGACCAACTGGTGGCGGTATAACCATCACGATTGAAGGCGTAGCTAAATACCACAGACCGATGACGGGCAGCAGCGTCACCGGAGCGAGAAGCTACGCGCTGCGATCGCCAATCCGCCAGCCCAGCGTAGCGATTTTGGGTATATCCTTCAAATGTTTGCCCTAAGTGGCGAAAACCTGGAGGCGCCAATTTTCAGCAGTGGACTGCATACAATAGGCTGATGATGATGAACTTCACTTTGACTTCTCTTCGCTCTCCATCTGATGTTAGGTTAGGACAGCGTTGTCATCCGCATACCATCCAGACGATGGTGGCGAGCACCAAGAGGTTTAGTTCCTCGTTCTTGCCCCGTGCCATTAAGTCATGGAATGCCCTTCCAGCTCATGTGTTTCCTTCCTCTTACAATCCTGGGTTCTTTAGGCGGGGCGTGAAACGGCATCTCAGTGGGCCTTCAGGGTGAGGGCGACAGGCGCAATGGGTTTGTTCTATTGTGCCTGTCGACCTAACTTTTGGACCTCACGACCGCTTACCATCAGGTGGAGTGAGGTCATCCTGAAAGCTCTTATAAAAAAAAGGTGGCTTATCCTATCATCATCATCAGCCCGTATCAGTCCTATGCTATGCTACTGTAAAAATTGTATATAATATGGCTGAAGCCCATGGGTCATTTGACCTGTGTCAATATTGGCAAGGTCGTCGCTCGAATGAAGTCAGCTGTTTTGCACAACGGAATGCACAGGAAGAATGCGAATGTAAAAAGCGCGGGCGTAGGTAAGATGCGCGGACACGGCGCAGGAGACTCTACTTAGAACAATTAATTATTTGTATTAGATCTGAGACAGTTCGGATTGAAGATGGTAGAACCATTTTTCAAGTATATAGAAAGGTAGGGCATAGCAAATCTTTTCTGTCCGGAGACCTCCACCCTATATAATATCGCAGCCAGATGACCCCAGAGTCGTGTTTCTGCCGGTGAGTAGGGTCTCCGGAGCTCGTGGGGGGTTAAGGTTGGCGGTGGCAACTGACAGGTGACCAGTTACCAGTTGTCACAGCGACTTTTTCGCTTTTCATCAGGATTAAGAATGCCATTATGTCGAGCTAGTAAAAAAATTAGCCGATTAGATACGAAAGCCATCGCTGTTGTCATATGGCCTTTACTGCGTTACGTTAAGATTTAAAGTCAATAAAAACTGACAAAAAGTCACTCCACGTGTGTTCCGCTATTGTACGGTGTTGGTCAGGGACGGACAAACGCTTGAGAAGCTGAACCCTAAAAAATCCCTCAATCGACTCCTAAGAGAATCACAGGTCTTCCTGTGGGTCATTCATTTCTTAACGGGGCGACGATTTGTACTATTTTTCCTTATAGCACGAGGAATAAATATTTACAATACATAAAGTGAATTTATCACCCCGGTTCGGAATGCAGCATTCTACTGATAAAATGAAAAACGTGTGTACAAACAAAAAATAATATTTACATTTGAATTTTTCATCGCGTCATTGAGTTTTATGGCTTAAATTTTTGAACTTAAATAAATCAACAACTAATTAACTTAAACGAAGTAAATTATAATAGACCAGTCTTCAAAGTTGCACTTAATCTTGACAAACATGGCATTATATTATGTACCGACCGCCGCTTCACTTTTTACACGGTCTAAACTTTTATTATATATTGACAAGATTAGATATGAAAAATTCCGGAACCTAATAAGCTAATAGTATCGTTTATTAAATCTAATTACCCAAACATAAATAAAACACAAACACACACAACCTGTACCACACATAAAACAGTCACAACCCTGAGCCCGGTCTTTTTTCTAAAATTGTTTTGTTTATGTCTTTTTATTTTATTCTTCTTAAATTTGTTTTCCATGTGAAAGTTGCAAAGTTGTAATGTATGCTTCTATTTGTTTTTTTCTTCTCCTTTTTTGGGTGTTGTCTATTGTGTCTATTTGTTATTGCTGTGTTGTGATGTCCAATGGTAATAAATATTTCTTATTTCATAATATTTCTTAAAAAAGATTCATCACATGAATATTTCTCTGGGGATTTTAAATCAAGTAGAGCATCTTCCATCTCCATTCCCCGGTCAAGAATACACCGCGTCAATTTTCTAACACCATTAAGTACATTTGCGCATGTTTTTGTCAAAGAAAAATGCGTCTTATTACATTACCTAGGCAGATGTCGTGTCCATCCGATACCCTAGGGTTGTCAAGGGTCATAATTGAATACAATTGTTTAAAACTAGGATGAAAGGGAGTGGTCCATCAGCCGAATAGCAAACGAGGCTCCGGTAACCGACTGGTGGCGGTATAACCATCACGATTGAAGGCGTAGCTAAATACCAAAGGCCGATGCCGGCGGGCAAGCTACACCCTGCGACTGCCAATCCGCCTGCCACCCTGTCGATTATGGGTATATCCTCCAGATGTTTGCTCTAAGTGGCAAACAACTAGAGAGGCCTATGTCCAGCAGTGGACTGCAATAGGCTGATGATGATGATGACCTATCGCAGTCCATTGCATAGGACCACCCCATCTCATCCCGGGGGTGTCGTAAAAGACGACTAAGGGAATATCAACCAAATGACAAATGCCATTGGGGTAAGCCCACGTCCAGCAGTGGACATTTGCACGCTGATGATGATGAAATACCCGCCATGTAAAATTAAATTATTGACACTATTTTCAACTCATTTTGCTTTATAACCGACTTCGAAAAATGAGGAGGTTCTCAATTCGTCTGTATGTATAACATTTTTCATTCGTTCTACTCGTACTAAATAATCATTAATTACTATGAAAGATGCATGCTTAAGTATAAAACCAGTTAACTAAGTAATTTACAGCTATCTTGCCTTTTAATATGCACTAATATGAAGCGATCTGCGGTAGTGAACGTACTTAGATACTTAATTTGTTACTTAAAGACTTTCGCTAAACTTTAAATGGTATATTAACTGTTCATTTTGACCATACCAATGTTATTTTAATAAGTAAATAAATAACCCAAGACATGCCACGCAACCCGCCTGCCCAGCATAGCGATAATGGGTATAACCTTCAGTTGTTAAGTGGCGAACAACTGGAGAGGCCTATGTCCAGCAGTGGACTGTGATAGGCTGATGATGATGATGCCACGCAGGGCCACACAGCGCCATCTAGCCCCAAATTAAGCCGAAGCTTGTACTATGGGTACTAGACAACTAGTAGTAGGTGGTGACCTCTGCCTTCTGTGCCAAGGGTCGTGGGTTCGATTTCCGCACAGTACAAACATTAAATTTGTGTACATGTCTGTTTGTATTGGTCTGGGTGATTACTATGGATAATGTGTATTTATTTCCAAAAAAAATATCTAAGTAAGATTTTCAGTTGTCTAGCGCCTATATACAAGCTTCGGCTTAGTTTGGGGCTAGATGGCGATGAGTGGCCCAGCGGGGCATGTCTTGGGTTATCTTGGCTTATGTATAGTACAAGCTTCAGCTTAGTTTGGGGCTAGATGGCGATGTGTGGCCCAGCGTAGCAAGGATTGGGTTATCTTGGCTTATGTATAGTACAAGCTTCGGCTTAGTTTGGGGCTAGATGGCGATGTGTGGCCCAGCGTGGCATGTCTTGGGTCATTTATCTGTGGCTCCTGCATCTCAGCCCTAGTGCAGTTCGTGTTTTGTGCTCATTTGCGCGTTGCATTCGCAGAGTCGTCGTGAGAGTGACTTTTCACGGTGCCAGTGAGCATTACGCCGATATTCATGTTTGTTTACCGTTAAACGCAAAAAACGCATTCCGAACTAACGTTTGTATTGCGCATTGTCATAAGATAGTTTAAATTTCACGCTGTGATTTGTGGAGATTTTCCGGGTAAGTTTTTTGTCCATAATCATTTTAGGCCCATAAAACAATATACATAATATATACATGAGTATAACTCAGTATATCTAAAACTTTAAATATTATATAATAGGGTATTTAACTATGCATGGTACTTCATGGTTACCTACCAGAAAGAATCAATATAATATGACCTGTTCGATAAATCACAATATTTTTTTTAATACAAAATGATTTTTTATGCATTAAAATTTTTAATGCAAGTTGATTGAAAAAGTGCATAGGCGAGTGCTCCGGAAACCCGACTCACCGGCACAAACACGACCCGGAGGTTATTTGGCTGCGTTATTCTATAGGGACGGGCAGCTCAATTCGAGCGAAGAATCGCTATCCCCTACCTCTGTTGCTTCTTAACGTGGGCCAGGGTTTAATGTTGAGTGAAGCCTTTTTATTTCGGATGTCGCGGCAGCAGTGTCTTGTTAAATGTCATGTGTTACTTGTGTCTATCATTGTTTGTGTTTTAGTTAAATGTGCGTTTACTACATTTTTTTATGCAAGACCCTATAGAATACCGCAGTCAGATGACCTCTGGGTCGTGTTTCTACCGGTGAGTAGGGTTTCCGGAGCTCATGGGGGGTTAGGGTTGGGCCGGCATGGCGGTGGCAACTGACAGGTAACTGACCAGTTACTTGCCCGTTGTCACAGCGACTTGGGCTTCTCTTTCGCTTTCCATCAGGCGTAGGGAAGCCATTATGTCGCGCCACTATAAAAAAAAAGGCGGCAGACGAGCAAGTTTGATGGCTGGTAAGCAGTCGACACCGCCCATGGACGCCCGCAACTCAGCTCGAGTTCTGGGGTCGCTGCCGGCCTTTTAAATAGGAGTACGCTCGTTTCTTGAAGGCTCCCAAGTCGTAGCTGTTCGGAAATACTGACGCAGAGTTTGTGAGAGATGTTGTTATGTCCTAAAATGATAAACGTCTTTTATTTCTTTTCTATCTCTTAAGCAAAGGTATTAATGTCTTCACAGTTCCCGTAAAAGTCATTAGGCACACACCGGCTATGCGCTGCCTCAGGCGATTCGAGGTCGTATAAATAACACCTCGTTTACGATACCTTAACTTCTACTGGCTGGAACAAGGAAATCATATATTTTGCACCATATTTATGTTAGCTTACGTTTTTATTGGGGACCAGCTAGTTAAGTGGTAGAATCTTTGTTTAAGATTAAAATAAATAACTGAAGACAACACATGCCACGCTGGGCCACACAGCGCCGTCTAGCCCCAAACTAAGCCGAAGCTTGTACTATGGGTTTACAACTGATAAACTTACTCAAATACTTTTTATTAAATAGTCACATACTCGTATTTTTACATGTATAGTAAACACGGAGACCAAATGCAAACAGACATGTTCATGAACACAAATGTTTGTACTGTACGGGAATCGAACCCTTGGCTCAGAAGGCAGAGGTCACTACCAAAAGAGCCATCGAACCAGTCGATTATAATTAGTTTTAAGTCAACTTCATGATGTGCAATAAAGAATATCTGTCTATTCATAGATTTATCTATCAATCTATAGATTTATCTAGTAAATGTACCACCTATTCAAGCTATTTCGTAATATACGACTTATTGACTCGTACATTAATGAACTTTAAAGTCATATGACATAAGGTCCCTTTTTCCACTGCCCGTTTCCCCCCGCTGAAATTGTTGTATAGGACTATACATATACTATTCGTAGGGTCCGTCGTTTGTATTGTGGTAGGTCGGAGACTAGATGTGAATTCAAATTGCAGACTTACATTGCTTTCATTAAGTAGGTACTAGACATTAAGTCCATTTTAATGTCAAAAGGTTATTATTTAAGTATAGTACAAGATTATATGGATGACAAAATTATATGGATGACAATATCACATGGACATGATAGTCTGCTCGGTTGCGCTTAGTATAATGATTATTATTTTATTATATTTTTAAAAAAAAAGGCTAACCGAGAGTTTGTTTCGGCACTTCTTCTCAGCAGGCTACACGTCGAAGTGCTGGTAGGAAAAAAAGTTTAACGTGCAAAAGTATCACTAGTGAATCTATTTGCAGAAATAAACTATTTTTTATTTTATACATTAAGAAACTTCTAGTTATATTCGAAACTAGCGACCGGCTTCACACGGTTGCAATACCATATGTATAATATTAAACACATTTAAAGCTTCATCTTGAAGCCCTCTATCTATTAAAAAAAACCGCATCAAAATCCTTTGCTTAATGTTAACAAAAGCGACTTTGTTTTACACTAACTGTTGTTAGAGGTCCCGAAGGTTACGATGATGGCGATTCCCGTTCGGATCAATTTGGGAAATCTATTAAACAGTAACGAATCACGTTGTATGTCTCGGGTCTGGGTGTTCTAGAAGATGTCATCATTTGGTTTTCATAGTACAAGGGAAAACTAAATTTGCTTCAAAGCGGTTGGTGTGAATCATGGAATTTTTCATTTTTTCAATTTATTTGGTATCCCTGAGTACCACAATGCTTAGAGGATCCAAAGGATTTGATTCCCGGTCTGGTCAATTTATGAAATCAGCTTTTCTAAAACATCTTAGGTCTGGGTGTTCTTAGAGATGTCTCAAGTCATCAACATGTTAGTATTTGTGTGCATTTCTAACTTGCTACCTTGCTAACCTTTTCTATCTTGCTATACTCTGACCAAAGTTTGTCTGGAAGAAATCACTTAAAGCGATAAAACCGCCTTTAACCGCCGCCTACCCCCATGCAATTGCATATTCTGCCTAGTTCTAAGTCTACTCTTTGGTGTACAAAGAAGACTATTTCATCTATCTCGTTGTTCAAGAAAGTGTAGAATCATTCTATTCAATCCAATCCAGAAACTATCTAACCAGCATAGCTAAAACCCCAAACCGGTCAAACGGTTTTAATATTGAAATCAGCAAATGAAATGCACTGACGAATTCGTTGCAAAATTTAATAATACCAATTCACGCACAAAAGAATTCCATCGCACACAGGAAACATATCAACCCATAGTTCCCAGCACATAATTAAATATCCCATCAATATTTCGAACGTAGTCATGGATTCCAACGAGTAGGCGTTGCCGACAGAATTTAATAGGAAATCCTTCCGTATCGATGCATACATTTTTTCGCCCCCCTCCCCACCCCCATATAATTGACCGTTGTGAAAACTATCGCGTTGGTAAATGACCCCCTTCCCCCCGCAGTTTTCCAACATGGCTGAAATCAATAATTTGGCTGGGCAATGACTGCGATGACTCGGGCATGCGCAGAGCAGCCAACGAATCATCAGCACATCCTGAACTTGAGTTGACGAAAACGAAAGTTAACGGGAATGTTTCTATGTCATTCTTAGGTTACGATGCAAGTGTGTATGTCTGGAACATGTGGTATTTTGCAGAGACGAAATTTTACAGGCAATCTTGATGATTGCGATCAAGATATTGATGATTCTTTCAGTGTAAACGATTATAAGAAAGCTGATAAGGATTAAGTTATTAATGAAGATGTTGAGGATATTAAACTAGATGATAAAAGAGTTGGTGACGAAACGCCGAATGAGCTAATAAGAACGTTACGCGACATGAAATTATTCCACGGTGCGAGCGAGACAAACACTGGGAGTCCATTTTGTTTTGCCGCTGATTTTCGTGACGCTTAAATTAACGTTGATTATAATCTTAAATTATACAAGTAAAACCACAAATTTTGCAAAAAAAAGAGACTTATTTACTTTTCATTGAAAATCAATAGAACTTTTCTGCTATTTAGGTCCTCAAGGCACAAGAAATGGAAGCAAATTTTTAATGGTAAATCTGACTCTATCTATATTGAAAAGTATTATGCTAAAACTTACCTTGAATTTGTCCGTAGATGTTCTTGTCAAGTCCAAAATGAAGCTCAGATGTAAAGTCTTCTCTTTCCTCTAGTAAGTCAGTGTCTAAATGTTTCTCTGTGTCTTCTTTCAAATCTCTTTCTTCTTCGATATCAGCTTCTCTAGTTTCTTTAATGTCTGATCCGAAATGTTTTGTCTTGTCTTCTTATGGAATGTTATCTTAAGCCCGTTCAATTTTATAGGTACTCATATAAAACGTTACAGGTATAGAAATAACATAAGTTTTAACTTAGTCTAACTTCAATTTATTTTTAATTTTGTACTATTAAAGAAATCTAGAAATTGTTTCAACAGGTAGGTAAACTTGGTAAATTTAGTAATTTTTTGTAACTTTTTCTTGGCGTAATTTTATCTTACCTTTTTACTATTAATTTAAGGCCAATTTAAGGCACAAGATTTTTTTGTTGATTAATTTGTTTTCATCTTCCATACAATCAGGAACGGTTGATGAAATTGGTCGAACCTCTTCCAAAACTATTTCGCCAAAATTTTCAAATATCACTTAGCCTTAACTTTTAAGTCCAGAGTCTTTCACTAAATTACTTTCACTAGATATATATAGAGAGTCTGCATATAAAACTCAAAGTAAATCAATCGAAAAGTTCCAAAAATAACCAGTGTTGTTTAAATGTACTTAAAGAACGTAAATGTTTAAATTCTCTTTTCTATTGTTTCCTTGTAATAACGGTTGATATAAACTTAAAACTTGTTCTATTGCGAAAAAACGTGTTACTTTATCGTCAAATGGCTGTGCTTGTTATTTGTTGTCTCCTAGACCCCCCTTTGCTATGAAATTTTGGGTCTTTTTGACTTCTTGCGCATTTAACTTATGTGTAACAGCATCTAGAATTCCATGGTGTTTCGTGCTGTTGATCCATGGGTTTCTTCCTCCTTCTTCGTCTTATTTTCTTGGCTTTTCCTCCCGGATGGTCGACGATGTTACAATAGCCCGTTGACGACAGATCCGAGCCGAAGAGCCTTCAGTTGCCTTAACACTAGTTTTACAGTTTGCAGAAACGAAAACCGGTTGTTTCAAAGTCTATTGTGAAAGTTCAAGTGTTGCTGAATATGTTTACAAAGTCTCTTAACAGCTATTTGATTATGTGGAAACTTAATATCGTCTATTGCATAAACCTAACTCTTGAATGTGACGGCGAGATGGCCCGTTACGCATGCGCGAAAATTTTGAATTTCGAACCAAATTTTTGGTCTTTCGAAAGTTTTTTTTTGATGATTTTTTGTGTTGAATTTTAGGCCGTTTGTTTTTTGGGTTGTTTTTTGTGTTTTTTTTTATGTTTTTGGCGGTTTTTCGGGCGCTGGGTTTTTCGCGTTCCGCGCTGGTGTTAAAGCACGCGTTCCCATGTGCCTCGCCGGTCACACTAAGGTTGCAACCGGCGCTGCAGCATCGCTCTCCCACGGATGGGGGGTGAGGAGCCCACCCCGCCCGGGGGGTCGCCCCATCCCAATCATCGCGTCCACTCCGAATCATCAAATAATGATTTTATGTGTTTATTATAAAACTGTTCGGTCGTGTGTGATCGAAAATGCGCGCGTGTTCGTTATATGTACGGAAATGTGTCTGTGTGTATAAATTTTGTTTGTTAATCGGAATCGTTAGAATAAACTATTTGTTAGTTATTAATTTCTGCAAAGCATTAATGATAATAGATCAATACCTCTGATTTCGCGTTTAAATGGAGGCGTGTATGCATTATTTCACGGCTTGTTCCGTTCAATGGGGCGATGGTATCTCCGTTCGATTCTCGGTTCAATTGCGTTGGTATAATAACGAAACGTCTATTAGTGAATTGAAGATTTGTTTTCGTTTGATTTGCGTTTTATTCTATACAAATATGACAATAAGGAAGTTTGCTATGATAGATAGATAGATAAATAAACAAACCCAAGACATGCCACGCTGGGCCACACATCGCGATCTAGCCCCAAACTAAGCCGAATGGGTACTAGACAACTGATAAACTTACTTAGATGCTTTTTTTGTAAATTATATGGAAAAGCGAAATATGGATTCGTCTTTCTGTGTGGTGACGGAAGAAATACAAATTACTTTCATCACAATCACATTTCCTCACGTGGGTATCGTAAGATTCCACTAAAGAACTTCTTGAGATTTCAACTCTTCAGCGGAAGAGTTTAGCCGCCTGTCTGGCGACCACCGTCATTTTCATCATCAGCCTATTGCAGTCCACTGCTGGACATAGGCCTCTCCAGTTGCTCGCCACTTAGGGCAAACATCTAGAGGATATGCCCATAATCGCCACACTGCCTGGGCAGGCGAGTTGGCGATCGCAGGGCGTAGCTCCTCGCTCCGGTGACGCTGCTGCCAGTCATCGGTCTGTGGTATTTAGCTACGCCTTCAATTGCTATACCGGGACCTGTTGATTGCCAGCGCCTCGTTTGTTATTCGGCAGGATGCACGCACAACGGGCAGGTGAGGTTGGCTTCCAGAGAAAAGATGGCCGCTCCCTTACATCCGATTCATTTAAGTATATCATTCAGATTCATGGGATGTAAGGGAGCGACCCATCATCTTTTCGCTCTAAGCCAACCTCACCTGCCCGTGGTGCATCCTGCCGAATAACGAACGAGGCGCTGGCTACCGACTGGTGGCGGTATAGCCATCACAATTGAAGGCGTAGCTAAATACCACAGACCGAAGACGGGCAGCAGCGTCACCGGAGCGAGAAGCTACGCCCTGCGATCATCAACCCGCCTGCCCAGCGTGGCGATTATGGGTATATCCTCCAGATGTTGGCCCTAAGTGGCGAACAACTGGAGAGGCCTATGTCCAGCAGTGGACTGCAATAGGCTGATGATGATGATGATGATTCAGATTCATTATTATCATCAACAGAATTCAACATTAATGAACAACTACACTCGTATCAAAATTATATTACCGGTTAAGAAAACCGATTCCGTCCGACACCTTAGATGCTAGGTATTCGAACTACTGGACTACCGGTAAAGTCTATTATCGGATAATAATGCCATTGGCCAATTAAGCCCCGTATTATCTAGACCTCTAGGTCAATAATATCAGAGACGCTCCGCCCTTCGATCATGAACGTTCAACTGGAGCTATCATAGATAGTTTGATAAGATATAAGACTTTAAATTAGGTACGTAATTAGTTCGAACGGGTGTTTCTTGCAATTCAAAGTCCAGCGCCTATTAATTTAATATTTGACTGGCTCAATAGCTCATTTGGTAGCGACCTCTGCTTTCTGAGCCAAAAGTCGTGGGGTCGATCCCCACTTACTACTTAGTACAAACATTTGTGTGCATGAACTGTTTGTACAAAAATAAAAATTGATGCAAAATGTGTGCTCCTAAGTTTTCCAACGACTGCACCAAATTAGATTATTCTGGGTTTTATGTATTACTAGCTGCTGCCCGCGGCTCTGCCCTCGTGAATATTCGTATAAAACATAGCCTGTGTTAATCCAATGTATGAGCTATATTACTGTGAAGTTTCAATAAAATCCGTTTAGTAATTTTTGCGTGAAAGAGAAACAAACATCCATCCATCCATCCAAATAAATTTTCGCATTTATAATATTAGTAGGATTTATAATATTAGTTGGATTTATTATTTGCTCCTAGCAAAGAAAACGTTTGTATAGGTAATATCAAAATCTCAGAACATAAGTTTGTTAAAAAAAAAAACACGGTGATGCTAAGTACGCCGGATCAGCCAGTTTTGATAAGCGTGCTAGTGTTAATTTAATGTCGTTCCCAAGTCATTGAAGGTACCTAATAAACACTTTTTCTTTCTTTCTTCATCCTTCTAAAGAACTTTCTCCATGAGTTTTTTTTACAGATAAGTGAGCATAGGAAAAGATGGACCACGTGAAGTAATAATGATTATGAAAGTGAATGGGACCATGACAGCTGATAGTGAAGGGCTGAAGAAAACGTTGAGCCGACACCAGATAATGGGAGCAGGGCAGGCGAACGATGAAGATGAAGTGAGTATAGGCTCGGGAGTGGGATTGAAAAGGCTTATGATGATGATGAATCTAATCCGAACCTATATATTTTCGAAACGAAATTTTACCGTTTAATCTTTCTCGACTCTGGTGATTATTTCGCGATCTAAGTCTCGTCCCAAGGCCCACGTGACACAAACGCATATCAATAATACCGATATTGTCGGTAAGCGATTTCACTGATGCTCTCGTCGTGGCTCTAATGTGGCTTAATATCGGCTAACCCATTGATTAAGCATTGACCTTGCCTTGTGAAAGGGTCGTGGGTTTGACTCCCATTCAAGTTAGTTTTGCGTCATTGGTCAATCCTGGTCCAGTTAATCTTGTTTTTTCTGTGCCTTACTTTTTCTTTCAATTCTTTGATATGATCCATTTGTAAAGGTTTAAAAAGACTTCATCATTATCATCATCATCATCAGCCCACATGGGTTATTTATTTATTTATTTACGTTCTGTGGTACCCGACTCACTACTATGTTGACGACGAGAAAAAAAATGTAGTTACCGTACCTTTAATAAAAATAACCTTAAAAAAAACTTTATTTAAAAACGGGGCGTAATATTTTATGCATCATACATTCTCAGCCATTTTATATGCGTCTACCTATATGCATACGCATATGCATATATGCATGTAAAATGACGTCGCTCGCACCGTTTGTTAGCGAGAAGTAATCCCGGCATGGCCGTTCGGAAATTCTATATGTCATTATTACTACAGGCTGGAAAGCGTGGGAGAGACAGGAAATAATTGGAAAAAGTAACTATTTTTTTCTTTTTTTGCTAATTTTTAATTTAAAGGAAGGTCATAGGGAATCTTCGCTCGAATTGAGCCGCCCGTCCGGGTTAGGACCTCCACCCTATGAAATGACCTCCAGGTCGTGTTTCTGCCGGTGAGTAAGGTTTCCAGAGCTTGTGGAGTAAGTGCTGCATCTGCATCAGCAGCCTGGGGTCAGGGTTAGACCGTCATGGCGGTGGCAACTGACAGGTAACTGACATAGTTACTTGCCCGTTGTCACAGTGACTTGAGCTTCTCGTTAGGTTTCCCTCAGGCGTAGGGAAACCATTATATCGTGCTACTATAAAAAATGATATCATGATATCAACAGCATCATCGTCAGCCCATGTCCACTGCTGGACATAGGCAGAGGCCCAAAGTGGTGAAAAAGTGGAGAGCCACTTTTTCACCACTTTGGGCAAACATCTGGAGGTTTTTTTTCACAATCGCCACGCTGGGCAGGCGGGTTGACCATCGCAGGGCGTAGCTTATCACTCTGGTGACGCTGTTCGTTATCGTTCTGTGGTATTTAGCTACACCTTTATTTGTGATGGTTAGACCGCCAGTAGTTGGTTGCCAAAGCCTCGTTTATTAACCGGCAGGATGCACCACGGGCAGGTGAGGGTGGCTTGGAGCAAAAAGATGATACGTGGCTTCCTTAAATCCCAGTTTTTCAGTTCTTCTATTTAATGTTTTCTTGTCTTTAGCTTTTTCCCTACCAAGTGCGAATATAAAGGTTCAATTTCCTGCTTAATCTCCTGCTAAAAAGTTAAAAAAAAAAATGCATAAAAATAACTTAACTTGCTGACCCTCCCCCACTTTTCAGCTTAAACCCAGCGAACATGCTGGATGTTGTAAAAATTATCTGAAATTAATAAATTTATAGGCGATACTCGCGCGTAGCGATTTTGCGCGCCCTGTAAGCCCGTCTGACGTAAAGTTGAGCCTTTTAATGCGTTTCAACGTCAACAATCGTTTTTAGGGTTCCGTAGCCAAATGACAATAAAATAAATATAAATAAATATTAGACAACATCACATACATTGCTCCGATCCCAAAGTAAGTAGCTTAAGCACTTGTGTTATGGGTATCAGAACAACGAAGGTACCACAAATAAATACTTAAATAGAAATATAAACACCCAGACACGGAACAAACACAAGTGTTCATCACACGAATGTTTGTCCCGGGTGGGAATCGAACCCACGACCTTTGATTCAGAAGGCAGGAGTCACTACCAATTGACCCACTGAGCCAAAAGAAACCATTATTTTTTGTTCTCATGTCACAGCCACTTCATTAAGATTTACACACAAAAATAGAAAAAATACAATAAGTTTTGAGTGTTCCCCATAGTTTGGACTGACTAAATTGAACTGAGTTTTTTTTTTCATCATACCTATAATGTGTAGGTTATGTATCCCCCTCCACTGTAACTTCTAAAATAAGAAAATGATAAAGCTTAAAAATATATATGGTATTATCTTTCATTATAATGCAAATTCCCACATATTCAAAACCATCGACTAAGTTATCAAGAAAACTAGAAATACTTTTATATCAAGTTATTACTTGCTATGGACGGAACCCTTCACGGGTGAGTCCGATTCGCACTTGAACGGTTTTTTTGTTGTCCTACGTACATAGATAACGTTCCGTTTCAAATTAAGAGTGATCCAGGCTTACATTTGGTATCCATTCGTAAATCAATGCACACCCATCCTTTATGCGTGGTGAAAACATTACTCAGATAGTGATAATGCTTTGGCAATATAAATCTTTATGTAAATTTGTCAGACATATTTTTTACGGTGAGGGAAAAGAAAACCAAACACACCGCACCAGTTATTTTTTTATAGTAGCTCGACATAATGGCTTCCCTTCGCCTGATGGAAAGCGAAAGAGAAGCGGAAGTCGCTGTGACAACGAGCAAGTAACTGGTCAGTTACCTGTCAGTTGCCACCGCCATGCCGGCCCAACCCTAACGCACCGCGAGCTCCAGCAACTCTACTCACCGGCAGAAACACGACCCGGAGGTTATTTGGCTGCGTTATTCTATAAGGTGGAGGTCCTTTATTTATTTATTTAAAACTTTATTGCACAAAATGGTACAAAAGGCGAACTTAATGCTAGGAGCATTCTCTACCAGTTAACCTTTGGATCATGCAGAGAGCAAATGTGTGTGCGGTGAGTGTAAAAAGAAACACTGTAAAAGATAATACCTAATTTATAATCAATAAACTAATATGCTAAATATACTACTTATTAAAATGTGCTATAAATACGTATACATACATGGATATATATACACATATAAGCAATTAATATAATAATACATATAAAATAAGTATATACAATAATATATATACATATATATACACATATATAAATATATGCAGGACATATATAACAGATAATCTTGACGAGCAATTTATGAATTACGACGAATAATTTAAAAGATGTTCACGTACCCTCTTTTTTTCTCTTTCCTTTCCTGGACGGGAAAGATTCACTACTTACTTCGCACGGAGCGAAGATTCGGTATGCGCTACCTCTTTTAATTTTATCTCGTACTAGCAAACCCGGCGAACTCCGTTTCGCCACCAGATGGCTTCTTTTTTCCTGAATTTTCTTTGCTATAAACCTCACGGAGCCGGAGACCTTTCCAACGAATGCAAAACCGTGGAAATCGGTTCGTGCGTTCTGGAGTTATAGCGTCAGGGAGGAAAACCCGACTTATTTCTATAAAGTAGAAGATAACTGTCCTAAGGGGTTCTGTATGTACTACACAGTCCAGTGAAAGTGTCGGTCTGAACAACAACTGAAAAGTGACGGCGCAAGAGTTGAGGCGGCTACGGCTCTCGAGAGATTACAGCCAGCGGCTGTTAAGGCGCTCACCGGTTAGAAAATATAGTCCGGCGGGGCCTATCTGCGACAGTCCTCAGGGCTAAGACTACATAGCTAAACCAAGTGCTATATACTGTGACTTTCTTCAGTACTAAGACTACTTAATCGAGTGAAAGTGTCGTTCGAACAAAAGAAAAGTAAAGCGTCACTTTAACTAATGGTTTGTCAAAAAGAGTTGCGATTAGTATTATTAGTAGGTATATAGTTCAAGGGATGTAAGGGAGCGACCTATCACCTTTTCGCTCCAAGCCATCCTCACCTGCCCGTGGTGCATCCTGCCGAACAACAAACGAGGCTCTGGCAAACCGAATGGTGGCGGTAAAACCATCACGATAGAAGGCGTAGCTAAATACCACAGGCCGATTACGGGCAGCAGCGTCATAGGAGCAAGAAGCTACGCCCTTCGATCGCCAACCCGCCTGCCCAGCGTGGCGATTATGGGTATATCCTCCAGAAGTTTGCCCTAGTGGGCGAACAACTGGAGAGGCCTATGTCCAGCAGTGGACTGCAATAGGCTGATGATGATGATATAGTTCAAGGAGGTTCACGATAGAAGGCGTAGCTAAATACCACAGGCCGATTACGGGCAGCAGCGTCACCGAAGCGAGAAGCTACGCCCTGCGATCGCCAACCCGCCTGCCCAGCGTGGCGATTATGGGTAGATCCGCCAGGTGTTTGCCCTAAGTGACGAACAACTGAAGAGGCCTATGTCCAGCAGTGGACTGCGATAGGCTGATGATGATGATATAGTTCAAGGAGGTTCACGATAGAAGGCGTAGCTAAATACCACAGGCCGATTACGGGCAGCAGCGTCACCGAAGCGAGAAGCTACGCCCTGCGATCGCCAACCCGCCTGCCCAGCGTGGCGATTATGGGTAGATCCGCCAGGTGTTTGCCCTAAGTGACGAACAACTGAAGAGGCCTATGTCCAGCAGTGGACTGCGATAGGCTGATGATGATGATGATTATTTCCATTAAAAATTATAGTGATTTTTCCCGAAAGAGATCGCTTATTCAAAGAGATAGTTTGTACAATACAATATAACATCTACCTAGTAGGTATAAGCAAAGATTATCTAGATATCTATTCAAGCCGAGAGTATTTCGCTCGCACCGGTCGCACCCTTAAACCTAGTTTTAGTCTAGACTCGTCGGCAGACCTGTTGCTGAGCGAAATTTTGCCAAAAATAGGTTGAGGGCTGAAGTTCAGGAGCTTGAGGCCACGTGTTCAATTCCAGACTGGTCGTGAATATTTCAAGGTCTGTATAAATAATATAAATATATCAGACAATATATAAGAGAGGTAGGTAATATCATTTAAGAGAGGTAGGGCATAGCGAATCTTCGCTCGAATTGCGCTGCCCGTCCGGGGAAGGACCTCCACCCTATAAAATACCGCAGCCAAATGACCTTCGGGTCGTGTTTCTGCTGGTGAGTAGGGTGTCCGGAGCTCGTGGGGGGTTAGGGTTGGGCCGGCATGGCGGTGGTAACTGACAGGTAACTGACCAGTTACTTGCCAGTTGTCACAGCGACTTGGGCCTGTCTTTCGCTTTCCATCAGGCGTAGGGAAGCCATTATGTCGAGCCACTATAAAAAAAAAAATTAGTAATGCAAGGGATGCAAGGGAGCGGCCTATCATCATTTCACCTCATCTACCCGTGGTGTATCCTGCCGAATAACAAACGAGGTGCTGGCAACCGACTGATGGCGATATAACCATCACGATTGAAAGCGTAGCTAAATGCCACAGACCGATGACGGGCAGCAACATCATCGGAGCGAGAAGCTACGCCCTGCGATCGCCAACCCGCCTGCCCAGCGAGGCGATTATGGGTATATCCTCCAGATGTTTACCTCAAGTGGCTTAAAACTGGAGAGGCCTATGTCCAGCAATGGACTGCAATAGGCTGATGATGATGATAAAAGACATGTATTCTACAATTTAGGCAGTCTTATAAGCGATCTCTTCCAGACAACATTTGGTTAGAGGATATAGTAGAGGATCCCACCATACAACGACCATCATCGAGAAGTTTATTGGATGAAACTTATTTTATCATCATTTGCCTGCCCTGTTCCCATTATCTGGGGTCGGCGCAATATGTTTTCTTCTTCCATTAACTAAATATGTGAATAAATATAATGCATATTGGTTGCCGAACATATTTTGGTCCAGGGTATGATTTGATTAATGAGGTAAGCATGGTTAAATATTTCACCGGTTTGATTATTAGATAAATTCTATACCAATAGAAAGTATGAAACCCACGGAATATGCAAACGTTATGCTGCCTATTCTTTTTAGGTTACAACTCTTGGGTTGGGATTTACCCATAATCGCCACGCTGGGCAGGCGGGTTGGCGATCGCAGGGCCTAGCTTCTTGCTCCGGTGACGCTGCTGCCCGTCACCGGTCTTTAGTATTTAGCTACGCCTTCAATTGTGATGGCTATACCGCCACCAGTCGGTTGCCAGCGCCTCGTTTGTTATTCGGCAGGATGCACCACGGGCAGGTGAGGTTGGCTTGGAGCGAAAAGATAATAGGCCGCTCCCTTACATCCCTAGAGAAGGACACAGGTAAATAACAATTTTCTTCTTTTCGACCCCAGATCATCATAAAATTAATGTCTTTTTTTAAATTAATGAATAGCACAGTACGAAATGAGCTCCCATTTTGTATAACGTCAAAATCATTTACAATCGCCGCGTTTCTGGTGCCTGCTTCAATAAAGCGTAATAACAGGCAATTCGTGGTGAAACGCCTAGTATTAATCATGCCTATAGTGATACAGAGGGTGGTAGCCTAGCCTATAGCCTGCACCTAGACTTTTCGTCTTCCCGTCTCTTTCTAGCACTGCGCAGACTAGCAGTCATCGTCATCGCCCCCCCATGGGGTGACAACCCCCCACCCCACGTCAATACACTGCAAACACCGTTTGTAGATAAAATAAACGCATACTAACGCAGCCACTACGAGGTCGGATGCACACATGCTATCTAAGTGCACACTTGCGTTATTTTATACAAAATTGTATGAGATAATTACATTAACTCAATACATAGCGGGTATGTGCGCACCGCCGCGCTTCGTATATGGTCAACTTTGTATATAAGGACGGGTGGGGGGGTAACAGTTTCGAAAAATGGTTTTCTCGTCGATTTTTCGTTGCCGTCACGGCATTTAAATGGCCGTCTGATTGGTACGACGAATAGTGGACGCTTTTAGCGAATTGGTTTTCAGTTTTCAGTTGATTTATGGAGCGTTGTCGAATTATTTTTTTTTCGGGGATATTTTTTTTTCGTTGAATAGAATGGCTGATAGATTGGTTTCGATTCCAGTTTCGTGTTTTATTCGCACACGTTTTTAATACGTATCCGAGCGTATTGAGGAAATAAAAATATTTGAAAATGTTCATTGCATGCTCTTTATTTAAAAGCATCATGCATATGTTTGGACATAGTTTCTCTAATCTATTTGGATGTAAGGGAGCGGCCTATCATAAATAAATAAAATATCACACAATATCACATACATTGCTCCAAAGTAAGTAGCTTAAGCACTTGTGTTATGGGTATCAGAACAATAAATACTTAAATACAAATATAAACACCCAGACACGGAACAAACACGAATGCTCATCACACGAATATTTGTCCCGAGTGGGAATCGAACCCACGACTCTTGGATCAGAAGGCAGGGGTCACTACCAATTGAGCCACCGAGCCAGTCATTATCTTTCCGCTCCAAGCCAACCTCACCTGCCCGTGGTGCATCCTGCCGAATAACAAACGAGGCGCTGGCAACCGACTGGTGGCGGTATAACCATCACAATTGAAGGCGTTGCTAAATACCACAGACCGATAAAGGGCAGCAGAATCACCGGAGCGAGAAGCTACGCCCTGCGATCGCCAACCCGCCTGCCCAGCGTGGCGATTATGGGTATATCCTTCAAATGTTGCCCTGGGTGGCGATGGCGAGCAGCTGTAGAGGCCTATGTCCGCGGTGGCAACTGACAGGTAACTGACCAGTTACTTGCCCGTTGTAGCAGCGACTTGGGCTCTCTTTCGCTTTCCATCAAGCGTAGGGAAGCCAATATGTCGAGCTACTATAAAAAAATTGTAAAATCAATTGCAAAACAAATAAATTATATAGGTATGTTTATATTAGCAGATTTTAATTTCACATGATCTAATACCGGTGTGGTATCTTGACTGGCTCGATGGCACATTTGGTAGTGACCTCTGCCTTGTTGGCCAAGGGTCGTGGGTTCGACTCCAGCACGGTACATACATTTGTGTTCAAGAACATGTCTGTTTGTATTGGTCTGGGTGTTACTATGTATAATATGTATTTATTGACAAAAAAAATTGTGTGAGTTTATCAGTTGTCTAGAACCCATAGTACAAGCTTCGGCTTAGTTTGGGGCTAGACGGCGATGTGTGGCCCAGCGTGGCATGTCTTAGGTATTTATTTATTTTAGTAATACGATTAAAAATGCTTCATGTGTCAATCCATTTCAAAGTCCAGTGTACCCTCGTATCCATTGCCGAATATTACTATGAGATATGTTGATGTACACGCCGGGTAGGTCTCGGCCACAACCGAAGCCGAAAGACGATATACCGATTACTCGGCCAAGTGATATGGCACCCCCTCCACTATCCCCCTGAAATGAAAAAATGCATATAAATATATTTTTTTTATAATAGCTCGACATAATGGCTTCCCTACGCCTGATGGAAAGCGAAAGAGAAGCTGCCATGCCAGCCCAACCCTAACCCCCACGAGCTCCGGAGACCCTACTCACCAGCAAAAACACGACCCGGAGGTCATTTGGCTGCGGTGTTCTATAGGGTGGAGGTCCTTCCCCGGACGGGCAGCTCAATTCGAGCGAAGATTCGCTATGCCCTACCTCTCTTAAATAAATAGCCCAAGACATGCCACGCTGGGCCACACATTGCTGTCTAGCCCCAACCTAAGCCGAAGCTTGTACTACAGGTACTAGACAACTGATAAACTTACTATGATACTTTATTTTATTGTAAATAATACATTTATACATAGTAAACGCACAGACCAATACAAACAGACATGTTCATGACACAAATGTTTGTACTGTGCAGGAATCAACCCATGATCCTTGGCTCCGATGGCAGAACTCACTACCAAATGAGCCATCGAGCCAGTCATATATGTAGTATTATTTTAATACATCACCAGCCTATTGCAGTCCACTGCTGGACATAGGCCTCTCCAGTGGTTCGCTACTTAGGGCAAACATCTGGAGGATATACCTATATCGCCGCACTGGGCAGGTAGGTTGGCGATCGCAGGGCGTAGCTTGACGCTGCTTCATCATTATGAAACCCTGCTGCCTGTATCCTGGTATTCACTCAGTCATTTTAACCTTGACAAAGAATCAACCTCACTCCGCAATTTTGACAATCGTTGACCCTCCGCCCCAAACCCCACTGACAATGTCCAATTTAAAGAGACCCACATTTCAAGAGATTATTACCAACCCACGTCTCAAGTTATATAAGTTAACATCACCAGTATAACCTGAACCGTCATTTCAAGTAAGCTATTAGAAATGGCAGGTCTTTTTAGTTTGTATTTCGAGTAGGAGCATTGGATGATGTGTTCATCATTCACAAATTAATTTGAAGATATCAATTCGTATAAAATGGGGACCGGAGCTTAATAATTTCGACTTTCTGTCAAAGGCATAGAGTTGATGTCGATTGGGATAATTCGTCATTTTGGGGGTAGGTCAACGACCGTTAACTGTAGCGTGGCTAGGGAAATATAGTTTAAATCCGTTTGGTTACCGTTCAATTTCGTCATATCAAATAAATATCAGACTACATTAGGTACATACATTGCTCCGATCCCAAGTAAGTAGCTTAAGCTCTTGTGTTCTGGGTATCAGAACAACGAAGGTACTACAAATAAATACTTAAACACAATATAAACACCCAGACACGGAACAAACACAAATGTTTATCATACGAATAGACCTATACGAGTATGCCTTGGGTGGGAAATATCACTATATTGAGTTCCTAGCCTCTTGTAATTATGTGATGGTCCCTGCATGCCAAAACTTTCCTAGGATGATAACACGCTTAGAACATCATCATCATCAACAGTCAGTCCACTGCTGGACATAGGCCTCTCCAACAGTTTGCCTTGACTTTGTCGACATAATGGCTTCCCTACGCCTGATGGAAAGCCAAAGAGAAGCCCAAGTTGCTATGACAACTGGCAAGTAACTGGTTAGTTACCTGTCAGTTACCGCTGCCATGCCGGCCCAACCCTAACCCCCACGAGTTCCGGAGACCCTACTCACCAGCAGAAACACGATCCGGAGGTCATTTGGCTGCGGTATTCTATAGGGTGGAGGCCTTCCCCGGACGGGCGGCTCAATTCGAGCGAAGATTCGCTATGCGCTACCTCTCTTAAAGATCTATATCTATAATCGCTCTCGCATCAAGCACGATTTGAACGAGCTACCTACAAAACTCTCCCCGAGACTACAGTATGGGGTCCTTCAAAAAGGTTGTGAGAGGTTTTTAAAAGGTAGGCAACGCGCGTGTGATACCCTAGTGTCGCAGGTGTCCATAGGCTGCGGTAACCGCTTAACATCAGGCGGGCCGTAGGC
Organism: Conogethes punctiferalis; assembly: GCA_031163375.1. NCBI lineage: Eukaryota > Metazoa > Arthropoda > Insecta > Lepidoptera > Crambidae > Conogethes > Conogethes punctiferalis. Next base: position 6,523,476 of record CM062100.1, on the reverse strand, counting down.
TTGTTTGCCACCCAGTGGTAAAAAAAACCTACATAATAGAAGACCCATATTTTGTTCTTAAAAAAACGGACTATAGATCACCTAGAAATACACTATAACCACGGACTATATATTTCAGTCCATAAAACAACAGAGTAGGGAAAACGATAGGCCCAAGGTTGTTCATGACAAAAGACCTCATCTCTCAGGTAGGTCAATTTAAATACGAAACCTTTAACGAAGGGAAGCCTTCAAAAGCACAAGGTTCTGTCGTCTGTTATAATTGTAACGAAACTGGTCATTACAGTTTTAAATGCACTAAACAGATATTAAATGTAACGTGTGTAATAAATTAGGCCATTTAACTATTAATTGTCCACGGTTACCAAAAGATTTAAATAAGAACATTGATACCTCGAATGTAAAATCGGTAATGCAGGTAGACGTGACAAGTTCAAGTAACGACAAATTATCGTTCAACTAAAAATTAATAATTGATCTGAGGGATACATTGATTTGGGTAGCCAGTGTACGCTGATTCAATACAGTGAGGCTAAACGATTAGGACTTACTTGGTCCTGTAGGCCAATTACCCAGTAATGCGGGGATTTGGAAATAACATAGTGGTGCCAAAGGCGTATCAAATGTTAGTGTAATA